>OX451385.1:15361896-16017965 GCA_949629135.1 Eremobia ochroleuca
TTACTTTGCATACCTTGTATTGTATTCAATCAAGTATTTTCTAACTGAACAGACAGCTGTGCTGCTTGGGAGTTTGTTGCGCCACTTCTTCTTCCCAGCGAAAGCACTAGGAAGTGGTGAAGGGCGGGCGTTTTGGGGGACTGTCTTTTGTAATTTTGACGTTCGAAAAGTGCTGATTCTCAGCCTAGTTTAAATAAATGACTTTGGATTTTTGAATTTAGGTTGCTGGTTCTAGCACCAGTAACGACCACACATAATATGTCATTAGAAAGGTATTTTATTATTATACAATGACTAGTATAGCGGCTCATTTCAAATCGCTGTGTGAATAAAGTTATGGCGATGTGTCGTAGGACTGACCTGGACGCTAAATAACGGAACCCTCGCATAGTTAATCACTTGTAATGGTTTTAGTTTGAATGTTTTCAAATGTATGCATACCGATGGTAATACAATAACATAGTGCCATCGAGTTATGGAACTGGACGAGTCTTGTTAATTTTATCTGATGATGAGGACCTGCTGACTGAGCTGGATCCTGGATCCTGGGCCTCATCATCAGGTAAAATGAACAGCAGTGCTATTCTGTAAAAATCTCACCGTGAGAACTTAGCTGAAGTGAGCGGGAAGTGAGCTCTGTCATTCCCTAATGGTATGGATTGACACTATTAAGTGCTCATTTCACTTATGATTTCACGGTGAGATTTTTACAGAATCGACCGGCTGGACTCGTTAAGACACATCTAATGAGTCCACACTCGAGGGGTTTACTAGAACAGACGGCGTTCAATGGGCAGTTCGCTGTCTGGTAAGGACCAGGCTCGGGTCGACGGCGCGTTGTGTTCCACGCGCGCCTCAAAGAGATGTCAGCAGTGATGGGGCCCACTGGGGCCGATGCTTGCCAGGGTCGCGGGTTGTTCGAAAGAGTTACCGTGGCCCTTGGCACAGGCAACTGAAGGAACACGGGTGGGTTTTAGTCAGTAAAAGTCTGACACACCCTCCCGTTCCGCCCAGAACGGGAGAAGTTATTTGATAATTTTCCAACCCAAAAAAAAAAAAAAAGGGGTTTACTAAAAGCTATTCAAGTATTCAGCTACCTACCGTCCAGGGACGTCCTACGAAGCATCGCCATATATTTTTTCGCACAGCTATTTGGAAAGAACCGCTATAGTAGTTATTGCTCTATATTAAAATGCCTATCTAATGACATTCCTTTGGTTGTTATTAGACTTGGAGACCATTTTGTCCGGTCCTCCTTTTTGTTTTTCTAGCCTGTCAGACACCAGCAGCCGTACTTTGAGCCTTTGGATCCAGTGTGAGTAAGCGATGGAGCTTTACAGGACGGCTCATGGTTTCTGAAGGACTAAAAAAACGCGAAAATGAACTAACAGTCTCAAACTCAAAGCATTTATTTCAAATAAACCAATTATGGGCACTTTTTAATCAGTCAGTCAGAAAGATGAAGCTAGTTGCCCATTCCATAGCGTAGTAGGTAGGTACCTATGGAGAAGAACAGGCAAGAAAAGGACACTTTTAAATCAAAATATAATTACAAAAACTAAAAAAAAAAACGACTTCCAAAAAAAAAACACAACAAAGTGAAAAATAACTTTAATTTCGGAAGTTGGTGTCTTTGGATTTTAGATTTTTGCCACCGACTTCCTAAATTATATATTATGTGCCTCAACTTGGGATAAGTTAAAGTTTTACGCACATAATAAATAGCATCTGTACCACTTTACCCTTATTTTGACTATAAGCTTTTTTTATAGGACTTAGTTTCCTGATAATGAAGAAGTATCGTAATACTATATTTGGTATCGGCGTAGTACGCATCCAGTATAGTATTGATGGCCTTCGTTACTTTAGCCAAGTGAAACTTGACTCGCGGTTCTAGTAGTTTTTTCACAAACGGTTTGTAGTAGATACATAGTGCTCACACATGGGTTATGATATGATTGACTGCCTGTCTATCAAATCTGTAAATTTATTTGGCGTCAGCGGTACATATCACACCCTTTTTAACCACGTCATAATTCACACAGTCCATCAATAAATAAATAATAAATAATCATAATATATTTATTATGAACTATGCTTTATTGATGTTTTTTTTTTTGTCTACAGAGACCTAGCGGAGGAAATGAAAGTAGGCTGGAAGGAGTACTGGCCATTCTTAGACACGTTCACCGACCTCCGAACACCCGAAGGCCTAACCTTACTAGAGAACTATTTAAAAAATAAGTACGAAAGCGCCTGTTCATACGCGTACAGCGACAGTTGCGCTCAGTCCCATGTTCCCGACGACCTTTCACTTTCAAGAATAAGTCTATGTGTGACGCAGCAAAGTCCCTCCAAAGACTCCACACTAAGCCCCATATCAGAACTCTGTGTTGCCATGAAATCATGCAAAATATCCAATGAAAGACCTCCCCATTGGAGGAAAACGGACCCTTTAAGACAGAGGCTTTGCAGACAGCCTGGGCCTAAAGCAGTGAACGGGGATGTGCAGCCTATAGTCAATCACACAGTCAGCCAACTACTCTGTATAGAGCGGACCTGCCAGGTCTTCGCTAAAAGGATAGCAGATGCGCTCACATTCAGCCTTACCGCCGAACCAGAAACGGCCGGCGACTCGCTCAAATCCGAATCAAAGCACCTACAACACACTATTTTCACATACATGGACGATGAAAGATTTCAGAGCATAAATTTCGCATTAATACACTCTCGATTAGCCCAACTCGTCGTCTACAAGCTAAAACAGCAAACAAACGATCTTGATAACGTCAATCATTTGTTGGAATTCTTAGTTAAGCTTCGATGTCCGAACGATGACATATTTAGTTCGGATGATGAACGAAAGCCGCCTTACAGGTGCGCTAATAGAGTGAAAATGACTCATGTAATAGACGGCCATGTTAGGTGCTTAGCTAGTTTCATATGCGAGGAGTTGACTGAAGGAGAACTACTAAAAGCCCCGGCTATGTCCGAGGTGGAATGTACCGAGTTATGGCAAAAAGCATCTAAGTGCAGATGCGACTGGAAGATAGATGTTTTCGAAGGAAACAGTAAAAAAAACGCATCGTTTAGGAAAAAGAGATCTGTTTTGTCGACGAGTCCGAAGAGTGAGAGTTTTATTAGAAGACTGACGTTTGATCATGATATTGGTGAGTGTCTCTTTTAGTTATTTTATTTTTTAAATACACCTACTGGCTATCTTGAAGCCCGTCCATGTCAAGTTAATCTAATTCAATGTGCGCCACGTTTTTATAAAAATGCATACAAAGGGCGCAACTATATTGCTGACGATCGAACTCAATGAACGACTTCGTGACGTATTAAGAATATGTTCATAAATTATAAGATAACTTGTCAGACTTGGTCCCATATAAAGTGGATCATAATGACTGGAGCAGAGGTGGCCGTGGCGGTCGTGAGTTCGAACCCAGGCAGGCACTTTACTTTGTGTAATTCATTTCATCACCACTGCTCGCAAAACGGTGAGGGAACACATTGTGAGGAAACCGGCATGTTCTAGAACCTAAAATTCGAAGACATGTCGTGACATGTGACAACTACCAACCCGCACTGAGCTCGCGAGGTGGATTATGGCCACTCCCTCTCATAGAGAGGATTTACACATTATTTCAATAACTGCCGTGTTTCATTCCTTATACAACGTGACGTTAAATGCGCAAAACCTAAGACACCTCCAGTTGCGCACTCCAAGTCACCCATCCCTCGGACATTAGGCGCTATTAAAGCTCTCCTGGACTCAAACACAAATCTTGATATGTTTGCGGATGAATGGAAGATGATACTATCAGAATGTTTGAAGTTTTGTGAGAAGAATGCATGACTGAGTTGAATCAATTATATTTTATCTTAAATTATATTAAATAGTGTAATTGGCTTCGGCTGTTCTATTTAAATAAATAAATAAAAAAATAAATAAATCTAACCTCAACTGATGTTTAATTCAATTGACCTATTTCAGAGAGAACATGAGTCATTAAAAAAATTGCAAAGGGTTTATGTGCTGTTTTAGTTTTACTGGCCATTCTGATCGTTTCTTGCGTCTGCGACGACGCTTTATCGAGGGAGGAGTCGTCACCGGGCCGCTGCGCCGCGCTCACATTGGCTTGCTTGACCTATTAGTAAATAGACACGGCAACGTTTTTAATGAAAATTTTCGAAAATTGTGACCTATATTAAAAAGTGGTTCAATTGATTCTGCTCGTCATTCTGATCAAACTATTTTCAGGTTTTGCGCATTTAACGTTACGCGTTGTATAAGTTGATATCTTATAATTTTGTTGTTTTTGTTTTGTATATTCTCGCAACAAGAAGAATGTAAGATTTGGTAATAAATATCTTGACTTAAAAGAGTTTCATTGGAGTTTCTTGCTCGTTCTTCTCCATAGACATGTACGTTTTGGAATGGGCAACTAGCTTCAACTTTCTGACTAACTGACCGACTCGTTGGCAATTCAAACGTGCTTGTAAATGCTTTAATTTAAATAAATGCTTTGAGTTTGATAGACAATGATGATATCTTATAGGTGACGGCAAACTGCAGCACAGTGAGTCAGAGAGTCCCGTCAACGCGAACTCGCCGGCCGGAGACAGCGCGGCGCTGTACACCGTGGTCACCGACAAGTGTACCGTCGTGCACGCTGAGGTACGTAAACAAACAAAAATAAAGGTAATTCGACCCACATAAAGGCAACTAAAAAACCTCTTCAACTGCCTACCCCTATGCCTGGATCAAAAGTGGTAACGATAGCTAATTTATTTCGTAACAAAATACTACAGTTGAAAATATTACAGTGACAATAAATAAAATAAGACATGTTTAAAATTAATTATGCATTTAAAATTTATCTGTGATTTACTAATAATAATATGCCAATAATTCAACAAAATAATTAATCAATCATTCAAAAAGACTAATTCAACAATTAATGAATATAATAATTGATAAATTATTCAATAATACCACAAAACTTTCTCGATGGTTACAACCATGTCAATGTTCAATAAAAAAATATGCATGTGAAGCACAGTAGATAATAACAATAAATATAATAGACTAGTTTTTTTATTCGAATTTTCTTTCATACAAACCTTGTCCTGGCAATACCGAACGCAACAAAAAAGAATTGGGTAGTTGCATGATATTGAATACTATATATTCTAGTAGATAATATATCCACACATGTAATACAATAATAGAATTCGAAATCAAATTTGAAATCGGTCGAAAAATAAAAAACTTATAACTTATAGAAACTTTTTGTCTGTTTCTTTCTCGCAAAACGAAGTATGTAATTTATATGGCGATACAGAACTATGACGTCACAATTCAGTATTTCCCTCTGTGTCTAATTGAGAGTTTTGAACGCTCATATCTTTTCAATTTTTAAAAATATTAAAAAACTGTTTATACCAAGCTATTAGTGAGGTAAAAAAGCTTCAATTTAAATAATAAAAAAAAATTAGTCAACTCGCGGATTATCCAATTCGCTGCAGTCGTTCGGAAGTTATGCGCGTACAGACATTTCGGCGAGTTTGTTTTATACTATGTAAGGATATTTGCACACGACACACCTGTTGAGATAGGATATGTTAAGAAATCTTGTTATGTGTCACGTCATGTACTACCCATATAGCCAAGCAAAACAAATAATTGATTTGATTTTTTTAGCTTTTTCGAGTAGTGCTTTTTTTATTTCTGGTGTTCATAAGCGGAGACCACTTGCCATCAAAAGAATCCCTTTTATTTGTAACAAGCTGACGAAAACGGGATTTTCCATCGGCAAAAATGACGAATTTCCATGGAAATTTTCATACCCTATTTAACACCCATTAGGAGGAAAATTTTCAAAAAATCCTTTCTTAGTGCTCATTTTCACTATAAAAGGAACTCTTCTGCAAAATTTCATGCTTCTACTTCCAACGGCTTAGGCTGTGCGTTGTAAGATTTTCATTAAGTCGATTTTGACTGTGCAAGGTCTAATTGAAAGGAACAACCACTATCACCACCAGCTTGTTTGTACCTACTCAAATGCTATTTCTCATATGCTCAGCAGATATCTGACGACGAGTCTGTCGCATCGTGCAATTCTGATGATGAGGCGTTTCTGACGGCGTCCGAGCATTCGGAGCGAGAGGACGACGACATGGCTGAAGCCAGCGACAGGGCAATGGCCGAGCCTTTTATATACGGGTGAGTGCGTTAAAGCATGTGGTGTATCAAAAGAAGGATGTTTTTGCGTATGTACAGACGCCAGCACGTCAAGCTACCCGAAACTATCAAATTTTCCCAATCAACTTTGAACCTTATGGTTTTAGCGATATAGTTGATAATCTGATAAAGAAATTTGACAGATTGTAATCGCTTGGTGTGCTGGCGTCTGTACTAGGTATGTTAATATTTAAAGTTTATAGGAATCAACTTCCAAGTGGCGGTAGCCATTACTTTAGGCTAGATAAGGACGCCACAGAATCCTTTCTATTTTAGTTAAAAATTGTAACTCCTGTTTGCTACGTTAGCATGTTATGTTTGGTTCGGTCGCAAGCGCAACAGCTAAGCACGAGGTCTCAGGAGGAACTCAGGAGAGTTCGATTCCTAGGCGGGGCTGTGTTATTGGGTTTTCCATCTGGAATTTCTCAGTAGCAGCTCAGAGTGACACGAAAAATTAACAAAATTGACAATATAAGAAACAATGTAAAGATATGTTTATTCTCATGTTTTTAGCGAGGAGCCCTCTAAGACGGACTGTCTAGTGTACGACGCGCTGCATCAGTGTGCGATCTGTCCCGAACAGTACCCGAACGTATACCGTTGGCGACACAGCGTAGCACTGTACCCGCCCGAACAGAGAGACAAGTTAGTACATAGCACAGCTTTTCTTTAAATCATATCGTTTTGAAGCCTGTCGGGCCGTTAAACCTTGGTTACGTTGTGATTAGCTCGCCCCTATTACATGGGACTTTCTGGGGAATACATGTTCTAAGGCCGCAGATTCTGAATTGCCTACACATGATACCCGCTTCGCACAAATGCCACGGCAATACAGTACGGCTTGTCAAACGACCAGCACCGGCGAGCCGCGAGTTAAACTGTCGTTTTTAAAACCGTAGATTTACAGCTCGTACGTCTATCACCCACTTAATAGAGAAGTATGGAAGAAACATGTCGCTCCGACCTCAAATAAATAGGTATGAGCTTCTTTTTGGGATGGCAATGCACCTCTGGCATTTTACGAAGTCTTGGGTTCGATTCCCGGGTCGGCAGTGCTCTTGGGTTTTCCATCAGGAATTTCTTAGTCCGAAGTCTGGATTTGTGCAATAGGATCGTCCCTTATAACATAAGACTTACAAATAACTCGTGAAATGTAGGTGCACTCTACAGTGCACCCACAGTTCATTAGTTACCTGCCAGTGTGGCACCACTGGCAGGTAGCTGTTGTTCACAAACTAAACTAAATTTAAGTTCAGTGCATCATTTTCTTTCTATTTAATTAAGAAAAGGACAGAAGATAAATGAGGAGGTTCTTTTCATAACTTGACTATTCCACTTTTGATGAAGCTGATTTTTTATTTATTTTTTGTTTGGTAACATTGAAATGTATACTCCGCGAAAATAAAATTGGCCGAAAACTTGATAATTACACCAGAAAAAAAAGATTAAAAGGCATGATTTCATCAAAAATAGATTATTCCACGTCCAAAAGCTGTAAGAATTAAAAAAAAAATAAAACATACTATGATCATTTTCTTTTTTGTTTTATTTATTTAAAGAAGAAGATGAACCTTAGGTTATTTCAATTCAAAAATGAGATTTCTGATACCTAATTAGTTTCAACAAAACAAGATTAATCCACAGTGGTTTGAATCAAAACATGATTATTGCAACCAGCCGCGTCAAAACTTGATTATTCCATTTCAAATCTTAGATTTATTCAAAATATACTATTGCTAAATTTTTCAATCCTGTACAAAGCAATGACTATTGTTGTCGTCTACAATAATGCATCAAAATTTCGGGTTAGAAACATAGCTGCATACCTACAAAACTATTTTCTCAGATTGTGAACAATCACAAAAAGTGGAATAGTCAAGTTTTGAAAAGAACCTCCTCAAATATTAGTTTAGTCCTGTCAAATTAAGATAATTCATAGACAAGTTTAGACGTGATTAAAAAATTGGCTACTAAAAATACGTTAATTTACGTCAGACGTTGACAAATTTGACAGGACTAAACTAATATTTATCTTCTGTCCTTTTCTTAATGAAATAGAAAGGGAAAAGATGCACTGAACCTAAGTTTAGTTTCGATTGTGAACAACGTAATCGGTACCAGTACCTGTGCACACCTCTGTCTAACCCTTCGGGGATTTCAGGCCTCATGTTATATGTGTAATAGTTATTTGTGCAACTGTTGCATAATAAGGGGTATTAAAATACGAAATAGTAGAGTATCACATGAGTGTTTTAATACCTAATTATGTACAGTTGCATACAAGACTTTACCTACACCCATGATATGAATCCTCTATAAAAGGTTCTGAAACCATAGGATGTTGTAAGAACTCTATGGAAAGTTTAATTGCTGATTATCTAATACAATCAAACTATGTATTAAATTTTTGCAATACAAAAATGGCGGGATACGACGTGAATTCGAATAACCTATAAGTTTTTTTTTTTTTTTTAAATTATTGCGCTGTGGTAGTGAAACGCGCATGCATGACAATGTTCTTTTTTTGAAATTCATTATGATACCACGAATTGAGTAGTGAGAATGTGGCTGTTTGATGAGTAAGGAAGAGATCGAAAAAAGCAAAGGAGTTGCATAGTGAAATGATAACACTCGTTTGGATGATATTATAGTTACTATGACACTGATTGTTTTAATGTTGGCAATATGCTAACTGTTTCAGAATTTTTTATAGAGTATTTTTAGCATGGGTGTTGATAAATATAATTTATTATAATTGATGGTACGTAGATGGCAGCCGGCGCCATGCGTGGAGCTGACCGCGTCGCCGCCCCGCGCCGCGCCGCGCGCGCGCTGCTCCACGCCGCAGCGGGAGCGCGCGCCTCCCTTACAGGTAACACGGGTATTCGGTGCACTACCTAATTAATAATACATGTTTTATTTCAGACAGTATTACAGTCCATATTATCACAATGCAATTTCAAGAATAATAATTTACAGCACAAAATTCTGTGAAACATGTTGATGCACTATTATGACTGTTTTACGATATAAATATTCAAAATAAAACGAAGTCTGGTGCTTACGAATGTTACTCATTGTTATGGTGTATGGCAGTTTATACGGTTTACTTTTTGATTTCGTGTATGACGTTCAAACAAAGTTATCACTACATGCTATGACCACGAGATCGTCATGAAAATCGTCGACCGAACGTCAAGAATAATTTATTTAATTCACCTTTGACCAAGTTTACCCTAAAACAACCTATTTAATGGTCTGGCCATTTTGTGATATAAATAAAAAATAAAAATTGTCAGTCTCTCAGTGTCACATTTATAATTGAGACAACAACATTTATAATTGAACAAGATGGCTAATTATAATTCGGCGGTATTGACATTATTCTGAGTCGGTAAAGCGGATTCGATCGTGCAATAGGCAGACAATAATAGGTCTTGAAGTATACAGTGTGTCCGGACATGGACTAGCGATATTCTAAATACTTAAATATAAGCTATTTTAAAGTACAATTACACTATAGGCTTAGGTCCAATATACTTCCCCGCTATGTGGCAGCCATTTTGTTTTTTTTGTTGAAGTATGCTCTATGCGAGTACAAAAAAAATCATATATCTCAAAGTTTTAGTCATACTGAGATAAAAATAGGCTTATTCGAAAGGCAATAATATTGTCTACCGTCTGCACTACAAAGCAATATGTTCACAATTCCATAACTTTTGAAAAAAAATGTGAAAGTCGAAAAAAAAAACAAAAAATTATGCAATTCAACCAATAATTGTTAATTACTACAAAAACAACCCCGAGAGCTTTTTTATTTTTTATACTAGATCGACAGTTTTTGAGCTAAGCTACAATACAACATAAAATTCACAACTGTATGTCTAATACTTTAAGAGTTATTGTTGTATGAACATAGCGTATGCGCAAGCACAAAAGGCCTTTGTCGGAACCCTAAACAGGAAATCATTAAAAAAAACATAACATTCATATTGAATTTTATTTAATGTTTTTTCCAATATTAAATGAAGATTAAAATATCTAAAGCAGTTGCTCAAAGTGGCCACCTCCAGCTTGTAGACACACTACGGCTCTCTGTGCCACCTGGGTTGATGAGCGCCTAATTAAATCCAAATCGGATCTAATTTCTTCGGCGGCTGCCATAATTTTTGCGACGAGTTCTTCCCTGGTATTTGGAACTGTAGCGTATACTTTTTGTTTCATATGACCCCACAAAAAATAATCCAAGGGTGTCAAATCGGGTGAGCGAGGCGGCCACGCTACTACACCACCACGACCGATCCACGGCTGTAGATTATTATTTAAATATTCTCTCACTGCTCGAGAAAAATGCGCGGGTGCACCATCGAGCTGGAACCACATACGCCGACGGTATGATAGAGGTAGGTCCATGAGGCTGTCCGCAAACTGTGTCTGTAAGAATTCTAAAAATCTAGCGCCGTTTAATGTAGGTGGCAATTCCAATGGCCCTATCAGCCTATCGTTGATTATGCCGGCCCACACATTTACTGAGAATTCATGTTGAAATGAGCTTGGGCGCACCGCCCTTGGATTTGCGGAGCACCAGAGATGGTCGTTTCTGTGGTTTGTAATCCCAGCTCTTGTAAATTTGGCTTCATCAGTCCACAGTATTCTTTGTAAAAAATTACGGTTCTGTCTCAAATTTCTATTTATCCACGAACAAAACACAGATCTCGCAGCAAAATCTGGTTCGATCACGTCTTGAACCCGTCGAAAATGATAAGGGTGTAACCCTTCTCTTTTCAAAATTCTCCATACATGCCACTTAGACATTCGAAGTTGCACTGAAATCCGTCTAACGCTTAGTCTAGGATCATTGGTTATTAGTCTAAGCACTTCTTCTTCATCTTCGGGCGATACCAAGCGATTGCGTTCATTAACAGCTCTTTGAATACCTCTTTCCGCTAATCTTGAATGCACGTCGATAAAAGTTTGGCGACTCGGTGTAGGCCTGTTAGGGTACCTTCGTCGATATTCTTGTACAGCCAAATTTGCACTTCCATTGCAAAAGCCATACACAAAGTGTATGTCAGCAATATGTTGCGATGAATATTGACGCTGTGCCATACTTTATCACACTTTTAAATACAAAACACTAACGCAGCACGTAAACAGCACGGACGGTAAGTGAAAGTAGCGATAGCGATCACAACGCAGGGCGAGGGACAACTAAACTAACCCAACTAATAATTTGTCCTTAAAACTGATTTTGTTTCAGGTAGTGGACTAATACGTTCTATCTCGCTTACTCACGGTAGTAACGAACAGTATTTCTCGCCTGCTCTCAGATGGAATACAGTGAATGCCATAAATGACACTCTGGCGGTTAACAAAGACGTTTTGTGCTTGCGCATACGCTATGTTCAAACAACAATAACTCTTAAAGTATTAAACATACAGTTGTGAATTTTATGTTGCATTGTAGCGTAGCTCAAAAACTGTCGATCTAGTATAAAAAATAAAAAAGTTCTCGGGGTTGTTTTTGTAGTAATTAACCATTATTGGTTGAATTGCATAATTTTTTGATTTTTTTTTCGACTTTCACATTTTTTTTCAAAAGTTATGGAATTGTGAACACATTGCTTTGTAATGCAGACGGTAGACAATATTATTGCCTTCCGAATAAGCCTATTTTTATCTCAGTATGACTAAAACTTTGAGATATATGATTTTTTTTGTACTCGCATAGAGCATATTTCAACAAAAAAAACAAAATGGCTGCCACATAGCGGGGAAGTGTATTGGACCCAAGCCTATAGTGTAATAGTACTTTAAAATAGCTTATATTTAAGTATTTAGAATATCGCTAGTCCATGTCCGGACACACTGTATAATTATATTAGCTCTGACTAGAAACAATTTATTTCAGGTATCAACATGGTTGCGTGTGACAGGACCAAACTCCCCGCGTTCAGCGTTGGCCGTCAAGAACGCGAACCATAACGTGAGCTTCGGCTTTTGAGCTTATTAGATCAGTGGCGCCTCCCGCGGCATTCCGGGGCACTACCGACGTGCACAGAGTATACTACGTCAAACAAAGAGATAAGTACACAGGCAACCTAACTTGCAACTACATTCATACAATATTTAAATTGTGCCGAGTAGTTGATTCTTTTACATTACTCTTTTAAATGTGCCTTTGAGAGTCTGTGAAGATAACACAATAAATAATTATTTGATTTATTTTGATATAATGCAATGGATAGTGAATGTGTTCTATAAAAAAAGTTGTCGCACAAAAAAAAAATAGTAGAGATTAATATTTTGCCTGTATAATTAACTCTTTTGTTGACTGTCCGACACAACTAAGGTTCCACCCGGCTAAATGCGTCCAACGGTGTTAATTTACGTAGTGCGACATGTGATCAAACAAACTCGGGCAGGAATTAACAGGGTCAAGAACATTTTAACTTCTTTGTAAAAATAAGCTATTTTTATCACGAACAGGTGGCTATTTCCCACTTCGTCCACTTCCCGAAACGACCACAAATCTACAATGCCCAAAAAGTCCACTTCCCATTTGTCTTGTTCGGGATTGGGACCAGTAACACTTTGATAAAAAAAGAAACCTATTTGGAAAGTGGACGTTTTGAGAGTTGACGTTATGGGAAGTGGACTTTTTGGGCATTGTAGATTTGGAGTCGTTTTGGGAAGTGGACGAAATGGGAAATAGCCGAACAGGGGCTATTTCCCATTTCAAGGGGTAACGTACACCGATGGAACCTTTGAATTGTGTCGTACTATACCTATGATCAAGTGGCCTTTATCTAATCATAATACGATTATTTAAATTATTAACAATTGGCGTCGATTCCCCTGTTCACAAACTAAAATAAATTTAAGTTCACTGCATATTTTTCTTTCTATTCCATTAAGAAAAGGTAATATTAGTTTAGTTCTGTCAAATTAAGATACTCCATAGACAAGTTTAGACGTGATTAAAAAATTGGCTACTAAAAATACGTCAATTTATGTCAGGCGCTGACTAAACTCTTTCAAACTCCAACTCTTTATAACTCCTTTTTATATTCTTTCCTTTTCATGTCAAGGAAATAAATGCACTGAACTTAAATTTAGTTTAGTTTGTGAACAGGGGAACGAGCACCATTATTTCGCAAATATTTGTGGTTTACTCTTGAAATCTCAGTACAATAGAACGTGTGAAAATTGGGTGCTACAGACGCAACTAAGTTTTTCATTACATCGGTTCTTTCTTGGGCAGCAAAATATGTAAATGTTTAATTATTACAAAAAAAGAAATCGAATGTTTCATATCTAAACTCTAACAATTATAACATAGCTATGCCTTGTATGAACTGCTACGCCCGCTTACACCATAAATAACTCTATACATTTAGCGCTAAACGAATTTAAACATCGTTCTAATTCTGTCAGTCATTTTAAGTTCACGGAGACGGAACGATTCCTATGTTTTAAAAGTTTTACGCTAAGTTTTAGGCGAATTGTGGTGCACGCGGGTCGTAGTGGTTTCAGATTTGTTGTAGTAATTATTTACTGAATACGACATTTTTATGAATCTAAGGGTGCGTCCACATCTGGCTAATGCGCCGCGAATGCGCAGCTGGCGAGCCGTTCGCGAGCCGCCCGCGAGCTGCGCGCGTGCATTTTATGTTCGCGCACTGCTCTTGCGCCGTTCACGCGCCGTGCGCGAGCGGCGCAAGTGTCGCGTGTGCGCTATCGCTCCTCCCCGCGCTGAGGCTAGGCAAACGAAAGTGTAAGCACGAGAGCTGGACGCGCGCAGATAGCGCGCCGCGCGCAATCTGCGCGCGTGCATAGCATAAAGAGGCGCACCAAACATTTGCAGTAACTACACACGCGCAGCTCGCGAGCTGCGTATTCGCGGCGCATTCGCCAGATGTGGACGCACCCTTAAGCTATATAACAGCATAATTTTTGTGTCTCCATATTTTCTATTTCGATTTAACTCGTGGCAAAATGTAAATTAGTTTCTTTAATTATTGAATTTAATTCGTTATCTAGTAATTTAATGTTTTGACAACCATAATTTTTGTGTCTCATTATTTTCTATTTTGATTTAACTAGTGACAAAATGTAAATTAGCTTCTTTAATTATTGAATTTAATTCGATAACTAGTGATTGAATGTTTATTTCTATGATTATTTTTGAATTGGAGAATGACTTCTATATTGTTTATTTGGTATCTGTGGTAATGTGAATTGGCGCAGTACTTTACTACTTTTAGTTCTTAGTCATTTGATTTAAGAAATGCAGCTTAATTTTTAATAGAAATTTTATGTGACATAATATAACGCATAATTATAATTATAGAGACAATATCCTTTATACTAATATAACACATGCAAATGCAATGTGTATTGAACTAAAGATTTTATGTATTAAGAAAATAATATAAAAACTGAACGAAGGATGTGGTTCATGTCTTTATGTTAACATCACAATTGATGATTGGTTAAGAAACCAACTGACATTACTTTAATAAATAGACTACATTCGAAGCTTATATTTTCAAATATCTCATTTATGGGCAGTTGAGTGCAGCTGACAGGTGCAGTGTGCGTTTATCTTGTTAACGGACGAAACTTGTCAATTAATAATTACTCTAAATACATAGTTTCATTTAAAAGCTCTCTTTGTTATTGATTCAAATATTGTATGCCTTCTATTATAAATAGAAATATATTTTAAAATATTAAATTTAATTAACTAAGAGTTCCGCTGGCATCATTCTGACTTGCAAATCTCATAATATATTATTATCTGTTTTAGATTGATTAGTTGTTAGGTTTTTAACATAATGTTTAGAGTTTCATATAATAATAATGATAATAATTTTAAAATTCAAAATATGCATTGATAGGATGCTTATACAGCATGTTTTTTTTACCGTCTCCAAATTTTCTACCCATGAATATGAACAACTTTCACTATGGAACCAAATCTGAGATCACGAAAATAAAATCAGCTGTTTCATACATTTTGGTCAAGTAGACATTGAACTTTTGTATTAAACAGCTGATTTTGATTTTGTCATTTCAGAGTTAGTCCCATAGTGAAAGTTGTTCATAGTCATGAGTAGAATACCCTGAAAAAATTTGGAGCCTGTAAAAAAAAACACCCAGTATACAAGCAATTAATTAATGTTCTGTAGTTGCATTTGTTTGTTACGTATGTTCTGTGTTGTATGACAATAAAGTTATTTCACTGCGTTGATTAGCATTTAATGTAAGTAGTTGGGCGACGTCGGGACTCTTTGGATGCCAAAAGCTGTGAGTTTCATATTACGTCTACGAATGTTTGTACTTTTATATTTGAAAGATACGAGAAATTGGTAAAAAATGTATGTTTTATATGATATTATAATGTTTTAATTCACATAGACCATAGATAAATAAATTATGACTGGTTCTTTTTACTGTTATTTTCATTTAACTCTTGTATAAATATACTAATACAATAAATAATTGAAATTTTGGCATTCGATCATCAGACGCTTGAAGAGTTTGCATCACGAATGTATGTCGTCCAGCAGTAGTTGCATTGTATCTAGGTCTCCCAAAAGTTGTCGTCCTCCGTCATGCCAGCCACAGATATCGGCGAGTTGTCACCACCTGAGCGACTGTCGTATTTGTCCAAGTCAGCGGCGAAGTCACCCGGGTGGTCTGCCTTTTCGTACTCGCTGATGGAATCGTCTTCGTCTTTGGACAATTCTAGTTGCATCTGCGCGCTCGAGACTTCGTTGTTGTGGTCGCCGTGGAATATGGCGTCGAGGACGTCGTTCCTGGTGAGATGCGCGGCTTGCTCGGGCGACAGGCTGCGGCGGGGCCGCTCGGAGGCCACGCACAGGCCTCCGTCCTCGGCGCTCTCGGAGCCGGGCCGCTTGGGGCTCACGATGATTGTCATCTGCGCGGAAAACAACTCGCTAGGCACCTCGATACCCGACATCGTCACTTCTCTCGAGTTCACTGAACTCTGCAGCACGAGCAACAAGTCTTGCGTTTGTGACTTGATGTCGTGTATTTCGCTGATACTTTCCACATCCACTCTCAATTTGTTTTCGTCTTCAGCGCTCGACGGATAGTTTTCATTGACTTGTTGCTCTGCGGTCGCACCGTTATCACGGTTGTTATTAGGTAAATGATACATTTGATCGGTATTTTGTTTTAATATTTGAAGTTCGGCTTCTTTGTTGTGTTTGACGTGCCGTAGCGCGTCGTTTCGGGTGGAGTTCTCGTAGTCGAACTCGGTCTTGCTGATGCTCTCGTTGCCCGAGCGTGAGCTCTTGGTTGACGACTGCACCCCGGTGTCGTCGCGCCGCGTGTGTCGTGCGCACGTGTACAGTTTCCTGAACTCTGTGAGTGGAGTCTCGAGATAGTTGCCGTGGGCATCGACGTGGTTCGTACAATCTGCGATGTAAGTGTCTGGAATGGGCTTCGCTCTCTCCGCGACGGTGGGTTTGTTCCTAAAGTGCGTCTCTCCGATGTCAAACTTAGTCTTGTAGTCGCGGATGTACTTGTCAAAGTCTCCGCGCATAGATTTCTGTAATTGCGCTTCTATATCATTTTTTGTGGTTGCATCGAGTTCCTGCGTCGACTGGCTTCGTGTCACGTCTGTTACAAAAAAGTGCATCTCAACGAAACAGTATTATTTTATATTAAGCATTTGTTTTATTTGCGTAACGGGCAATACAGTAACGACGCCAGCACATCAAGCTACCCGAAACTCAAATTTTCCCAATCAACTTTGAACCTAATGCTTTAGCGATAAAGTTGAAAATCTATTAAAGAAATTTGACAGATTGTAGTAGCTTGATGTGCTGACGTCTACATATTGCATCACCCTTTTTCTAGAATTGTTTTATTTTGCCGATGTGTAATAAAGAGTAGTCCATGTGTAACTAACCGAGCTCCCTGGCGAGGTCTTCGCGCTTCGACTGGCGGCGCAGGAAGTCGAGGTAGGACTTCTCGACAGCTTCGGCTTCTATCTCCAGCTTGCGCAGGCGCTGCTTGGCCTCGCGCAGTACCGCGGTGGGGCTCTTGTCGCGCGGCAAGTCAGTACAGCCCTTGTTGCTGTCCTTCCTGGAATGATGCGGGGACCATACATGCATCCTCACGCCTTCTCCCCATGGGGGTAGGCAGATACTACAAAACACCACCTGCTACGATCCTTACATACTCCTTTTGCCTCGTTTACGTTCATACATCTGGTCATACACGCACGCCAGTTGCGAGTACGACGCAACTGACCTTTTTTGAAGAACATCACCAATTAGGTCAATATGTCCTAAGTCTTCTCGTCTAAGTCGACAACGCTTAGTGTTCATACACACGAGCGGCACTGTATTATAAAATACTGGAATAATACATGATCATTTGGCATTATGTGGTAGTTATACATCTCTACGCAAGAGATCCCATAGTGCACAGTTGTGTGCGCATACACAGGTGCACTTTATCTTCCCTCACTCTCATAGTTCGATAAGACGGCAATCCGATACGACTGGGGAGAGACAGGGAGGACCGATGGCTTTATGAGCTCTCCCAGGCACTTATATATCTACAGGGTCTCAATATGTTAGGAAAACGCTCACCCATTCATGGACTGACCTCGGCACGAGCAGCTTCACCTTACTGATCTATCGATCCCCGAGGCTCTTACCTAGCGACGTATGAGTTTTTTATACAAAAGCCGTGTGCCCGATGGGGTTACTCTACGGTAAATATTACGAACTTCCATGCCCAATTTAACCCCTTTAAGGGATGAATTTTCAAAAATCCTTCCTAATTGCTCACTTTGCTGTATAAGGAACTCTTGTGCAAAATGTCAATTAGGCTGTACGTCGCCTGTCAGCGAATGAATGAATCTAAGTTTGTTATTAAGTACGTAGATGGAGAGCATGCTGTAAATAAGTTAATATGTAGTAGCACATACGTGTGCTTTTAGACGTATTTGAATGTTTACCTTCGCAGTTTGTCCTTTGCCTCTTTGAGCAAGTACTTGGGGCTCTTGTCCCTATGCCGATCTTCCAAGCTCAATGCCGGCCGCGGACGCTGCTGTAGGCGATCCCTGGAACAAAAAAAAATGTGTTTGCGGCGGCACAGATCACTACATAGTATAAAACAAAGTCGCTTCCCTGTCTGTCTGTCCCTATATATGCTTAGATCTTTAAAACTACGAAACGGATTTTGATGCGGTTTTTTTTTAATAGATAGAGTGATTCAAGAGGAAGGTTTATATGTATAATACATGCATAATATACTAGAGGAACACTGATAATTTTAGAGGTTTCTAATGTGATCTCGTAAATAAACACATTTTTTTTCGCTTACATTGTAAACGCTGGCTGAACCCGTCGAGATAGATCAAAATAATGTACTACAGTATTGTACACCTTAAAAACGTCTACAAAAAAGTCCGCGATGGTATATGTCTATCTCTTAGGGATAACCCACAGTAACCATTTTTTATCCTATACTTTTTACGAGAAATAATGGCTCTAAAATTATCAGTGTTTCTCCATTGCACCCGTGCGAAGCCGGGGCGGGTCGCTAGTAAATTATAAAAGAGTTTATTTCTATAGTAGGTTTGTACAAACACTTCATCATCTGCCTAGCCTTTTCCCAACTATGTTGGGGTCGGCTTCCAATCTAACCGGATGTAGCTGAATACCAGTATTTTAAATGGAGCGACTGCCTATCTGACCTCCACAACCCAGTTACTGGGTAATACGATACCTCTTGGTAAGACTGATGTCAGACTTTCGGGCTACTGACGACCCGTAACGACTGTCAAAGATCCAGGAATGACAGCCGGGACCAACGGCTTAACGTGCTTTCCGAGGCACGGAGGGGTCTTGGTATGTGAAGATGCTCACCCATCCGCGGACCAACCGCGGCAAGCGTATCTTAACATTATCGATCGACCCGTGCGGCTGCTATTACTTAGCCACGAGCCCCTTTTGTATAAACACTTTTACAGGTCCATATTTTTTTTTTAAACTTGATGAGGAATAGGTTTATTTCCTCGGGCGATTCGAGTTCTTTGACGAAAAACCGACCACTAATGGTAAGTCAAGTTTAGTTGGCCCATATCGGAATCATGTAATGTATTAGTGTTGGGTAAATAGCCGGATGCTTTGAGTTATTATCGATTATAATCCATAAGTGTCCATTAATAGCCGTGCAATGGATGATAACCCTGCTATTAATGTATATTTAAAAAATAAATGCTTTTTTTGTGTTTTATTGTAAAATATGTGGGTGTGAACGAAAAATTCAATGTATTGTTATTTTTTTTATTTATTTTCACTTTTTGTATGCAAAAAAGTGTTAATAATAAAATAAATACACATTTTTCGGGAAATTCAGTTTTGTTAATTTAGAGATCCAATACTATAAAAACCATAATTACTATTGACACATCGCTTTGTGATTTAACCATCTACCTAATTAATTACTTGATTTAACAAAGCGAGCTAAATATGTAGGTGTATGTATACCTACAAATAAATTTTAACCGATACGTAAAAATGTAGGGTATAATAAGTAAGTTACTTATTAACTCTTTTCTGTGAATACGACGTAGGTAAATTATAAACAATGGAAAATACCCGAGCGGTTAGTAGGTAATATGGTTGTAAAAATACCGTATAATACCAAAAGGCATAACGGTATTATTGGTATTTTATGTAGGTATTTTATATTTTGATTCACTTTTTCAAATCTTGCGTTATTACGAAGAGTTGTAGTTTTATTAAATAAAATATATTTGAAGTTTCGAATGTATTCTATATTTTAGAATGACTAATTCTAATCTAATTTAATGATTACTTAGTAATTAAACTTCACAGATATTATTACACTATTATATTTCCGTCTATTTTTAATTATTGTGTTTGTTAAATATTTAACCCTTTACCGCATAGGAAACCATATATGGTTTGACATGTTTACAGTTTGTTTTACTCAAAAAAAATAAAAAAACTGGCGTATAAATCCTAATGGGGTTTGTTTTTCATATCATTAGCAATAATAAAACACAACTATTTTGTCTATCATCACATACCACTTGGAAATAAAAAAAAAATGAATTCTGGAGCTTCAATAAAGACATTAACATTAAAAAAAAAAATTGTCGCTTATTTAATATATCATGCAGTAAAGGTTTAAACCGCACAGTAGGTACGATTTACCGCGCGATCGTCATCGTCATCGTGATCGTGATCGTCATCGTCATCGTGATCGTCATCATGATCGTGATCATCATCGTCATCGTGATTGTCATCGTCATCGTGATCGTCATCGTGATCGTGATCGTCATCGTGATTGTCATCGTCATCGTGATCGTCATCGTCATCGTGATCGTGAGCGTGATCGTCATCGTGATCGTGATCATCATCGTGATCGTCATCTTCATCATGATCGTGATCGACATCGTCATCGTGATCGTCATCGTCATCGTGATCGTGATCGTCATCGTCATCGTCATCATCGTCATCGTCATCGTCATCTAGTGATGAGCAAAGCAAGACCAAGACCAAGACTAGGACAGTCTTTGTATTGGTCATCGTGATCGTGATCGTAATCGTGAGCGTGATCATCATCGTGATCGTGATCGCCATCGTGATCGTGATCGTCATCGTGATCGTCATCTTCATCGTGATCGTGATCGATATAGTCACCGTGATCGTCATCGTCATCGTGATCGTCATCGTGATCGTGATCGTGATCGTCATCGTGATTGTCATCGTCATCGTGATCGTCATCGTCATCGTGATCGTGATCGTGATCGACATCGTCATCGTGATCGTCATCGTCATCGTGATCGTGATCGTCATTCTCATCGTCATCATCGTCATCGTCATCGTCATCTAGTGATGAGCAAAGCAAGACCAAGACCAAGACTAGGACAGTCTTTGTATTGGTCTTCGTGTTGCTTACTCAGTCTTGGTCTTTGTCTTGCTTGTTCGGTCTTGGTGTTGGTCTTGCTAGTGTATAGATAGTCTTGGTCTTGCTCAAATACTTCGAGTCTTGATCATGGTCTTGGTCTTGGATTTTGCTCATCACTACTTCTATCTCATTCTCTCCTATAGATGTGTGTTTATCTCTTTTTACCGTCGCTTTTTCGTTTCATTGATTTTCAAATCACAACGATGCTAAAGAAGTTTTCACTTCAAAATACCATTTCATGTTTTATATCTGTGCATTTCCACCGTATTTTCAGTATTTTAATTATTACTCAGATAATGTACTTAAAAATACAGAAACAATCGATTTATACATAAAATACCGTAGCAAATGGTATAATACCGTATTATACGGTATTTTTCGTTTTATACGTTTCAATACAAACGGTATAATACAGCACTTACATCTCTAGTAGGTAACATGCATCCCCGCACCCCCGTTTCTCGTGCTGTCTCTTTCTGGCGCCAATATTTATTCGTGCCAGAAAGAGATGCATGAATTGCACTACAGCGACGCCAACCGAATCCGGAATAAAAAAAAAAAATATATTTTTGAGCAACAAACAAAAAAAAAAACAACTAAAAACGAAAATAAAAACATTAAAATTCCCAAAAAAATATCCCAAATAAATGACTGATTAAGAATTCAAAAAAAAACTAAGTACATAAAAAATCTAACTATCAAAAAACAATGTAAATAGCTGATTGAAAATTTTTAAATGGGTCAGATTAGTTTTAAATTGCACATTTATTTACTACAAAGAAAGATTATGTAAATGAAGTCTAATCTGACAGTCCTAAGCCTGAAAACCATGAAGGAAAATTTTCAATCACTAAAATAACATTAACAGCAGGGTTATCATCCATAATTGCTATTAATGGCTACTAACTGCTTTTAATCGATTATTAGCCATTATGATATTAACCGGATTATTATCATTGCCCAACACTATAATTAGTGGAGCGCCGTAAGATTTATACCTCGGAATCCAGGGCCAGTCAATGAATCTTCATAGAATTTTTTGAAATGTGTTTTTAACAGCATATAGAAAAATGTTAAAAAAAATATTTTGCCCGATCTTAATTTTTTAATTATTAAAAAAAATTATTATTAATTTTTCGGAGTTTTCTTTTATTTTTATTAGTTTAAAGTTATATTTTGAAAAGGAGGACTATTACAAACTTGTCCTTGGGCGTCAAGGGACTGCAGGTACAAAGGTGAGGGGTGGGGGGAATTATAGAAAGGAGAACAGCAGCTGTTGGGCATTGTTGACGCGGTCCCTAACTGATTAGTACACGTTGCACCTACCTAGGCTAAATACGTAGCTAAAAATTTGTGATTTTTGTTTATTTGCAATTTGTATATATTTATTATTGTGAGGGGCCCGTGGCTAAATAATAGCAGCCGCACAGGTCGATTGATCAGGTTAAGCTATGCTTGCCGCGGTTGGTCTGTGGATGGGTGACCATCTTTACATATCGAGACCCCTCCGTGCCTCGGAAAGCACGCTAAGCCGTTGGTCCCGGCTGTCATTCGTGGATCTTTGACAGTCGTCACAGGTAGGTAACACGGGCTGGTGTCCGCAACTCCACGTCAATGCGCGTATTTTGCGTACTGGCTCGTCACAGGTAGTCAGAAGCCCGAAAGTCTGACAACCAGTCTTACCAAGGGGTATCGTATTACCCAGTAACTGGGTTGTGGAGGTCAGATAGGCAGTCGCTCCATGTAAAATACTGGTATTCAGCTGCATCCGGTTAGACTGGAAGCCGACCCAGATATAGTTGGGAAAAAGCTAGGCAGATAATGATATAATATATTTATTACTGTGCAGTTACTACGATAAAAGTTAATTACTGAACATAATTGTGTTTTACAAACTTTGAAAATAGTGGCAATAGTGGCATAGATAGTAAGTATTTGTTTTTTTTTTATTTTTATTACTCGCTTATGAAAACAGTTTCAAATACTTAATCGTTTATTTTATAATAAATCGATGCTGAAAGTTAGAATCTCAATTAATTATTAATCATGATCGGTATAAACGTTAGTTATTAATATTACTAATATTTGTTGTTACAGCCTCTTATCAAAATGAGTGAACCATCGAATAGTGATGACAATCAAAGTAATGATTGCCTCATTTGCGACAAAATCAGATCTAGTTCTCAATTAAGCTCCGAACTAGGAGAACTTGTAGAGCTAACTAGAGGAATATCAATGCTCAAAGCTGCTACTGCAGAAAGAGCGGATGGATTGTCTCAGTATTTAAATACTCGCGAATTTGTCTACGTGCATTCAGTATGCAGGCAAAAATATATCAATAAAGGATGCATAAGTGATCATTTAAAAAAAGAAAACATCACATCAGCATGTTCTCCACCTAAGAAAAACCTTCGAAAGGCTTTCAATTGACTTTGATTGGAAAAGTAGGTGTTTTTTACGTGAAAAAGAAGCGGATGAAATGAAGGAAAAAAGAAAGTCCAAATCGTCAAGACAACAAAATTCAAGAAAACCATTTTAAATTTGATAAGTGAAGAGAAAAGTGAATATTGTCGCAATATATAAAAGTGGAATAAATTGCACTGTAGCTAGCTTAGAATGCAATGATAACAGCTGTACTAATCCTTCACCTACAATCCACATCAATGAGATCGATGACGATGACGACGACAATAATGAACAATAATGTAGAAAAAACTCGTTATTTTTTTTGCTAAATATTAATAAATTAACATTAAAGTTACTATGCAAATATAATTTATTAGGTATAAAAATGAAATCTTTACTTTAAACATTTTTTTCCTCTTGTCCCTCTCATTTTTCAGTAAATTGTTGTTATAAATTTTTTTAATCAAGATCGGCCAATTGTTTTTTTTTAACTTTTTTATTTGAGCTTTCAACAATGCAGTCGAACAGTTTTTATGAAGATTCATGGACTGGCCCTGGATTCCGAGATTTTACAATTTTTATGTCTTACGGCGCTCCACTAAATGTATAGATCGCCTAGTGTCGTTACAAAAACAACTGAAATGTGGACGAAGCAAGCAGTGGAGGCGCGCGAAATTTTAAACTATACGTACGAGAATACACAATCTTATATAATTTACATTCAATGCCGCTTACTACAATATCAACTTTATGTAGTCTGAGTTGATTTTTGATTGACCATTTCATTGTAATAAAAAGGTCGTAAATAGGTTGCAATGGATTTTGAACTTTGCCATGTATGACATTGCGTTTGCGTCTCCAAAACTTGATGATATTTTGATATTCTGAATTCGAATATACATAGATTATCTATATTACATAATTTGATATTAATTATAATATTTTTTAGTAATAATTGCGTAAGACGGTAAGAATAAAGCCATTGGTCATGTGACATTCACACAATCATGTTTGTGTGCGAGAAACTCGTACATAGAATGAAAGTAATGAAGTCACTCGAGCCGCCATGACAGATTGCCCCGTTTTGACAATCAAAATTAAATTATGTAATAAAAATGAAAAATGAGTTCTGTTAAAGTTAATAATTATTTCACTGAAATATTAATATTTTGAAGAAAGCAAACCACAAAGAACATTACTTATTGCTTTCTATCAACTAGCCTAGTTGACAGGTTTTAACAGCATCAATAGGTCACGCCTATTGAGACTGGTTAACTTACCGCATAGCCTGGTACGTGTCGTGGCCACGCTGCAGCGAGCACGACGCGACGGGCGCGTGCGCGCTGCTACCAGCACCTAACAAAACGAGCATAATTTCATTTAACATAAAAAGGCCGAAGCCAATTTTATCATTAATTGTATACAACTACTCGACAGCTAGGGCCCGGCGCCCACTGGCGGCACGGCATGGTAAGTTATTTTTAGGCGACGATTAAAAATTTAACTTAATAGTGTAGAAATAAAGTTGAAATTTCCATGTTAACGGTCGTAAGATACAAAAACAATACCGCGGTATGCTTAGGCATGTCGTGTCGGCAGCCTTCGGAACGCGGGATATTTCGGGATACCGCGGCAAGACAGCGCCCGCCCGAACCCCGCGGCCCCGCGCGTAGCTTCATTAGCAAGGACGCCTCGGTATGCCTAAGGACGCTTTGGTATGCTTAAGGATGACATGGCACTGTTACCGCCAGTCTACGCTTACGTAGGGATACCGAAGGATCCCCAATTATCCCTTTCCCGATCCCGTGCCGTGCCGCCAGTGTGCGCCGGACCCAATACGCTCATCTCACAATACTCCAGACATACTGACAAGATCTTCCATTCGTCAGCGAACACATCACAGGTAGGCTTAGCGCCCAAGAGAGCTTTGAGCGCAGAGAGCTAGGAGACTGGGCTCGAGCGACATAATACAGGAAAAAATAGACTCGTCGAGATACTACCTCTTAGTAGTTCGGCGTTGGATTTGTACCCGGCCAATGGCCCCCTATCACACGGAATTGACTTCTTGTGACATAAAATGAAAAGAAAGATCTGCAGTGAGAAAATTTACCAGGATCTCATAACACTTCCAAAGTTCTTAATATCTGTAAAGTCCGTTTCACGAAAGAAGTCCCGCGGCAATAAGTGGAACTAATTATCATTATCTAATTGGCAATATTCTTACAACCACCCTCCTACCTCATACACTTTTCTTTATTTAAGATTGTGCATTTTAATAACCATGCAGTGCCTGTCATACGATGTCGAGATGAATAAATAAATATTTATGATTCCGTCACGCGACAATGGCGCCGCGTCTGTGAGACTTCTTTCGTTAGACGGACTCTAGTTAGTAGTTTCTACCTACTTATGACATTTACACATTTCTGACATTCTTTTGACACTTGTTCTAATATCATCCGCGGGCATTCATCTCGTTCCCAAGAAAAAACATATAACTGGCGAAATGTGTGTTACTATACACCTTTGGACAATTTTTCTAGGAATACGGGCGAGTTATTTTAAGTTAATCTCATGATTGATACCAGCCGTGCGATTCTGTAACCATCTCACCGTGAAAGCTTGGGTGAAGTGAGCGTGGAGTGAGCTGACATTCGCTAGGGATTAACACTATTAAGTGCTCACTTCACTTATGATTTCACGGTGAGATTTTTACAGAATCGACCGGCTGGGGTGTTCATTAGAATTACTGGTACGGGCTCTGGGTTTACAGTCAAACCGCCGATCAAGTACACAACAACTCAAAGGGAACGTCTAGTCGCCACAGGAGATCGGGCAGCGGGATAATTGCGTAACTCACTATCAGTAGCAACAGGTTTCATTTTGGCAGTTCAGCAACATTCATTGCGTTATTTACGTTGTTGAGCAGACACATTTTTCGAACATATGAAGGTATGGATTAGCAATATCCTTCAAATGTTTCAGATTGAGACTGATAATTTGTTAAACAATTAGGGTGCGGGACTCTTGTGGTGCTACCATTGAGTTGAGCGCTACATTTTGTATATCACAATACCATTGTTGTATGAAAGATGATAGGGCTAGAAAAGGAGAGAGAAGTATGGAAGAAAAACATGATATTGCGTCGAACCTGAATAAATTGGGATACAGGCAAGAGAATGAAAACTGAATACCTTTGTTGTATGAGAGTCACATACGTACCGAGCGCGTGTCGGTCGCGGAAGGGCGATGCCGTTCGCTTGCTCACGCCGGCGAGCGCACGCGCGCGTCCCGGCACCGGCCTGCGGACACATTGTGTTACATTCATTTTTTTTTTTATGTCGTTATGACTCACTAGTTAAGGCCTCGCCTCTCATGCACGAGGTTGCGGGTTCAAATCCGGACAGGTAACAATTTGTCTTTTTCAATTGATATTTATGCAGTTTCGGAGTTTATCAAGAAGAAAAAATTGTATTGCATTAAATTGTTTTATGTTCGCATAACTCGTCAAAATGTAGGGAACAACTGTTTTTTTTTCGCGACCGATTTCGTTCATTTTTTGTATATCGTCAGTATTGGCGACAAGTATGTGCTATAATTTATTCCATATAATGTGGTTTCCATACTTTATGCCTGTTTCATTTTTTCGCAATCGAAGTGAAAAGCTGAGTGTAAAACTCGGGCATAAACGAGCCATTTTACCTCGAGACGTTTAAGTCGAGAGGTAAAATGGCTTCTTTTATGCATCAGTTGTACAATCTACTATTGTTTTATACCATTTATATAATATATTCATGCAACCATAACCTATAGTCTGTTTCAAAAGTATCTGATGAAAATGTACATGTATCAGAAACCATCGCATTCTGATACATTTGTGTACGTAAACGTATTTGTGGTGCAACTTACAAATTGAGTGCTTTGATTCAATTATTTAAATACTTTATTCCGAAGTTCTGATTTTAAATCACCTTAAAGATCGTGTGACAATTGAGGTTAATTATATGACATAAATTTTCGTCAACGATTTTTCAATTACAATTTAATGATTTTATTCAAACAATAATTTTTGGAAAAACTGGTAATAGTTGAAACCTTCTAAATTAAGATGAATTTATTACTGATTCCCTTCCCTTCCCTTTAGTGCATTCCCTAATTGAATCTGAACAGAGTTTGTTTACGCTTTCATGACATAATTTTGGAACAGACCATTTTCTTTTTTTATGTCCTTGTTAATTTAATTGTGCATGCTGTGGTCTCCAATCCTATAAGAGAAGGAGTGCACCTGCTTATTACCTGATATTGCCCATAAATTTCATGTATTGTGTACGTCTTTCGTCGGAGATCCTAAATAAATAAATAAAATAAAACAGTGATAGTATTTGAAGTCATTTCATTTAGATCTGACTAGGTACCTCCTATTATTCCCATGCCTGTCCCTTAGTACTCCGATGAAGGGCAGCGTGTCTCCTGGCACCAGGATCCGAGGCTGCGCGTTGCTGAAAATGCTCAGCTCTTCGCCGGCGCCCTTCTGCCAACCAACGTTCAGGGCACTAGCACTCACACTGGTGTTCAAGCTGGAAGAATAAAGCTAGGTATCATAATCTTTCTAAACTTGAAATTGACATCTATTGGCGCCGATTCCCTGGCTCACAAACTAAACTAAATTTATTTATGTATTAAAACTGTATGCACAAGTAAAAAAAGTACTATACAAAGGCGGACTTAATGCCTGAGGCATTTTCTACCAGTCAACCTTAGGGTGATGCAGAGACAAAATATGGTAGGTGCAACATACGGGATAGATAGCTAGGAAATGAATGTATTGTATTACAAGAATTAATGACATTACATAGATAGATACATATATACATACATATAAACAAAATGAACTGTCAGGAGAAAAATGATCGGTAGAGGTGAAAACGAATCCAGCATATCAGCGCTGGGATGTTACGGCCAACTTCTGACGGAATTCAAGTTCGGTGCATCTTTTTCTTTCTATTTCATTATGAAAAGGACAGAAGATAAACATTAGTTTAGTCCTGTCAAATTAGTCAGCGGCTGACGTAAATTGACGTATTTTTAGTAGCCAATTTTATAATCACGTCTAAACTTTTCTATTGATTATCTTAATTTGACAGGACTAAACGAATATTTATCTTCTGTCCTTTTCTTAATGAAATATAGATGCACTGAACTTAAATTTAGTTTAGTTTGTGAACAAGGGAATCTGCGCCAATGACTCAGTGGCAGTGTATCCAACACTATAATGTAAGGCGAAAGCGCCAAAGAGTTACCGTGGCCCTTGGCACAGGCAACTGAAGGAACACGGGTGGGTTTTAGTCAGTAAAAGTCTGACAAACCCTCCCGTTCCGCCCAGAACGGGAGAAGTTATTTGATAATTTCCCACCCCCAAAAAAAAAAGGCGAAAGCGCCAGGAAAGTCCGCGAAATTCCAAGCTTCCTTAAGGTTTTTTTTGCAATGTGCAGGTATTTGGCAGGCCTGTTGGTCTAGTGAGTGGTCAGTGGCCCTGACTACTATACGCAAGGTCG
Source organism: Eremobia ochroleuca (assembly GCA_949629135.1). Classification (NCBI taxonomy): domain Eukaryota; kingdom Metazoa; phylum Arthropoda; class Insecta; order Lepidoptera; family Noctuidae; genus Eremobia; species Eremobia ochroleuca. The sequence continues at coordinate 15,391,099 of OX451385.1, forward strand.
TGGGTTCGATTCCCACCTTCATTGTCTGGGTGTAATTTATCTATAATTGAAAAGTATTGAAATTGATAGTTTTTTTTCTATGAGCACTATGCGAAGTGATTGAAAAAAACAAAAATTGATATTTATTTTATTTTTATTTTATTTTACCATTTATGTACACACATATATAAACAGACAAGAAAAAATTTTATATAAAAAAAAACAACCGACATCCAAAAAAACACTACAAAGTGAAAAATAATTTTAATTTTGAAAGTCGGTGTCGTTGGTTCCGCATTTTGGTTTTTTGACACCGACTTCCGAAATTAAAATTATTTTTCACTTTGTAGTGTTTTTTTGGAAGTCGGTTGTTTTTTTTTTATATAAAATTTTTTATTTTTCACTTTTTCGTTATATCTACCCCAATCAAATTCATATAAACACTACTTGCTATGTAAATATCAGTGACAGGAAGCTGCATCTGCGTTTATAGGGTACAGACGTGATGTTATGTTGTGCGATTGCGTAAACAGTACATACATATGCGATAGCAGCAATCGCGGTTGTTTTACTGGTATTAATTATTATTATAACAAAAAATTATAACCTTTGTAGTGAGTACAGGCGTGATATTATGTTGTGTGATGGTGTAAACAATGCTTGGATATGCTATAGCAACAACCGCGGTTAATCTGCTGTTATTTATTGAAGAGTTCCCCCGATTTCTACAAGATCCCATCATCAGATATTGAAATGGTGACAATGGGACCATACGGGAAGCACCAGCTTTCAAATAAAAAAGAATCATGAAAATCGGTTCACCCAGTCGGTTATTATGAAGTAACAAACATAAAAAAAAAAAAAAAAAAAAAATACAGTCGAATTGATAACCTCCTCCTTTTTTTGAAGTCGGTTAAAAACAGAACAGAAAAATAGGTACAAAGGTGATGCTTATTTCTTAAGAAATCTCTTCCAGCATACCTGCGATAGGACATTAGATAGAGAGATGTAGACAGTGTGTGAAAGAGTAAAGGAGACAAAAAGAATACATAAAATCGTAATCAATTATTCACTTAAAAAACTAAACAAATACAATGAAAATATACTTACATACATACATACAAATAAGCATACATACATACATACAAACATACATACATACATACTAACATACATACATACTTACTTCTAAAATAAATATCACTATGAAGTTAATAAATATCACGTAATCAAAATAATAAATACATACACAACTATGATGATGGTAATTTTTAACCCGTAAATAAAAAATCACCGACATTCTCGGGGTTAAAAAGTTTGGAAATGACCTTGCCCACGCCCCCATTCGATTTGATCCATACTTCCAGAGACACGTTTTCTTCTTCCATTCTCAAGGATTGACCTCAGATGTCATGATTTCATGAAGTAGTCATTCAATAGGTTTATATTATTTATATATTTATACCTGTATAAATATATAAATAATATAAACCTATTGAATGAATGGGACGAGGTTAGGCCTGTTGTCGTTATTCGAACGCTAAAAGATCCTTGTAACAGTGGTGTAGCAGTGTACTCACGGGAACATGTGCACTTGCGCGGGCGCAGGCGGCGCGGTGCGCGGGCGCGGCATCACCGCCGACGCGCGCGGCCGGCACTGAAAAAATAATTAAAATACATTTTTATAAAAGTAACAGAAGTACAGGGTTAATCTTTGAACCATTTTATCATAGATTTTCTCTGAATTAAGAATTATTGTAAGTATTGATTTGCGGGTGGTCTTTGTTTCGCCAACTAAAACGAAAATTGCCGAAATTGGGTGCGAAAAGTTCGTGTAATTTCAGTTTAAGGGGTTCTTCATGGTTAAAAGAATGATGTCTACACTGTATATATATATATAAGGTCCCATTAAAATAGTTGGACAAATTTTAATACAGCGTTCAGTACGTCTAACCAAAGATATCCAAGCAAAAAAAACAATGATTAAAGTGATTTTATTTTGATCGAAAATAATAAATTGTTCGGCACCACAGCCGGCACTCTAGAATAAACCCATCCTTATGGGTAGGTACTTGCACTCGGGCGGCCAGTACTGTTAGGGCCGACACATATGGCGAGGTGCTGCTTAGCGCGGTTGTCAGTGTCAAACAAAAATCAACATTGTGAGCCTTAAAATAAAGTCGAAAATAAATAACCTAAGACGCGCAATTTGAAAACAGGCTAATATTGGGGGTGAATAAACTTTCCTTGAACACATGATTATGAACCGTCTAGGTACGAAAAGAAAAGATTCTAATTTCCCATCACACTTTACCAGGCTTTGGACTGTCTAATTGCGTGCTGAACTGTTATCAAAGTATTAAAGCAAATGCAGAAAGTTGTAAACAAACAAGCGCGCAGTGGATACAATGTAGTGTTATGAATCTTTTTTATTTATTTAAAGTTCGATAACAGTAAAACACTGAATCAGTCATGGTTAAAAATTAGAATCAGCCCTATTTACAATAATTAATATAAATACTACTTACTCTACGACGATAGGTGGATAGGTACGTAATTACATTCATTGTTGAACGTGCCTACCGTTTTGAGCGATGCACTTGCGAGCGCGTTTAATTTCTTTGCACTATTAAAAGAGTGTCACTTTCACTTTTTATTGTTTCAAATGCGAGGGTGATTCGCGTACATAGCTCATTCACGCTGGCTATTAAGTGTCCATTTTCACCGTACAATAAATCTTTAGCACGACCCCAGAAATAAAAATCAAGCGGAGTCAAGTCCAGGCTCCTAGCAGGCCACGGGACAGGACCACCCCGACCAATCCACCGGTCTCCGAACCGAGAATTGAGATAGTCTCTTACGTTTCTAGCGAAGTGTGCTGGCGCGCCATCATGCTGGAAGTAGAGGTCACGCCAGACTACCAGGGGTACATCTTCTAACATTGTTTCAACATCGTTACGTAACAAGTCTATGTACGTATTATTGTTTAAACGGTTAAGAAACAGGCCCTAAAACTTTATTGTCTAGCACTCCTACCCACACATTTACACTAAACCGTGTTTGGTAATAGTCCGGTCTCACTTTATTTGGGTTAATAGTTGTCCAGTAATGGGAATTATGTATGTTAAATAACCCAACACGTGTAAAAGTACATTCATCAGTCCAGAGAATGTGACGTTGGGGTTGTTGCAGTAGCCACCTACAAAATTCAGTTCTTGCACACGAGTGCAATGATATGGGTGGTGGCCTTTATCACGAAGGAGCTTCTTCCACACGTAAAAATCGCTGACGTTGAATACACGACCGGCATCGGCAGTGCTCGCCGTGGGGTGTATTCTAAAGAAATCTAAAACGTCTTCTTCACTTTGACGGCACGGTTGGCGCAGTGGTTAAGCGATTGACTGCTGCGCTGCGTGTCGCGGGTTCGATTCCCGCACGGAACAAATATTTGTATGACCTACATGTATTTGTTCCGAGTCTGGGTGTTTTTCTATCTATAATATGTATGTATTTACAAAAAAAAAAAAAAATTGTATATAAGTAGTTTATCAGCCATCTTGTTACCATAACACAAGCATTAGGTTGCTTAGCTTGGGACAAATGGTGCTGTGTGAAATGTCCAGGGATTTATTTATTTATTTATCTTCAAGGCGCACCGGATAGCGCGGTCTTCCTGCGTCAACCGCTGGTGGCATGAAGGTGCCACATTCACGATGGCGCTGTACTGCTCTCAGGATTATGGTGAGGCTCGGCCGCCTTCCAAATCTTTCTTGATAAAGGATTTGGGCTTGTCGTAAGCTTTCGTTGCACTCACGATAACACAGGACCATTTCCAAGTATTCTTGGTTGCTGTACGCGTAATAAGGCATTGTTGTCGATTGTGATAACTACGTAACAACACACACGCAGACTTTCATGTAACATGTTCTGTTGCCTCGGTTGCGCGACGAAAACTGAAATGGCTTCATTGTCAATTTGTCATATTTTACGTCAGCGGCCCTTCGCCCCGGGCATCCCCGCGGTGAAGGGCTATGTTAGAGTGAGATGTCATGAGTTGAACAATGAAACCGGCGGGTGGTGACATGGCCACGTGCGCCTGGACCATTATTTCGTAGAATCAGAATTTATGAGATAGCAGACATGGATGTGTTTATGCATTGGGTAACCAAAATGTTTAGTGCATTTTCGCTAACTGATTTTTTTTTTTTTAAGGTATCTAATGCATTTTTCTTATTTTTTTTTTTTACCATTGTCCTTATTTTGGTGGTCTGAATGATTTGTAAAAGTTTGTCCACCTATTTTAATGGGACCTTATATATATTTATGATAGTTGTTACTAAACAAAAACCTATCGATGACAAAACTTTTTTTTTTCGGTATTCGACCAAAATAAAATCAGGCCGAATTTCGTATCTGGTCGGTCTCTACCAAATAGTACAATCGCGGATTGAAACTGATATCGATACCAATAACCAGTGATCGGATAATCGGGCGCTTATATACCTAAACTTCTTTCCACGAAAAAATAATATGGACATTCCTTTCTGAAAAAATAAGTAATCCGGGTACCCGGGTGTGAAAAATTTTGTAAAAACAACTATAACAAACTTAATGGAATTCAAATTTTTTATTTGAATTTTTGGTTATTTTGATTCAGTATCTTTATTTTATTCAAAACAAATGGAATATCAACAAAAAACGATAATGTGCACAATGTAGTCAAGTAGTGGGAATTGATTTATCTATCTAACAGATTAGTGATCGAATCGGCTCCACTGTACTACTTAACCCGGCCGTACGAAACTTCACAGTTTGAATAGCGTATAATTGTTGTTATGTAAAACACTATCACAAAATCACAAACTCAGCAAACGCATAGTTTTTGAAAAACACAATATAGTTTTTGAGAAAAACTATCATAAAGTTACAGAAAATTCAACATATTTATAATATAAAGCTGACATTATCTAATTTCAATTATCATAGGTCGGTACCTAGAACGTAAAACGGAACGCCGTTTTACGTTCAAAATTCGCTGTCACTTTGTCTGAAAGTAAAACGAAGTTCCGTTTTACGTTCAGACAAAGTGACAGCGAATTTTAATGGTTTTTACTCTAAATACCGTAATGTGCAGGTAACATTTTTAGCAATCTCGGGAATTTCAGACGATTCCGGGATCCGGGATTCTGAAAGGCATGTCCGTATTATTCTTTCGTGGGAATGAAAGTGAAGTTTAGGTATCTTAGCGCCCGATTATACGATCACTGCTCATAACGCATGCGGAGTTTCTTTAGCTAATTTAATTTGACCTTGTATACAGCCTTAATAAGACATATAGACGGCGTAGGATTAGTAGGTAATACTCCAAAAAAACCAAAGCTTTTTTTATGGTACCTGTCTGGCAAACGCCTTGAGCCTATCGTTTTCGTCCCTCAGACGCTGTATGAGGTCACGGTTGCGTCCCCTCTCAAGGTCGAGGTCAGGAGCCGCCGTGTCACCCGCCTCGCTTGAGTTCGACGACCGGCTGCGGTCTCTACTCCTCTCGCGGTAGATTTCGTCTAAATTCGACTGGGTAGGAATAACAAAATAAAATAAATTGGAAAAATTGTCTACGTTTACAATATATGTAAATACAACGTGTAACGTTAAATGCGCAAAACCTCAGACACCCCAACTGATTTTTAATTCAATTGACCTATTTCAGAGAGAAAATATGTCATTAAAAAAAAATTAAAGGTTTTATGTGCTGTTTTAATTTTACTGGCCATTCTGGTCGTTTCTTGCGTCTGCGACGACGCTTTATCGAGGGAGGAGTCGTCACCGGGCCGCTGCGCCGCGCTGACATTGGCTTGCTTGACCTATTAATAAATAGACACGGCAACGTTTTTAATGAAGATTTTTTGAAAAATGTGACCTATATTAAAAAGTGGTTCAATTAATTCTGCTCGTTATTCTGAACAAACTATTTTCAGGTTTTACGCATTCAACGTTACACGTTGTATGTGAGCATCATAGGTACATGGTATATAAATAATGTAAGTATACAGAATATTGTAAAACACTTTTTTAAAAGTAATTATGGAGTTTCTTACTCATTCTTCTCCATACGAAACTAACAATTTTGGAAGGTGTAACTAATCAATTCTATGTTCTTGTAAACTTTGTCGTTCGTGCCTTTTATGTGTCTTTAATTGAAATAAATTTAATGTGACATGTTAACGACTTTGAATAAAAAGTATATGATTTTGACTGAAGCTATATCCGCAGTCCCCAAACCACTGAAATTATATTGATTACATATAGAATTAAGGCGTTTACGAACTTTAGACAATTTTGGTCGTAAACTGTCAATGGCTAAATAAATAGGATAAATAATGATCATTTATTGATCCGCCCCTGCTTCGCACAGTTTTTACGACTTGACAAGACATCGAGATAGACACGAAACGCGACTTTAATTTATAATGTGTATGTATATAGACGTAGCGTATGATTAGCAGTACATGAATTCCTAAGCTCAACGTTGGACCTACGGGGTAAATAAGTTTTAAGAAATTGGTATGCAACTGGAGTTGACAAATTGTTAAACTGCGGGGTAATATCGTGACACATATATACAACATTATTTTTAGTATATTGCAAACCTGAATACAGTTTGTTCAGAATAAGTAGCTGAATCGATTCCAATCATTTTTACACCATGTTATATATATTTTGTCCCAAAAATATTTAAAAAAGCTAACAAGTTGGACACCGAGCGACACTAAATACATATCCGCAATCATATGAGCATAACACAGGTCACAGCCAGTCGGCCGGCGGCACGTGGTAAGTGGTAACCAACTTTTTGTATGGACAATCAGGTAACATAACAAGCTTATAACTTCGTGATTTTTCATGATACAGTTTTGAAATTTTATATGTGTATATAGATTCTTTACATAAAAATACTAGCCACCAGCTGCCTAGCCTTTTCCTAACTACATATGTTGGGGTCGGCTTCCAGTCTAACCGGATGTAGCTGAATACCAGTATTTTACGTGGAGCGACTGCCTATCTGACCTCCACAACCCAGTTACTGGGTAATACGATACCCTTAGGTAAGACTGGTTGTCAGACTTTCGGGCTTCTGACTAGCCGTAACGACTGTCAAAGATCTACGAATGAGAGCCGGGACCAACGGCTTAACGTGCTTTCCGAGGCATAGAGGGTCTCGTTATGTAAAGATGGTCACCCATCCACAGACCAACCGCGGCAAGCGTAGCTTAACGTGATCGATCGACCTGTGCGGCTGTTATTATTTAGCCACGGGCCTCTCATAGTGATGAAATAATTTACACAAAGTAAAGAGCCTGTCTGGGTTCGAACCTACGACCTGCGACTAGTAAGTCGCGGTCGTTACCACTGGGCCACCACTGCTCTCTGCTGTCATATAAAACCACATAAAATAATGATCAAACACATACCTGACTGAAATTAACATTCTTCTTTTTAAAATCATTGACAACTTGATTCATTTTGAGTCTTCCATCAAAATCATCGCTCTTGGAACACTTTTCGTTCTCCTGACTGTTATTTAAGGTCACATTGATCTGCGACACCGGTTCACTTGCCTCGGTCATCGTTCCCCTTTCGATAACACACTTCGGTTGAATTTGAGAAGATTCTAGGTACGACTTGAGTATTGCTAGTTCGTTTTGTAATAAATTGTAATGTGAATGAACTTCCTCGCTTTCCGTATTGGGTGTTTTAATTACTTTGCTTGTTGAATCTTGAATAGTTTTCATGTCTTCTAGTTCGGAGCGCTGGCGTGTGATGTTTTCTCTCTCCCTTTTCATAGATTCGAGGTGACCCTCTAAGATACTTAGTTCGTTCGTTATTTGTAATCGCATCTCCTCTCCGCGTTTCTTTAATATTTGTTCAGCTTCAGCCAGTTGAGTTTTTAGACTGTTTTCCTGTGAAAATGGATTGATTTTAAACTATCGCATTTAGGTAATTTGTGTCACGCGGACTGTCCGCAAACGTGATATATTTTCCTTTAATGGTAAGGGTATTTAATACGAAACAATTAAACAATCTAGGCGATGGGTGAGGATAATCCGCGTGCTTGGCGAAATACGTACTTATTATTTTATTTTTATTTATTTATTGACACACCAACGACTTATTCACTAACTCATTACATTAGATATATTCTATTTAAACAACGTTGTGGTGAATTCGTCACTTATAGGTGTGCACAGCACTTGTATAATCGTTACTAAAAAAATTAAATAGAAATGTATGATAACAAAATTAATAATTTAGTAATTTAGTAAATCAAAATTAAATTTAAAATGTCGAGTAGCAAAATTGAACTAAAATACAGTATAATTAAATAAAAAAAATTAAAACATCGATTAAATTGCAATAGAAAAACAATGATAAAGTAAAACTACAAAAATAACAAATAAATTAGGACATAATACATTAATTACAATTAGAATTGAAAGAATAAAATAGATTAAAGTTTGAGTTAAAAAAATAAATTATATTAAAATGTCAAGTAGTTAAATTAAACTAAAATACAGTATAATTCAAAAAAATTAGAAACATCGATTGAGTTAGAATAGAAAAACAATTATAAATTAAAACTACAAAAATAACAGATAAATTAGGACATTACATTAATTACAATTAAAATTGGAAGATTAAAATTGATTGAGTTAAAAAATTAAATTAAGTTGTACAATATAAATGCATTAAATGAAGTCACACAAATTACCTTTTTGTAAAAGGGAATCAACTAACAAGTTGATCGAGGACTGAGGATGATATATTAAAAATGGCGTAACCGATGACCTAGTGAAGGTCGCGCGAATCCGCTGGAAGTGGGAAGTTCAAGATCGATCGATGTTCAGTATGTCCAGTAGAGATAGATAAACTTGAAATCAGAATCTTAGATAATTATCTAGTTTTCGGACACATGACAGTGGCATACATGACAAGGTTGAAATTCCATTGCAACCGATTTTTTTTTGGTAACCTTTACTTTTCTAGATCTGGGCAAAGGCCACCTTCAAGTCCTTCAAGGATGTCTTTTACGCGGCACCTCGAAACAGTCGAAAGAGGTGAAAATTATTCAGAACGTTTTTAATACAAACAGTAAATTTAGACTTCATAATACTAAGTATAATTTCAACCGTAAGATGTCCAGTGCTGAACATACGCACCGCCATTTCGAGCAGTTTTTTGCTGTCCGAATCCAGCGGATTCCTGCCAGCCTTCACAAGTACATCAGTCCACCTTGTACCACTCCAGAATCTTTCGGCCCTGCAGCAATGTTCCCTGGCCACTGAAACTTAAGTTTGGCAATTCTTCGAGCTGTGTCGGTTACCTTGGTTCTCCTGCGGATCTTTTCGTTTCTGATTCGATTACGTAGGGAAACTCATCATAGCCCTCAGGATTGCACTTAGGGTGACTTTCAGCCTTCTAATGAGGCCCATTGTGAGCGACTACGTCTCAGTGGCATAGGTCATCTGGCAACACATACTGGTCAAAACTTTCATCTTGAGACACAGCGGTATGAGGGACGAGAAGATATTGCGTAGCTTCCCGGACGCTACCGAGCCGAGTCTGATTCGACGATTGACCTCTCGAAGTTGGACCTATCTAACTAGCCAGTTTGTTCTAAGTAAACATACTAGTCCACAACTCCAGGTGTAGCGTCATCGATCTTCAGAAGTGTGGGCATTTAACATGACATACGGGGTATAAAGATTCTTAAAAGAGACACAAAGTCACATACATACATGAGAACAATGTTTGTAAGGTAAATTATAAACATGAAGTTCGTCACTATCGTCACAGAATCAATTATGAATCTATGATACACTCATGTAACGTACTTAGTATTCAGGAAGGGTGTTATTTACAATTAAATATTATGGTAGATTATGGAATCTTTAATGCATTGAACGGGTGTATTTTTTTTTTATAAATGAGGGTGTTTTGTTGTAGTACTTCTTCAAAAGTTTTGATATTTTTTTTTTAGTTAAAATTTTTGGTAAAATTAGAAAACGAGATCGACAAGTGCTGCGTTGGGTTAACTTATTTTACTTTAGTAAACGATAAATTAGTCTGTATAGTTTTAGTTGAGCGCCTTGCGGATAAAAATAAATAAAATACTAAAGTAGATAATGGATTTAGTGGCATGTTCCATTATCATAGAAAGTGTATTCGTACCTTGAGCTCCAGGCGTTCTGTCTCGGCACGCACGTCGTGCATCGCGCGCGTCATGTGCTGGTGCTGGTCGCGCAGCGAGCGCGCCAGGCCCCAGAGGAACTTCTTCTTATGTTGCACGCTGCGTTCCAATTCTACCTCGCGAGCTTTGAACGTCTCTTCCAACTATAAGATAATAAATCTTTATTCAGAATCAAAATTGGCAAAACACAATATGAATCTTAACATATATAATATAAGGTGTTCAAAAATTAACCTTACAAACTTTAAGAGGTGCTTTAGATCATCAAACTGAACAACTTTCACTGTGGGACCAAACCTGAAATCGCGAAAAAAAAATCAGCTGTTCCCTACATTTATGTTCGTACGAGTCGTCAAAATGTAGGGAACAGCTGATTTATTTTTTGTGATTTCAGAGTTGGTCCCACAGTGAAAGTTGTTCAGTTCGATGGTCTAAAGCACCTCTTAAAGTTTGTAACGTTAATTTTTTAACACCTTATACAACGTGTAACGTTAAATGCGCAAAACCTCAGATACCCCAACTGATTTTTAATTCAACTGACCTATTTCAGATAGAAAATAATCATTAAGAAAATTGTAAAGGTTTTATGTGCTGTTTTAGTTTTACTGGCCATTCTGATCTCTTGCGTCTGCGACGACGCTTCACCGAGGGAGGAGTCGTCACCGAGCCGCTGCGCCGCGCTGACATTGACTTGCTTGACCTATTAATAACTAGACACTGCAACGTTTTTAATGAAGATTTTTTGAAAAATGTGACCTATATTAAAAAGTGGTTCAATTAATTCTGCTCGTTATTCTGATCAAACTATTTTCAGGTTTTGCGCATTTAACGTTACACGTTGTATATATTGCATCTCGCAGTTCAACCTATGAGGACAGGTTGGCACTGGTGATTCTTTTTCGCGCACTGGACTTCCAACTCTAGGTGTTGAGCCAAGCATCGAGAATGCAACAGAGTGAAACCCAGCGCGTCAAAAAAAAAAAAAAAATATACACAGTTGGACTTTCAACTCTCGGCGCTAAACAGTGCGTTGAAAATCCAGTGCGCGATAAAAATCGCCGGTGGGTACGAGGACTTACCTCGTTCCGTTTCTGTTGCAGCTGATTCGCGTGCTTCGCCATCGATCGCTTCACCTTCTTCTCTTCCTCCTCCTTTATTATTTCGACTTCCGCCTCGTACACAGACTTCAGTTGCTGGAACATCTACAAATAATTTGTTTTATTATAATCTCCCTTTTGCATAATTACATTTTAGTTTATTTTTGCATGTGACTGCCTTATTGGTCTGGTGGTCGCAAGCGCGACTTCTGAGCGTGAGGTCCTAGGTTCAATCCATCGGTCAGGCATAGTGTTATACATTTTTTACATTAGGAATTCCTAAGTAGTAAGCCAGAAGCTGGATTTGTGATAGGTTGATGATAACAGGTTCGTCCCTTATTTACATGCTGCGAATGGCTGTTGATAAATCATTCAACCAGTTGACGCGCGCTTGACAGTTTGTCATATTAATTTTGCGATCATTTTCGTTCGAGAAACCGCACCCTAATTGCGTAACACACTATTACTCTCAATTTGAATCATTTTGAAGCATATTGCTAATCCATTGCTCAACAACGTAAATAACGCAATGAATGTTGTTGAACTGTCAAAATGAAACCCATTGCTACTGATAGTGTGTTACGCAATTACCCTGCTGGTCCTAAGTTACTTACGACCGACGTCAGCGTAAGATATTTGCAGCCTTGTTTCATTTTTATAAAGTAAAGCAAGGAAATATCGCGGGAAGAGAGTTCCTGGAAGGATTTGGGGGAGGCCTTTGTCCAGTAGTGGGATAGTATGAGCAAATAAAAAAAAAATAAAAACATTAAAGCGTCTCGTCAAGATGATACGAACAGTCGACCACACACATATGTGACGCAATTGAGAACACTATCAACTCGGACAGCAAAGCAAAATATACTACCTACCTACTTTTAAAGTTTGCGAGACTAATCTATGAAATCATTACGCTAGCTCTACAGGGTCAAATTAAATTAGCTAGCGGAACTCCGCAAACATGATGCCTATTTCGAAATTTAAATATGATAAAACAAGAAAGAAAATAGATTGATGAGTTTTTTGGGGTCATCAACCGCATTTAGTACCTAGTGTAGTCACTTGAAATAGGTAACAATTAAAAAAAAAAAGTTTTTTTTCAAGGTTCCGTACCTTTAAAGTAAAAACGGAACCCTTATATGATCACTTCGTTGTCTGTCTGTCAAAACCCTTGTTCTCAGGAACGCGTGGAGTAATCAAGTTGAAAATTATATCAAATACTCAAGGCTGCATTCCCTAGAAGCAGTGAAAAACTCAAACTTACGTAAAAAAAAAACATACGGGCGTTTATGTTCCGTTTATGCCGCATATTTTGACACTCGCAAGGGAATCAAATCCTATACATAACCTGCACCCTAATTGCGTAACACACTATTACTCTCAATTTGAATCATTCTGAAGCATATTGTTAATACATTGCTCCGTATGTTGGAAAAATGCGTGTGCTCAGCAACATAAATAACGCAATGAATGTTGTTGAACTGTCAAAATGAAACCCATTGCTACTGATAGTGTGTTACGCAATTACCCTGCTGTACTTCGCGATGACCAAGAATCATGAAATTTGGCAAGAACCAATGTCGCGTAGCACAAGTAAAGGAAAAAATCCAAAAACTGTAAATATGTTCTTACATACCTACAAATTTGTACGGAACCCCTGTTGCGCGAGTCCGACTCGAATTGACAGGTTTTTTTTTTGTGTAAGCTTCACAGACGTGAACGTTTTCAATATCTAAACACATAACATTATAAAACAAAACAAAAACGGATTTTCTCAATTCATACTTCACAAGCGGACGTTGGCCCCAAAACCATCATCGAATCTTTTTTATTTTATCTTGTTTAGATAACAATACCCATCACGTAGGTATACGGCATTTCTCTAGCTAATTTCATTTGAACCTGTATATTACACAAGATGCAATCCACAGAACCAACTTAAAAAAATAAATACACAAAATAATGACATGAAAATGATAAAACAAATATACAGGGTTACTGGTAACTCGACGTATTCCTTGCAGGACATCATAGTAGGGTTAAAATGCAACAAATTAAGCCACCAAATGTTCTACCGAAGTTCAGTAGTTTTTGAGTTAGTAAGGGTTTTAGATTTTTTGTGAAAAATCCCAGATTAAATTATTTGAACCCAATTTTAAAATTATTCACGGGGCGGCTGTACTGAAATTGGAGTTATTATCATAGTTGACGCCGTAGCGGATCGTTTTTAATAATTAAAAGTTCAAAATGACTAAAACTTTGGTGAAGATCACTAATCAAACATTTTTTTTTTGTAATTTTTGCTATTACTTCATACAAAATGTTGTCTTAGCACAAAAAAAAATACTACACCAGGTTCACAAATTATTAGTAAAATATCCTTGTCTTATCAGCTATCCAAAAAGGTATGAAAGTTAATACAAAGTCTTGGACTGCATTATGAAAATCGTTTTTGATTTAGTACAAGAAGGTGTTTATTCGGAAAATCAAATTAAACAATTTCGTGAAAATTATTATTATTTTTAATCAATATCAATTTGTGGTCTTTAATAACATGTATTTCACACGTCTTGTTCGAAGTGCTGCCCTCGGTTTCGAATACATGCTCTTATTCGCTTCCTCACTTCGATTTTTGTGATTCTTGATGTGATTGTGGTCCTCATCTGGTCCACCGCATCTGTTATTCTCTCCCTTAGTTCTTCAATTGAATTTACGGGGGTCACATAAACTAGGTCTTTCATATGACCCGAGACGTAAAAGTCTAGCGGCGTCAGATCAGGGCTTCGTGCAGGCCACGGAATCGGCCCACCGCGCCCAATCCATCGGTTTGGATAGTTTTCATCCAGCAATTGTCGAATTGTGATGCGGAAGTGGGCTGGACATCCGTCATGTTGGTATATCATTTTTGCCCTTCTTTCTTCAGGTACATCCGTGAGCAGTGCTGCTAAATGATTTCTTAGGAAATCTTCATAAAGTTCCCCATTTAATGTTCGGGGTAAAATATGTGGGCCTATTAACTTATCGTCGGTAATACCCATCCAAACATTAAGCGAGAACTTACACTGCGATGCGGTTGGTTTCAGTTTCTTAGGGTTTCCTTCTCCCTTCGGTGCCCAGTAATGTAAATTGTGGTAATTTGTGATACCATCACGGTCAAAACATGACTCATCGGTCCACAGAATGTTTTTCAAAAAGTTTTCACATTCGGCATCGGCATTTAGCATGAAACGACAAAATTCAAGCCGTCTCTGCGGATCTCCCTCTTCTAATGACTGCACGGGTTGGTAGTGGTATGGATGTCGGCCTGACAAGTGAACTACAGACCGGACTTTCCACTGTGACATACCAAGCTCACGCGCTACGATGTTTGTAGATATGTTGGGCTCGTCAATAAAACGTTGAAGAATCAGCTCCTCGTCCTCAGCCGTGTATCTCCGAGAACGACCAGTGTCAATTTGCCTGCTTCTTTGAACACTGCCAGTTTCAGATAATCGCCGATAAGTCGATCCGAAGACACTAACCCCCACGTTAGTGTCTTCCGATCGACTTATCGGCGGAGTCGGCGGTTTGGAAAGCGCAGATGATCTTCGCGCCTCAGCAGCGTTACCGTCACAAAGTCCGTAACAGTACAATATGTCAGCGTATTCTTGATTAGAATATGCAGCCATAGTCAGCACTTATGAACGCACAGCACAACACAAGAGCAAGATATGGGGCAACAGTCAGGGATATAGCCAGATAACAAAACAAGAACTTGCGCAACGTAGAGTTGTAACTAACTAACGCTGACGACCAGATTTTGTGAAGTCGCACCCTGTCTCGTACCGAGGGAACAATAGTGACCAATCATAAAGCTTGCCGAGTGTTTGGAATTCAAACGTAGGTAAAAACTACGAATAATACGACGGTCGACCTATTGTTCTAGAACAATAGGTCGACCGTCTCGCAATTTTACCTGCTCCCCATAAAACTTCTATCTTTCCCTGTCACACACGCAAAAGTATTGACAATCATACCTTTTTGGATAGCTGATAAGACAAGGATATTTTGCTAATAATTTGTACACCTGGTGTAGTGTTTTTTTTTGTGCTAAGACAACATTTTGTATGAAGTAATAGCAAAAATTACAGAAAAAAAAAAATGTTTGATTAGTGATCTTCACCAAAGTTTTAGTCATTTTGAACTTTTAATTATTAAAAACGATCCGCTACGGCGTCAACTATGATAATAACTCCAATTTCAGTACAGCCGCCCCGTGAATAATTTTCAAATTGGGTTCAAATAATTTAATCTGGGATTTTTCACAAAAAATCTAAAACCCTTACTAACTCAAAAACTACTGAACTTCGGTAGAACATTTGGTGGCTTAATTTGTTGCATTTTAACCCTACTATGATGTCCTGCAAGGAATACGTCGAGTTACCAGTAACCCTGTATATTTTAAAGACCTCTTCAATGAGGCCTTTCTCCATAACGCTGATATTTTTAATGAAGCTCTCCGATTTCATGGGACTTATGTTAGTACTCTCTTTATTTTTAATATCCTGAAAGAAAACCATTTTCATAAGTCTTCACTATGATTTGAAGTTGAATGAAGAAAAATTTAACAGATTACAAGTTATAAGGGTGCGTTTCACAGAAGCGGAGCTGGGCGAAGCGGAACAGAGACGTGCAGGAATCGACTAATCACAATGGTTGAAATCCTCATCGCGTCACTCGTCTCGTCTGTGATTGGACGATTCCTACACGTCTCCCCTCCGCTCCACCCAGCTCTGCTTCTGTGGAAACGCACCCTTACTGTTGTGAGAGCAGTGGTGGCTCAGTGGTAACGGCCCCAACTTACGAGTCGTAGATCGTAGGTTCGAACCCAGACAGGCGCTTTACTTTGTGTAAATTATTTCATCACCACTGCTCTCAAAACGGTGAAGGAAACTATCGTGAGGAAACCAGCATGTCCTAGAACCAAAAATTCGAAGATGTGTGACATCTACCAACCCGCACTGGGCCCGCGTGGTGGATTACAGCCTACTCCCGAAGAGAGGAGGCCTGTGTGCCAATAATAGAGGCTGTTTATGCTAGTGTTGCTAGGGAACATAAAATGGTTGCTTTAGTAGGCTGAATATTAATTCAACAGGTGCTAGTATAATCATAATAATATCGTTAATGAAACTGGCGTCCTAATATTGGGTTTTGGGCACCTCGTTATTATAAACTACTAGCGGCCCGTCCCAGCTTCACACAGGTGCAATGTTTTTTCGAATTTTCGAAGTTTTCTTTCATACAAACCTTGTTCTGGCAACACCGAACACAACAAAAAAAGAATTATCCAATTTGGTGCAGTCATTCGGAAGTTATGAGCGTACAGACATTTTGGCGACTTTGTTTTATACTATGTAAGGATGTACCTATCACCATGCAAAAGAAAATAACAAATGGATTGATTATCATGCCCTAGTTTGTAGTATATTCTCTGCACCCATCTTAACATTAGATAGTGAGTTAACACGCAAAATTCAAACGCAGCTGTTCAAATTTTAGGACAGCTTAAAGTCTATAGTCCATTTTAAACCCTAACCTTAAGTACAGACGCCAGCACATCAAGCTACCCGAAACTGTCAGATTTTCCCAATCAACTTTGAACCTTATGCTTTAGCGCTAAAGTTGAAAATCTATTAAAGAAATCTGACACATTGTAGTAGCTTGATGTGCTGGCGTCGAAATTTGCTCAGAGCTTGTACAGCAGTGAAATCAACTTACCTTGGCTAAATATTTCTTCTTTTTCCTATATTTATCTTTGAGCTTATATAACTTGTTTTGACAGTTCTTACAATAAGCCCAATGGCTGCACTCTGGCATTACAGACACATTCTTTTTATGTGGAGCATCATTTTCTGTGCTGTCCAAAGACTTTGAACTTGCCACAGAATCTTCTGATAGACCTGTAGAAAATAGATTACACCAACAACAATCAAGGTTAACAACAACAGTTTATGAAATTTGGTTCTTGTTTAGAAATAGTACGTATTTTTTTTGTGGCTAGTTTTCCTAGACTATTATACTATTTTGGAATCCTGGTTAGTTGCGTCAACTTTTAAAAAAACTTGCCATAGTAGTTTTCATACTTTTTTTTTTACACCACGATGACTTAAAGTGGACTGAAAACAAAATCTTTCAAAATAGGGAAAAAAATAATTTTGATTGATTTTTGTGTGAAAACTACAGGCATTCTGGAATTATTAAGGGTTGTGGTGGATAGCAGTTCTACTTAGGTTGCCGATTCAAAAAAACAATTAAGCAATATTTGAAAAATTGTGGTCATGGCAGTTATAAATATCTTCAGGGGTGTCAATTTTCGAAGGATTTATTATTATTTTTTTTTGTAATATAAAGAATATTGAGATTTTTTTTTTCTTTATTTTCTTCTCGAAGAGTTATGAGCGGGTCTACCCTCTGGTGCCCGCTTATCGATGAATTTTGGGACACGTTGTATATACTTAAATCAATTATTTTTTTAAATTTAACTACCGAAGAATCATTAAAATCAACAATACAACCCTTTAAGTTCATATTATAATCCTATTGAATGACTTATTCATGAAATAAGTCAATAGGAAGTCAGCGGGCGCGTGGTGGTGACAGCGCGGGGAGCGGCGCTTTTTTTTTAATTGCATCTCGCAGTTCAACCTATGAGGTTGTCAATTGCTTATCCGGGCTGGCCTATGGATGCCTCAATAAATTAAGGCCTCTAGTCAGGGCTTAAAAACTTAAAAACTAAGCGCCCTGTGGGGTATGGGCCTCGGCTTAGGGCGTCGCTGGGAGAGGGCAGCAAAGGACAGGCTGGATCGGAATTAAAGGAGCGGCGCGTTTCAATGCATAGATTTATATGGAACTGGCCGCGAAGGCAGCGGCGCGGAGAGCGGCGTACAAGCGATTCGCGCCAGTCTAGCGTTGCCCGCGCGTCTGCAATGACGTAGTCTTGTGCATTCTATTTTTTGCTTAAAATGTAACGTTACGAGGAAATTTGTATCAAAAAGATGTTGTCGCTATTTAGACATTTCGTTTGCGAACAAAGACAATTTCTCATAACACAACCAGGGCTCGGAAACCGGTTGAAATTCTTAACCGGTTACGGTCATTGACCCCAAACCGAAATCAATTTAGGTTAAGGTTTGCACTTTACCGGTTTTTACCGGTTTTTGCGGGAAACCGGTTTTTCATGAATTTTGGTTTTGAAAGTGAAAATTAACCGGTTAAACACCCCCCGCCCCCTAACTAAGCAAGTCGCAACATGAATCTACTCGCACCATTTAAGTTCTCCGGTTGTATTTGACGTCCTCAGATCAAACATTTTTTTTCCTAATGTTTTCTGGGGTACTAAATGTACTAATGTCACTATAACTTGTTGGAAGTGTTAAAAAAGTAGATGAAAAATATTTACGACTTACGGAATTAACCGGTTAATTTGGGTGTCAAAACCGTTTGTGCTTATGTAACCGGTAACCTTTGTCATTTGGGTTACATATGAACAGTTCACTTGTTTAACCGGTTAATGAGGGAACGATATATTTACCGGTAATTCATCGAAATTAACCGCTCTTTTTAAACCGGTTCAGAGCCCTGAACACAACACTACGCCTCTCTAGCGCCGCGCCGATCCCCGCGCCGCTGCCGCTCCCGCCCCGCAATCGCTGACATCAAAACCGAGGCCTTATGGTGACGAACATATTTTGGATGCGGTGTCGTATCTTCTGCAACCAAGACTAGTCGTGGTCCTGGCGGAGTAATGCGCTCCGTCCCTCAAGGAATGCGAAATGAACTTACTTTGAGGAGGCTCTACAAACTTCTTATACATAGGCATACCCTGCAATATGCACAGCAATAACGGATGTTGTTTCTCATTATTATACATTTGTACGATATTCGATGCACGTTCCGAATCACACTGCACTCCTGGAAAATGAAGGGTTAAGTTATGGACAACTTTTTATGAACGCATATTATAATTTAGGGTTCACCCTTAGAATAATGCTGTAGACAAATAATGTCCGTAGGGTTGGCATATCCGTGTGTATAAAACCCCCTTTTGATAATTAAGAATAATAAAAAAAATCGTCACGATTTGCCCTGCCCAGCAGCCCTGTGGCAGAAATAGCTTTCATTTTGACAGTTCAACAACATTCATTGCGTTATTTACGTTGTGAGCAGACAAATTTTTCGAACATTTGAAGCAATGGATTAGTAATATTCTTCAAAATAATTCAGATTGTGACTGATAGTGCTTTACGCAATTAGGGTGCTGCAGCAGCATAGACACAGAAATCAGGTGTAAGTACCTAAATAATTTAGTATAGACCAAACATCCGTGTCCTTGAACCTCATGTCCGTCTTCTTTTCATCACTTTTTTCCATCAAAGACTTAGCAAATCCAAACACCATGTTAGCCAGTGGTATTTCAGACACAAACACTGAGAAAGTGTAAGTGAACTCCTGAAAATAAATTGTATTGTGTAAAGGTTGATTCAGACCAAACAAAGAGAATCAGAGCAAGAGTAAGAGCATTGTTTCCTTGATATTAGATTTACAGCCGGTCGATTCTGTAAAAATCTCACGGTGAAATCATAAGTGAAGTGAGCACTTAATAGTGTTAATCCCTAGCGAATGACAGCTCACTCCACGCTCACTTCACCCAAGCTTTCACGGTGAGATGGATACAGAATCGCACGGCTGTATTTATTTATTTAAGAGCAGTGGTGGCTCAGTGGTATCGCCCCCGACTTAGGAATTGTAAGTAGTGAGTTCGAACCCAGGTACACACTGCTCTCAAAACTATGAAGAAAAACATCGTGAGGAAACCGGCATGTCCTAGAACCAATAAAATCGAAGACATGAGACATCCACCAACCCACACTGGGCCCGCGTGGTTGATTATGGCCACTCTCTTACAGAAAGGCCTCTGTCCCAGAAGCGGAAACAAATGTACAGAGGCAGACTTAATGCCATATGAATTTTCTACTTTGGGTGATGCAGAGACAGTGATATGTGCAATAACGAAAATTGAAGAAATCATTAGGGTGCGTCCACATCTGGCGAATGCGCAAAAATGCACGCGCGCAGCTCGCAAACGGCTCGCGAGCTGCACATTCGCGGCACATTCGCCAAATGTGGACGCACCCTTAAATTGACACCAACTGGACCATTGGACTCATCAAAACGAATCATTATGAGACCAAACCGGGGTGGGGGTCGGGGGGGCTTACTACAGGGTCTTCCAATAGGAACTTCCGAATTTTGACAGTTGATACCGGCCATATTGTTGAAGCTACATCTGCCAAATTGGCTCTCATTTATTCAGTCTGTTTTGCCAAATCACCGTGGACGGATATACCTAGCGTTCACAACACGTGAAAATGGTAAAATTGTTTTATCAAAATGGGTGTTCTGTTCTGTTCGGTTCCGCGCGCTTCGCCCATTTTACGGTCGCCATAATCATCCTACCGAGAGGACTATTCGCAGTGTGGTGGATAAATTTGAGTCAACCAATGATATTACATACAAAAAAGGTAGATATGGCACTAGCGCGCGCAAATTGTTGCAGACAAATTCAGACAATTGTTGTAATTTCATTTAGTCGGCTAATAGCAGCGAGCGAAGCAAAGCGTGTTATTGGCGCGACAATAATAACCTAAAATTCCAAGCTGTGTGTTAAGAAAGTGTAAAAACTATGGTTCCAAGATAAATAAGAGTGAAGGAATTTCATACCATACGAAAGTATATAAAAGAACGTCATATTTTTATTTTGTTACGATTTTATTTCACATTTACAAATAAATTTCGAATTATTAACATGGTGGTTTGAACAGGATAGAGAATATGATGGCGACTGCAGCGCGACAAGGACAAATAGCATGTGTCATAGATTAATCAACCAGAAGCGAAATCGTAGGCAAAATACATAGCGTTCGTAACCGCTTGATTGCGCAACCTGAGTTTTCTTGTTAGTCAGTGACCGTCTTTCTAAAATAATATTATGATGATTATGATAAGTTCTGGCTTTCAACGTTTAATAATAAAGGTGATATAGAATGAGATTAGTAATAGTAGGCTATTAGATATTTTATCAGTAATATATTAGAATGTATGTCATGTACCCAGATAAAACAGACACGTCGTCACTCTTAAAGATATAGGTGGTTTGTGTTTTGCGTCAGATGATGTGTTTTTAGTTTGCTTAAAATCGGAAACTATTTTAAAGAAATTCATCACAGAAAATGGCCCCTATTTTAGTAATTTTCAAGACTTTAAGCGATTACAATACAGCATTTTAAAACACTTTACTTTTTGCAGTCTAATGTGTTCGATACTTTGTTTGAACATTCCATGAATCAAACCCCTATACTCAATCATAGACTGCAACTAATTCGAGCTATTATACAAAAGTATCTGAACGTCCGTTTGCACCATGAGCACAAAAATAATCCACACATTAAACACATGTCAAAAAGACAAAAAAGAAATAAATTGCTTATAGGGTAAATATGTAACGAATAATTTAAAAAATGAAAATCTCAACTGCCAACTTAACTTCCAAATTCAAATACTCTAAGTCTAAGTCGGAGGTCTTTTTCGGGTCATAGTCTAGCTCTGAGGCTTCGTACTTAAGGGGATCCTATGTGCCAAGTGGCGCGACCATTAGTAAAAAAAAACGCAAACGATAAATTATGTGTACTCGCTGAGTAGGTACATAATTTATCGAAAATCCGGTCGGCAGAACTGAAATACAGGTACTGTAATTTATTTAAATAAATAATTTGTTTGTGAATAAATAGATGACAATTTTGTTTGTTGTTTTATTTAAAACATCATACTTATTGTTATATTCAATGTCTCTTCTGTTGGCAAATCCGCATAATCTATGATTCATTAGTGTACTTCAAGCGCAACACACTACAGATAGCTATCTCTTTGTGTCATACGTTCCGTATTATCGGTCGCAGTCGTAGTTCAAAACTACTAGTAAGTACTTTGTAATAACAACGCAACAATACAGAACGTCGCTCATTATGAACGTAGCGTATCTTTCCTTTATAATATCATTGGAGTCAACTGGTTCAGTAAACAATCAACCAACAGCCGTACTTCGACTAAACGCAAGACCTGCCGAAAACATCACCGCTGTCCGTGAGAGTGTGCAGGAGAATTCGAGGCAGTCGATTCCGCGTCGCTCACGAGATCTCTGCCTTTCGCAGACAGTGGTCTCGATACTACCGATTTTTAGGTATTTCTACCGATATGGGCTCACATAGCCCATAATATAAGTCTAAGTTTTTTTTCAATAAATAAACGAATTTGATTGAATATTGTATTTTTTGTCAAATACCTACCGATCTCACTCTACGACGTTTGAGACCACTGTTCGCAGACCACAACCTAGTGAATTTTGCAGTGTGACTTGGGCCTGCACCCGTACAAAATTCAACTGACCCAGGAGCTGAAGGCGAATGACCATAGACAACGACGTGTTTGCTGAATGGGCTCTGGAGCAGTTGGAAACTGACCTTAATTTTCATAAGAAAATCATCTTCAGCGACGAGGCCCATTTCTGGATGAATGGGTACATCAACAAAATTGTCGAATTTGGGACGATACTCACATGAGATCCAAGAGTGTCCAATGCATCCCGAAAAATCACAGTTTGGTGTGGATTTTGGGCTGGCGGTGTCATCGGTCCATATTTCTTTGAGAACGACGTTGGCCAGGCCATCACCGTCAGCGGCAAGCGCTATAGGTCGATGATTACCAACTTTTTTTTTGGCCTGAATTGGATGATATGGACACCAACGACATGTGGTTTCTACCCTACGTGCCACAGCTTTTGCCACATTGGACATTCTGCACGAGCGATTTGAGAGCATGGTCATCTCAAGTGGAGGTGATATAAACTGGCCACTGAGATCGTGTGATTTGACCCTGTTAGACTTTTACTAGTGGGGTTTTCTTAAGTCGCAAAGCCAACATAACCCATGCCATCGGTCAAATTCAGCCTGATTTATGCGCCAGAGTCATAGAAAATTGGATATTTCGGATGCGCGCCACCCAGCGAAGCCGCGGCGGACATTTGAACGATGTCATAGTCCATACATAATGGCATCGATAGGCCTTTCAAACGAATAAAAAATTTCGATGATATCTCACACATACTTTGTTTTATTTAAAATTAAAGATAGGAAGCGATTACTGAAAGACCCTGTAGTAGCCACTGAAGAGTTCCACTAACCACCTCCTGGCACCATCATCAGATCAGCTCCAAGATACCAAATTATAGTTTTGTCATCCGAACTACATATACATACAAAGTTTCATATCGATATGACAATTAGAACGCTCCGTAGCAACTGGACAGATTCTCAGCTGGACAGATTCTCAACTGGACAGATTCTCAGCTAGACAGATTCTCAACTGGACAAACTACAGTCGTGAAATAAATTATGAAAGAAATTGAAAAGTTTATTGAAAATATAACAAAACAAATTCAACTAAAATAAAACATTTGTAACTTCTGGTTAAAAATTCAAACTTAAATTAAAACTTCACAAATTATTCGTTGTTTAAGTTACATAGGCGATCTAAGCATGTCATGACTGAAATTTTGTTCTCAACGCAATCCGATATTATATTTTTTATCTACTCATCAATCCGAATTTGCTTTAATCGGCGCTTTGTTTCTTCACAGTGATAGTAACTTTTTATTATTTTAGTATCAACGATTTGCGATTCTTTTTTTTAATAACTGTAGGAACAAAAAGAGGGATGGATTTTTTGGTATTTTAGCATTCGTTCTTCGATGCCACCCTTCGACAGTGTTAGTTGTCCGAAATTTTTCTCTGTACCAAAATAACTGCTCAGACGTAATTAGCGTCATCCAATAATTTGAGAAATAATTGAAAAAAGCTTTACATTGATCATCATTTGTAGCGATTTCATTTATTGACAAAAAGCCCTCGGGTATTAACGTCCTGGGCAAATGCGCACATAATTGTGTCAATTTCCGACCATTTTTAGTAGAAGAAAATTTTAATACATTTGACTTTTTCCACACGGCATGCAAAAAATGATAATAACATCCTTTAACGGTAACATCCGGATAGATACATTTTACAGTTTGAACAATTGCAATTTCATAATCGCACTTAAAGTGACTTATATTCACAAGCAATTGCTCTTTTAAAATTCGAAACATTCTTGTAGGTATAAGTTTCCAAAGACTTATTTGGTAAAAGAAACAAAGAAAACAAGAACGATTCAGAAAATTAAATAAATTAATTTATTAATTTTAAATACTGTAGTACATTATTTTGATCTATCTCGCAAATGATTTGATCTATCTCTCTAAGCGCAAAAAAATGTGTTTATTAGAAACCTCTGAAATGATCAGTGTTTCTCTACTACATTATGCATGTGTTATACATACTCGTATAAACCTTTCTCTTGAATCACTCTATCTATTAAAAAAAACCGCATCAAAACCCGTTGCGTAGTTTTAAAGATCTAAGGAAACATAGGGACAGACAGCGGGAAGCGACTTTGTCTTATACTACGTATAGTGAAGAAACAATATCCCAAATAACAAAATTATGAGTTTCTGCTTTAAAACATCTTTAGCGATTTCACAATTTCCGTTTGTTTTTTATGTAATTTAGTGCTAAAGGATTTTATTTTTAGCATGGAACTCACGCGCGTAGGTACTATGCTTTTAGTCTTAAGTATGTTACTTAATTGTAACTTAATTATGCAAGTTAAAGTCAACATGTAGAGTATTAGAATTGCCCGTTTATCATTATGTCACCGACTGTACACGTCCTGTCCAGTCGCTATTCTGTCCAGCTGAGAATCTGTCCAGTTGAGAATCTGTCCAGCTGAGAATCTGTCCAGTTGCTACGGAGGGAATTAGAAGTAGGTAAGTACTTTATTGTTCATCAGAAAATACATAACAAAAAAAAAATGCACTGGTGATCAAAAAAATTTAATATTACTTGTTGACACAAATAAAACTTGTACTAAGATTTACATACACTCAGTTACAGGAATATTTGGATAAACCAGGCGGGATGATGGCTCTTTTAATGAAACCTCCTCGCTTTTGACTGTCTACTTTTTCTTTCCTTTACTTGTATCGGAACATACTATCTGAGAACATCTCAAATTGTTTTATAATTAATATTAGTCAGTCTGAAAGGTGACGGCAAGGCTGACTGTCATATACTGACATAATCCTACAGACACTTATGGAACATCAGAGGCTAGATTGCACTGTTCCAATTGGATGAATGGAGAAGAGCCGGCAACAAACTCTATGGTTACTCTTTTAAAAATAATTGTCTTTTACAATGTTTTAAAATTACAGTGTTCACAGGTATGAGTGGACAGAGTAGGCCTGTTAGCAAGTACCAGTTACTTAACAAAATAGAACATGGTCCACAAATCTACAACCTACAAGGCATACACCATTCTCACATTCACAAAATAAAATTGTAAACACCTACTATAGATTGAATGTTCAAGTATACCTACCTCCTTTTCAGGCCTATTCATCAATTCTATAGAATGTAATAAACTCACAAAGTATCCATTGTACTTACTAAACGCATCAGATATTCAGCTATTAACATATTGAGTGCTTGATAGGTGAGGTCCAGGCGTTGTGTGAAATTTTTCTGACAGGGGGGAGGTTCACCTGGAAATTAGATTTTTTAAATTTTTTATTAATTACTGCAGTAACACAGCAGTAAAGTTTAAGCAGAATCCGTTGATTGGAAGAAGACTAAAAAGAAGAAATATCATCTGACTGCCATACAGTGGCATCGCTTGCTGCCTAGCTTTTTTCCAACTATCTTGGTTTCGGCTTCCATTCCCTTTTCATTTCCCTTGGTAAGACTGGTTGTCAAACTTTGGTCTTCAGACTACCCGTAACCAAGATCTACCAATGACAGCCAGGACCAGCAGCTTAATGTGCTTTCCAAGGCACAGAGGGGTCTCAATATGTAATAGATCGTCACCCATCCACGAACCGCCTGCGGCAAGCATAGCTTAAACTTCGATCGACGTGTGGCTGTTATTATTTAGGTACGAGCCCCTACGTATGCAATACATTTGTATGCAATAAATTACTTATTGTGTGCAAAATTGTAATGTTCTTATCTATGAAATTCCAAGTAAAGCAAAAATTTCTGCAGTTATTCTAGAATATTCCCAAGTGCTTGACATTGACTTCTAATAATCATTGGGATATTCTATTTATTCTAAGCACCTTGCTCTGATAAGTTGAATAGCTGTTAGGTAGGTACTGAGATCAAAGGATTAATGAGAAATATTCAACAGATAGCTTATTAAAAGTATAAACAAAATCTAAAACAAATACAGCATTCACAAAAAGGATGGCAGATAATGATTTGTTCGTAAGCAAGGGAGACAAGGATTTGTTTATGCTTCAAATATTGCATTTCATGTCACTGGAATGGGACACGCCGGGAATAGAATGAAAGGAAAAAGCAAAACACTAATGGATTGTTAGATTATTTCTTACCAGTTTGTGCACTTTTTAATACATTTACGATATGGCCACGTAAGTACGCTCTCAGATCGGTGAGTATACCATTCTTTTCAAACAATTCGTAGATGAATGATTGAAAAGAGTCCGCAGAATCGGTTTTCACCACATTCTCAGTTTCTGCAACAGCAGGCTGGGGTTCGTGCGTGATGCCACTTTCCATTATATTGTTTAATAATTACTTTTATCGGTAATTGTGCCTACATTCTAATTTATTGCCAAATATTTTTAACAACTCAGTAACAGTAACAGTTCACTGGAAATTTCAAACTTCCCAAACAGATTTTTGACGTTTGTTGTTTTGTTGACATTTCCGGTTGAAAATGACGACATCGTATTAAAGAATAATTTATTTATACTCTTTTCTCGGAATACCTCATTTATGTAGTTTAAGAAAAATTAAATAATTCAGAAAAAATATAAAAATAATATAAACAGACATATAATTGAATATGATGTATTTTCAGTATGATATTTCATTATAGTAGATATTAAACGGTTATTTTCACTAGTCATTCATCAGTCCCTGTGGCGCAGAGGATAGCGCGTTGGACTTCTAATCCAAAGGTCGTGGGTTCGATCCCCACCAGGGATGGCACATTCTTTTTATGCATTTGTGTTCCTACAGAATGAACTATTATAGTTTCAATCGGGAATTACTTTTGAAAAAAGAGTAAATATAAATGCTCGTATGTTTTTAACAGTTTAATTCTAAGTTATTTTAATTTCCCATGATTTCGTGGAGTTTTACCTATGAATGATAAATGCGATTAGTTTCAGATCGTCTTTCATAGAAGTTTTGCATCATAGGTTTTTTATTTTTATTTTAGGAATACTTGCAATTGCAATGCACTTGCTTTGCATGTATTCCTCCCCTTGCGGCTAAGGCGTAAAATGTGTACGTGTGAATGTAAGAAGAAGACATGCTGCGCCGATCCCAAATAAACTCGACTGAGTGCTGCCGGATTAAAACGAGATGTAATTTGTCGGACATTAATTCTACGAGTCTCAAGTTCACAACATAGAACTACATAGAACCACAAACTGTTGGACGTTGTGATGTCTCCTCGGACAATAGTGTGCTAGAGATTAGATTGACGTAGGTATGCTGCATGATTTCATCAGAATCCTGCTTCAGACATTCTGACCAGAATTCCTACCATGCATTCTATCATTGTATAATATAGCTCCAGGCAAAAAAAAGATAATAAATAAATCGCTTTCATTTTATCATTGTTCGGAGCATTTTATCAGGGACAACGCCATCTACCTTTTGTAAAAGAAAACATTTTGTTTATAATGTTTTCTTACGAGAATTATTTTTTATTCTTACATTAAAGAACCGGATTTTATTGCAGATCGCTAGATTTTAACATGAACTTATTTTTTGAAATTATGGATGGCATAATGTGGAGGACTCATTGGTGTAATAAAATGACGATAGCAGAAAAATGACAATCAACAGTAAGCCTGCATTCCGAATTATGCCTTAGACATGGACGTAATATACTACTATGGTTTAGATAACACGATTATGACAGCTGAGTGCTGTCAACAATTCGGAATGCTTATGAACGCGCTTACAGTGCTCGCTCAACGTCAAAACTATATTCACTTATACTCATGGTTGGATTACAGTATTTCTTTGTGTCACATTTCTTCTTTTTCTTTAGTTAGGTGGCGACTGTAGCCAGAAGCACAATTTCGAATATGCCACGTTAATTAAAAGTTAAGATGCTACCTACTCACTCAAAACAAAACAGCACAAATGTTATTTTTGACAACGCTCGTGGTGAATGTGATACTATTTTATGGCATGGTCGCCGTCATCGTAAGATGACGCATGTTATGACGTCACCTATGACGGTTCAGAGCCAGTCCACACGGCGCGTTGCGTCGTCGCAACGCATGAATTTTAACGCATTTTCGGCCACACGGGCGCTGCGTCAACACAGCGTTGTTAGGACGCAGTCGTAACGTTCCGCTGACGCAGTTGGGGCGAGCACTTCATCGCAGTCTATTACGAAGCATGGACCGAAAAATTCGTCTGGTATTGCTCCTATTACTACGCCACCGCCGAAAACGACGCAGAATCACTAGACGGTATTGGATAATTATGTCCCTTAACCCTTAGCTGGTATCGCCTTTTTTGGCAACACTACCGGTATCGTGGGTCATATTTTACCCATACCAAAAAATCTGTTGTAGAACGTAGATTTTTTTATTATTTGTATAAAATATGGTTAGTTATGAAATAAAAAAACATTTTTTTTACAAAATTATCTTGATTTAATTTTAGAATATAAAAAAAATATCATGTTTTACACGCATTTGTAACTAACCTAATTTTTTGGCACTTTTTGGTTAGTGTGAACTTAAAACATTAAAAAAAATAGAAATGTAAGAAAAACTTTAATGTTCGCTATGTTCACTTCTGGGTCAAATTTGACCCACGATACCTACTAAGGGTTAATTTCATTAAGAAATAGTGATGGTCAGCAACTGAGCGGTGACGCTCCGTCGTCGCAGGTAATTACACCCCTCCCGCTTCGTCTCGGAGGCTGATGTCCGTTGTGTGTGCGTTGCGACGACGCAGCGCACCGTGTATACACTATGGTTATTTGTATGTAAAACAACGCAACGGTAGCGCTGCGTCAACGCAACGCTGACGCAACGCGCCGTGTGGACTGGCTCTCACGGGACTTCGTTATCGCGCTCACGCTAATTCGGAACGGGGATAAGCACCGCGCTCATATCGCTTATAGCGCGACTCGGAACGCATCCTGAATAATGAACTTGTCAATGTCAAAGTGATCATTTGATGTTTCTTGCAAAGCGCAGCAAAGTATAGAATTGGAAATAAAAAAGTGACTTTTTTACTGTATAAAGTATCTTAATATTTAGTAGCAATCATGAGGCGTCGAGCGGGAGTAGGTGCCATTCAAAAACAAAGGCTTGAACAAGAGAAATACAGAGAAAAAGGGTCTGAAATCCAAGAAAATCAGTTTCAACAGATGTCTAAACAACTGGAAGTGTTTAGGGAGAACTTAGAAGAATTCGCGACTAAACACAAGAGCGAGATCAAGAAGAACGCTCAGTTTAGGAGGCAGTTCCAGGAGATGTGCGCGGCTATCGGTGTTGATCCATTAGCTTCGGGCAAAGGATTCTGGTCTGTGTTAGGTTGGTGTCCAGTGATTTTCTGTACTTTTATTTAACCATACATTTACCTGCTTCTCATAGGTCTCGAATTCACAGTAAATACCTCCTGAATAATCAAAGAATTTATATTTCTTCTGCTAGACTAATGTTGATTGATACTACAACAGTAAATACAGGATAAATTATATACAATATTTTATCTGTGAATTGGTTGCAAAGAATAA
Organism: Eremobia ochroleuca; assembly: GCA_949629135.1. Taxonomy (NCBI): domain Eukaryota; kingdom Metazoa; phylum Arthropoda; class Insecta; order Lepidoptera; family Noctuidae; genus Eremobia; species Eremobia ochroleuca. The sequence continues at coordinate 15,421,402 of OX451385.1, forward strand.
AAGAACGAACAGGAACATATTGGAGTAGAATAGAAGCAGACACTAATAGGTATGGGTACTTATTGTATGTGTTCAGTAAAATAACAATTTGCGAAAGAAGGAAACTGGTTTATAGTGAACCACTAAGTTTTATACTAAATTCCCTTAAATATATCAATTCTATTGACATTATATACATTCAATGTTTTTGTGGCATGTAGGTGCTCGTTATTGAGTTTCACTTGAGCCAGTGCTGGTCCACTTGTTTTGCAGGACAGATATGCACTTGTTGAATGCAATATCCCACATAGGCATTCTTCTTTGACAAAAGTCTATTCATACCCTAAGCCAGAGGTTCCCAAACCCTTTTTTCTCATAGTCCACTTTAAAAATTTCTAACGTCTGTAATTTATATGGTGTACATAATAAAGAGTATTCTATTCTATTCTATTCTGGTTCTGATGGATCCCTTGCAGCTACATTTCTACCATTTTCCCAAAACTCAACAAAAAATCTGAAGACTCCCAGGGGTCCACCTGGATCACTGGGAATTAATGCCCTAAGCCATATTCTACATAAAATTGTAATAGTGTTTGTAAACACCTTTTTTTACCTTTCAGGAATTGGTGATTTTTACTATGAATTAGGAGTACAGATAGTAGAAGTTTGTTTGGCTACGAACTACAAGAATGGCGGGCTCATAACATTGGATGAACTGCGAACAAGGCTCGTTGCTGCCCGAGGCAGGAGCAAGATTCACCAGGAAATAACCAATGAGGATCTGTTGGTTGCTGTTAAGAAACTGAGGATATTTGGGAATGGGTGAGTGACTAGATAATCTCTTGTATTATTAACCTTTAACTACAGACTTTACATTTCTGAATTCAAATGTACACAATTTTGATTTTTCAGATTCACAGTGGTGCCTATAGGCAAAGGCAAATGGCTGGTTCAGTCAATACCTGGTGAGCTGAACCTGGATCAAACACTAGTGCTGCAGAAAGCAAGTACCTTGGGCACTGCGTGGGTGTCCCTTAGTATACTTACTAATGATTTAGGGTAAGGAAATATTTTTAAATTAGTTAGTACAATATTTGCTAGAGAGATGAGACTTCCCTGCAGGCTACTCAGGGCCGTCTTAACCATACTGGGCGCCGGGGTGCGAAAATCAGCCGGTGCCAACAAAAAAAAAAAAAATTAAGCTTAAATATCGTGTTCCATTTTTAACTCGCTTTTATTAGCTTCTCTTGTAAGTAACATACAATGTAAAAAATCTTAGAAGTCAATTTCAACCTACTTCTAATTGTCATATCGAAATGAAACTTTGTATGTATACGTAGTTCAGGTGACAAAGCTATAATTTAGTATCTTGGAGCTGATCTGATGATGAAGCCAGGCGGTGGATAGTGGAACTCTTCAATGGCTACTAGTATACCCCACGAGTTTGGGCTCTTATGATTTGTTCAACGAGTTCAATAGATTGGGCTTGGTAATGAGGGTCTAGTGATGAAGCCATGTGATGGATAGTGGAACTATTTAGTGGCTACTCTTAAGCCTTCAAGACGGTGACATGCGGTTACAGCGCTGGGGTGGTGCGGTCATAATAGAGTGATGACTTAATCGGCTTGCGCCCCCTAAGACCGTGCGCCCGGGTGCTACGCACCCGTTGCACCCCCGGGTAAAGACGGCCCTGAGGCTACTCTACCGGTCTATTCCGTAAAAATGACATCGTGAAGCCTTAGGTGAAGTGAACTGTCATTCCACCTGGTACTAGGGATTGGACAGTGCCCCGGTAAACACGTTAAGCTGTTGTGTCTTTGCGGGTCGTCAGAATCCCGAAAGTCTGACAATCAGTCTTACCAAGTATTGAATTACCAGTAACTGGGTTGTGGATGTTGTCTGATAGGCAGTTAGTCCGTGTGAAATACTGGTAGCTGCATCCCGTTAGACCGTTAGCCAATCCCAACATAATTGGGAAAAAGCTAGGCAGATGATGAATCCACAAAACTATTATTAGCAACAAAACTGAATGTTCTTGTTGTTTGTTATGCTGACTGTTGGTGAACAAAAACTATTGTAGACTCAGATTATCACCAGCGGGGTAATTCAGTAACACACAAGCAGAAGCAATGGCTTTCATTTTGACAGTGCAACAACATTCATTGCGTTATTTACGTTGTTGAGCATGCAAATTTGTCGAATATATGAAGCAATGGATTAGTAATATCCTTTAAAATGACTTCAGATTGTGAGTGACAGTTTAGACTGCACAATAATTCCTTCATTTAGATAAAATACTCATTCTATGCTGGCTTTAACATTTATCTTTAATATTCCAGTTGGAACGAGACAAGAGCACAAAATGCTTTGAACCACATGGTCAAAGAAGGGCTCGCGTGGGTAGATTCCCAGGACAGCAAGGAAGTACTGTACTGGTTCCCAAGTATGTTCTCCGAGTGTGTGGCGGCGTGATTTACGACTTTAAGCGTTATTGTAAAGTGATAAGAGTCATATTGTGATCTATATTTATGTTGAAATTTGAAAATATACACATGAAACACATTCTTGGGCTTACATAATTTTGATTCAAGAATATTTATTTATTTTGGTAAATAATATTTATTTGGTAAATAAAAAACTAAATTGAAATGTAAGTAATATTATAAATATTTATTTATTATTTATATTGCACTGAGGTAGCACTCTTAAAGTATAAGGAAACATTTTGGAGGTAGCTATTGAAAGTGTACCACATCTCTTAGGCCCCACCCACGAGCAAGTTTTGTCGCCGCAACTAATTTGTCTGTCATATCAAGTCAAGTCAAGGGTTTGTATGAAAGTGCGCGCAAGTAGCGACGCGACAGCTGGGAGACACTTTTGTCCGCGGGTTTGGACGCAACTGTCGCCCGTCTATTGGTTGCAAAGCAAGTGCGCGCACGGCGACAAAAATGTTGCCACTCAACCGAAAATTTAACAAAAAAGTAGCGTTGCTATCGATCCCATCTTGTGTGTGATCCACCATGTGCGCATCGTCCCAATCTCGGCGAGGAGACAGCGACAGAGACAAAAAAGATGCTGGGCAACTAAGTTGCTCGTGGGCGCCCTCCCTTAGGAGCTAATAGGGATAAATAGTACTCGCTATGAAACATGAACATTGCAGTAGTAACAAATAGTAAAATAATGGTTACAATCGAACAGATAGAAATGAAGTGTGGACTTTAACTTAACATACACAAAGCTCGTGTCTTTTCAAGATTGTAACTGTGGCAGGACATCGAAGCGCAATCTGTTACCATTCAGTACATGATTCTGAACCCCCCTTGATCTTTTTCGTGTGTGATTAAAAAAAAAATGCTTTTTCACTTCTCATGCTCTAAATGTTCGTCTTTATGTTGTGCGTAGGCGACATAAAGTCGCTTTTTATGCTCTAGTGCATAAAGTATTTTTTTTTTTCTAAGACTAAGATAATCAGGCCCAACAGCCACACGCACATTAAAACGTCGCAGATAAAAGTCGTTATTTTATTTCATTTGCTTTAATTTACGTCACTTTCGTGTTTCCTATCGCTAATTTAATAACACCAGATAAAATAGTTGTCATTTATTATTTAAAAACGCAAAGAATCGTTTTTTGTACTTGGCAGTATGAAGTATCCCAAGTCGAAAGACACACATTGAAAATTAAAAAAAAAAAACTTGAGAAGTTTCGTGGCGGGAATTAGCTGTTCTCTTTTTCAATTTTGTAACATTTTTTATCAGTGAAAATACTGTTATAATATACTTTATGCCAGTTTCATTTTCTCGCAATCGAAGTGAAAAGCAGAGTGAATAAAAATAAACGAGCATAAATAATAACATAATCACTCGGGCATAAACGAGCCATTTTACCCTTCGACTTAACTATCCACAAATACATAAACGTCTCGGGGTAAAATTGCTTCTTTCATGCACTAGTTGTACAATCTACTATTCCATACATTTTGACTACGCAGGTATTGCACTTTTCTATGAAACAGCAGATTATTTTTTTTTATAACCGCTGATAAATTTCTACTCTAGGGGGTGTAGAATCTTGTGCTGAATCCATGGTTAAAGTTTGCGCGTTGATGTTCCTGCCACCCTGTACTTTGGGTAACAAAATATCACATGGCAGAGCACAACACCGCGTGGTATTCATTGCCAAACAAATCTTAACATTGCGCACGTTAAAATAAAGTCTAAAAGACCATGAAAGCATCAATGCGATCATAGAAAAGGCACAGGTAATGTTTATCTATTTATTTTCGACTTTACGTCAATGTGCGCAATATCGATATTCTTTTGGCAGTAAAAACTGCGCTGTTCGGCACTTTTTCAATCCTGTCCCGGCCATAAAAAACTACTCTATTTCTATAATTGACTACACTAAACGGCAAACGCGGTCATATAGTGTTGGAGTAGGACGATAAATCGATAGTACGGGATTTATAGATACTGAGTATCGTGTCGTCTCGCTCCCACGTTTTATGTCAGCGTCCTATAAAAAAATTGCTATGTAGAAACGTTAGCTATTGCTGTCTCCTGAAGATCCAATGTAAGGAAGTTTTAACTTTGATCTAAGTTCCTTGTTCTCTTTCTGCATTTCGCCAAGTTTCTTCTTTAGTTTTTCCGTCATCTCCACATAGGAATCTTTCCACCTGCAAAAACATTATAATTCAAAGAAATGCATATTTTCTTACGTTTTTTGCAACTTGCAGGTCAATTGGGTCGATCGATCAGGTTAAGCTACGCCTGCCGCGGTTGGTCCGTGGATGGGTGACCATCATCACATACCATGACTCCTCCGTACTTCGGAAAGCACGCTATGCCGTTGGTCCCGGCTGTCATTCGTGGATCTTTGACAGTCGTTACGACCTCTGTCGGTCTCGGTCTGACAACCAGTCTTACCAAGGGGTACGAGTATCGTATTACTCAGTAACTGGGTTGTGGAGGTCAGATAGGCAGTCGCTCCATGTAAAATACTGGTATTCAGATGCATCCGGTTAAGACTGGAAGGCAACCCCGACATAGTTGGGAAAAGGCTAGGCAGATGATGCCATCATCATGAAATTGTCATCCCATCATCATGATGGGATGACAATTTCATGAAAAAATCAATCAATCCATATGAATTTAGAGGGTTGTATTGATGAATTTAATGATTATAATTCTGTAAATACTTGTTGCGCTCGCGAATTATATTTTGTTCAACATACAACCTGCAGGGTAATTGCGTAACACACTCGGTAGCAATGGGTTTCATTCTGACAGTTCAACAACATTCATTGCGTTATTTACGTTGCTGAGCAGACACATTTTTCTATCATATGAAGCAATGGATTAGCAATATGCTTCAAAATGATTAAAATTGAGAGTAATAGTGTGTTACGCAATTAGGGTGCTGACCCTGACCGGCAAATTGCGAAAAACGTAAGAAAATTTGAATGTCGAATTTCATTTTATCGTGTAAATGGTACACCACAGACTACCTACAGTATTTGTCTCTCCTTCCGTTCTCAATCCATCCAAAGGTTGTCTTTAAAAGATCGCTCTTAGCGATAAGACCGCCCATTGTGTCACCCTTTGTAAAATTTAATAATAATAATAATATTCCACAACTTTCACACAACGCCATCTAGTCCCAAACTAAGCAGAGCTTGTGCTATGAGTACTAGACAACTGATAAACATACATATATACTTCTAAATACATACATATTATAGATAAATTACACCCAGACAAAGAACAAATGATCGTGCTCATCACACAAACATTTGTCCTAGGTGGGAATCGAACCCACGACCCTGGGCATAGCAGTCAGGGCCACTGACCACTAGACCAACAGGCCTGTCTAAATTTCTATATTTATGTCTGTAATTTATATGGTGTACATAATAAAGAGTACTATTCTATTCTATTTCGCGAGCTAGCCTGGCGCTTCACTAATTCCACATCTACAGAATATGTTATTAAAAAATATTGAGATTACTTTTTACTGAGCTCCATTTGATTGTCTAAATGTTTGTTCAATTGTAAGACCTCTTCTTCTTTAGTCGTCACCATTCTGCAAGTGTAAATGGAAATATATTTTTTTCGCAAGATTTAAGATAACCATACACATTACTCTATTTATCCAGTAAAATTAAGTATTTGGGGGACTGTGCTATGTAATCTTGACGTTCAAAAAGTTCTCAGACTAATTTGAACAAATAACTTTTGATTCTGATTTTTTTCTATTCCGATCCAACCTGTCCCTTGCTGCCTTCTCCCAGCGACGCCCTGAGCCAAGGTCCGTACCCCACAGGGGGTGCCCTTAGCGTGTAGTCGCTTAGTTTTTGTTTTTAAGCCCTCGCTGGAGGCCAAAATTTATTGAGGCATCCACAGGCAAGTCCGGCTAAGCAGACGACATCCTCCTAGGTTGAACGGCGAGATGCCATTAAAAAAAAAATTACAACATTATTTTTAGTATATTGCAAACATGAATGTAGTTTGTTCAGAATAAGTAACTGAATCGATTCCACTAATTTTTAAACCATGTTATATTTTGTCCCAAAAATATTTAAAAAAGGTAACAGGTAACAAGTTGGACACCGAGCGACACTAAGTACATACATATCCGCAATCATATGCGCATAAGCATATTCAGAAAAGGACAAGGGTAGGAAGATGATGATCCACTAAGGACTAATAAGCAATATTTCTCCTTTATTCAAAAACTCAAACTCAAAGCATTTCTTTCAAGTAAACCAATTACAGGCACTTTTTGAATTGTCAAGGGGTCGGTCAGTTAGAAAGATGAAGCTGAAGTTGCCCATTCCAAAGCCTAGTAGGTTTATATGGAGAAGAACGGGCAGAAAGACCATGGACACTCTTTTAAATCATTGGTTACATCATTCATGTTGAAATTATACGTGTGAACAGGATGTGGAAAGACGTGCACGTGAAAAGCGTCTATAGTAAACAACAATATTGGTTACATACTTTTGATTAAGTTCTGTTCTAGAAGCCAGCATATTCTGTAGCTTGTTGACCATCTCGTGGGTATCGTCCAAAGATTTCTGAAGATGTTCGACTTGCAACCTGGAATGCATAAACTTGCATTTATATCTAACGAATAATGTTCTAAGAATCTGTCCTAGTTAGTCATTATATGATTGCGTTTCGTTCGGCGATCAAAGTTTGACAGATTTGGTCATTAAAAATACAGATAAGTTGTTGGAAAGAACGAAAAAAGTCAATTGCTTAAGACAGGGCTGTCCAAACCACGGCTCGCAGCCCGCGGCTTGAGTATGTGCAGCCCGCGACATGATAGGTCTTGAAAACCTATGAAAAGTTTTGTTAACCGACGTTTTGTAGCTGTTAGATGCGCCTTTGCCATTTTAATAGAAGTGAGTTTAATAGAAAACAGCCGTGCGATTCTGCAACCATCTCACCGTGAAAGCTTGGGTGAAATGAGCGTGGAGTGAGCTGTCATTCGTTAGGGATTAACACTATTAAGTGCTCACTTCAATTATGATTTCACGGTGAGATTTTTACAGAATCGACCGGCAGATGGAGGCAAATAGATTTGCCTCCATCTTTGCCAATGGAGAATGGTATCCCAAATAAACGAATGAAATATTCGGTGACAGCAAATTTCTGTCAACATTTGTTTCTGCGGCCCTCCAAACTATTTAGAAATTTATATTGTCCCGGGATCGTATCAGGTTTAGAAAGCTCTGGTGCGAAAAGTATTTCTTTTAAACTAATGTTCTCTCGTCAAGTCGCCATCTTACTTGAGTTCATCACACTGCGTCTTCAACAGCTGTTCCTCCCAGTCCCTTCGCTTGGTATCCCTCGCGTGGACGTCTTGTATTCTCTGCACGTCTATCACTAGGCATTGCTTCTCGCAAACCAGTTGGATGTTGCGCCTTTCTGAAGATACCTGAAGGAAATATTGAGATATGCAATCTGGGGGCATTTGCAGAGGCGTAAGAATGGACTAAGGTTTTCGAGTGAAAAAATGATGACGACCCTAAGTGCAAAAAGAATAACCCTAATGATATATTGCCAGAGAACAGAGAAATCTCTCCGGCCGGTTGGGCCATTTCAGAAGCTAGTTATATATTATATATTTCCTAAACTGGGAGTCGCTTTAAACTAGCTAGTTAATTAATTAATTTAAAACGACTCCCAATTTTGGAAATATACAACATTATTTTTAGTATATGGAAAACCCGAAACACGTGTCTAGTATTTTTATATAAAGAAACTATGTACAAAATTTCAAAACTGTATCATAAAAAAATCACGAAGTTATAAGCTTGTTATGTTACCTGATTGTCCGTACAAAAAGTTGGTTACCACTTAACACGCGCCGCCGCCGCGCGCCGGCCGACCGGCTGTGACCTGTGTCGTGCGCATATGATTGCGGATGTGTACTTAGTGTCTCTCGGTGTCCAACTTGTTAGCTTTTTTAAATATTTTTGGGGCAAAATATAACATGGTGTAAAAATTATTGGAATCGATTCAGTTACTTATTCTGAACACACTATATTCAGGTTTGCAATATACTAAAAATAATGTTGTATACCTAATTACATAACTAGCTTCTGAAATGTTTCGTCGGTTATCAAAAAAAAATAAATAAAGGCTGTTTCATAGAAAAGTGAAATACCTATGCGATCAAAATGTACCTATGGAACTGCTAATTTTTTTTATATTAACCGAAGAAAAACTTCTACGCTCCCCGGCGTAGAATTTTTTCTAGAATCATGTAGGAACTGAATTTATAAGAGCAGGTTACGCGGCGATGTCCCTGCTACTCGGGATTATTCGACTTACCAATTCTTGGAACATAGCTTCAAGTCTTTGTTCCGCAAGTGCAAGTTTAGGGTCTACCGACTTCAGTGAATCCTTCTGCTGTTTCAAATAACTCTCGTTCGCTGCTAGAAGTATTTTGTTTTCCCTGAAAGAGCAATCTTAATAGTTTTGCTGTCCGGGAAGTAATAGTTAGACAATGACATTTAATGCAGTACGAATACGAGCTGTAGGTCGTAGGTTCGAACCCAGGCAGGCACTTTGTGTAAATTATTTCATCACCACTGCTCTCAAAGCGGTGAAGGAAAACATCGTATGGAAAGCATATCGTCTTAAAATAAAACCAAACAATTTGAAGACATGTGACATCTACCAACCCCCACTGGGCTCGCATGGTTGATTGTGGCCCATTCCCTCTCACAGAAAGGAGGCCTGTGTCCCAGCAGTGGGAACATTAAATAGTCCTCCAGACCGTATTTTGGCTATGGTGTCCAATCTTAACGGAGACTAGCCTTCGGCGCGGAAGATATTATAGTGCACAAGTGTGCGCGCAGACACAGGTGCACTCCCTCTTCCCTCACTCTCATAAGTCTCATAGTCCGATGGGACGGCAATCCGATACGACTGGAGAGAGATCAGGCGCAGGGCCGACAGCTTAACGTGCTTTCCGAGGCAAGGGGGCATCACACCGCTAACTTCCAAACTCCGGGCTTTTACTAAGAAATTGCTAACGGAAAACCCCAATAACACTGCCTGACCCGGGAATCGAACCCAAGACGCCACGCTCAGCAGTCATGCTTGCGACTACGAGACCAGTTACATTACAGCACATGTAATCCCTATAACGTTCCCACTGCTGAGACACAGGCCTCCTCTCTGTAAGAGGGAATAGCAGGGTAATTGCGTAACACGCTATCAGTACCTACACGGAGAGAAAAATCTTAGAAAAATTACTGTGCTGAGTGCATTTGAGTGGTAATGGAAAAATGACCATGAGATGCACATTAAAAATTCTTATGCTGTACAGTAAAATTTATTGGACTAATAGTTAATTTTTCCCAATCGCACTCAGAAAATTTTCTGTAGATGTCACTTGCACTCACTTTACAGTGATGAGCACAGTAATTTTTCTAAGAATTTTCTCTCCGTGTAGCAATGGGTTTCATTTTGACAGTTCAACAACATTCATTGCGTTATTTACGTTGTTGAGCAGACATTTTTCGAACATATGGAGCAATGGATTAGCAATATGCTACAAAATTATTCAAATTGAGAGTAATAATGTGTAAATAAAAAAAATAATACCTTAACGTCTTGTTCAGCAACAATCCTTTCTCCACTAACTCCACATCCAGATTTCTGATATGTTGCAACATATCCGCTACTTTTTCATTATACTTCTCTTTGACGTCATCCATTTCTTTTCTACAGGATGTTTCTATATCCCGTCTTATGGAAGATAATGCATGTTTTAGTTGCGCGATTTCTCCTGCAAAGTATTTTTAACTAGGTAACACTGTATCACAACAGTAGAATGATCCATACTATTTCTTCTGCTGAAGTCTAGTGCAAGAAGTATCGATTTTGCAGTTTAATACTGATTTTTGAACCTCGGTATGTACAGACGGCAGCACATCAAGCTACCCGAAACTGTCAAATTTTCCCAATCAACTTTGAACCTTATGGTTTGGCAATAATGTTGAAAATCTATTAAAGAAATTTGACTAATTGTAGTAGCTTGATGTGCTGGCATCTGTACGTAAATGTGTGTGTAAATTCATCTTACTAGTTAATTCCTGTGTGGTTTTGAAAGCCTCATTCTTCTGCTTCGATACCACATCGTAAAGCTGTAATGCTTCTGCAACCTGAAATTAAAATTAGCTTCAACAAAAAATACGAAATCGGCCTTAACTAGCACAATAATACAGAACCCCGTGATGGTTAAAGGTCACAGCTCATTAGAGCCACCCGGCACCCACTCCGCACCGCCTCGCCTCCTGCGGCTAGTATTCTTTATATGGATTTGTATGGGTATGCGGTCACTACATCAACTCCGTAGCGTCACCGGATGGCCTCGGTCGTAAGCCCTCCACGCGCGGACGGCGGGTGGACCACTCGGTGACAACTCGCTGCTCGCATGCTTGCCTTGCGTTGACTGCGCATTGCCAACGCGCGGGTCCGGAGTGGACCGCGCGCTGTCCGCGAATGATTCACGAGAGGACGATACGTTGGCGATGCGCCGCTCCCCACCCACCCTTCATTGAATTCACGGTTTGTAAAATTTGACGTTACGAAACACACGTGTAGATCTAGTGCCAATTGTTAACAGACTACTCGAAAATTTGCGGACCAAGCGACGTCCACTCGTTGACCACGCGGCGTTCACTCGTTGACCGCACGGGGTCCACTGCTTGACGTCGCGAGGTCCACTGTTTGACCGCGCGACGTTTATTGGTGATAACGCGGCGTCCACCCGTGGACCACCTGTCGACAACGAGTGGACGCCGTGCGACGAGGCGGTGCGGGGTGGGTGCCGGGTGGCTCTAATGAGCTGTGACCTTAAGGCCTAGCCTCTCCTACACGAGGTTTTGGGTTCAAATTCGGGCGAGTACCTACCCCTTTGCAACCGGGAGTAAAAAAACGCATAGATCAGTAAAAACTTAGTAATCGCTTGGAAAGTGCTCGGAGGTTCTGGGAAAAATACTGAAAAAAAATCTCATGCAAGCTGGTCTTCAGCAGTCACATACGAGAGGTTCAGGAATAATTTGCTAGTCGCACGATCGTGAGTATATATCGTCGACCGTAGGTTCAATTGCAGTAAGGGACAAAATACGATTTTTCAGGAGAGGCCGACAAAGTTTTTTTTCGGACTAAATCGCCCATAACTTTTTTTGTTATTAACCTTTTTCGGGTCTGATTTCACACATAAACTTGTATTTTAGTGCTCTATCTACATGTGTAACATTTATTTAAATGAGTTAGCTATTTAAGAAAATAGATGTCCCTTACAACAACGTATTTTGTTAGTAATGTCCCTTACTGCCCAAGTATCTTGTAGTCCCGTCCCTTACATTAAATTGACCTCTACGTTGGATCCAATCTATTAATGAAAAAATAGTGTAAAGGACATGTTGAACAAATTTATGAAAAAAATACAATGTAAAGAGATTTTTGACAGAAAATGAAGTACACACTTTTGACGTACGGATATCTTAAATTTGGAAATCGTTATAAGAAATCATTTAAAAGACATGAAAATGTATTAGAACCGTGTCTGTGCTTTTTTGTATGTCGCTTACATGCAATGTTTGTACATTGTAATAGCAAATTTGTATTAGTTTGAATAAAACAATTTTTATTTTATAGTATAAAAATTGTTTTATTAATAATTGTTTTATTTATGTTACCATTATTTTAATAATTTGATTTTAGTAAACATCTTATTAAAATCAAATTATTAAAAAAATGGTAACAATTTTACCTATACTTACTTTGAATTCTTATTCAAATAAAAGAGTAGCTGCAAAAACCGCGCACAATCCCGACCAAACATGTAGCTGAAATTCCAAACGTTTGAATTCCAAAAGTAGAAAAGGCTGCTCTACTACTTTCTTATATGCAAAAAATCGAAATAATGAAAGATATATTGAATAATAAACCTTAAAAATAATGGTTTTTAGCAAAATTAAGTGCTCTGGCCCCTTGAAACCATGTGAAAAAATTCTGGAAAATCAACTACATAGAGCCGAACAATTTTCGAAAAAATTTTTCATGCGGAAACCACCCCTTCTATTGTTTATTTATAAAAAATAACGGCTTTTTGGCAAAACTAAGTGCTCTGGTCCCTTGAAACTTTGTAAAAAAATTCTGATAAATCACCTAAAGAGTGTCGAATGATTTTCGAAAACATTTATCATCCGGAAACTACCCCTTCTATTGCTTATTTATAAAAAAAAACAACAAAAATAATGGCTTTTTGGCAAAATTAAGTTCTCTGGCCCCTTGAAACTTTGTAAAAATTTTCTGGAAAATCAACTACATAGAGCCGAACAATTTTCGAAAAAAATTTTCATGCGGAAACCACCCCTTCTATTGTTTATTTATAAAAAATAACGGCTTTTTGGCAAAACTAAGTGCTCTGGTCCCTTGAAACTTTGTAAAAAAATTCTGATAAATCACCTAAAGAGTGTCGAATGATTTTCGAAAACATTTATCATCCGGAAACTCCCCCTTCTATTGCTTATTTATAAAAAAAAAACAACAAAAATAATGGCTTTTTGGCAAAATTAAGTTCTCTGGCCCCTTGAAACTTTGTAAAAATTTTCTGGAAAATCAACTACAGAATGCCAAATAATTTTCGAAAACATTTATCATCCGGAAACTACCCCTTCTATTGTTTATTTATAAAATATAACAAAAGTAATGGCTTTTTGGTGTTCTGGCCCCTTGAAACTTTGTAAAAAATTTCTGTTAAATCAACTAAAAAGTGCCGAATGAATTTCGAAAATATTTATCGTCCGGAAATTAACCCTTCTATCATTTATTTATAAAAATAATGGTTTTTAGCTAAATTAAGTACACTGGCTCCTTGAAACCTACTACCCTACTACAAAGTTTCAAGGGGCCAGAGCACTTCGTTTTCCCAAAAAGCCATTATTTTTGTTGTTTTTAACGACAGATGAACTCGCACTGATACCACTTTTTCATGCCCGCGCGCTGCTTTCGCATTGGTACTATCCTCTCTTTTGCACACAGAAAGACGTTGTGAGATAGAAAAGGATGGTAATAGTGCAATAATTCGATTCAAATAGGTGTAACGTTGACACTGCTTAAAGTATGACAATGCAAATTGGGGTAAGGGACAACTATGTCAAAACTCGTGCAATCCATTTAAAGTATGGATGATATTTATTTTTTGAGACAACAAAGACATTAGTGTAAGGCCAGTTTTATTATTTTTTCTTAAAAAATAAACCATGTAATGGTAATTCGTTGATTGGGAAGACCCTTACTTTATTTGAAGTGGATTGGCGGCGATAATTACACCATTTTAAGTTCCTATATTGCATAGTTTTTCAGATACATTGTTATTATGGGGCTGATTCTAAATTTGGATCCAAAAATCATTAGAGTAAGGGACATTTTTTTTAAGCTAGAATTTTTTTATATTCACCATTCGATAGAGCGAAAAATTCTGAACAAAACTGTATACTCAACTCATTTTGGGTATTTTGTCCCTTACAGCAATTGAACCTACGGTCGACGATATGCGGAGGCGCCGGAATTAAAAAACGCAGCCATCCCTCAACCGGGTTTCAACGAACTGGCAGGAAGAAACGTGCGTGAAGAGTGCAAAAATATTTTTGTCTCATTCTTAGATAGAGTCACGATCAGGGTCTGTCAACTTTGTTCTACGAACTGTATGTAGGTGGGCTTGAAAACAAGAAAAAGACAACGCCATGAGAGTAAAAGAAATGAATATAATAATGTTGCCACTAAAAATACAATTTCGTATTTTCCATAATGATGAGCTTATTATTTGATTTTTAAAATAAATTACCCTTGAAAAAACCGTTAGCTATTATTCTGATGTTACACAAATATATTTTATTGAGAAATATAACATATGTAATTGATTAAGACATAATAAAAAAATGATATGGAGGGTAATGTGTGGCAACACTAACGTCCGCACGTCATATTGACGTCACAAGAAAAATGTCTGCCACCGCTTGCGCACTATTTTATCTTTTACTTATTTATTTGTAATAAATAAACTAGTTCCATTTAATTCTACAAACATTGATAGCGTTGAGTCGAGCTTGCTCCTGCGTTCCTGTGTTTTGGTGAAATTAAGTGCGTATTTGTGAGATATAGACTCGGTGTTGAGACAGTGACTCTTGTTTGATTTTGTGTTTAATTTCGTGATGAGTTCGTAGTTCATGTAAAATCAGTCATAATATAATAATTAATCTGTTATGTAAATTATAATTATTCACATGCTAAATAAAAAAGTCAAGTACTAATCTTTGTTTTACTAGACTGCTCTGTATATATAAATTTTAGCATTTTATGTACAAGTACAGTGTGTTTCTCGATAGTGATTGTTGATGTCAATTATTGCTGAGCAAAAATTGGCCATCTTGTAGGAAACTGTCGAGAAACGCGCTGTACTTGTGCATAAAATGCAATACAAAGTATCTATAAAATGCACTGTAGTTCAAAATTCCCGCCCTAGCTTCTACTCCTTAGTTTTCGTGGGCGGAATATAGATGGCGCCAGTCGGTAAGGAAAAATTTCCTCCTAAAATTTGTACGGAGCAGTTATTCTTCCCTCTTAGGGTATATATGTTCTGTGGTCACGATAGACCTACGCCGGTTGCGTTCGGTAAAGTTGTTTACATTTTTGCTCCGAACTTTGTAAAGTCGAAACTCACGATCACTTTAACTTGGTTGGAAAGGGCTACCAATGTGACATTTTCAGTTCATTAGGTACTATCTGAGTTTATCATGGACATTACTCACATCGGTTAAGGAGAAACATCGTGAGGAAACCTGGATTTTATACAAGCTCTTAAGGGGTCGTTGTACTCATCATTATGAAGAACTTTTACTATGGGACCAAACCTAAATCGTGAAAAAAATCAGCTGCTCCCTACATTTTGACGAGTTATGCGAACATAAATGTAGGGAACAAGGGAACAGCTGATTTTTTTTCGCGATTTCAGTTTTGGTCCGAAAGTAAAGGTTGTTCATAATGATGAGTACAATGACCCCTTATGAGGTCGTGCGTTATTTAAGTTACAGCTTGTAGGTACCTGAAATCGCTAACCCTAAACTTGCTCAAGACGGGTTAGTGATTTCAGACTTATATTAACTACAAGATGCTCATTGCTCGTGCCTTCTCTATATCAGAAGAAGCCTTTGCCCTGCAGTGGCAGAATGATAGACGTGGTAAACTAAGATCTCATAATTTATCAAATATCGTAGTACAGACGCCAGCACATCAAGCTACTACAATCTGTCAAATTTCTTTAATAGATATTCAACTTTATCGCTAAAGCATAAAGTTCAAAGTTGATTTGGAAAATTTGACAGTTTCGGGTAGCTTGACGTGCTGCCGTCTGTACCTAACCTTTGACTTAGCTTCCGCCTCCCTCTTCAGTTTCTCCACACATTCCTTCTGACATATCCCCAACTGTCCTTTCAAATCTTCGCTATTCTTCCTCTCCACTGCCAGGTTTATTTTATGCTCCTCTAAACTCTTTGTGACGTCACTTAACTTCTCTCCTAACTCTTTGCCTCTCTCTTTGTATGTTGTTATCTCTTTCTCTCTGCATTTCAATTCGTTTTCCAGTATAGTGTGCTTTGTTTGTAAGTCTTTATGTTTGTTTTCTAGCTCGATGTAGTCTGTTAATGCTGTCTCGAGTTTTAGTTCCAAATCTCTTCTTTCTTCTGTTGAGCTCTGTAAGAAACAGTGTGAAAGTCACATTATGTTAATTTATTTAGGTAGGTGTTCAAATCGGTGCTGCTCTCAAAACGGTGTAGGAAAACATCGTGAGGAAACCGGCGGGTCCTAAAACCAAAAATTCGAAGACATGTGACATCTACCATCCCGCACTGGGCCCCCTTATGGCCCACTCCCTCTCACAGAGAGGAGGCCTGTGTCCCATCAGTGGGACTATTATAGGCATCAGCCTGTAATGGCCTCACTGATATAACATAACTGAAACATAACTGAAAAAACACAATATCTTGCAATACTTCGTCACCATAGCATAATAATCATATTATGCTATGTTGACCAAATATTGCAAGATATTTTTTTTTTTTGGCCTGTGTCCCATCAGTTGGACCAAATGGTGCCCAAATGGTGGCTATGGTGACCAAATATTGCAAGATATTATGTTTTTTTGGCCTGGGTCCCATCAGTTGGACCAAATGGTGCCCAAATGGTGGCTATGGTGACCAAATATTGCAAGATATTATGTTTTTTTGGCCTGTGTCCCATCAGTTGGACCAAATGGTGCCCAAATGGTGGCTATGGTGACCAAATATTGCAAGATATTATGTTTTTTTGGCCTGGGTCCCATCAGTTGGACCAAATGGTGCCCAAATGGTGGCTATGGTGACCATATATTGCAAGATATTATGGTTTTTTTTTTCCATTTTTCCTTGTACTTTGCCATAGGAAGCAAAGTTTTGGATAAGGCTTACAAATCAAATTAATTATCAACACAATAGAGACAAGACGATGTTGGGGGCCTTGGGGGGTCGACTTTCGAGAGGCCAATAGTCTGCGTTAGTATGTCGAAAGACCCTATCATTGCCTTTCATCACGGTGTAAGGGCTATAAGTACCTGTTTCCCTCTATTGTCGTAACTCTGATAAGTCTTCAGTTCGGTTTCGAGTGCATCTATGGTTTTCTGCGATGTTTGCCACAATACATGGAGCGAGTCTCTTTCCTAAAATTAAATTAAAATTACGTAGATTTGAGGAAAACATGCCAGCAGTTGAAAAACGGATAGGTAGGTTTTACACCATTATTGTCAAAGTGGTCCAGGGGGACCCCCAGGGGTCCACGGGAGACTCGACGGGGGTCTACGTTAGATCTAATCTTCACATTTTTTGTCGAGTTTTGGGAATATGGTAGAAATGTACCTGCAGAAGGTCCACCGGAACCAGCAAAATTTTAAAGTGGTCTATGTGAAAAAAAAGTTTGGGAACCTCTGTTTTACACACAAAACATCTCGCATGTAAACTCCGAAGGGTTAGGTAGAGGTGTACCTATAGTACCTACTCCCACATTTCACCATAATCATCTGCCTAGCCTTTTCCCAACTATGTTGGGGCTGACTTCCAGTCTACCCGGATGCGGCTGAATACCAGTGTTTTACACGGAGCGACTGCCTATCTGACCTCCACAACCCAGTTACTGGGTAATACGATACCCCTTAGTAAGACTGGTTGTCAGACTTTCGGGCTACTGACGACCCGTAACAAATGTCAAAGATCCACGAAGAACAGCCGGGACCAACAGCTTAACGTGCTGTCCGAGGCACGGAGGGGTCTTGGTATGTGAAGATGGTCACCCATCTACGGAACAACCGCTGCAAGCGTAGCTTAACCTGATCGATTGACCAGTGCGGCACAAGCCAAGAGGGGCTCTTCACCAGTTATATTGAAGCCTCATGCAATAGGGGGCGAGTCTATTACCATCTACCGGGCACACATCCAGGTTCTTAGATCCTCCATGCTCTAGATTAGGGGTTCATACTGTTATAGTTGCTGGTTGATCTTCTAATATTCAAATTATGCTTTATTGGGGGACTTACGAGCTGTAGCTCTACTGAGAAATTCCTGATAGAAAAACCTTGGTAGGTAACCTAGGTCATGGGTAGTTTCATAATAGACCGCAAATGATCTGGCCATATCAGGCAAAGGATGAAAGAGCCAAGGGCCTTAAATTTTCATGTGCAGGAGACGGAGACACGATGAAGGCTGTTTTAGTAAAATGGATGCAGCCGGTAGGTGAGTACGTACTCCGAGAGCATCAATAGATATAGATACTTTTAATGACCGATATAAGATGCGTGGCAGAAGAGTTTTTTGGTCAGCTTAGATTGTGGTCCTGGGTTTTTCTATGAAGAATTTCTCAGTAGCAAACCTCAAAATTAAAATAATTCATTTCAAATAAAGTAATTCGGTACTGGCACTTTTGAATTGTCAAGGGGTCGGTCCGTCAGAAAGATGAAGCTAGTTGCCCATTCCAAAGTGTGGTAGGTACCTATGGAGAAGAACGGGCAAGAAACTCTGTCTGAGTCTGCGTTTGTAGTTACGCCCCAGATTATTTATGTCGTATGGCTAAAAAAAAATATGAAAATTGGGTGCAGTAAAGTCTTCTGCCTAACCCTTTGGCCGTGAATTCGGAGGAGTATTTCTAGCAGTGTGCAGCGGCGCGACATCTGGGCAGTTCCATTAAACGCCCCGCTGCACGCTGCAAAAAATGCTGCTCCGAATTTGCGCACTTCCAGTAGGGCAAGCGTCATGTCATGTTATACCTAATCTAGAAAAAGTTAAATTTTACAGGACTTCAGACACTTTAAATATTAAATTATTCAACAAAAAACCTTAGCAAGCATAGAGACTTGTTTTTTCAACTCCTCCAACTCCTTGCTGTTGTCCTGGTTATGGTTGTTGGCTCTGGCAGCATCCAGCTTCTCTTTGAGCAGCATCCCCACTTGTTGGGACAGCTTCTGATTGTCAGAGATCAACAATTTTATTTCTTCTTCCACTACCGTTTGATTTTGCTGTGAATTTAAAAGTTTATTATTCTTTAGTAGTAACCAATTAAGTAGTTTTAAATAAGTAAAGACGTGGCATCGCGTTGCTGTGGAAAACATGTGCGAAGTGTGACTTGTTGCTTTGGTAAGTACCTACCTACAGATGTGAATGGTTTTTTAGAAAGAAATAACTGTATCGTAAAGGGAACAATTGTTTTCTCAAGAAGAATAATTTTCATAATAATTACCCTATAAAAATCGACTTCAGATTGAAGTGCTTCTAAAGTAGTATTTTCCATATCCCAAGCAATCAGGGCAACATGAAAATTTAGAGTACTATCACTTATACATAATAACAATATTATGTATTTATTTATAAATTATATGAAAACTGAATAATCTGATAACTTTCTGCTTTTGGGTCCACGTTTTGTTTACATTTCGCGCCCCGGAAACGTCACCATTGGTTGCTAGGCGACAGGACTAATCGTTCCGAAATAACTGCATTAAGTACAACAAAGTAAAAATGGTTTGTCTTTGTTCTTTTTAGTGCCCCTAAACAGCCCTAAACTTAAAATAACTTGAAAAAGAAGTCTTTTTGGCGTCATTTTTTTTTTGATATATACTTTATTGTACACCAGAAAATACATACCAAAAAAAAAAAATAATGCAATTGTTACTACAAAACATACAATGGGCGGCTTTATCGCTTTTTGCGATCTCTTGCAACCTTGGAATGAACAGTGATTGCGTGAATATAAAAAAATGGGGTTGTCATTGGTGATTGTTGATCTTCTTTTTCATTTAACATACCGTTGTTCCTGAACGAAATGTATTTATTGGTGTTTCTGTTTGGCATTGGCAGTGTGCGGCACTGTAAAATTGACATCCGCGATAATCGAAATAGAAAAATTGCGTTTCGCGGATTGTCGGTTTGTAGCAGAAATGTAATGTTTTTAGAAGTTTGGTTTTGAATTAAATTAAAATAATCTGTTCATCATGACAAGGTTTGTGTTAAGAGATTATACTTTGATAACATTGGCAAGGTTTTATCGTTTAAATCAATTTATTATAAATGGTCAAGGTCTGTCGTGTTGTTTGGATAGCTATTTTTTAATGATTTCAGCTTATATTTCGAAATTAGTGACGAACAGTGGCCTCTAGTGTATGACAATAACTATAATGTGTCGTTCCTGGGTTTGGAAAAGTTCCATATATTCGATGCTAAGAAATGGGGCAACATAATACAGGTACCTACGTCTGGTAATCATTGTTTTTTTACTTGCTGTGATAAAATATCTATGGATATTGATGAAAAGCGGCCTAACTGCTTTGTTATATAGGTATTCAATGAATAAATTAATGAATAAAACTGTTTTAAATTTTTACATAAAAAAGCAATTGTCTCACATTCCACAGTACTTGAAAGATGCAGAATTCATAACAGATGAACATTTAGTCAGACCCGTTGAAGCCCAGAAGAGTGATCTACTAGTTGTTCACACCAAAAAATATCTGAAATCTTTAAAAGTAAGTCACATAATATAATAGGTATTAATAAATGTCAATATCGTTAGGTAATGCACATATACCAGCACAACAAGCTACTACAATCTGTCAAATTTCTTTAACCTTTTGAACGCCATTGTCACATATATGTGACAAACGAAATCTTACCCTCAACGCCAACGTCACAAATACAAGGTGTAACTTAAATAACGCACAACCTCTTAAGGGGTCATTGTACTCATAATTATGAACAACTTTTATTATGGGACCAAACCTGAAATCGCAAATTATTACCACAGAATGAGCGACAGTGCCATCAAACCGCACTGGCCATATTGGATTTTGGCCCGCTACCTCTAGCCGAACGGAGGCCTGTATCCGAGAACTGAGAAAGTTATATGCTGATGATCATGTGTTGAGATATAGTTTTTGCTAATCCAAGAGAATAAAGACTATACAGGGTGTGAAAAGATTCATTACATAGCCGTCAACTCTGCATTCTGTACATCAAACTAAGTAACTTTATGCACAAATAATTTCTGGGAAACAACATTAATTTTTGGTGTGAAAATTCATTGTTTACGGTAGTGTGCAACGTAAGACACGCAAAACATTGTGCATAAGGGTTGGAGGTTGTAGTTGTGTTATTATGTTAAAAACTTGTTTTCCTAAAAAACGTCAGTAAAAGTTGAAATTTTGCCCTTCAATATCTCCATAACAAGAAGGTTCCCAGGTACAGGTAAGGTTCGAAAAAAAATATTACAATGACGGGGAGTACAAATGGCTCTCGGCTTTGTTAAGTGTTTTATTTTAACAAGAATTGGAATAATTTTTGTCCATTTTTTATGCTGCAATGGTTTTTGATGTGATATAAATTATTATCTTTTCAGTGGAGTACCAAGGTAGCTGTGATAGCAGAAGTCCCGGTGCTGGCTTTAGTCCCAAACATGCTGGTCCAGTATGCATACCTGAAGCCAATGAGGTACAGGCAATGATTATTATTTTTTTCCTTTTATGGCAACTGAGCCGATGTCGACTATTCTGCCAGCGTCATGTGGTGTCGGCAAAGCAGCAAGTTAATGATTATTTAATCACAAATAAATAAAATTTAAGTGTGTGTTTGTATTGTCAAAATAACAGCTCTTTACTAAATGCATAATACAGACGCCATCACATCAAGCTACTACAATCTGTCAGATTTCTTTAATAGATTTCAGTTTTATCGCTAGAGTATAAGTTTCAAGTTGATTGGGAAATTTTGACAGTTTCGGGTAGTTTGATGTGCTGGCCTGGCGTCTGTACAGACGCCAGTACATCAAACTACCCGAAACTATCCGAACATACGGTGCTTATTATTTATAACAAAAAAGGATTCTAAAATTTTTTGTCTGTCTTTCTGACTGTCTGTTTGTTGCCGGCTAATCTCCGGAACGGCTGGACCGATTTTGATGAGATTTGGTATGGGGATACTTTGAACCCTGGGAAAGGACAGTCTAGTCTACACATTTTTTTATAAAGAGGGAATGTTTGTAAGTTTGGATGTATGAGGTAATCTAAGAAACTACTCATCCAATTTCAAAAATTCCTTCACTGATAGAAAGGTACACTATAAAAAATAAAGGTTATTGGCGCCGATTCCCTTGTTTACAAACTAAACTAAATTTAAGTTCAGTGAAGTTCAGTGTATCTTTTTCTTTCTATTTACTTAAGAAAAGGACAGAAGATAAATATTAGTTTGGCGGAGGACAGGGTGTTGTGGCGCAGACTGGGAGAGGCCTATGTGAAGCAGTGGACGATAGGCTGAGTTGATTGAAAAAGGAACTCATGTGCAAAATTTCATTCTTCTAGATTCAGCAGTTTAGGCTGTGCGTTGTATGTCAGTGAATGTATGAATTTGGGTTTTTTATTAAGTAAATGAGTTTTTGATTTCAGGTTACAAACGGGTGGTTCGGTTCTCGCAGGTAAGTTGGCTCTAGACCGCGGCTGGGCCATCAACGTGGGCGGCGGCTTCCACCATTGCAGCGGCGACAAGGGCGGGGGGTTCTGTCCCTACGCAGACATCACCATGCTCATACGATTCCTCGTTATACATCATCTTATACAGAATGCTATGATTGTGGATTTGGATGCTCATCAGGTAATACCTTTTTTTTTTTTCTTATTTTTAACCGATACCATTAATCTTTGCTGCCTTTTCCGGCCAATCGGTCAGGAACGAGTCTGAATCGTCTTGCCAGCGTTTCTGTACGTTTTTCACCCAGAGGCAAAAATCATTAGTCCCGAAGCCAAATGTGAAAAACGAAACCCTTATAATTTCCTCATCTCCGTCTTTATGTATGTTACACAACCTTTTTACTCGGAGACTATTTACACTATATCGATGATAATTTTAAACAAGGTGTATTCTGTGCACCGCTAAAGAGCGGTGTAGTGAAATCACGAAAGAGACAATTAGGGATGGGTCTCCCCATCTATCCGTCTCCCACGATATCGCGCGGATGAATATCCGCGCGATATCATGTCGCGAGAATCGTTTCGCGGCGAATTCGCCCCTTCTGGACAAGGTCTTAGTACAGATAGTGCCATCCAAGAAGACGTGCCCCACTCTTCTTCCTAATCGTTAGTGGTTATCGCTAGTTAATTGCGCTTGTGTTTTGTTTTTTTCGATACGCGTTAATTACCCACTAATAAGTAATTAGTGTGTGTCGAAAAAACTAAAATACGGTCGAAATGTTGTACACTTGTACTTTAAGCGATTAGGAAGGGGCGCGTCTTCGTGGATGGCACGATCTGTAACTAGTTTTTGAGATATGGAAGATTTTCGGTTGCAACCGCAGTAATAACTTTGTTTTTCATTGTTTTTTGAGAAATTCTATGAAATACAAACCGATTTTTGCGGTCGATAAATACTAATACATACTTTGCATGCGAAATATTTATCCCAACGTGCATAGTCCTACACGCACTTGGCCAGTTTTTATTATGGTCTTACACAGTCCAGGCTAAACTATTTAAATATAAACACATCAAAAGTGTCTAGGGATCAAGTACATTTTTAACTATAAAAAAAATATCCAATTAATATTTACCAAATCTAGTCTTCCAGACTGGCTTCTTACTTTAATTCCTATGTTTAAGTTAACAACTTATCCCTATATTTTGTAAAAATTAATAAAAATGGCAACTTTTGCAAATTGTGAGAAATTAACCTAAGTTAATGTCGTCGATTAAATGGCAAAAAAGGCAAAAATGAGGATTTTTAAAAATTCCGATTGTAAAGATAAAAAATATGTAATAATAATAATCTGTCTTTCCACCATGGACACGAATCACACAATCACAGCCATTTGGCATGCTTAAAATCAGTTCATCAACATCACTTTGCGGAATGGCCTCTAACGTTCTTTCTAACAAGTCAAAAAGTTGTTGTGGGGTATGCACGGTATCCATACTCGGCAGAGCTCTTCTTTGGAACATATCCCATGCGTGCTCAATTGGGTTGAGGTCTGGCGATTGAGCAGGCTACGGCAGAACGTTGATGCGAGCATCGGCAAGAGTGCGTGTTACGGACTCCAGCCGTGTGTGGACGTGCATTGTCGTGCATTAGTCGAAACGAATCACCCAACCGGCTTCGCAAAGGAATTATCACGTCTGAAACAATCCTCTCCGCATAAATCAGAGCATTGAGGTTGCCCCTGATGCTAATGCGATCGGTTCTTCGACCGAGCCAAATACCGACCCAAACCATTATGGTTCCACCTCCATATGAATGAACTTCCTGACAAAATTTCAAACGTTCTTGACGTCCAGAGATCCTCCAAACTCCAGGACGTCTTGTATCCGGCCCCATACCGAAACGAGATTTATCGAAAAAATAAACACAACGTCAGTCTTCTTCTTCCCAATTTTTGTGTTCGCGAGCCCATTGTAAACGGGCCCTACGATTACGGGGTGCTATAGGTGGAACTCTCAGCGGCCTTCGGGAACGCAGACCCACTTCACGTAAACGATTTCGGATGGTTTGGTCGCTTATCAGCAAGCCTGAAGAGTCGTGGAGCCTCGTAGCCAACATCATGGCGGTCATGGTACGATTCCGTTGAGCAGTATTTTGGTTGTAGCGGTCCTGTCTGCGATCATGTCGCTCGGCCATGATAGCGTGTCCAGAGGCGGCTTATGACGCTCTGTGCAGTGCCAAGAGCGACATCCACAGTATGTTGCCTGGCACCAGCTTGCAACACTCCGACAGCTCTCATCATCTCTTCTCGTGTCGTCGCTCCATATCGATGCAATTTTTAGGGTTCCGTACCCAAAGGGTAAAAAGGAACCCTATTACTCCCGCTCCGTTGTCCGTCCGTCCGACCGTCTGTCACCAGGCTGTATCTCATGAACCGTTATAGTTAGACAGTTGAATTTTTCACAGATGATGTATTTCTGTTGCCGCTATAACAAAAAAATACTAAAAAACATAATAAAATAAATATTTAAGGGGGCTCCCATGCAACAGACATGATTTTTATACCGTTTTTATAGATAATGGTACGGAACCCTTCGTGCGCGAATCCGACTCGCGCTTGGCCGGTTTTTTTCAGTTCCGATGCAAAAATTGTAATTGGATTGGAATTGGAATTGATTGGAATTGTGTGTTGAATTGTAATGTTAAAAAACGCTATTACACACTTTTATAGGAATCCTGATTGACAGTTGATTTTCTATTTTTAATCAAAATTTAAAGAAAACTCTATTCGAATAGTGAAATTAACTAAAAAGAATCAATGACGATCCAAAAAAGTTAAAATAATAATCCTCAATTGCGGCGATACTCTAAAAAGTACTGGAGCAACACTTTTGTCTTCATAATGTCAAATAAGTTTCATTCCATCGCCACTTAATCAATTATCTACTCTAAGGATTTCCTTAGAGTAGATAATTGATAAGTATAATTGATTGATGTTATTAGGACCTTTTTGTTACAGATGGCCACTGAAAAATCAACTTAGAATACATTTGTATTCTAAGTTGATTTTTCAGTGGCCATCTGTAACAAAAAGGTCTTAATAAGTTTTTGGTTGCAATGGAATGTGAAATTTGTAAAGTATGACATTGAGTTGGGTCTCCCTTGTTTTACCGAAAAGAAATTGCCAAATTATCACTTCCCAAACAAATTTTCGCATAATTTCATTTGCCAAATTATTACTTACCAAAAAATCTTTTTACAAATAATTGTTACGAAAACCTATGTTTGGCAAGTGAACGTTTGAACAATAACTTGTTCACCAACTAGTACTTTTACCATTTTTTATCTAGTCAAATATTTCAGTTGGTATAACATATTTTACGCAAAATTAAATAAGCCAAATATTTGGTGTCGTCAATTTTACAAACAGACAAACAAATTCTAAACAGGTAATAATAATGTTATTATAATTATATTATTTCTCTCGATAGCCTCCTAAAAATAATCTCTTTTTTCCATATTTTTTTCTATATAATCTAGTCGTTTCTGGCACTCGCCGGCCGCTGCCGCGGCACCGCTCGCTTCGCTCGCTCGGCTCGTGCGTAGGTGGTCACAGTTTTAACCTAACCTAACCATTTTTTTTTAAATTAATAACCTACTGTAACTAGTCCCATAAATAACCTAATGTCTAGTAACCATAAATTTGACTTGTTTCAGACAAATTCAAGCACATAAGCTTACAAAGAAATACGCAAATGACATAAAATTTAACAAACAAGTAAAATGTTTATTGGCTTTAAGTTATTTGCCAGAAAATGAAATCATTCTATATTTTAACAAGCTAATAGAAGGTATAGAAGATTCTGATTGGAAGCAAATCGCGAATTGGTTTGAAGAAAATTATGTTAGCGGGTCATGGTACACGCAACCGAAGTATCCACCAAGCTTTTGGAGTTGCCATGTTGTAAACGAAAGACAAACTCAGCTGAGGCGTGGCATCGTAGAATAAACATTCTCATTGATAAACACCACCCTGGAGTGTATCGCTTAATTAAAGAATTAATAAATGAAGTTTCTTCAAATTTAGCTGACATTGAGATTATACTATCAGGTGAACCGCCACAAAAAAAGAAAAAAAAAATATATGGATAAAGACGACAGAATTAATCGAGTTCTGCAACACAAGTCTGAATACTCCGAAATAAATCTGCTAATGTCCATTGCAAAAAATTTAAAATTGTAAGTTACAAATATTTTGTACTAGCTTTTGCTATTTTGTACTCGCGTTAATAAATGATTACCTATGTTAAAATAAAATTGCATTTTTAATTATACAATTCCCAAAAAAATCTTATTTTTGCCTTTATATTTTTTGTCATAACAAATCATTTGACTAAACGTTCATTGTCTTAATTTTGTTTGCTGTAATAAATCATTTGATTAAAGACCAAAAGCCTTAATGACATTATCCTTGGTAATAATCTGCCAAGTAAACATTTGACCAAATGAAAATGTGCGTACTAAAATTATTCCAAATATTACATTGGTATAAAAAAAGGTTGCTAAAATTTGTTTGGGTAATGAAAATTTGGCAAAATCTTTTCGGCAAAACGGCAGGATCCCCATTGAGTTTGTTGTTCCGTAGCTTGAAAATTATCCCAAAATGAAATATAGCTATTTTATTTTTTCCAGGGCAACGGCTACGAACGCGACTTCTTAGGCGTCCCGGAGGTGTACATAATGGACATGTACAACAAGTACATATACCCTAACGACAAGCAAGCGAAGCGAGCCATCAGGAAGAAAGTGGAACTGGGCCACAAAGTTGAAGATATGGAGTACATGCTGAAGTTGAGACAGTGGGTATTACCAACTTTTCCCCTTACGGTGCGCAAATTCTCACACACGATATCACGGGTCTTGAAATAGAAAGAAAAAGATGCACTGAACTTAAATTTAGTTTAGTTTGTGAACTAGGGAATCGGCGCCAATATCAAGTTATTGTTTCAGGAACCTAAAAGAAGCCTTGAAGGAGTTCAAGCCAGACATTTTAGTATATAACGCCGGGACTGACGTACTGGACAGCGACCCACTGGGGCACTTGAGGATCAGCGAATATGTAAGTTCTTCTATTGATATATATTAGAAAATATAGTGTATTATAAAATAGTATACAAAAAATTAGGTATTTAAATAAACTTTAATATCAGAAGTGTTATTTAGATTCTGCTTCGTCTCATTCTAGTATACTTTCGTACGGTTTTCCCATTTTATGAGTATAAGTTTACATCTGAGCTCGATAGATGGCGTTGTGCATTTGACGCTCATTTCTGAATCGCAGTGTTAAGATTCTCCGCGAGTGAATGACCACCCCGATTATTCATTTGTTTGGCATCGCTTCTCGGCCTTTTGGCTAAGATCAAAGTGTAGTATCTGTTCTTTTCAGCTTAATATCTGAAAGTTCCCTCACTGAGGGACCAGTATATTAAACTGATTTTTGTAAGCTGACGGGATGTTCGGGGCTCGCTCCACTCCCGTCGCGGGTCGGCCCGGCATTGCAGTGCCGCCGGGATCGGCCCACATAATTCCATTGAAAGAACACAACAAGCTTGGATTATGGGACTATCTACGAGAAGAATCCCTCCCAAGCTGGACTCAGTGGTCTCGAACGTCGTAGAGTGAGATCGGTAGGTATTTGACAAAAAAATACAATATTACACTTACTACTACTAATTATTACAGACTAATTTATAACAATCATACTTAAGTATGATTGTTATAAATTATGTGAGCCCATATCGGTAGAAATACCGAAAAATCGGTAGGTTCGAGACCACTGGCTGGACTGGACTTTTTTTTCGAGTTCATTGACTGAGAGTATTGAGACTTCTTAGATTCTGTATTATCAGCACTGTATTGTTATTTATAAAATACATTTTTTTGTACAATCAAGAAAAACAATACAATAAAGATAGTCGTATGATTACTTTTTGTAGGACGTATGCGTTGATACATTTTTGATATTTACTGTTTCATTTAGCTCCTGCAAAAAATCTGCGAACGCTCAATTTAGCCACTCAGTGGATTTAGTAAATGTTTTTAAAATGATTGGTAATCATTTGAATACTTTTTCCTTTTCAGGGCATAGTGAAGAGAGACGAGTTCGTATTCGAAACATGCAGAGAGAAGAACATTCCTATCGTTATGCTCACTAGTGGAGGGTACTTAAGGAAAACAGCACGGATCATCGCAGACTCCATTATGAACTTACATCGCAAGGGACTTATTTCTGGCGAAGTGGATAGTTAAGGAGAAAACATGTGCGACCGAGTACATACTATAGCACAAACATTCACCAATCAGAATTAAGAACCATGACGTGGTATTGACTATCTGAAGATATACAGGGTCAAAATAAATTAGGTAGCGAAACTCCGCAGACGTGATGGGTATCGATATCTAAAAGGTGCCTTCGCCAAAGGTGCATTCGCCTGTAATGTAACGTTAACCCTTAAATGCATGATTTATTTTATCGTATTGCAAAAAATGCTATTGTATAGGTATTTATCTATAGAATTTAGATAATAAATATATAATAATTATACAATAATATTAATATTCATGGAGTATATATATTGTTTTGACAAAAAGAGGTGCATTCAGAAACTCACAGCTATCACATTCTTAAAAAAATTAAATGACGTACTTTGTTGCCATATGGCAACATTATGCATTTAAGGGTTAAATATTCGAGCATTACATCAGTGAGGCAGGAAAATCGAGCATTACAGCGCGCACCTTGTAATGATACAAAACGAATATTACATCAGTGAAGGAGGAGAACCGAGCATTACAATGCGCAACTTGTAATGATACAACGTGTAATACCTTGATACAACTTGTAACATCAATGCGATCCACTTGTAATTAAATGTGTCCAGTGGGCCGCTGAGCGCTCCCGCCCCGCAATCTGTAATGTTACATTACTCGCGAATGCTCGTCAGTCAGGGAGATAGTATTGTAATGTAATGTTCAAAGTCGTATCTGTAATGTTACATTACACGCGAATACTCCTGGTTAGGGAGCACCTAAACATTATAAAACAAATTAATTTGGAAAAAGAAAATGTGGAGTCATCGACCGCACTTCAAATATCATACCAATCACGTCTACAAAGCTTCGTTACCTAATTTAATATTGACTCTGTATATAAATTTTCATTCAATTATTTACTACTTTACATACATAATATACATACATAGGTACATATTGCTGCCATCTAAACACGAGAGACTTATGTTATCCATGGAATGTTGTTGATAAATTTATTTATTTTTAATTTCAATTTACTTTTAAATTAATTTTAATTTAATTTCAAGTTAATTTTTAGTGTTATTTTAATTTAATTCAATTTTTGTTTTTTTGTTTATGTTTATTATTCTGATTTTATTTATGAATTCTAATGGTTATTTTTTTACTTATTGTATCATTATTGAATTTGACATGATGGATTATTGTTTGTACTTTGTGTCCTATCTAGGTATAACGTAAGTGGCTTATACTGCAATCCAACTTCGAAGGTTCACTGGCTTCTAAGATACAGGTACATAAACCTAGTTTAGAAGTCAGGGTTTTTAATTATTGTATGTCTATTAGCCATTTATTGTTAGTGTACAAATTTTGAGGTCATTTATTGAGAAAATAAATTATTATTATTATTATTATATTACTCCAATGCCTCTAAGGTTATTTTTGTAACAAGTGTAGTACCTAGTATTAGTAACAGCTAAAGTTGATGAATTTTTCGTGATTTTGAAATTATAGAAGTCAGTAATTAGCACCGATTGCCTTGTTCACAAACTAAACTAAATTTAAGTTAAGTGCATCTTTTTCTTTCTATTTTATTTTGAAAAGGACATCAGTTAAAAATTAGTTTATTCCTGTCAAATTAGTCAGCGCCTGACGTAAATTGACGTATTTTTAATAGCCAATTTTTTAATCATACCTAAACTAGTCTACGGAGTATCCTAATTTGACAGTACTAAACTAATATTTATCTTCTGTCATTTTCTTAATGAAATAGAAAGAAAAAGATGCACTGAACTTAAATTTAGTTTAGTTTGTGAACAAGCGAATCGGCACCATTGTTCTTAAATGATTATGAGTATTTGAAGTCTAATATCCTATAAATGTATTAAACAATTATAGATTATTATTATAGATACATAAGATGATAACTGTATTGTTTCCAATAAAATATTCGATTTTAAACTTATATCTTTAGAAGTTGGTTTTACAGGATGGTAAGGACATCAACTCCCAACTCGTTACCACGGATTCAGTACATGATTCTGGAATCCCCCCTGGTTGAAATTTTTCGTCGGATACATTAAAACCCGGTCTAGTGCGAGTTGGACTCGCGCACCGAGGGTTCCGTACAAATTTGTAGGTATGTAAATAGTTTATCACGGGAAAAAAAATTGTAACGTAACTACAAGTTTACGGTTTTCGGATTTTTTCCTTTACTAGTGCTACATGTCATTGCTTCTTGCCAAATTTCATGATTGTGGGTCAAAGGGAGGTACCCTATAGGTTTCGGTTCCAGAACATAAACGCCCGTATCTTTTGAATGCGTAGACGGACAACGAAGTGATCTTATAAGGGTTCCGTTTTTCCTTTTAAGGTACGGAACGTTGTATTCCTGTCACCCTGTATACTTGTCGGGTATTTTTTTTTTTCAAATTGAGGATATTATTATTATTACTATCATAAAGAGTATTCTCAAAATGAAAAAAAAAAGAGATATTTTTACCATGAGCCTAAGGATATTTGATTCCATAATTTTATCATAGTATTTCACTAGCCATAGAGAATATTTAGAATTAAATTCTATAAGGTGGAAAGTATGTTTAAAGTCCCACCTCATAACTTGGAGCTCATTACGATGTGCCAATTATCATTTAAGCAAATTAAAGTCTATTGAAATTACTAGTTATATTTAATTCTTTTAGTATTTACTTGGTATCAGTATTATTGAAATGTGATAAAAATATTTTATATTGATGGTTGTTGCGTGGAGATTATTTTTCCAAATAAATAATATTTTTCCCTCAATCGTTGTTTCTATTTGTCCAATGTAAAATAGAATGTATTATAACTTCTTCCGTTTAACCGTGGATTTTCGGACATATGTTTCCGCGTATCCACTTTAGGGTGGGTAAACCGAATAGCCATCATTATATCACTTGATCGCTGCTTATTACTCGACGGCGCCGCGCGACAACAGAGACAAGAGTTATGTTTTTCATGGGTAAGTATGTGGGATTATTTATACCATCGAAGCATCCTCACGGCTGGATGTATCTTAATGCATGAGGTGCCTATCGCCTTGCAAAAAAAAAGTAAATACGTACCTGTGCAAATACTTACCTACTTAATGAAAAAAAAAAATTGAAATAGCAGATTTTGGACTTCAGTAAGATTTATAATAATAATAATATGTACTTACAAGTATATAAAAAGGAGGGCAAATAATCAAAGGGCATCAAAAAATTCGTCCGTATCGCTCTCAATAGGAAACGTGCCCAAAAGGCTGGCAGCATTACCACGTTGTATGGCAATGTTGATTCTACAGTAAGTAATGAATTATGGGATGTAGGTAGTCCGCCATTTTGAATTGATTTAATAAAAAATAAAAAAATTGTTACATTTTTATAAAAGTAAAATTAAAAAAAAAAAGTTTTAAATCAAACAATAAATTATCAGAAAACTTCTTTATTGAATAATAATAACATACCTAGAAATCAATAAATAAATACCATTTTTGCAAAGCAATTTGAAAAGGAGCTTCTACAACGTGTAACGTTAAATGCACAAAACCTCAGACACCCCAACTGATTTTTAATTCAATTGACCTATTTCAGAGACAAAATAAATCATTAAACAAATTGTAGAGGTTTTATGTGCTGTTTTAGTCTTACTGGCAATTCTGATCGTTTCTTGCGTCTGCGACGACGCTCTATCGGAGGAGGAGTCGTCACCGGGCCGCTGCGCCGCGATGGCTTGACCTATTAATAAATAGACATGGCAACGTTTTTAATGAAGATTTTTTGAAAAATGTGACCTATATTAAAAAAAGTGGTTATTATTCTGATCAAAGTATTTTCAGGTTTTGCGCATTTAACGTTACACGTTGTATAATAATACTGTGCACATTTTTTTAAGTAGTGCATAAAAAATATTTTAGTGTCCTTTTAATGTATTTGTATGTACCAAAAACGTGCTTCTTATATAATATGTCTACGTATATGAAACAAAGTACATGACTGGAAAAATATTTCAACGTCTATAGCAACCTATAGTACTGTGGTACATTTTCAACTCCAATAGGAACCCTATCAATCTCTGAATAATTTCGAATGATATTGCTAATCCATTGCTGCATATGTTCGAAAAATGTGTCTGCTCAACATTGTAAATAACGCAATGAATGTTGTTGAACTGTCAAAATGAAACGAACTGCTACTGATAGTGTATTACGCAACTACCCCGCAGCATAGCTATTTCCAACCGAGTCGAAAATCACACATTTTCGGTTACCTACCTGAGTTTGCCTAAAAACCGACAGCGTCGGAAGACTAGCGAAAATGTTGAGTTTAAATCAAATAGACGCCGTCTATTTGATTTAAATTCAACATTTTCAGGTTTCGGATTTGAGAACAGCTTTTAGAGGACTTCTTCGATAACACTTGATATTAGATTCGGCACGGAAGCGTATCGAATTGTTGAAATAGACAGAAACGATAACAAACCTTCTTAAAAAAAAAAAAAACAACTTCTCTGATAGACAACACACAGCCTAAACAGCGGGATCTAGGTCTGAAATTACGTACCAGAGTTCCATACATAACGAAGGTGAACAAGGAAGAAATTCAGAAAATTCACCCTTAAATGGGTTAAATAGCGAGATGAAAGTTTGTATGGAAGTTCGTAATTTTTGCCGATGGGAAATCCCATCGGGTACACGGCTTGTAAATTAATAAATGCAGTAGAAAATACCTACATTTAGGGTCACATGAACCACAGTAGGGTTTAATATGCCGTAGAGGGTTAAGACAAACATCAATACGGGATAAATCTTTAACCAGTGCGCAAACTGAAAACATGAGTTCAGTAAATGATTCTAAATAAAAAAAAAATTGCTCATTCATACATTTTGACCGCGTCGGTAGATATTGACCTTTTCTGTGAAAAACTTGTTTTTTATTTTCTTATAACCGACTAAATATTTCTACGCTAAGGGTTACAGTTTGCGCACTGGTTATAAATTTATCCTGTACAGCCTGAAATAGCAAAAGATTTATCCAACCTAATCTAATCCACTAATTTCCTGAACACAATCTGGTGGGGTGCAACTGTACCCCAGTTTATCTGGTGGTAGTGTTGAACTGCGAGTAGTAGTCGTCGGTCGGTGTGTTGTTGTACACGACTTCCCTGAAGTATTTCTCTTTCTCCTTCTGCTGTAACGCCATGAGTTGGTTTTCATCCATAAGTTGGCGGGCGATCTCTCTGTAGACAAGAAATAGTTTTGTGTAAGTCTTGGAACACCCCAGTATATGTTGTGATGAAAATGCTCATGTCTTCTACGTGTGAGAGCAATCTTTAGCTGTGCAGTAGGACATTATAATAGTTTGGTATTATACAGGGTGGCCTCGGGGCGCAAACTGTGACCATAAATTCAGCACATGATACTAGCAACCTGTTACCATGGGTTCAGTATATGATTATGAACCTCCTAGCGTCGACATTTGTCGTCAGTTATTTGAAAAAAGAAAAAAATGAGTTTCATAGAAAAGTATAATTGTGCGGAGATGCCCCTGCCATACCGTGTTTTATAAAGTCTCGCATAGTCGTTGGATGCAAATTGCTGAGCTAAGCACGAGGTCTTATACTTCTGATACCTTTGACGACACGGTTGGCGCAGTGGTTAAGCGATTGACTGCTGCGCTGCGTGTCGCGGGTTCGATTCTCGCACGGAACAAATATTTGTATGACTTAGAAGTATTTGTTCCGGTTTTGGCTGTTTGTGTATGTGACTTTAAATGTTTATAAACGCACCCTCAATACAGGAGACACTCCTAGTGTGGGGCAAAGTTTAAAAAAAAAAACATTTCTACTAACTAATC
Organism: Eremobia ochroleuca; assembly: GCA_949629135.1. Taxonomy (NCBI): domain Eukaryota; kingdom Metazoa; phylum Arthropoda; class Insecta; order Lepidoptera; family Noctuidae; genus Eremobia; species Eremobia ochroleuca. Next base: position 15,456,127 of record OX451385.1, read on the forward strand.
TCCTTTAAGGAAGCTCCTTGATAAAGGAAAGAATTTGTAAAACTGACGAAGATATAAAGGACTAGTCTGTACTTACCTTCTCTTTCTAGTGTCGGCGATATCCTGTCGCGCTACCTCTCGCTGGATGGACTTGGCTAAGGCCTGCCATTCAGCTTCCATCTTGTCCAAAGCATCGCGTTTCGCCTGAAAAAAAGGTATTAAAGTGAATTACGACTTTAAAATCGGCCGGTTTGTGGGGGCAGACTCGGGAGGTCTACTCCATCATCATCTGCCTAGCCTTTTCCCAACTATGTTGGGGTCGGCTTCCAGTCTAACCGGATGCAGCTGAATACCAGTATTTTACATGGAGCGACTGCCTATCTGACCTAGGAGGACTACCAGGAGGTCTACTCCCTAAGCACGAAATCCGTAGTTATATTACAATATATAGAAATTATTATCTAAGCAATTTAAGTTAATATTGATCCATGGAGATACCTTAGCGGCAGCCATTTGTTCCTTCTGCGCGGCGTAGAACTTCTTCAGCTCTTCTTGGTTCATACCCTTGTACATGAAGCCGATCGCTCTGGAATTGTAAACGAGAAATAAATTCAATCAAGAGTATCATATGATCATGTATCATTCTGGGTCCAAACTAGCGACACTGATGGCTGTGCCACGCGTCGGAGATCAAATACACCAAAATAATGTAAGTGTGGGCGAGGTCTAAGAAAACTAGATTGATAGAATACCTATTCTTTATTATGTACTCGTAGGTACAGTGTACACCATAAAAAAACAGGTTCAAATACAGTAATTGTGCGAGGTTTGATTCGCAAGCAAGCAGTTAGTGCCAATTTAACTTTGTTAAATCATATGTTCTGAGTTTACCTTGGATATTACTGATATCGGTCTAGGAAAAACATCGTGAGGAAACCAGCACCCTAATTGTGTAACGCACAATCAATCTCAATCGGAATAATTTTGAAGGATATTGCTAATCAATTTCTTCATATGTTCGAAAAATTTGTTTATTAAACAACGTAAATAACGCAATGAATGTTGTTGAACGGTCAAAATGAAAGCCATTGCTACTGATAGTGTGTTACGCAATTACCCTGCTGATTTTGACATAGAAACCTTAATACGAGTAAGCTACAGACCTGTTCTTCCCGAGCGCGCTCTTGGCGACGTCAGGGTTCTCAGTGAGCATGTCTGACGTCAGGTTGTTGAACATCTCAGCTGTGTTGTCAGCTTCCTCCTGCTCTTTGAGAATTTGTTCCAGTTGCTTCTTCTCAGCGGCCTGGTTACGAATGAATAAATAGTAAAACATTTATTTTCAAGTATCATGGACTTATAATGTCAGTAACAATTTAAACAGCTGATTTTTTTTCGCGATCGATTTCGTTCATTTTTTGTATATCGTCAGAAAAGGCAATAAAAAGTATGTACTATAATTTATTGTATGTGGTCTCCATACTGTATAAGGTCTATCTATTAATGCATTAAATATCTGAAGGGGCCATTGTACTCATCATTACGAACAACTTTTACTAGGTATGGGATAAAACTTGATAATGCGAAAAAAAATCAGCTGTTCCCTACATTTATGTTCGCATAACTCGTCAAAATGTAGGAAGCAGCTGTTTTTTTTTCGCAATTTCAGGTTTGGTCCCATAGTAAAAGTTGTTCGTAATGATGAATACAATAACGCCAGAGATTTCGTGTATGAATAGATATACCTTATATACGTGTGCGAGTATCGCCTAAGGAACATCATTCCTGACGGGGGTCCTGCACCACACCAATATTTTTTTGCGTGTAATGTGACCCGGAATTTGTGAGGTATCATAATATTTAACTACAAACTTGGTAGGCAAACAATTCTAGCCAGGGCTTGTGATGTGCAAAAGCATTGAGGAAGTATTGCTGTTTGTGAGACAGTATACACAGTAGTATAGTACAGACGCCAGCACATCAAGCTACCCGAAACTTTCAGATTTTCCCAATCAACTTTGAACCTTATGCTTTAACGATAAAGTTGAAAATCTATTAAAGAAATCTGACAGATTGTAGTAGCTTGATGTGCTGGCGTCTGTACAAAGACAGTGATACTTCCAGAAGAGCCCGTAGTGAGCACGTTATTTACTATCCGTTAGCACGGATGTAAAAATATCGCGGTGGTATTTTATCGCCCATTGGATGTTCAACTCTCGGTATTGAGCCGAGCGTTGACAATTCAATACAGCGCATCCCAGCGCGTCAAAAAAATACACTGTTGAACTTTCAACTCTCGGCGCTAAGGAGTGAGATGAAAATCCAGTGCTCGAAAAAAAATGCCGCGGGAAAAATGGCCCCGTGCGATGATCATACTTATGAAGTACTTCGTCTTTTGGATGTATGCTGCAGTCTCCACTGTAACATCAGTGCCCTGCAAAGACTTACCAGCGCTTCATTATATTTGAGGTTGGCCTGCCCGAGCCTGTAGCGACACTCTCGTTCCAACTTGTCCAGTTCACCAGCGCGCTCGTCGCGAGCTTTGATCGCCATCTTTGAATAACAAGCGTCAGTTTAAAAGGCTAATTTATTGCAAATAAGCCTTTGTAAAAGGCTTCAAACGCGTGGATGAGGTCGGAAATTATCCCACGTTTTATAGGTTACTAATAGTCTATCATGTCCTAACCCAGATCATAGTCTATCCGTGTGCCTAGTTTCATCCGAAGCCGTTCAGCCGGTAGGGCAAGAAAAGGTAACATACAGACCGACTGACAGGAATTTCTAAGTAGCAAGCCGGAGTGTGGAGTTGTGCCCAATTGATGAGAAGAGGATTAAGTTATTACATGAGACTTAAATATAACTGGTGAAATGTGGGTGTATCTACTATAGTACCCCTTTACCCAGGGCCGGATTATCCATAAGGCAGTGTAGGCTAGGCCTATACTGCCTTCATCGAAAGTCAAATTACTGACGACTGAAAGAAAGAAATCGATGTGTAACTATTCATCTGATATACTTAATACGTTTATTAGTAAGGGGTTAGAATATAAGAAAAGATTACAGAATCAGCTATGGAGAGATGACAGATCGTATCATGACGTACAAGAAGTAACATCGTTTATACCGACTAACTATTGTTATCGTCTGTACAAAGACAGAGTATAAATGGTGAACGGAGTAGAAGCCTAGAATAGAATAGAATAGAATAGAATAGAATATACTTTATTTGCTTTGAATGCAGGTACATACAAATAGGATCGTAAATAACATAATAAAGAACCGTGTACATTCTGCCTTGTTGGCATGCAAACACAATAATTATTAAAGGTACAAGTTATCAAAATAGGTTATTATAAAGATGTATCATTTAGGAAATCATAATAAATCATAAATCATCATCCTAGCACAGAAATTTCTATTTCTTCACAAAAAAATAGTCTTTAAGTATTTTATTTTTTCAAATGTCGCCACGACATCATTGACAATAATTTCCACGTCTAGAGAAGGGTGTGCCTTTAAGTTGTTTTTATTTTTTATTTTTATTATTTGTCGATTTATTCGTCTTTTTTTCATCATCTCCCTAGCCTTTTCCCAACTATGTTGGGGTCGGCTTCCAGTCTAACCGGATGCAGCTGAATACCAGTATTTTATTCATCTTTTTTTGCGAATAAAAAATAAATTTATAGTCATAGCCGCCATAGGCTTCTACTCCGTTCACCTTTTATACTCTGTTTTTGTCCAGATGGTAAAAAAAGTCAGCCGGTAGAAATAATTATGATATAATAATACAAAATATGCTTGGGGGAGGGCGGGAGGCCTATGTTCAGCATTGCACGTCTTTTGGCTCTAATGATAATGATACAGTACCATGTAAGCGGCCTCTGCCTTCTTCCTCTCCTCTTGGGCTGCCTTTCGCTCCTGCACCTGCTGTTCGAGCCAGGAGTTCTTCTGCGCAGCCATAATTTTCTTACGTTCTTCATACTCCATGTCCTCGCCTTCGAATCTGTTCACATTAAACGTGTTGTGATGACTACATAGATTGCGGCTTTTTTTGGCTAAGGTATGTTGAGGTAAGTTCGTCAGTGCCATTTTGATCGTCTTTGGGGCAGAATAAAATGGCGCAGATTACAATGCTATCTGCTAAATTATAAAATTTTGACAAATTAGCTGGGAATTTGTTTCGTACGGTCTTATCCCAGCGCCGAAGTTACACCAACCGCACTACTTAGATTATTTTATGTTTATTTTATAATTTCCGTCTAATTTGTATATCATAGTTGGGAAAAGGCTATGCAGATGACGAACTCCTGCACCGTTGCATACACCAATGTCAGGCTTGCGTTACATTGCGCTTGTTGATAAAGCAAAAGTTGTTTCCTAGCAATAATTTTTGCCCAATATTACTTAGTTTGATGTAGGTACAGACGCCAGCACATCAAGCTACTACAATCTGACAAATTTCTTTGATAGATTTTCTACTTTATCGCTAGACTGTAAGGTACAAAGTTGATTGGGATTTGACAGTTTCGGGTAGCTTGATGTGCTGGCGTCTGTACATAATGCTACGGCTATGTGATTTCACTTTTCGTGCAAGAGATTGTAGGTTCAATTCCAGGCAAGTACCAATGTGACTTATTCAGTTCATATGTACAGACGCCAGCACATCAAGCTACTACAATCTGTCAGATTTATTTAATAGATTTTCAACTTTAGCGCTAAAGCATAAGGTTCAAAATTGATTGGGAAAATCTGACAGTTTTGGGTAGCTTGATGTGCTGGCGTCTGTACTTTCTAAGAGTCTTGAGCAAGCACGGTGATCACTGGTCGTGCTCTCTTGTATGAGAATAGACCCTTGCCCTGCAGTTATTATTATTTATTTATTCATATAACAATTCGCATTGTGGTTGTGATGGGACAGCAATAGACTGGTAATATAAGGACTAACTTCTGTGCGCTGGACATGCCGACTGGGTTGTCATCGCCGGCTCTCGGAGGCAGCTGCTTCTTCAGAACCTCAGGGTCGTTGAGGTCGTACTCCCGCCGGTCTTCGAACCGCTGGTATTTTTGACGGAACGAGTCGATCTCCACGCCGATGCGACGACGCTCCTGTGATAGAAAAATTGTAGGTGATATGAAGCTTCTCCTAGAAACGAGATTATCATAATTTTCCTGCCTATTCTATTTCATGTTACTCGGGGTCGCCACAATACTTTCTTTTCTTCCATTCTCTCCTATTAGTCGTCACTCGTCACCCTACCATTCAATCCTTTTTCTTCCATATCATTCCTCACACAATCCATACCTACATCTTTTCGTTGGTCTTGCTCTTCCTCTCCTATTAGCGATATAATCTCATTAAAAGATATTCATCGTCGTGCAGCCGAAAATGTCTACTGCTCGACAAAGGAATTATCCAAACATCGCCACAAAGAAAGAACTTCGAGCTATATGTTAGCTGGTTACCTCTTTCTCCCTCGCTTCAAGCACGACAGCAAGGTTGCTGTCTTTGATCATCTGTGTTGCAAACGCAAGGTCCTTTCGCTCTTGCTCGGATCGCTCCGCTCGCTTCTCGGCTATCTGCCGCTCCAGGAAGGGGACATCCACCTGGAAACATCATTTGAAAGGGTCTACCTATACCATTGGAGCACAGTATAGTTTTTTTGCTTTGGTTACTATGCAGAAGTCCAAGCTAAATTATTGTAGATATGTCTACGAGAAGCAGCCGTGGAAAGCATGTTAAGCCGTTGGTCCCAGTTGTCACTTGTAGATCTTTGACAGTCGTTACGAGTCGTCAGAAGCCCAAAACTCTGACAAGCAAGGGGTGTTACCCAGTAACTGGGCTGTGGAGGTCAGATACGCAGTTGCTCCATGTAAAATACTGGTATGTAGCTGAATCCGGTTAGACTAGAAGCCGACCCCAACATAGTTGGGAAACGTCTAGGCAGATTGATGTCTACGAGATATGGAATACACGCGAGTTAGGAACGTAGTACACGCGAGTTATATTATTTTGTGAATTAGTACTGCTATGGTTTAAAACAAGGGTTACCCAAACTCTTGAGTTGTAAACTCAACGAGTTGATAAAGACACTCAAGAGTCTAAAGTGGAATTTTACGGCATGGTTGATGAGTGAGTCACTAAAAGCTGGAATTTTGCTACACTACACGGTAGGTAGGCCGCCATCTAACCCGCTACCTATTGTGATTAGTGCCAAGCACAAATGCAGCAGAGAATTTTACTTGGTGTCGAGTTTTTAAGTATGGGAGTACGATGTGGTGTTTTGCCAATGCAAAGAGAATATCTTCAAACCCGGCTGGCGGGTGTAAACACTACGACTCTGTCATCCTCGGAGGATCGAGCAGAGATATATACTTTCCCAATACAATCTAGGGCTGCCGATGAGAATGCTCTAATAAATTAACCACCAATCCTAAAACCAGCCTGACATCGGCATCGATTCATCGAACCTGACACTTTAAGTACAGACGCCAGCACATCAAGCTACTACAATCTGTCAAATTTCTTTAAAAGATTTTCAACTTTATCGCTAATGTATAAGGTTCAAGGTTGATGGGGAAAATTTGACAGTTTCAGGTAGCTTTATGTGCTGGCGTCTGTACATCTACTGTTTCGAGACCAAAATCTGTTGCCATCAGTGGACCCCAGCTCACTTATCCTAGTATTTTATTGTTTCTTACCCCAATTTTCCTGTTCCTAGCATTGAAAATCCTGGACCTCCTCTCAAGCTCACATTGCCTTCTCCTTTCTCTGTTCTGAGCCTCCTTACGGTCCTGTTCGTTGGCGATCTGTAATTTCATCATTTTTATAACTATGCAACGTCAATATACTCTAAAAACTTGAACACAAAAACTGAAATACAAAATTCCGCGATGGGGAAGTAACAAAGCGCGTTGCTATGGTAACTGTTTGTTACTTTCATAGACATATATATATGGACTGGAAATACCTACGAAAAAAGGGTGCCTACCTACAACTCATATTGTCTCAAAAAATGGCTGCCATTGCTAGGGTTGTATCAATTTAGGAACATTGGTGTTACTATAACGAGTATCGATACTAAATATGAGTCGTACTAGTTATCACGTTTGGATCATAATATAGTATACTAACTTATAGTCCGTTCTAAGGTTGCCTACTTTATAGTAACGTATCCTAGTTTATTTTCGATAAACATACTTTATAATTTTGCATAAAAATACAGTATGCGAAAATACTTTATTTCTAATCTTTTGTTATGCGTAAAAGACTCATATGAACTATTTATCGATAGGTACAGACGCCAGCACATCAAGCTACCCGAAACTGTCAAATTATCGCAATCAACTTTCTTCCCTGAAAATAAAATTAATGCCAAGTGTTTTTTTCGGCACAGAATTAAAAAACACTTTTTAATTGCATCACGTTTACGTATTAAAGTGAACGAAAACAGCGTGAAGAGATATGTATCCATACGCCCAAAAACAGGTGCTTTCGCATATTATACCTTTATTATTATACCTATTATACCTTATAATTGTATGTATTTAGAAATATATATGTATGTTTATCAGCTGTCTTAGTACTCATAGCACAAGCTCTGCTTAGTCTGGGACTAGATGGCGTTGTGTGAAAGTTGTGGAATATGATTTATTTATTTATTATTATTTTTATATATGTAATTAATATATATCTATTTATTTATTTCAGGCCAAACGGCCAGGCTATTATTAATCAATCATTTTAATACACATTTACCAAAAATGCTGTGGGAACAGAGTTATCATGTAATCTCATTACATCAAGTGTTCTATTGAAACAGCTTTCTTCAAAGTGAAGTGAACAGAGGTACCATTCTTTATGTCGGGGATTAATATTTTCTTCACCAATAGCCTCTAACCACTTTTTCTTTAGTCCTTCCTTTTTAGGAAACCTATAAAAAGTGCAAGTATTTTTATCAATAAATAATTTTGGTTACAGCTATATTATATTAGCATATGAAACTAAAATCAATAGGAAACGTCAGAAGCTATGTGCACGGTTCCAATTGGTGGTTTCTATGGAGAAGAGTCGGCAAGAAACTCCACGGTTACTCAAAATAATTGGCTTTTACAATGTTAATAGGTAGGGGAGGACAGTGTAGGCCTGTCAACAAGTACCAGGTACTTAAAAAAATATAAGACATTGTAAAAGCCAATTGTTTTTAAAAGAGTAACCGTGGAGTTTCTCGCTGGTTCTTCTGCATAGGAAACCACCATTTGGAACCGTGCATCTAGCTTCAGACGTTTCATAAGTGCCCATGTAGGTTTATGTGAAAGAAAATATTTTGATTTTGGTGCTGTGAACCACGGGCCGGACCTAGCAAGGTCAATCGGAGCTAATAAGACGCAGGACTATTTATGTTAACATAGCAGAATATACCGATATCGTTCCAGCGGAGGAACTAGTTCCGGAAACTATTAGGCAACGGTACAACACTATTCTATTATGACATATTATTGTAAACAAACGAATGAATTAACAAAATAATAAAAAGGTCTGTTATACGGAAATTCACCCAAATATCAATACTTTAGCCATAAATTCATGATCGCGTTACAATTATATCATCGAATGTCTATTATTGTATGTGTTATTGCATGAAAACCGGCTACTAACCTGTGCAAAGAAAGTTGAGGTTGATTTTCATTCTTCCTTGCACCACACTTCACAATACAACACACAGGCATGTTGAATTGCTGTTTTTCAACATTTACATGCAGTTTTAAAGGTAAAGTCCTCATAATTTTCTCGCAAATCTCAATAATACAAAAAATAAACAACCATTTGACAGCTGAACTACCACGAAACTTGGCGACAAAGATGGCTGCTCTGGCACCTACCTACAACCGTGTATAGAATAACAGGGCATCTCCTGTTATATCCCATCTCAATGGTTACTTTTTATTTTAGGAGACTGCATTGATTTAATTGTGTAATGGGTCGATAACATATCGTCGACCGTAGGTTCAATTGAGGTAAGGGACAAAATACCCAAAATGAGTTGAGTATACACTTTTGTTCAGAATTTTTCGCTCTATCGAATGGTGAATATGAAAAAAAAATAGCTTAAGAAAAATGTCACTTACTCTAATGATTTTTGGATCCAAATTTCGAATCAGCCCCATAATAAGAATGTATCTGAAAAACTATGCAATATAGGAACTTGAAATGGTGTAATTATCGCCGCCAATCCACTTCAAATAAGGTAAGGGTCGTCCCAATCAACGAATTACCATTACGTACGTCAAAAGTGTATACTTCATTTTCTGTCAAAAATCTCTTTACACTGTATTTTTTTCATAAATTGTTTCAACAAGTCCTTTACACTATTTTTTCATTAATAGATTGGATCCAACGTAGAGGTCAGTTTAATGTAAGGGACGGGACTACAAGATACTTGGTCAGTAAGGGACATTATTAACAAAATACGTTGTTGTAAGGGACATCTATTTTCTTAAATAGCTAACTCATTTAAATAAATGTTACACATGTAGATAGAGCACTAAAATACAAGTTTATGTGTGAAATCAGACCCGAAAAGGTTAATAACAAAAAAAGTTATGGGCGATTTAGTCCGAAAAAAAACTTTGTCGGCCTCTCCTGAAAAATCGTATTTTGTCCCTTACCTCAATTGAACCTACGGTCGACGATATGTTTCAAGGAGGTTTAATTTCGTAAGTTTCGGTTTAATGATTCTGGGTATCTTAAAGTCAGGTATACCTATGTTTATTGTACAGTAGCTGTTGGTTTTTTAAATGCTGTAACAATGCTAAAGCGACCTGCATAGAAACGGTAAGCTCTAAAGCATTTAATGAAATACTTACCTTAGAAAGAGTAACCAATTAATGCGACTGTACATTATACATAATATGATAATAGGTGCCTAGGAAGAAAAATACCTAAGAGGTACATTTAATACTAACTGATTGTACTTTTGATTTGCGTTTCAAAAGTCGAACAAGTAGAGTCTTGAACCCTACATGTGTTTGTGTTATCGTGGGACTACCCCATAGTATGTTTCAATATTTCAGGAAGCAGCATCCATAAATTCAGCTGTAGATATTGCGATAGTAAGACACAAAATCCTAAGGTAGTGATTGGCTATTTGAACCACGCATAGAAACCACGACATGTGTACGGTACGGCTCTTAAAACCTTCCCTATCCTATGTTCACGTCTTCCCTACCGTGACAGCGCCCCCCGGTCTACTCCTTGATATGCAATGGTCGCTGTAGCCCCATGAACGTGAGGCTTCAGGGGCTAGTACGAATCTTGGGGTTCATATAGATTAACAGGGCATCTCCTGTTATATCCCAGGGTTTAACCACGCTGGGGTCGGTGCATTTCATTCATTCATTCATAGAAACTACGACATGTCACATGTGTAGACGCGATGTTTGGAAGTGGTTAAAGCATGATTCACGCGATGCGATTTTGGTTTATCATATTTTGAAGTCACAATTAATTAGGTTTTTATTTTTACTGACAGTGACTTAGGTTCGTCGGGGATAAGAGGGGATAATATAATTATGCAAATAAAGATACCAGCTTAGGTAGTGACTAGATATTTCATAAGTCCTCACGAAAAGCCGGATTGAAAAGTCATTTGTAAAAAAATATAGAGGTTTCATTTTACAGTCTTATAAAATTATAGAGAGTTCAATGATGAACTTTCTAAAATTTCTCATTTGTGACTCAAGTATTATAGAAAAGTCCGGGCGGGGCCAAAAAGCCGGACATTTCCGTACAAATTCGGACGGATAATAAGATAACCCTAGTCGAGTCAATTCTTTTTATAAAAAAGACCCTTTATGTACCTACATCTAAGGAGCAGAGGTACAGTACTGGTCGTGAAACCTCGAGCTAAAAAGTTAACGGTACCTTTACTTCAATTATAAGATAGCTATCTCAGGAACTGCATTGAATATTTCTGTTCCCTTATCTTGTAAAGGATATCCGACAGTCATTAATGCTCTTAGTAAATAAACTAACGTTTGAAAGGAGAGATTTATAATTCCTCTTTATTCAGTTAGATTTGCTATGAAATACTTCCTTTTTGAGAAAGGAAATTGAAAATATCGTGCCGTAAATCAAAATTTGTTTAAATCCATATACCTACAGTAAGTACTAAAAACTCGTTATTCTATTTAGAATCTAACTAGAAAATCTGTATTTGATTCTTGCTATGAAAATAAATCCTAAAATTCAGCTACCAAAATAATAAAACTACCGTTTTCGAAATTTTATCATGGTAGAATCTTATTTCTTTCGGCTAGCAACACGGACTGCGGACAACGTGAGGTGTACGTCGCAATTGCCGGCTCACTCGCCGAGTAGCGTAGAGTAGATTAGAATTCGCCCACAGTGCGCGCCACACCGCTTTCGGATGAGGTTGTAACGCGTTCACGGACTAAACGCCGTATTACATGTGCGTACTATAAGGTATTTACACACGTATTTTTTCAGTGTTACTAAATACAAATAAATCAAAGTGCTGTGCTTTTGAATAAATTTTTTTACTGTGTTATGTGACGGAAATTATGACAAGTGTTTTGAAGAAATCTAGAGGCACTAAAGGTAAATCTGAATCCATGCAAGAGGATCTGCCTTCAAGATGGGGGGAAGTCTCCCGCGAAAACAAGTCGGAGGACGTTGCTAAATTAATAAAATGTATCGATGACAACATTATTGGAAAAGGAAACTCGTTTTGTGGACCCTTTGGCAGGAGAAAAGGTAAGTTTTTCGTAATTATTTTGATACCTTTTTTCATGGGGGTCGTTATTTTCAAATTTGCAGATGAAGTGTTTTGCTGTTTTCATCTCATTTTAAATGACAATTATTTCGAAAGACATTGATTACGTCATTTGAATATTTTGAAATGGTAGCAGGAATTTTAAATTTAATTGTAGGCAAATATTTATAGAACGCTTTTCTGAATGTCACGCGATTTTTAATATGCATATTGTAATCAGTTTGCATTGATTATTCAAAGAAATTAGCATTAGTTATTTCAAGATGTTATATCGATGCCAATGTGCCATGTTCGTTGTTATACAAGGACTATAAATAGAAAAACATAATATGTTGGGTTAGTAATATAGCCGGCAGCTCGTAAAACTGATGTTTCAACGATCAAGGTTGAGATCATTATAACACATCATCTTATGATGAGGATCTGAAGAGAAATATAGGTACATAATGTCATCCTAAATATTAGGACCATTACAAGGCATTTCATGAATCTTTTCTCACTCTTCTTTCTCTATGACTCAAAATAAAAGAAAATAATAAAAGAAGTTAGTCAAGAATTTCTGAGATACTATTTACGTGATACTTTGGACTATCTGTTTGTTCCACATCAAATGGATTCTTATTTTCACATTTTCAGTAGTTCACGTGCTTCTTAAGGCCTTGTAAATCGCGGCCACAATCCTACTGCAACGAATCGATTTTACGTTTTCAAATTGTACCGCGATATAACCAACTGAAATTAACATTCCATGAAGTTATTATATGGAGAAAATACTCGTAAAACAGCAAACATTCGGCAGGCGAGTTTAGGATAAGTTAGAATTTTGGGATTTTTATTTAATGGCTTAACGTCCAAAAAAAACCACACGATAATCATCAAAACCTTGGAGAGGAAAAACAATTAGATAGGTAGCAATTTCAGTGTCTATAGGAGTACTTTTAATGATAAATTATTTTATTTCAGTAAGTAGGTTTGCACAAGCACTTTTACACGTCAATCATATTGTAAAAACTAGATGAGGTCGGTGTTTCCTATATTATGACTAGTCAAGAGAAGAAAGGCCGAAACAAACTCAAGAGACAGTCCAGATATAATCTTGGTCAGATCATGTGAAGACCATGTAGATCGTAGATTTAATGTAAGTACCTACTTACCTTTAACACGTTTCAGCTACTGAAATAAATGGACAATTCGTATGCTAACGCGGATTCCACTATCAGGTTAAGGTCGCAAAATGTTTTTGCCCACAATAACACTGCTTTCGGCACTTGATCAGTAAGTTTTAATGCAGATGCAGACGCAATTAATAAAATATTTAAGTAAGTGCTTTAATAATACTTAATTCATTTCATAAAAATATAATTTGTCCATTAAACAATTAAGAAGTAATTTATTCTACACGTGTCCTCGCATGTTTTGGAGCGAAATTATTTATGGCATGTCCGATGTGGGCGCCAAAATTTTGCTTCTGTCTACCGGGCTTCATCCACTTGGCACAATCAATTACAGGCTATCAATACTTGTCATTCGAGAATTCGGAAAGTATACTATGGAAAACCTCGTAAACAGATTGTGCTGATGTTTTTTGGGATCGATAAATGCGGAGGAAGAAGATGCGTTTTGTATTTGGAAAAAAATGTTATTCAAATTCTAGACATTAACTTCACCTGGACATCAGTTAATTCAATTAAACTCTTACTATTTCATCCATCAATTTGACTCAAAAAATCAAGATCAAACAGCGGCCAATGCGGAATTGTAGTATAGTTACCAATTTTATCTTTCTGCAAAATGGAAGTGACATAATTACCTTAATTTATTTATCCATAAATCTTATGTGTCTCACAACTTTCTCGACAGTTTTTATATTACAAGACCGTTATTATAACTTTTTTCCTCGTAAGACGCGGAGGAAAACACCCCAGTGAAAGGAGTTCACCCAAAACCGGTTTTGGAGGTCATCTGCAGAGATGGGAGCAAAAAGCTGGAATTTTTCGAGCCCGGGCACATTTTTACCACGCTATACGTTTTTGATCAATTTTATGGATAATACTTATGTAGCGTTTACTGTAGTATTAAATTCTCGAGTTATCAGTTACTAAGATATTATTGATGCCTTAAGGTATCTTTGATAACGAGCATGAAGTCTGAGAACAGGTCAGATGAAATACGTGCAAGTCTCGTGTATTAATTATGGAATTCACTAACAACTAACTACAAATCTACTACTACTAACTAAAAATCACGTATTTTACTACTAACTAAAAATGTTATAAGCACGTATTTTTTTTGATGTACTTTTACCTTACAAAATATTCGATTTTAAAAACCTTTCAGGGCTGATTTTTCCAACGCTGGATATTATTTTATCCGTGGAATAAAAATAATTTTGCAAAAAAAATTATTAAAAAAAATGTATTTGGCGTTGGAGAAAAACAGCTAAAAAAATTAGGTAATTTAAAAATCATGATGTATTAGCAGCACAGTTCAGCAGTGCTATTCTGTAAAAATTTCGCCGTGAGAACTTAGGTGAAGTGAGCGGGAAGTGAGCTCTGTCATTCCGTAATGGTAGGGATTGACACTATTAAGTGCTCACTTCACTTATGGTTTCACGGTGAGATTTTTACAGAATCGACCGGCTGTTCACGTTTTGTATTGTAACGAATGAATGCTTTGAAATAAAATAAACTGCGTGCAAAGTCTACAAATAAGAATAATTTATTTTTTATTGTTGACTAAGTGCATGGGATGTCAGTGTCATGTTACTGACAAATACAAAAGTGCATATTATACTAATTGAATGCGTTGTGAGTACGGAAGTGGGTGCAACGATACGCGGCTCAAGCGCATGCAATACCGACCACGTTTCTGGTCACGTGTGGTTGTTCTATGTTAGTCATTTGTCACTATGCTGAGTACTGAGTACTATTAAACTTAGTCACTATTATTTTTGAACTCAACAAAAGGTAATGTTGGTAATAATAAATATTATTACGTCTTATAAATCGCACAGACCAGGGCAGCATGTCCCAGAAGGGAGGAGACCTAGCAGTGGGAGGAACAAGGCTGCCGATGATGATGATGACGAAAATCTTTTGTTTAGTTAAAAGTATGATTAATTTTGTATTGAATTGACTTTGTAGAGTTCAAATTAATTTGAATGCCGTGACGTCTACACATCCGCTTGGTTCGTAAACAAATAACAACATATTTTTAATATAATTTTGGGTTTTTAAAACTACCAGCACGTGATTCAACCGTCCATTCAGCCCACAAAGATGTTGATTTATTAAGATGTTATCCCAAACTTTGTAACATAATCCCAAGATTATGTTTACACATTCGGAATGAAGACAACACCAATACTATATTTAATATACCTGTGTGCATCGTGTGGTACAAATAAATCACGGTTTGAATGACAATGTCTAAGTCATCTCGAACCATAAATCAAAGCCCTTGTCTTTTGTTATAAGGACAAGACGCACGCTGAATGCGATGTGCAGACATTTGCGACACACATGAGTGGTAGACGGGATTAGCATGGAAATTAAGAAGGATTGTACAGTACATGGTACACGCGTACCAGATTTCACTGTTAGCAGTGAGTTAATAAAGGCATGGAGTAATGTGAGATGTGTCTGTGATTAATTAAAATGAATAATTTGTTTCATGCTAGTTTCATCACAGCTTCTTTTGATCAATACCTAGATATTATTTCCATTAAAAGAAAGCATATATGCTGTGCAATAAGCAGTTACTTGAAAAAAAGATCGAAATTAAAATAAATGCGATATTTTGATAGTCACTATGACAGTAACTGCTAACTTCACCCTACGCATTCTGTATTTAAACTCTTTAATTTTTACCTGAGACTGTTAATATGCTGTTACGATTCCAGTAGCAAATTATTATTCAATACTGATATTCTCGTAAGTAATTAATTTAAATCCATAATCTTATCGAATTTATGAAATTATGACCCAAAAAAATGCAACTCATTGCATGGCAAGTGCGTCGTATTTTTTTCCGAGGAAAAAGTGGTCCTAGTCACTATTAAGTTTTCTTATCGTTCATTTTGTATGACATAACTTTATTCGGGTATCAAACGTTCAAGTACCTGGTTAATCGATAAAACCATTGAGATGGGATATAACAGGAGATGCCCTGTTATTCTATACACGGTTGTAGGTAGGTGCCAGAGCAGCCATCTTTGTCGCCAAGTTTCGTGGTAGTTCAGCTGTCAAATGGTTGTTTATTTTTTGTATTATTGAGATTTGCGAGAAAATTACGAGGACTTTACCTTTAAAACTGCATGTAAATGTTGAAAAACAGCAATTCAACATGCCTGTTTGTTGTATTGTGAAGTGTGGTGCAAGGAAGAATGAAAATCAACCTCAACTTTCTTTGCACAGGTTAGTAGCCGGTTTTCATGCAATAACACATACAATAATAGACATTCGATGATATAATTGTAACGCGATCATGAATTTATGGCTAAAGTATTGATATTTGGGTGAATTTCCGTATAACAGACCTTTATATTATTTTGTTAATTCATTCGTTTGTTTACAATAATATGTCATAATAGAATAGTGTTGTACCGTTGCCTAATAGTTTCCGGAACTAGTTCCTCCGCTGGAACGATATCGGTATATTCTGCTATGTTAACATAAATAGTCCTGCGTCTTATTAGCTCCGATTGACCTTGCTAGGTCCGGCCCGTGGTTCACAGCACCAAAATCAAAATATTTTCTTTCACATAAAGCTACATGGGCACTTATGAAACGTCAGAAGCTAGATGCACGGTTCCAAATAGTGGTTTCCTATGCAGAAGAACCAGCGAGAAACTCCACGGTTACTCTTTTAAAAACAATTGGCTTTTACAATATCTTCTATTTTTTTAAGTACCTGGTACTTGTTGACAGGCCTACACTGTCCTCCCCTACCTATTAACATTGTAAAAGCCAATTATTTTGAGTAACCGTGGAGTTTCTTGCCGACTCTTCTCCGTGGCTAGGAAGTTTATTATAAAAATGTATACTTTGGCATCTAAACGAGCCACCTATTTTCTTGAGCCTTGTTGTAGGAACAACAAATTTGTGTTTGTTCCTAGTATTTATATTATATATATCACTGTATTTTTAAACAGATTATATTTTTATGTGCATACAAAAGATTATCATAAATGTACTGAGAAGGCACAGTCATTATATTAATCTCTTTAAAGTCTCTGAGGGAGTGTCTGGGACTTAATTTATAAATGGAACGAATTGCCCTTTTTTGTAAAATTAAAATTGTCTGAATATCGGCGGCATTTCCCCACAACAGAATACCGTATGACAGCACACTATGAAAATAACTAAAGTAAACTAAACGGGCTGTCTCTAAATCAGTTAAGTCACGAATTTTCCTAACGGCGTATGCTGCAGAGCTAAGTTTTTTTGACAATTTATCTATATGGGGGCCCCATTGAAGCTTGGCATCCAAAGTTATGCCTAAGAATACTGTGGTATTTTCGGGTTTTAACTCTTCACCCTTTATGAGAACACTAGTTTCTACTTGTCTAACATTTGGTATCGTAAATTTAATACATTTCGTTTTTTTTTTCGTTAAGAAGTAGATTATTAACATTAAATCAGTTTACTACTTTTGCGAGGGCACTATTTATACTGTCAGTAACCAGCTGTTGACGTTTGAGTTTAAATAAAAGTGAAGTGTCATCTGCAAACAACACTATATCATGTTCATCCTTTATGAGGTAATGCAAGTCATTGATATAAATAATAAATGAAAATGGTCCAAGTATTGAGCCCTGGGGGACCCCCATTCTTACTACAGATCCGGGTGACCTTTTCCCGTTAACATCAACTCTCTGAATCCTATCACTGAAGTAAGAAGTGAGAAGATCCAGAGAGGGTTCCGGATTCCGTAGTGGCGAAGTTTCCTGATTAAGGTTTCATGAAGAATACAATTGAATGCCTTGGACCAATCACAAAAGATGCCCAAAGCATCGCATTCGCAAAGTATTACTTTTGTAAGAATCAAACGTTATATTTGAACGATAATTGAACGTTATATTTGTTAATCATTATCATACCAATAAACAAAGGCAAAAAAAAAATACTTTTATTTCATTTTTACTCCACCACTCATTAACACAATAATATAAGCATCCCATCCCATTCACGGAGAATGTGATGGGAAGTTTATATTATTCATTCACCCTAGTGATTATCTTGTTTTTCACTAGGGTCCGCATACCTAACAGAAACTACTGCTCTCTGGCCTTCCAACCCAAAGGTATAATATGCGAAAGCACCTGTTTTTGGGCATATGGATACATATCTCTTCACGCTGTTTTCCTTCACTTTAATACGTAAACGTGATGCAATTAAAAAGTGTTTTTTAATTCTGTGCCGAAAAAACACTTGGCATTAATTTTATTTTCAGGGAAGAAAGTTGATTGTGATAATTTGACAGTTTCGGGTAGCTTGATGTGCTGGCGTCTGTACCTATCGATAAATAGTTCATATGAGTCTTTTACGCATAACAAAAGATTAGAAATAAAGTATTTTCGCATACTGTATTTTTATGCAAAATTATAAAGTATGTTTATCGAAAATAAACTAGGATACGTTACTATAAAGTAGGCAACCTTAGTTAGAACGGACTATAAGTTAGTATACTATATTATGATCCAAACGTGATAACTAGTACGACTCGTATTTAGTATCGATACTCGTTATAGTAACACCAATGTTCCTTGATTGATACAACCCTAGCAATGGCAGCCATTTTTTGAGACAATATGACTTGTAGGTAGGCACCCTTTTTTCGTAGGTATTTCCAGTCCATATATATATGTCTATGGATAAAACTATCAGTAGCTTACCTATTAATTACCGATGCAGAACACACTCTTGGCGAATTCATTTGTATGGAAATAGTACTTACTATGTCAATAAAGAAACCGCCAACATTATAATTTTTGAATAAAATTGTACTTACGTAGGCATACTTGTAAATTCCGTATCTGCTTGAAAATGGTTATTTGAACCTCTTTTTTTTAATTAAAAACTAATATCGAATGAATTATTTTTATTAATACTCCTGCACTCTGTGTTCTGGTGCATATTTATCTACGGCAATGGAAAGCAGGAAGAAGTCTTTCTCCCAAAATATCCCATTACTACTAATGCTTAAATTGGAATGATTGCGTATCTCTACTTCTAATATTATCTGAAAATGTTCGTTATTCAAAACAAAACATCAAAATTACCATTAATTAGCAATCTATTGGCTTGACACTTCCTGTAAATAAAATAGTTACATCAGTTAGTTGGCAACACTGACATGTCTATAGAGCTTTGGAATTACATAGACATAATTATAGAGGATGGACTGCGTGATCCACTCAGAAAATTGTCCAGTTTGTTAGAAAGGGACAGTGTGATGATACTCCCCTGCTCTGTCTCTCTCTGTAGGTTTGTAGTTATGAAAATACGGTGCCCCAGTTGTGACGTGGACCAATCAGAATTTTAGAAAGAGATAACAACAGGGGAGTATCCGATAGCCGTCTCTCTCACACGTTTTCTGACCATATTTCAGTTATTGCTAGGATAGGGATTGCACAGTCCATCCTCTATGTCTATGTGGAATTATGATTCAAAATAGGTTACGTCAACGATTGTATCTAAATCAATAGTAATAGTATTAATAACTTATTTGTTATATTTCGACAATATTGCTCCATTCTAATGGGTACCCGTCCAGTTTAATAGGTACCTATAAAAATGGACAAAGCATTCTTCTGTTTAACATAATTATGATCCAGAAATACATAGAACGCGTCCTTTATTTTTGGGTAGGTAAGTGGCAGAAATATTAATCATAATGACGGTGTGCAGTTTTCTTAGTGTTCCTAAGAACGCCCATCCGCGACGCTGTCACACCGAGCACGCCAAAAGGAAGACCGTCACCGCCATGGCCGTCGTCTACGCGCTGAAGCGCCAATTATTTTTGTCTCTGTCTTTATACGTGAACTTTTCTGCCGTGCGATTCTGTAACCATCTCACCGTGAAAGCTTGGGTGAAGTGAGCGTGGAGTGAGCTGTCATTCGCTAGGGACTAACACTATTAAGTGCTCACTTCACTTATGATTTCACGGTGAGATTTTTACAGAATCGACCGGCTGAACCAATAGAAATACATCATGCTGACCTTTTAGGGTAAATTCGTAAATTCATTAGAACGATCAATGTGTTCAATGTCACAGGCGGAATTAAGTACCTAATGATTTATTTGACAGGTCCAGGGTTCTAAAAACTAGTCTTGTGACTTTGTGAGCCACTATCACGATAGTGGCCTTATCTGTCGGTTCTCAGTTGACCTTGCTTCAAGCCCTGTTCGAAGTATGTGTGTTATGAGAACTAGTGCCTATTATTACTAGTTGCTTTTGCTAGGAAGTGTCATAATAATCGATAGTAATACTAGCAAAGTATATTAGCTTATTTATTTATTATTTTATATTTTTCATGGTGGCTGGGACCTGGGACATCGACACGAACGCCTGCGTTGAAATTTTCGCTTATTAAAAAAAAAAACGACGGGTTGCACTCCGGGAGTGTCGGCAGAAGTGAAAACTTAAATATTAACGTTGTGCATTTTTTATATTTTGGAATGGTTAGGGAATCATTTTGCACGAATTGCTTTAATTATCAGTATAAAAGTACTATCATTTATGTCGTAGAATACAATATTTATTTATTGCGCTATCTTGCACAAACATGACAATTTATATTACATTAAAAAGTTTATCTCTCAGAAAAATCAACTTCCATCCATAATTTCGACGACTTTTTCACCATCATTATTACCAGAACCATAATTTTATTAATTTTTTAATTTTTTCACGTCCACCGGAGGTGTGCCATATGTTCCACCAGTTATATGTAGTTCCCAAATTGCAGATTTATTGTCAAGAGATGTACAGACGCCAGCACATCAAGCTACTACAATCTGTCAGATTTCTTTAATAGATTTTCAACTTTAGCTCTAAAGCATAAGGTTCAAAGTTGATTGGGAAAATCTGACAGTTTCGGGTAGCTTGATGTGCTGGCGTGTGTACCTTCAAGTCTATCAATACATTCTAACTACAATTCTAATTAATTCATTCATTTAAGTTAAGTTTGTTTCTGTAACATAAACACACACGAACATTCGCGCAAGCACCCTGCCCCACCTAAACTAAACAACAGGCGCAGGCATACATTTTCGCCGCGCCGTAGAAAGAGAGGGGGATACTTCCTCGCCTACGCCGCGCCGCCGGCTGTCTACTCACCATCCCCGTCTTACGAATTTTCGATCAGGGTTACGTGTCCTGACGCGAGTTTTACATTTTTTACCCGTTACAAAAAAAGTGTACAACGCCGCTAAAGAAGTTTTCACTTCAAAAATGCTGTTCCATACATTTTGACCGCGTAGGTTTACTTACTTTAGTATGAAACAGCTGATACATTTATTGAAAACCGACGAAAATTTTCGCTGAAATCATGTTCTGCATTAATGGTTTTACTTTCGGCGTCGATGTCGCTGCAACTCTGTCTAATCTTATATTATTTTGATCTTTTAATTTTTTATATACATCATATATCTCTCTCAATTTTTTACCAGTGTTCTGAATATGGGACCGGAATTACTAAATGATAAATATAAACATGGTAATTCCAAAACATGTTTTAAAATGTTGCTAACAAAAACTCGTCCAGTTTAGTCACGTTGCACGGGTTATAACTTTGGAAGTATAAATATAAAACGATTTCGTTCAAAAATAAACCTAATAGTTAGGCTACTCTAAGAAGACAATTCATGTTTAGACAATGCTCGCTGTAACAGAACCCTAATTGAGTAACACTATCAATCTACAATCTGAATCATTTTGAAGGATATTGCTAATCCATTGATTCGTGTGTTCGAAAAAAAAGGCCGCTTTACAACGTAAATAATGCAATGAATGTTGTTGAACTGTCAAAATGAAAGCCATTCCAACTGATGGTGTGTTTCGCAATTGGGGGCCGGAAATACTTCTTCAAACGCTATGGGACCAAGAGAAGGCCAATTCTCGTAATTAAAAACCATCTAAATTTAGTCACAATCTCACCGTAGCGACATTTATGTCAAAAATGTAAGGTATTTGTTACAGATTGAAACTGAGATCAGCCGTGCAATTCTGTAACCACCTCACGGTGAAAGCTTGGGTGAAGTGAGCGTGGAGTGAGCTGTCATTCGACTAACACTATTAAGTGCTCACTTCACTTATGATTTCACGGGGAGATTTTTACAGAATCGACCGGCAGACTGTGAATAATCTTAAAATTACGAGAATTGTCCCTCTGATCAGCCCACAGAGCGCCGAAAGCTTTTCATCACAATGGGTGTGAGAAGACCATTTAAGCCCACATTTGGGTAAGCTGTATCAAATAGGCATTTAGGCGTTTTTTTTTAAATTAATGTAATACTTATTTATAACGTAAAAAAACCCAGCCATCTGTTCTTTTTAGGGTTCCGTACCTAAAGGGTAAAACGGGACCCTATTACTAAGACTCCTATGTCCGTCCGGCCGTCCATCCGTCCGTCTGTCACCAGACTGTAACTCATGAACCGTGATAACCGTTACATAGTTGAAATTATCATAGATGATGTATTTCTGTTGCCGCTATAACAACAAATACTAAAAAACAGAATAAAATAAATATTTAAGGGGGCTCCCCTGCAACAAACGTGATTTTTTTTTTTTGCCGTTTTTATAGATAATGGTGCGGAACCCTTCGTGCGCGAATCCGACTCGCACTTGGCCGGTTTTTATTCTTGTCTATTTATATGTGTGTACATAAATGATTAAATAAATAAATAATAAATAAGTTCTCATACAACTTTCTAACATCACGCATAAAACTTATGTAGGCACTTGTTCTATGTTTCATACAGAGTTCATCCATTAACCGCTTTGTAGTTTGTACAAACTACAACCCGAACCCCGACCCGAATCTGTCAAATTTTCCCAATCAACCTTGAGCCTTATGCTTTAGCGATAAAGTTGAAAATCTATTAAAGAAATTTGACAGATTGTAATAGCTTGATGTGCTGGCGTCTGTATATCAAAGCTCGTTTAGTTTATTTATTAAAGTGTATGGGATGTTAATTTTACACGGAATAAGTACTAATTGTGAGTCCACGTGACTGTACCTACGGCACGCGTCAACTGAATAAGGACATTATTGTTATAATAAATTGTTTACTTTGTTCAAAGTAGACATTATGGCGGCGTGATACGTGATAACAGTATTTTAAATGATTAAATTGTTGTTTTTAGTTCGCTCATTGATAACTTTGTAATGATTTGGTTAAATATTTAATTAAATTATGTAATTTTTTCCTGTGTGGTCTTGATATCTTTTATCCGTGTATCAACAAGCCTTTTTTGGCCATAATTCATTTATTTGATGCTTCATTTAGTTAAACAATTATTTTAACGCCATCGCTAAGGGACACTAATTTGTTGTGTTCTGCGCTTTCGAGCGCTGCAAAGCGCTTCGCGGATGGTACCGGACTAAATGGCTAGTAAAGTTTAGATGCGATCAAAATACTATTTTTAGGAAAAACTGAGATAAAAGGTGAGGTGGGAAGTGGGGGCGAAATTAGAATTTGAGCTGAGGTTGTATAATGTATAGTATAACTAATATTTATCTTCTGTCCTTTTCTTAATGAAATAGAAAGAAAAAATGCACTGAACTTAAATTTAGTTTAGTTTTTGAACAAGAGAGTTGGCGCCAGTGTCACACTAACACCCACTTAAAGTTATATCATATGACTTTCCAACAATATAGCCTATAGATAATATGCTTACAACTTGTATTACAACTGACAGTACATAATATGTACATAATTGATTAAAACCGGTCGAAACGAAGGTCGGGTTGCGCAAACACTAGGTACTATTAAATATTTACAAGAAACGGATCGAAGCAAAAGCAAACAAATTATAAAAAGGTAAAGGGACGATAAAAGCTGGCCAATGTCACGAATTTAGACAAGTTTTTTAGGACATCAGCAACTTGCCCTTGATTTGACGCACACAATTTTTTCCTGGAATAGAAAAATGTTGTTAAAGGAATGGTTGCCGAGGCCAATTGTTAGGTGGATGGACGACCTACAGACTACATAAGATCGCGGGGAAGACCCGCACCCTAATTGCGTAACACACTCTCAATTTGAATCATTTTGAAGCATATTGCTAATCCACTGCTCCACATGTTCGAAAAATGTGTCCGCTCAACAACGTAAATTAAGCAATGAATGCTGTTGAACTGTCAAAATGAAACCCATTGCTACTGATAGTGTGTTACGCAATTACCCTGCTGGATGAGACTCGTACAGATCAGAGAAGCATGCCACAAAAGGGAGGACGCATATACTCGGCAGTGGGTAGAACAAGGCTGCCAATGATGATGAGGGCGATAGGAAAATGCAATGATGAATGGTTCATCAATCTCATTTACAGTATACAAGGTGTAACTTAAATAACGCACAACCTCTTAAGGGGTCATTGTACTCATCATTATGAACAACTTTTACTATGGGACCAAACATGAAATCGCGAAAAAAAAAATCAGCTGTTCCCTACATTTATGTTCGCATAACTCGTCAAAATGTAGGGAACAGCTGATTTCTTTTTCGCGATTTCCGGTTTGGTCCCATAGTAAAAGTTGTTCATAATGATGAGTACAATGACCCCTTAAGAGGTTGTGCGTTATTTAAGTTACACCTTGTATATGACGTAAGGATTATTCTTTAATAACTTATCGTCATTACCACTTATCATATTTTTTTTGAGTTTTGTATAACATAAATATACTTGCATACATGTCTATCAGTTGTCATTTTAATTTTTACTTTCTTATTAGTCATGATAACATTTTTCAGAAAATTTACCCCTCTTATCAAATAACCATCTTCATTTATATTTAAACCTTTAAATTGATTATACGTCTATTTAAAACCTAGAACAAACTAAAGGAAGTGCTCTATATAGCAAACAGGAAAAAATTTGCAATTACATAAACTGTTTACTGTGTGTCACTTATTTACATACAATACGAGTGCAGTGCTAGTTGTGAAGGAAAATTATTATATTATGTATTTTGAAAGTTCTCAATGCCATCCATTTCAAATGTCAGTTGTGATCATCATACCTAACTGTCCTTGGTTTCGTTGGTGTAACCCTGGTCGGAATTAGGTTTTAGAATATGGTCAAAAAGTGGCTTATTTCTGTCCACTGCTAGTCTATTGGGAATCAACCTTATCGATAAAACAGGAAAATGTACGAGTGCATAGTACAATACGCACGCTTCATACTGGTCAAAGACAAATTCATTTTTATCATGTAGATTGTCTCTGGCTGGATATTTTAAGTGCGGTGGCTATTTAAGAAATTAAAGGGCAATATTTTATTTATTTTGGAAGCGCTTTTGAGTGCTGTTAAAGGGAGTTTTTAGTTTGAATTTAGAACATGGCTCTTAATATGTTATCTCTTCTAGCTTCTCATTTCTTAGAACCAATTGGATAGCAATTAGTCCGGTCATTGTTCTGAACGATTATTTTTTCTAGTTGCGTGACTGATCGCTTTATATTTGTTAGGTCTTTATTAATGAGAATTGAGGAGCGTCGGAACAAAAACCGATATGTCTTAATTAAGACATTATTTTTTTTTTTTTTTACTGTTACAAAATGTTTAATTATACACCCTTCAGGAAAGAAATCAATTAAAAAACAGTCACATCATCTTAAAAAAAAATATCAAAATACTGTGGTCAAATCAAAACCGGCAAATAAATTTTTAAATTGAACATGTTCTTGTTGTTGGATTAAAAACCGATAATTCTTATTAAGTTTTACACAATTCAACAATGGTCGGTTCAAATTCAATTCAGTTCAATACCGACATATCCATTTTGGTTTCGTCAAAAACCGATATATCCAAATGATCCCGTCAAAAACCGATATATCCATACTTGTCCGCCAAGTATCTCCCTAAATTAAGTATCTACCCTCCGTCAAGTTTCACACATCAATCGATGTCACTTTAACTGCAAATTGACATGCTATAATTTTCCACTTTTGTAACATCAAAAAACTTACAAGCTTTTTTTTAATTTGTGAAAAATATGGTAAATTCGATATATCGGTTTTCGTTCCGACGCTCCTCAATTAATAGTACAGGCTCGGCAGTCATCATATCAATGGGCGTGGATACAATGTCGACCTTAACATTTGAAGTTCATGTTCAATCATCAGGGTATTGTCTTCATTTGTCTTTTTGTTAGTTGCTGACTCAGGGCTCCTTCCCACGGCAAAATCTAACAATTTGTTTGTCGTGTTCAAGTTTCACTCCAGAGTCGTCTATCAGCTGGTATATTCTGGTATACTTAGGCGAGCTGAGCTTGAAGTGAGCTGTCATTCCACCTGCTGCTAGGGATTGATACTATTGACAGCTCGCTTCACCTAAGCTTTCACGGTTAAATTTTTACAGAATTGATCGGCATTTTTAGACAGTCATCA
Organism: Eremobia ochroleuca; assembly: GCA_949629135.1. Taxonomy (NCBI): domain Eukaryota; kingdom Metazoa; phylum Arthropoda; class Insecta; order Lepidoptera; family Noctuidae; genus Eremobia; species Eremobia ochroleuca. The sequence goes on from OX451385.1 coordinate 15,482,513, forward strand.
TAATTATCCCTGACATCCACTATATTCCACGACATATACACAACAAGATGACTCTAAGATCGCTATTTGGTAATCTGTTGTCCTTTATCAAATTAATTTATTAGTTAGCATTGGCCTCTAGAAGTCTTATTTAAGGCCATGATCAATGTCAAATATCATAATTTAGAAAAGTAATCCCACCTACAAACGTACAAACATATCTTAGACATGTAATTTGTTAGATATATGAACCGCTACATACATATCGAGTGAGGTGACTATAATTGTATATGGTAATCAAAAATTTATATCAGTCAGTCCCCGATCGTTATAGCGAAGGTCGCCGACCTCACCTCGCGGCGTCGGGTTGTCTGGCTAAGCGGTGGGGTGCCTATCTATGTGATACTATATTTTTCTATTCAACTACGTGGAAGTTTTTGATTGGGAAATATTATTTTATTAACTGTGGTACTGGTCGAACACATTTTTTTATACATATAAAGAGATAAAAAGAAAGGAACATAAATATACGTACAAAGATTATGCTTATTTATTAAATCTGTTCCAGCATACCTGCGACAGGAGAAAAGATAAAAAGAGATGTAGACACCGTGTGTAAGAGTAGAAGAGAAAATAAAACACAATGAATTCACTTATTGAAATAAAACATACAATAAATACGAGAATACCCTTACTAGGGATGATGATGATTATGTTAAACTTCAGCTTGTGCAGAGAACCATGAGGCTGCATTAGCAAAATAGCTAGAAGCTAAATATGTAGTAGATAGAATAGCAGAAAGCACGCCGAAAGATCATATAACTGAACACATTAATGAGAAAGAGATATACATATCGTCATCATCAATTCATGATCACAAGACCAATATACTAAACTCTTATCGTACAACAGTATCACTACATAGTATAAAACAAAGTCGCTTCCTGCTGTCTGTCCCTATGTATGCTTAGATCTTTAAAACTACGCAACGGATTTTGATGCGGTTTTTTTTAATAGATACAGTGATTCAAGAGGAAGGTTTATATGTATAATACATGCATAATATAGTAGAAAAACACTGATAATTTTAGAGGTTTCTAATATGATGTCGTAAATAAACACATTTTTTTGCGCTTACATTGCAAACGCTGGGTGAACCCTACGAGCAGAAATAATGGCTCTAAAATGATCAGTGTTTCTCTATTGCACCCGTGCGAAGCCGGGGCGGGTCGCTAGTAATATTATAAAGGCGAAAGTTTGTGAGTGTAGTGTTTGTATGTTTGTTACTTCTTCACGCTCAAACGGCTAAACGGATTTGGATGAAATTTGGTACACAGATAGTTTATAACCGGGATTAACACATAGGATACTTTTTATCCCGATATTCCCACGGGATTGACACTTATTCGGGTGAAACCGGGGCGCAGCTAGTGAGCATCATAAAAGTACGGTATGGAACGGCAGCAGAGTGTGGATGTGGAGCAAAACTATGCTCCACCACCTTTCCTGCCCTCTGTGCCACAAAACATGCAGATAAAGTGACCTCTGTAACAAAGTTTGAGTAACTGTCGTGCCAGCGAATTGTTTACCACGAAGAAAAGAACATAAAAGATCATAAAAGTTCCACTGATCACGACGACGGATCTTCTATAGACTGCTAAATGGTACTGATTCATTTAGATGATTTTTGCATTGCTCACAAGATGGTTGGAAGGAATATCGCCAGCTCTCTTCCATAAAAGCAACATGACAACAAATAAATTGATTTCAGAGACAATTTTCCCAACTTCAAGCCAATAACGTATACGCACAAGTAGTCACTGGTAAGAAATGGCAGCTTTTTATCAAGAGCGTCCGTGTGGTATCGTGTAAACATAAACTGTGAGCAAGTAATAAAATGTAGGTAGTCGTTTTCACAAGAAAGATAACAATGGTTATCACAGTTTTGTGTTTTATGATGTAATGTGTGAATTTTAAATTAACTTTAGATAATATAATACATGCTGAGAGGAGATGAAGGAACAGTTTGGAGATAGTAAATAAAACTAATAAATTCAGAATTGAATACTCGACATAGAACGATAAACCTAGGTCTATTTCAGAAAGGAGAGAAAGTAAATACGTTTATTTGCGGTAAAAATGACGCAGAGAAAGAAAACAAACACAGAAAAGAACAAGTTAGTTGGTAGATCCACGTGAAACGGCCGTCGCTTGGCATAATGCTACGACCTTTTGCGAGATAGATCCCAGCGCTGGGTTCAGTGACAGCCGGCGGTTAGATCTTTTCATTGGAGCTTGTATCGTAGTCGGAATTATGGCTGCATTTGCCAGCTTAAAATTAATTCTACAATCTATAAATATTATAAATTAAAGTCGCTTTTCGTATCTGTCTATGCGAACACGTTGTTCTTCTAAACTACGCAACAGATTTTGATGCGGTTTCATCATTATTTAGAGAAAGTATTCCGGAATATTAATAATATTAAAATTATACATTAGTATTAAAATTACATGTAAAAATAAATCTCGATGTTTTTACAAGCAGTCGCACCATCGCAGAAGCAGGATCGCTAGTTAAAAATAAATTAAAATCCAGGTCGCACGTCCAAAAACCTCTTGGACTTTCAACACCGCCGTACATAATTTGTCAAAATAGACAAATAATGGTTTCCTGTGACGTATTTATTAAACAACTCGTTCATTAATAAGTTCAGCAACACTGGGCGACATGCTGTCTGTCCGTTCATTTCTATAAATAAATACAGTTTTTTACCAACCGCCAAAAAACTGTAAGTAATTAATACTGACATGCCTCTGTAGGTATTGTATGTCAGGTCAAACGTAAGGTTGACGAACTACGCGCTGACAGGAAACAAAAATAATAGAAGTCCCAATTGGAACATGAAAACATGAACGGCGATAGTTCACTTGGATGAAAGTTCGCTTTTATGAAATGTTTTTGAAGTTTGTTTTTATGAATTTATGAAGAAACCGGAGTTAGTGGGACTTCAATAAATCGTAGCTTTTAGCTACTAAGATTTTCCTATAATTATGACATGAGATGAGCACGTTTATCCAATATCGTTGGTTGTCACTTGTCACTGTCATTGGTACAGACGCCAGCACGTCAAGCTACTACAATCTGTCAATTTTTTTTAATAGATTTTCAACTTTACCGCTAAAGCATAAGGTTCAAAGTTGATTGGGAAAAAATTACATTTCGGGTAGCTTGATGTGGTGGCGTCTGTACTACGAATACACGGTAAATTAATGAATATGGGGAATAGTCCATCCACCTCTTATTACTAGCTGATAGTTTTGTGGTTATTTCTGTGGGTTTGTGTCTTTTTTCGCAATACCTGTAACATCCTTGCCTAGGTTTAATTCAGTAAGCCTCAGTCCCAAATAGCACAGTTATCATTCTTTTGTTTTCTAGATAATATAACATGAGCAGGGTAATTGCGTAACACACTATCAGTGGCAATGGGCTTCATATTGACAGTTCAACAACATTCATTGCGTTAGTTACGTTGTTGAGCAGACACATTTTTCGAACATATGGAGCAATGGATTAGCAATATGATTCAAATTTGGAATAATTGTGTGTTACGCAATTAGGGTGCTAGTCTGTATTACGCGATGGGGTAGTTAGAGGTGAACCTATAGTGCACCGCCCACATTCCGCACGTTATGTATAGTAGACCTATTACCCTCAATCGTGCACAAATTCAGACTTCGGGCTGAAACTGAAAAAAATCCAGATGGAAAACCCACTAACACTTTATCCGACTCGGGAATCGAACCCAGGACCTCATGCTCAACAGTATCGCTTGCGACCACTAGATCAACTAGGCAGTTTTCTAAGACATTGGTTATCCATTTATGTTAGTTTGTTATTATAAATACGTATTAATCTTCTGCTCTATCCTATTTTACGTTACCCACTACTCCACTAATTTGGTTCAATTGTCAGGTTGATGCCCTGTTTTTATATCCTGTTGGTAACGATTTTAACGAAGGGCACGGGCGCGCCAATCATGTAGATGTATAGGAAATGATATATTCTCATGAGCTCCTTCCTTATATTGCAGCTAGTTAGTAGTGATGTCAGGTGCAGCAGAAGGAAAATTGAGTTTATTGTGTTAAATTATATTAGTTAATTATATTAGGTTAAATTAAGGAGTTATTGTGCTACAAAGGTTTTGCTACTGAATTCCGGTAGTCGGTGATTAATGGTTTTGTTATTCACCAAGATATTATTCACAAAGATGTAATGAATTGTGTCAAAGATAAAAGTTCTAAATGCGATGAATCTGAACATAAAAATAAATCCGCTAATATGAAACTAAACGCCGCATTTTTCCTCTCAGTTTTGCCTCTAGCCTAATAATTAAAATTCCTAAAGCTTGCCAAAGTAAACTGATTTTATTAGAAATTTAAATACTTGCCCTGTAGAGTTTGTGGGAAGGGAGCAAAATTAACCAACTATTTAAGAGTTTGGAAAGGTCAATATTCGACATCCAGTCAGAGCCCCAATTCTGTATGCTATATTAACTAATTATTTCTCGTGTGATCTTATCACGTGTAAACCACGTACGGTTGTCAAGTCTGGTATTTTGACAGTTCAATCCACGCCATTTTGCGGTTCATTTCGCGCGCTTTCGTTCACTGTCACTGAGAATACGTTATTAGGCAGATGTCGCGATTAGCTATGGAATTAACGTGGTTTCGAAGTAAGAAATCATTAAGTGATCGTAGTGCGTTAGGACCAGATTCTGACGGGTAGGTATCGGTATTTTCCACGGAGCTATCCTTAGTGTCTAAACACACTATGCCGAAGTTACGCGACCGAAGTTCAGCGGCTGATTTTACGATCCGACGTATTCGGCTGATATGACACACCATAAGTGCCGAACTTACGCGGCAGAAATTCAGTTCTGAAACTTTTTGTGTGTATTAAGTGTCTCGAGCGCTGTCTTGGCGTCGTGTCGTGTTATCTACACAGTTGGACAGACAGACGCAAAACAAAGTGATCTTGTTATTACTTTCGAGGTGCGAAACCCGAACTTACGCCCGACCGAAGTTAGGCTGTACGCTATGACGCGACGTAATTTCGGCATAGTGTGTCGTCAATAATTCAAATAGCATTGCAGGCGTAATTGTGCTGAACTTCGGTCGCGTAACTTCGGCATAGTGTGTTTAGACACTTAACAACTCAATTACTGGGCAATACCAAGCGATCGTGTCCGCGTCACTGCGTTGTTCATCTGACTGTCGGTCATAAAATCATGTAAAAATAGGAAATGACGTGCTCTCAGAAATAGAATACTGCACGAAATGTAAACCTTAGTGTTTCTTATAAAAACTAGAAGCGTGTACAACAACCTTTTGGCCCACTTTGCTAAGACAATTAGCAGTTTGAGATTGTCTTTGAAGATAATAGTTCTCTTTTCCGAAATCGCTTGAGGAAAAAAAGTACCTATTTATTTAGGTAGTTCATATTATTGTTTTTGAAAATGTGTGCGAGTTTTTTCGATTTTGGCATTGTGTACATCTAGAAAACGTTATTAGAGTTTTTGAAAATGTAATTTTAGTAACATTCTTGAAAGAAATAAACGATTCTTGGAAGCAGGCATTTTTTATTTTCTGAACCTAAACTAATATTAAAGTTTCCGTTGTTATTCTCCTCAAATACTTGTTTACCTATTCGGCAAACACAGTGGACGCAAATAAAGCTAGTTTATACAACGTGTAACGGAAAAGGGGTATCAACCCTGAAGGAGGTGAATGTGCTCATGAAACTCAACAACTTTCCCCAAAGAACATAGGTCGAAATATGAAAAAAAAATTTGGCCCTCCCATAGTAAATCAATCAGCTGGTAGTCAGTTTTGTAAGGGAGGGCCAAATTTTTTTTTCATATTTCGACCTATGTTCTTTGGGGAAAGTTGTTGAGTTTCATGAGCACATTCACCTCCTTCAGGGTTGATCCCCCCTTCCGTTACATCCTGTATATTTATTCACAGGGCAACTACAACAGATAACAATCAAAGTATAACACAAGATTCACATTATAGGTTTCGACCTGATTATCACCCAAAGCACAACACGACTAGCAACAACAATAGTAATGATGACAACTACAGTAAAAAAGGTTAGCCGGTCGATTCTGGAAAAATCTCACCGTGAAATCATAAGTGAGCACTTAATAGTGTTAAACCCTACCATTAGGGAATGACAGAGCTCACTTCCCGCTCACTTCACCTAAGTTCTCACGGTGAGATTTTTACAGGATAGCCCTGTAGTTCCCAAAATTACAGCTAAAAGAAAATTACAGCTAAACAAAATTACAGCTAAATGCGTCTACCCTCCGACACGCTTCTACTTAATCAGGGAATGTGTAGAAGACGAAACACGTGAGTTAAAGTACATACATAATTGGCGCAAAAGTGGCTAGTACGAAAGATTCTGTGAAACTCAATACAAACGATTTAAATAAATATGAAAACGGCGAAGAAGAGAACTAGGTTACGCCAGATAAGAATTGCAATCGATATTAAATATAATATATATATCTTTGGTAGTGTTATTTGTAGCCTACCTACTTGAATAAACATGGCTGAAGCGTTCCCACCATTTACAGTCATTTACAATGATAATAATTCGTATTTATGATGTGTTTTCTTTGGGCATGTTCCAAATACCGGTCCCAGAAAAGATGGTAATTTCGGGGACAGGAAATAGAATCGATAATGAAACTACAGATAGGAAACTTCTCAAATACCTTGACAAAATTTAATGACAAACGATTGGAGGCACATCAATGTATACAAATAAATCAAATTGAAATATCTGGTTGTCCCTTCAAAATGGTTGAGCTGAATGGTGCTGATCTGATGAGATGCATACGTCATGTTTGTGAACGGGCGCCGTCAGTAGGGACTGGTCATCTCTTAGCCGCCACGGCTTATTTTATTTTAATTTCTGAATTGTTTTTTCCCGGCTAATCTCCGAAACGGCTTGACGGATTTTGACGAAACTTTCACTGACAGACAGCTGATGTTATAAGGAGTAATTTAGGCTTTTATTATTTAAGAAAAAGAATTAGGGTTACGCGCAAAAAAAAAAAAACCCACAAAATCCAATTTGTTATCCGACACTACTATACCAATCAAATAAAATAGAATTCGACTTTATCGCACAAAACAGCTCTTTACCTCATGTGGGTGCTGCATCTTTCAAATCTCCATATCTAACAATATATACTGCAAGACATTTAATCTTTCCGTCTTTATTTTGTCATTTAATTTACGATGAAGTGATGGCCTGAAACACAGGTTTGAATAACAAATAATATAATTTAAATTTATAGTTAGTTAAATATACTGTAAGTACCTCTAATTAATATACTTTACTTGCACATCCATTTTACTAGACACTAAGTAAATCATTGTATAAGACTATACTATATATTAACTTTCTGTAGCTATTTAAACACACCTCTTTTGTAAAAGTATATGAATAAAAAAATTATTATTATTATTATTCATACCATTAAAGTTCCTCGTTCAAAAGGAATTCTATAATAACCCAATGTTTTAAACCAGCACCCTACTTGCGTAACACTATCAGTCTCAATCTGAATCATTTTGAAGGATATTGCTAATCCATTGCTTAATATGATAGAAAAATGTGTCTGCTCAACAACGTAAATAACGCAATGAATGTTGTTGAACTGACAAAATGAAACCCATTCCAACTGATAGTGTGTTACGCAATTACTCCGCAGTATACAGCCAGCAGCATTCGTTTTCTTTCAGTAGGCTTATCGTTATGTATAAATGCCAAGGATGTAGACAGATCTGAATCGAAAACCTCATATATTTTTCTTATTTCGGGCTTGGCTACACAATAGGTAGACTGGTTGACATTACTAATGAAACAAGCTGCTACTTCATTGTCAACCTTTTTAATATCCATCTAAGGTTATATTGTTCTAGTGCTAGTATGTTTCCTCGGCAAGGCAATATTACACGGTTACTTCCAATTTGGATGACCATAATAGTAGTATGACAGTAGTACATACATATATAGTATAGAAATATAACAAAATATTTGATATACAACATTAGTTTTAGTATATGCGAAACCCGAAACACGTGTCTAGTATTTTTATGTAAAGAATCTATGTACAAAATTTTTAAACTGTATCATGAAAAATCACAAAGTTATAAGTTTGTTATGTTACCTGCTTGTCCATACAAAAATATGGCTACCACTTACCACGTGCCGCCGGCTGACCTGTATTGTGCGCATATGATTGCGGATATGTACTTAGTGTCGCTCGGTGTCCAACTTGTACCCTTCTTAAAATATTTTTGTGACAAAATATAACATGGTGTAAACATTATTGGAATCGATTCAGTTACTTATTCTGAACAAACTATATTCAGGTTTGCAATATATTCTAAAAATAATGTATATCGGATATGTATCAAATACATATTTTGTTATATATCGGATTTTTTGAACCCCGGTTAATTATTTGTTTTGAGTACAACATTCGGAGAAAACATTATAATTTTTTAGGTCATATAGTTTGTTTTCAGATGTTTCAGTGTTTGCTTTGATAACCTATATTTTAGATTTGCACGCTTGTGAAACTGGCAATGTATTTGTGTGGATTATGTTAATACAACGTAGTAGCTAAATAGATGAATCTAATGTTAAGTTCAGGTTATTTGAAAGAGTCGAGAATTCTAAGAAAAACTATGAGAACGCCGAAGCTGAAATGAATAGGTAACTAAATAAATGCTTCTTTAAAGGGGTGCAGTTAGGTGGTACAATCAGCAAGTAAGGGTTCAATTGAAACAATAATATTCAGGGTGGCGTAAAATTTTTTGTTCCCGATCCACCGCGTCACATCGTATCATCCGCTCGCGCTATTATTTTGTTTTCGCTTAGCGTTCTTCCTCTAGAATTGGGTTATCAAAATCTGAATGGTAGTTCTAGAGATGGATGGATTCAAACAGATAAACGAACAAACTGTTCAGCTTTATATTTATTATTAGTATACAACGTGTAATGTTAAATACGCAAAACCTCAGACACCCCAACTGATTTTTAATTCAATTTACCTATTTCACAGAGAAAATAAGTCCTTCAAAAAATTGTAAAGGTTTTATGTGCTGTTTTAGTTTTACTGGCCATTCTGATCGTTTCTTGCGTCTGCGACGACGCTTTATCGAGGGAGGAGTCGTCACCGGGCCGCTGCACCGCGCTGACATTGGGCTGCTTGACCTATTAATAAATAGACACGGCAACGTTTTTAATGCAGATTTTTTGAAAAATGTGACCTATATTAAAAAGTGGTTCAATTAATTCTGCTCGTTATTCTGAACAAACTATTAACGTTACACGTTGTATATTACCTACCTTCGATTATTACCTACAAATTATTGAAACGAAGCCCAGCTGTTGTATGTGTTCTTACTGGCAGGAAAATGAAGGGCACATATCGGATGTTAGTACGAGTTTATACGAGATGATAAGTAATTGTTTGATCATTCCCTTCACATTGCATGATTCTATCAAATCAGGAAGGCGTTAAACTACTGGTTTCAGTTCAGTATCCATTTAAACTAGATAATGCTATAAAACTGTTTCCTCAACGGGTGTTTCAGATGACGCTTCTACGTAAAGGTAGATGTTTTGTGTAAAACACTGGGATTAGAAGACTAGGGAGGGTTGTCCAAAAGGATTAAAAACCATTTGAAACTGTTTCCTGGACGTTACAGGAACACAATGCACTCTACTGATGGCGACAAACTTATAGACAAATATGAGTCGATTCAATTTAGATTACCATCAATCGACACGCTAGAAGAATAAGAAGATTGTAGTAATAGAAATCTTGTCAGAATCTTGCGTGAAATTGCGTGTTGCGTTGCGTTGGTCAAAATACCAGCAGGCCCAATCAAAACAAGACGCATTCGTTGCATTCAGATTTTATGTAGAAAACTGAGGTTTTCCACATAAAATCTGAATACATTACTATTCAATATTCAGCTGATTCAAGTCCCACCTCAATACGACAGGAAAAGACTACTCCAACGATGACACAGGCGTCAAAAACGCTTAAAACTCCAGTGCTTTCTTACATAATACATTTACATACATCGATTACCCTATTTCCCGACATATAAGTAGACAAACTGTCACCCCGGAACAACCACTGACGTTTGGCACAAACAGTTGGTATACGAGCGTATATAACTTGTAAACAATTGTGACCCATTTCGCTAACAGTCTTATGGGCTTCGTTCTGAGAATGTGTTGTAACGAGCTCATGTATTGTAATGTGATCGCTATTGTTGTTGTTGTTCTTTTGTTTTTCGATGATGCTAATTTTATTAGTGGTTATTTTGGTGGTTATTTTATGGACTTGAAACTATGTAAAGTTTATATGTATTGATAGAGTCTTGCCAAGAAGCTAGCTATCTTTATTGAGCAAAGTTTAAAATGTCATAGACGTCTCAATGACCCCAATGACCCAATGGTGTAACACACTTCCTTTCACAATCCGAAGGAGTAAAAAAAAATCATTAGGTATTGCTTCATTTGCTTGAAAAAATTAATCTACGCGACAACGTAAATGACGCAATTCATGTTACTGAATTGTCAAAATGAAAGGCATTGCTATTGTGTGTGTTACGCAATCACACCGCTCCTCTAAAAAAAACAACACCTGTTTTTAAGGCAAAAAGAATAAAATGATAGGATAAATAAATTACGAGTAAGGTAACTAAATGAGAAAGATTAACTAGAAAACAGACTATGACAAATGTCCCAGATACATACGAAAGACTGCCAAGTAATTAAAACATAATCAAGACAGTTACAATGAATAGTTTATTATAAATTAATTGTTCTTGGTAGGGCGACATTAAAAAGTTCCGCTAATGATTTAATTTGCACATCAACTCGAATAGTTATTGGCACAGCTGACATCTTACAAACTTCGTAGAAAGACCTTTTGGCAACTTGAATCTATTTTATCACTAGCGAGTGCCCCTGCTTTGCACCGGTGCAAGGTGTGGCGACATGTCAAAACATCAATATTTCTGTGCTATAAATGAGTTTAATATTAATGTATCATACAAATAAACTTTCCGGAATAAATTCTCTAAAGGTTGGTGGAAACCGCATCAATATCCGTTGTGTAGTTTAGAAGAACTAAGCGGTCACACAGACAGAAACGAAAAACGACTTTGTTTTATAATACATGTAAAGTTTAGATATAGAGTAGTACGTAAATCACTCGTCTTCGCTTTGTTTTTGCCAAGAGCTGCGAGTTTTCCGCGACCTATACTAATGTTGAGGAATTAATTTGTGGTTTTTGTTGGCTGTTTTCAATATTATGCAATACATAAATAAGTTAATTGGAACGTTAAATATTTTAACTATTGTTTAGGTGCAAAACAGAGTTACACATATGAGTATTTAAATAGCAAAAAGGAACTTGCAGAACATACTGCAGTTGTGTGACTTTTAAATTAAAATACTGATGGCTTGGAAAATACTAGAGAACATTTAGCTTTGATGTCAGTACATCAGAAGCGTAAGACACAGTAAAAGAAAAACCTCTAAACCAAGAAATAATGCCACTAAAACAACTGTCCCACTGCCGACAAGCTAACAACTGATTTCTCGCTCAACAAACGTACAATAGATGTAGGACCCGTTCGCTGACTGAACCTCCTCGAACTGGCAAAAAGAAGAATAACGGTGGAGTTTCTTGCCCATTCTTTTTCATGCGAAACTACCTTTTGGAAGGAGAAACTAGAATCAATTCTATTGTCTTGTTAATTTTTACTGAAAAGCGCCTATTTGAAATTTTTTTTTTTTGACTTTGAAAATACTCTCTATTGTAGGTTTCTCGAGCGGCAAAATAGTCGATAGTTACTCGTTTCCTCGTCAGCGATAGGACAGGTTCCCGAGACCAGCAGTGCTATTCTGTAAAAATCTCACCGTGAGAACTTAGGTGAAGTGAGCGGGAAGTGAGCTCTGTCATTCCCTAATGGTAGGGATTGACATTATTAAGCGCTCACTTCACTTATGATTTCACGGTGAGATTTTTACAGAATCAACCGGCAGAAGGCCAATTCCCATAATTTAAAACATTCAAAATCTAGTCGCAATCTCATCTCAGTGACAATCAATGTCAAGAACTTGTCAAAAATGTAGCGAAATTACAGTTATTTTTGAAAGAAGAAAGAAAACTTTTTTTTATTTGGGACACACGCAGGAAATACAAAAAGTAAAAAAGGAGCATTTAAAACTAACAAAGATACACTAAAAATAACAAAAAAGACCTGCGCGAGGCCAAAAAGGCTCCTATCTCAGCATAATGCTGCGATATTTAAAAAATAAATACCGCAGCGCTGGTATTCTGATCGGTCCCGATAGATTTTCAGATTTTTGACAGATTGAGGTTGAGATCAGACTGAACGTTCTTAGAATTACGAGAATTGTCCCTCTGATACTGACAAACACGAGACTACATCATATTCTAACGTCAGTATCGACCAATTAGAGACATTTAAAATGTGCATTTTAAGTGTTCCAGTAACCGCTTGTAATGCAGAAAGAAATAGTTAATCTGTCTTTTAATTGACCGTTGACAGTTCATCATAGTTCTTGTGTGTCGGCTTTACAAAGCGTTTCTGTCATATTGCGGAAGGTAACTAAGTATATACTGCAGAATTGCAGATGAAGGTATGACATCAAGGTCTTGTAATATCGTCTGATGAAATAGTCTGGCGATTCCAATCTGTCTAGGAAATGTGATGGAAGGTTTTATATGATAAATATAACGGCTAAGGTGGAAATAAATGATTCATTTTACTTAGGTATGTATGTGATTCATCAGACTGAAATTGGAAACAATGGATGACGTTGATCGTATGTAACTGTGATTGTTTCCAAAAATTGGATTGTGTTAATTTCTTTGGGTTACAAAGAATCGATGCCCTCAAAACGGTAAAGGAAAAATTGTGAGGGAACGGCATGTCCTAGAACCAAAAATTCGAAGACATGTGACATCATTATGTGACTACCAAACTGCACTGGACCTGCCTGGTGGATTATTTATTTATTTATTTATTCTTTTATTTCAGGCAACTAGGGCCCATAGAAATTAAAAAATAATACATACTACTACACACATAAGAATACTTATAAACTAATACATAAAAAATTATCACAAATATATTACTATAATAATATAACTTAAAAATACATACAACATAACAAACTAAAACTACTGCGCACGAAGTGTCGGCGTCGTGTTTTGCTGACTGGTGTCATATAGCCGGCCACGAAACCGGCGATACACAACACCCTTCCGCCAGAACTCCTTGAGGAACTTCTCGAGATGATGTGTCGGAACACGCATCACGAACTACTTGAAGTTCGGGTTGTGATGCGGCTCCAACTTCTCGACCCTCAGAGTCCAGTTGGTCTTCACACGCAGGTACTTCACGATCTCCTCAACCCTCGTGGAGTTATATAAACTTTGAATAGTCACTGGCGCGTTTGCACAACTAATTGTTATAAAAACAGTTTTTTCAGTGTAACCTACATAAGTAGCTGAATAAACATTTCGTTCGCAGAAGTATGTATTCCAGGTATTTTTATTGCATTCGCTTATTTATTTATTTGAAAAATACACGTATAATATATTTAGAAGTTGCCTGCTTATTAGAATACAATATCTTTATTTTCCATAAATTAATATGGCACATATGAAGTCTTCAATAATAAATAGTTTCATATATTTTGCACATTTATTTCAGTATGCAAAAAATACCTTTTGAGATTATATTTGGAAATTTGCTTATAACTAATTTAAAAAATCATTTAAAGTGTAGAACACATTATTGTAGAGCCATTTCTTAAGTTTCTTTTTGAAATAACTTAAGCAGCTCTCTGATTTGTTTAGTTAGATATTTGGTTATAGATTTACAAAGATTTATGTGTTAGGTATAATAATTGTTTCGAAATAGTTTGCATTACGTCTTGTGACAGCCAAGCGGATTGTTGGCATAGCGGCTTTGTAATATAGTGGAGCCTAGAATTTTCTAGTAATTAATTGAATTCAACACTTATGTATAATCTCTTGAGGTTAATTATATCGCGTGTTTATGCGAAAATCCCTATTATTATCCATTTATTTATGAATGTAAGAAGGCTTAATTGAGATTATTTCCATCTGTCTTTGAAGAGTATTTAGTTGATGGTTTATAGGGCGCTTTTACAATTTCTACAGTCCGGCCGCCGCGCCGAGAGAATGCGCTCCTGAAACCTGTTAGTGCGGCAATTCTAGTAGCTAATAAAGATCAAATACGCAAAACAAGTATTCGTTTATAAACTGACAGGTGTCAGAAACGCATTCTCTCGACGGCCGGACTGAAAGGGCACTTTCCCACGGCAAAGTCTCGTTTTTGGGAGGTACGATTTTTTGCAGGATCCCTTTTAGTAGTGTACGTGTTTAAATATACATATTCACACAAGCAGCCCGTATCCGGAAAACAGGACGCGACGTTATTATCGTGGACGTCCATAAATGTATCGAAATATGTGCACGTTTTATTGTTATCATGGACGGAAATTTGAAAGCGCGTTCATATATTTTCATACATTTTACTTCTCTGCCTGATCGTGATTTTAGAAATGATTTGTAAAAGCGCACATTCAATAGTTATTTAGTAAATTGTGCAATCCAGTGTTGTCGAAGAAATTGTGAATTTGTGTATGTATGAGAGTAACGTCAACTATATTGTGTCTTTTTTTTCTTTATTTTCCTTTTGGCAACTGATCCGATGTCGACTATTCTGCCAGTGTTACGTTTAGACAACTATATTGTTGACTAGGTCATTTCATTTTGCTATGTTTCCTACGACAATGGAATATTTTGCAATGTGGATTGAGTTTGTTTAGTCAGTGGTTTATGGTTTTGAAAGTATAGACGCCAGCACATCAAACTACTACATTGTGTCAAATTTCTTTAATAGATTTTCAACTTTATCGCTAAAGCATTAGGTTCAAAGTTGATTGGGAAAATCAGTCAGTTTCGGGTAGCTTGATGTGCTGGCGTCTGTACTTAAACGTACGTTACTGGCGAAATGTCGGTACTAGGGGTAATAGGGGGCGAGGCTATTGCCATCATCTGGGCACTAATCCAGACTCCGGGCTGCTACTGAGAAATTCCAGAAATTGCCAAATGTAGGTAAACTGTACCTACCTAGGGAATGCAATCTCGTTCTCGCGAGATCTCGGCCTTTTTTAGCAAGATTGATCTCGGACGAAAAAAGGGCGAGATCTCGCGTCATCAGCGTGCATTTGTTTTGTTTACTAATAGTTGTTTCTAGCTAACTAATTTTATTATTTTTTTCCTAATTTATTCAAATATTGTGATTATTTGCAAAAAAAAAAAAACACACAAAACTGCCAATCTCGCGAGATCTCGAAATTGGCGAGATCTCGCAGTATTGTTATTCATAAACTCGCGGGATCTCGCTTGAGCCCCAATCTCGCGAGATTGGTATTCATTGAGTTAAACTCCCGAGATTTCGTCCGAGATCAATCTCGCTAAAAAAGGCCGAGATCTCGCGAGAACGAGATTGCATTCCCTAACTGTACCGCGACTCTACTCTACACCTCTGCCTAACACTTCGGGGAATATCTATAGGCGTGATCTTCATATTCATACGAGTATACAACGTGTAACGTTAAATGCGCAAAACCTGAAAATAGTTTTATCAGAATACCGAGCAGAATTAATTGAACCACTTTTTAATATAGGTCACATTTTTCAAAAAATCTTCATTAAAAACGTTGCCGTGTCTATTTAATAGATTTAATAGATCAAGCAAGCCAATGTCAGCGCGGTGCAGCGGCCCGGTGACGACTCCTCCCTTGGTAAAGCGTCGTCGCAGACGCAAGAAACGATCAGAATGGCCAGTAAAACTAAAACAGCATATAAAACCTTTACAATATTTTTAATGAATTATTTTCTCTCTGAAATAAGTCAACTGAATTAAAAATCAGTTTGTCTGAGGTTTTGCGCATTTAACGTTACACGTTGTATTTATTTGCATTCCATAATGTTGTAGAGGCGTTACAATGGCTTAAAGCTAAGGTATAATTATTGACCCTGTAGGGCACAGCAAAAAGACGTATACAATTTAATTCTTAAAAAAAAAAAGTATGTACTCAAATTAACAATAAGCAATTTTTAAAATATGTTAAACTAATATTATCTTCTGTCCTTTTCATAATGAAATAGAAAGAAAAAGAGGCACGGAACTTAAATTTTGTTTAGTTTTTGAACAAGAGAATAGGCGCCAATGTCTTATAAAATTGTAGGTTTACACAGAGTACCTCTGACACCAGAGCTAAGATTGAACTTGTGTTATGGGTGTCAAGGCTCTCAAGTTAATACCAGCCGATCGATTCTGTAAAAATCTCACCGTGAAATCATAAGTGAAGTGAGCACTTAATAGTGTTAATCCCTAGCGAATAACAGCTCACCCCACGCTCACTTCACCCAAGCTTTCACGGTGAGATGGTTACAGAATCGCACGGCAGGCAGATAAACATAAGTTCGGAATTTCATAGTATAAGATCTATAGACAGAAAAATAAAAATATATTTATAACATAACGCTTGTAATCCCCTAAAGGTTAGGTAGAGATATACAACCACATTTCACCAGTCATGTAATAGAGCGCAATTGCCATTAACCGGGGACGAATCCAGAGTCCACGCTGCTAGTGAGAAAGTGCTAATATTTTAAATAAACGTTCTGTTAAACCCAACTCGAATTAATTATTATTTTTCTTTGTTGCAGGTAATTATCATCAATATTAATAACCGTGCACACAGCTATTTTTAATGTCGACGTAAGTATTTTAGTGAAGTATTTTAGTTTGTGTGTTGGACGGACGACCTAAGACGGTGGCTGGGGTAGACTGGATGCGGAAGACGGAGGACAGGGAGTTGTGGCGCAGTCTGGGAGAGGCCTATGTCCAGCAGTGGACTGCGATAGGCTGAGTTGATTGAAGTATTTTAGTTATTATTTACCTAACTAATTAGTAATAGTAGGTCATACGAAGTCCAACATCGTCCGCGTGAAAAAGAATGTGAAAAAAATAATAATATGCCAGCCTTTTATGGGAACCTGTTGACAGCGATTCGGACGAATTTTTTGATGCCCTATGATTCTTTTGCTTATTTTTTCATATACATGTACATATTATTATTTTAAATGTTAGCTTATATTATGTAAATAACAACAATTCACTGGTATCGCAGGTAAAAAATATATACAATATTATTTTTAGTATATGCGAAACCCGAAATACGTGTCTAGTATTTTTTATGTAAAGAATCTATGTACGAAATTTCAAAACTTTATCATGAAAAATCACAAAGCTATAAGCTTGTTATGTTACCTGGATGTTCGTACGTGCCGGCCGACCGGATGTGACTTGTGTTATGCGCATAATTATGATTGCGGATATGTACTTAGTGTCGCTCGGTGTCCAACTTGTTACCTTTTTTAAGTATTTTTGGGACAAAATATAACATGGTGTAAACATTATTGGAATCGATTCAGTTACTTATTCTGGACAAACTATATTCAGGTTTGCAATATACTAAGAATAATGTTGTATATATATTATTAGTATAGATTTCTACATTTTCTGGCCGAGAATTAAGGGGTCACCTGCTCTGTTTGCGGTTCAGGGTAAAAACTGTAACTATGGCAAAACAGAAATAACGAAAAATCATTTAAGTTGGCAAGGCAAATCAGAATACTAAATATTCGTCCACTTTTTTAATAGAAAGTGATTTGGAAAAGATAATAAAAAGTGGAATATGTCAGATTATTTGCCTGCGCTCGTTCTAGTTTGAAGGCCTGGTCTTCTTTATCTGTTACCTACATTATTCAGTTAGTATCATGCGAATGTAAATGTCTTGAATGCAATTCTGCATTATTACTAAATCAGAACCCTTGTTACGTCAACCGCAATATGAATGCATTTTCTATCAAAATCAAATACTTAATCATTTGTTTATAATTTCCTAATCGTAATTTATTGCTGGTTCATTTTAATTGTTGGATTTTGGTTGTTTGATTTCCTAATTGTAAGTTTGGGGCCATTCAAGTATTACGTAAGCAGATTTTTTGCAATTATTAACCCTCCCCCCTTCGTCAGCAAAAGTAAGCAAAGTATAGCATATCACTAACAATATGCAATATCAGTGGCGGGGCAAGACCTAAATTTCATGTGGGCAACATACATTTTGCGAGGCCCTCTGGTAATGGAAAAAGATGGATTTGAACAATAATTATTAGAAACTAATAATTTCTATTCATTATGGACAATCAAAAAGCTACAAAAAGACTATACATAAATTATTATAGGTAGGAAACAATGAAAGTGTTTACAGTTTTAGTGATGCTTTAATTAGAGGTTGGCACGGTATGCAAAAAAACCTAAAAACACAAATGAGCGTGGACATTTGAATTTGGTAAGTGTAAGGGTTATTGTTATATGACGAATAATATTTTTCGTCAGCTTAAACGCGACAAAATATTTTGCTCGTCCTGCCTTCGAGGAGCGAGGCCCCTAGGAGCGCGAGGCCGTAGGCGATGGCCCACGTCGCCCACGCCTTACGCCGCCTCTGTGCAATATGTAACAATATGTGCTAACATATCAAAAAGGAAAACTCAAAACGGTCATAATTACTTCAGCGTTAAAAATAATACTCGTATTGACCTTTCCTTCTCCATAATTCTTGGTTAGATTCCAATGAATAACGTTAATATGATGCATATTAAAGTAGTGTTAGCTAACCGTAGGCACTTGATTCGAGGTAAGCGCTGATGTATTTCAATACACGGATACCTGGCATCGTTTCCATTGGAACACGATACTTCCTTCACTACAAATTGGATAGGACATGCTTTTGAGGGAAGAAAGCTCATTTTCTCAAAAACTTTAACATAGCCATAAAAGTAAAGACACCATACTCAATACTCAATCATTTATTGCATTCCACAATGCATATGCTTAGGTGGTAGGTAAAATAAAACGTTTTCATTACGTACCAAAAATTCGGCATCTTCTGACAGATTTTTTTTAATGCCTCATTTCAAGACAACAATGGTTCAACAAAGGCTCTCTTCTATCTGTATAGTTTTGATCTCAAGCGCTATACCCCAAATTCCGTTTGGATTTTGGCGCTAGAAGTTAAAGATATTTGCATCTTTAAAACCAATTCAAATTATGAACAACACACTGAAGTATATGGTTTTAGAAACCAATGAGAAAATATTTATAACAATAGTATTTATATCTAAAGTTCCCAGCAATCTCGTTGAAGTGGTCTGTCTATAAGGACTTCAGGTGCATCTTTCGCCAGATAGGAACATTAATCTGAATGATATGCATATCTTATCTCAGATTTAGAGTGGCGATTTTATAAAAATAGAACGAACTTGAGCACGGTCGCGTCTCATAGATCGTTTTTGGTATGAGTACAGTAGGCAGCACGTCTGTGACATTTAATCAGATCCAGTCGTCCCTTGCTGTTCTCTCCCAGCGACGCCCTATGCCGAGGTCCGTACTTCACGGGGGTGCCCTTAGCGTGTAGTCGCTTAGTTTTTATGTTTTTTAAGTCTTGGCTGGAGGCCTTAATATATTGAGGCACCCACAGGCTAGTCCGGTTAAGTAGACGACGACCTCCTAGATTGACCTACGGGATGCAATTAAAAAAAAGTTTGTGATGGTAACAAAACCAGTATAACTATAACGCAACACAGTAACAATGGCAATGCTATTTTGACAGTTCAACAGCGTTCATTGGTGATTAACGTTGCCGAGCAGACACATTTTTCAAACACATGAAGCAATGGTTTAGCAATGGTTAAAATCCGACGGATTGTGATTAAAAATGTGTTATGCGATTGGGGTGCTGGCCTCTCATTCTATTAAAACTGTATTACACTAGTTCAGCTCAAGGTCACAGTGTTACCACCGACTCGTGTGTCGACTCTACCTAGTTGCAGTAACAATGTTGATGGCAATGAGAGATATTGTCGCGAAAGCGTCATGTTTTCATTTATCAAGCTTGTGATTGCATTTTTATAGATTTATTTCGGTACTTACCTAATCAAAATTTTTATGAGTCAGTATATAAATATATTGCATATTGTCAATCTTTTTACACCTGCAGCCTGTGGGTGAGTTATTCGTAGCGGGCATACAGCGACTTTGTGTCCAATATAATAACGCACTCAGGGTACTGTTGGGGCTGCCATAACGTTGCAGTGCGTCAGGTACGCTTTCTGCGGCACGGGTGGGTTTGGTGATGACATTAATAGTAATGACTTTATCTTTCTGTCTTTGCCGCTATCCTTAGGAAAAGATGCACCTCCCTACTCGCTTTCGTCCGTGGCAATACCAACACTATACTGGGTGTTTTTACAGTTCGGTACTTCGGTGGGAGTCCCCCATGCTGCAAAGGTGGGTGTGGCTTCATGACGTAATTTAATTTTATTGCCAAAACATTCGGTTTTTAAGTACATTGTTTACTAACAAAATATGTACCTGGTCTGAAATAAAATTTATAAAGGTAAGATATAAGAATGTTTATGTTTCTTTTCTTCTTTACTTCGGCAATAGTCGTTCAGACATTTTTAGACCACCATCTAACAGTTATTCGCAAAAACTTTGATTTATAACAAAACTAGCTCCTGTCCGTGGCTTCGCCTACGTAGATTCCGAAAAATTATGCCAAGGGAACGTGCTACCGGGACAAAAAGTAACGTATGTCCTTACCTAAATTTTATCGAAATCTGTTCTGTGGTTTAAGGGTGAAAAGGGAACATACAGAGTTACTTTCAAATTTATAATATTAGTATGGATGGACGCACATAACATATTCGATACTCACTCGTGCTGCGTCAAGTGTTAAATGACCTTTTCTACTCATATCTGACAGTATTCATCAATATGCAACATATTGGAATTGATAGATCCGATAATGCTGACAACGATAATAACATTCCAACGAGGGGACGTCATATCATCAGCGAAAATAATGAAAATAAACACGTCTATGGCAGCTATGGACAATGGACACTGGCCAGATAGATCCAAGTCTCCAGGGTCTAGTTCTCAATTGATCGGTAAGCGTTTTATAATGACTGCTTACTGGGAAACTATTGGCTGAATTATTATACAAAGCGTAAGGTGGACCATGTGTGTTTGTCTGTTTGTTACTTCTTCACGCTCAAACGGATGGACCAATTTTGATGAAATTTGGCTCACAGGTAGTTTATAACCAGGATTAACACATAGATTACTTTTTATCCCGATATTATTACGGGATCGAGACTTATGCGGGTGAAACCGCGGGGCGTAGCTAGTTGCTATTAATTTGAAAATTCAAAGATTTATGAAGAAATATATATAGCTCATCATCATCACCAGCCTATAGCAGTCCACTGCTGTACCTAGATCTCTCCAATTGCACGACATTAAACACTCGACTACTCTCATCCAGCTACTACCAGCAACCCTGCGAAGATCGTCGATCCACCTAGCCTGAGGGCGTCCTACCTTACGTTTGCCGATTCGCGTTTTATAAAGACTAAAAATAAAATAGTTACAATATTATAGACTTTTATTGGACGGTATAGATCTCATGAAGACAAAGGAAACGTAAGCTAAAGATATCAAGATTCAACCTTTCAAGTCGAACTAAAAGCACTCCGAAGTAAATAAAAGAACAATGGAAGTTGGATTAACTTCGCCTCACCAACTATTTTGTCTTGTCGTCGGACACAGATGAAGTTAAGTAAGAAACCGGTGGATGTTTTTAAATTAAAAATTTAATTTGATAAATGAACTGTGTTCTATAAATTAAATTAAATTTTATTCGAAAAAATCCATAGGTTTCTTACTAAACTTCGACTATATCCGACGACCCTGGTTACTTGTCTCGTTTGGTGACCGTACGTTGAACTCTGCCCGGGACTTATTTCTTTCGTCAAGCTAGTATCACATTTCTTGTGACAGGAGATGAGTCAATCGCGGATGTAGATGTAGTTTCAATTTATTTTTAAGGTCACTTTTAAAGCCGCTCATATTTCAGTTTTGATATATAACATAGACTAATTTATCCTTCTTCTGAACCAAAGCAATTAAAACAAATTCAACTACATATAAATCCAAGACCCCCCATTGTAAGTTTGTAAGAAAGAATCTTGCAAACTTCTATACAACATTATCCTCCACTGTATCAACCTCTTTCTCATACAACATGGCTAAGGTACGAGGCGGTCTTATCATCCTTATTCACATATTTGTCGTCAATTTACGTGTACGCGTTCAAACATAGCGTGACGTCTGTTGTTTCAGGAGATAAATTTGGACATGTCTCATTAACACCATTTCGCACGATGTATTTTGGACATCGAGGGAAGTTTTTTGAGAAGATAAATATACAGAATGATATGTTGGTTGGATTTGATGCTGAAGTGTGTTATGTGCATCATTTTACGTATAAATAAACTCTGAGCCACGGTTTATTCATCATGCTCAGCTGAATTGATGATCGTCATTGTGTTAATAATACGCAGATGGATACAACCCTTGTGATTTCAAGCGTCCATGTCTATGACTGATACGAGAGCCAAAACATTATACCTAGTGGAGTTGATCGTTGTGGGATCACACATGGATAACCTTTAGGTACTAAATTATGGCAAACGAAAAGATTCTTATTGTAATTCATAATGTTACGATACATTGAGACAGTTAAATCTCCATGCACACGGTGCTTATACATATAAACTTCGGTGACCATTTCTCTAGCCTCGTTTTTGCAGTGCCTCAGAAATGTTCGCGGTAAGGCATACCGATGGGTTTCATGCCATGATCCGCAAAAAAACGGCCTCACTCCTGAGCAGAATAAGAGGCAGTCGCAATAGCATCCTGAGAGCTGTGGCGACTGATACCTCCTCCGCCATAATAAGGCAATTTGTGCGAAGACTTGTTCCATAGTTTCTGGTCTTCGTTTCCATGTCGGCTTTAGTTTTAAGTTACTAACAATAGTATTTTAAGTGCAAAACTGTTTTTACTGTTTACTAACAATTTATGGATGTCATAGTTGTCCGAAATAAAAGGTTTTATTATTATTATTTCTACAAAACACGCGCTCGCGCTGGCCCGTTTAACCGGTACTCGTACATAAATGGTTAGTACTTCAAACTAACTGAAAACTGAGTTACTCAAACCGACAAAGCTAAAATGGTTAAACCTTGAGCTCTCCACCACTCTTTACTTTGTGGTTACTCATCTACTCAGACCAGTGTTACAATTTGTTCAAGTGAGTCAAGGACGTGGTGTGCGAAATCTTGCCTATTGAATATAATTGCGATCAGATGATCGTTACGGTTTTATTTATAATATACTACATATTTGCCCCAACAGGAGAGGCCCGTGGCTAAATAATAACAGGCGCACAGGTCGATCGATCAGGTTAAGCTACGCTTGCCGCGGTTGGTCTGTGGATGGGTGGCCATCTTTACATACCGAGACCCCTCCGTGCCTCGGAAAGCACGTTAAGCCGTTGGTCCCGGCTGTCATTCGTAGATCTTTGACAGTCGTTACGGGTAGTCAGAAGCCCGAAAATCTGGCAACCAGTCTTACCTAGTGGTATCATATTACCCAGTAACTAGGTTGTGGGGGTCAGATTGGCAGTCGCTCCATGTAAAATACTGGTATTCAGCTGCATCCAGTTAGACTGGAAGCCGACCCCAACATAGTTGGGAAATGGCTAGGCAGATGATGATGAGTTGCCCCGACAGATGTTTTTCTGTCCAAATTACAATAATTCATACAAAATTCCCATAGAAAATGCACATTCAGTTTTCTTGAATTTCCTGCGCTGATGCGTTAACCACAGAACACCATTTCATTTTTATTACTAGCGATCCGCCCCTGCTTCGCAGTTTGTACGACTTGACAAAGTATCGAGATTTCTTTATTATATGCAAGTTTAATAATAATGAAAAACCTACCGCAATAAATTCTCTAAAAGTCTAAATGATAAAAACCACAACAAAATCCGTTACGTAGCTTAGAAGAACTACGCGGTCACACAGTGAGACACGAAGAGCGACTTTAATTTATAATAATTATGTAATAATAGATTTACGATGACTGAATGCTGGCGTTAATTTTACTTCCTAGACTAGGAAATAACTGACAAAAATCTCAATGCAATTACATCAAGATCTGATCTTCAAGCAAATAATCTGTAACAGCTGTCATGGATATTCCTTGGCAACACTGACTTATCCACATAAGCCAATAAATTGCCACTGCTAAAAATTACACTTCCTTTTGTAAGGGCGACGGTAAGGAATTGTGGTAAACTTGTTCTTTAGTGTGTGGTTTCTTTCTTTCTAAATAACAACGACCGATGATTTTGTTTCATCGGCCAAATATGGAACGGACTATTAAATCTACTTAGTGCAGCCTACCTTGAGAGAAAAACAAAAGCTAAGTACTAGTCTATCTGCATGACTAACCTAGCCAAGGCAATACCTAAAGACCGAACTGAAATAAACAACTCCGATAAATTATTTTCCAATCACGTTCATAACCAATAAACCACGAACATGAAAATTTTCAATGCGTAATGCCAACGCAATCGCCGATAACATGTAGATGTACCTATGCGCATGCGCTGAAACGCGTACGGTTATCTGAGATTTACGATTGTGTTTACTACGAGTATTCGACAAGGAGTGATTGTGAGTATCGTGTTCTGTGACAATGGGGTTGTGTTCATTCTCACGTGTTTAAACGTGGATTCTTTGCCTTTAACGGCTGGTCGCATGGTTTTCGTATTTTCCCAGGGCACATAGCGTGATCTGATTTGTCACACACTCATTCGTTTGTCACGACCTTGAGCGTAATAAAGAATTAGCTCGTCTGTCAACGTTCGGGACTTGTCCCGCTCTAATTCAGTTTGAAATACATTTTTCCCCGAATAATTTACAAACATAATGCATTTTGTCTCATCTTTCAAGATGTCATCGTGCACGGCGACGGTTGTGAACTGACCTATATTAAATTTTCCGCTGGCTTGACATGATTCATACACTGTCCTCGTGTCTCGAAGACCACAAGTTCGACATTACATCCAGTTCGTTCTTAGTAGTGCCAATAATGTTGCGATCATAGCTGGCCGTATAAAATGTTAACGGTATCAGCATGGGAATACCGCAAGACATCCGGCTGGGACCTTTTTTGTTTACACTCCATGATATCGGGTGACGTGTGGCGTAGTAACCTAAAGAATGCATTACAGAAAACTTAGTGAAATTCAACGCCACTGTGTACGCGGAACGTCATGTTACATCAACATAATGAGCCGACACGTGGCGCCTGAAAGCGAATGACCGGTGACTAGGCATAGTGTTACTTCATTTTGTTTATATAACAGAAGGTGGTGCCACTATTTCATTATTCGCTCCATTTGCATTAATCCTGATATTATTGGCATTAAATTACACTTTCGAGTGTTTCCAAACGCGGTTCGTGGTTATTCTTAGGCAAAGATACTTCAACTATATTTATGACCTACCTCAAACGCTTTGAAGAATTTCCATTTGTTTCCGCCTATGTTGTTGTTTATTAAAGCCGTGTTTAATGGCTTGGCAGGTATTAATATTATTGGCTTTTATCAAGGTTAAAAACAATAGCTTGGCGTCTATTCGAAAGTGTTGAAAATTTTACAGGTTGCCTTGGTGTTTGTTTATTGTTGAGTTAACAAATCCCCTTAAATAATACCTTCGTATGTAACCTCCCTAGTACCCGTGTCTTGTTATGATTGACTAACATTCGCTACTATATTGTTAACAGCACCATTTCTTACACAATTGTGCTACTTAAACAAATTGATTACTAAGGTATTGTGAATTATTTGTATTGCGTATTATATTTTAGCTCCTTTATTACTTTATGCAGTATTTAAATATTTATTGTTATTCCGTTTGGAGGAATGACTGTTTATAAAACTATCTGAGATTTGTTTGTAGGGCCAATATTAATTTGTGGATGTACAATTATCATGAGTATTGTACTGTGAAGAGGAATGACTACGATTGCAATGACAACAGGCATTGTCGTCTTTATCCGTGATTTTCTCTTTATTTCCTATACTCCTGTTAATAATTGTTGTATCAATATTGAAGTTGTAGAGAATTTGTCAAGAGTTCAGTCTTGATTTGCACATCTTTATTTTTCACAGTTTTCGTATCTTTGTATTAAATCTCTGAAGTAATGCTGTCTGTTGTCAACAATAACGTAATGCACCCGTTATTCTGGGAATATATATTTTTTTTGTAAATCGTGTTGATCTAGTATTCAAAAAATATATTACGAACATGAGTGATTCAGAAGTTAAACTAAATATCGTTTTGACAAGGTTTCAATTTCAATTGATCACTGAACTGAAACTGTTACAATCATCTTACATTGCAAAATTTTAAAGACTAATATTAACTAGTCTAGATTTCACCAGTCACAAAAAAATCCATAAAAAAACTACATACTTAAAGTTCATATGATGAATTCGCACCTATTCATTGGAATACTCGCTCTAAAACTAGAAAATAAATATGGATGAAAATGACACAATTTCAAATCCAAAATAAAACTAGACCAACCACAAAGTGACAATAGCCAACAGGAATGAAGCGCTGCGTTTGTTTGGTCTATAAATTAATCGTTCAACCAATTTGGGAAAGCGGAAAATCACCCGAGCGTGTGCTGGCGCCAGATGGACGGATGCCAGCCTTTCACTGGGAATCAGTGTAACTTTGTTATGTGAACGATATGTATGACTGTTAACTTGACAGATATTAACAAAAGAGTCAATGCAATTCAAAAACGGTGATAAAGAATTTAAAGATATTCGCTTCGATGACAATGAAAAACGTAGTTTCGTGCAAAGAAGGACGTAATAATAGCCTCTCACTGGGGATCAGTATAACTTTGTTATGTGGACGAAATTGGACATATAAAAACCCAGGAGACAATGCAGCGAATCATCAATAATTATGAACAATATAGTATTGAGGACACAATGGTATAATCCTGGAAACTTGCATCGCTTGAATTCAGATTCAAGAAGAGAATTCAGATTTAAGAATCTGAATTTATTTGCAATATTAATGATTTGTTAACGTTTTATACAAGCAATGAGTAAGATGTAATGATATACCTTAGTATATCACATATATGCCTATTTACGCTTACGTAAATAGGCATATATGTATAATTGAGATGCAAAATTATTATTTTTGCTTTATCGGCTGAACTTTGAACAGTCATGGAGAGTATAGCCGCATACATAATACTTCGGAATATAAGTTAACGAATAAAGTATATGCGTGAAATAGATTTCAAAAAAAAATTAAATCCACTGATACATATCGCATAGCCCAAACCACTGGGTCTTATAGCATTAACATGACATTTTGCGCAAGAGTTCCTTGTATCACGAACGTGTGAGCTCTAAGGAAGAGTTATTGAAAATTAAGCTCCTGAAGGCGTAACATAGGGGATGAAAGTTTGTATGGAAGTTCGTCATTTTGGCCGATGTGTTTTATATGTTGTTTTATGAGTTGATCAAAGAAAAAGACAAAACTTATTTCTGTACCAATATCGGTAGAACGTCCTACAGATAAGATACGCATAAGCTAGCTCGCCTTTATTTTTGCATAAGTAGATTGTAGACCAGCAAAAGGCTTGGTCGATATTTGGCCATGTCACACTTTGTGACACGAACCTACATCGGCAGGTACCTAAATAGGTACATCAATTTATTACACTATAGGAATAGTGCGTGCCGTACTTTATATAGGGTGACTGGTAATTAGTGATCGATACTTAAACACATGATTCTACTCATGACAACAAACAACTTTTACTATGGGACCAAACCTGAAATCGCGAAAAAAAATCAGCTGTTCCCTACATTTTGACGACTCGTACGAACATAAATGTAGGGAACAGCTGATTTTTTTTTCGCGATTTCAGGTTTGGTCCCATACTAAAAGTTGTTTGTTGTCATGAGTAGAATCATGTGTTTAGGTATCGATCATTAATTACCAGTCACCCTATATATGTCGATCAATATAGTAAAATAGTGTTGCAAATATTGTTTTGACCTAGTTCTAATTCTATTTGATCCTTTGGACTTTGTTACTTTAGGTTATATAAATGGAGCAACAGTATACCTTAGTAAGCGTAGCTGAAATAATTTCAATCTTCAGGGAATTATGTAATTCTTCAGTTGTAGCCTTCACTCTTCCTCTGTTGGTATACGTTTCCACTATCTTCTAGTAATCATATCTCTCTTTGTATTTGATTAATAAATGTTAAGTTGATTTCAGCCTTTTCCTTTTTAAATTCATTATCTAATTCAGCAGAAATCTTAAATATGACTTCACTGGATTGTAACTATGTCACTCACATAAGATTTTTTTTAAGCTCTGTAATAAAACAACTATGCGTCTGGTACGAACTAAATACCGTTTTCCGCTTTATTTATTTTCACGTTCAAAATAAAAACAGACGTGGCACACAAACGAGTGATATAGTGTCCACTATTTTTAATGTAACGTAACGGCGTATTGCTTACAAGTTTCCTGCTTTATAATCTTCAGCTGTATTTTAGATCTTCCCGTTCTAATTTCGTGTATCGGAACGATGTTAAAACGAAGTAAACTGACCGTAACAACCCAAACGAATGTTATCGTCTCATCCCGTATTTCATGTTGCGGTCCGATTAGTCTTGCATTTGGACAAACTCCAGATTGTATGTCATAAAGCTTTTAGATCATACTGGAATTGGTGTAAAGTTGTCTCTAGACATGGCAACACATAAACAAATTAAACATGACATTTTGTGTTCACATCTTGGAGGTGACGATAAAAAGTTGCGAGGCTAATGAAATAATTTGACCAACTAACTAAATAAATAAGGATGACTTTGAAAAACTTAGCCGGACCCTAACAAAAAACCCTAAGCAGTAACACGATAAGCTTCGAATTGTGTTTACAAAATCATAAAGCACTCCCGGCACAAAGTACATAATATGAAATTACTGTGAGAGTAACTGAAGGTCTTCCATTCGATTCACAATAGTGTTAATAATTTCCTTTTCCTTAATTAAAATCATGCCATTTTCATTAAATATTAAATCGTTTTTATTATAGTCTTTGATATTAAATTAAACAAAAGCTTTTATTCCTTTGTTGTTCTGAGGAATGTGGTCATGACACATTAATTTGGGACGTATTTTTAAGAGACCTTTAAAGTACTCGTATTTACTTTAAAGATAAACTGTTTTATTTCTTATTTATTATCAGTTTTATATTAATTTTAATGAGATGCTAAAAGCATTTCTTGTATCATATTGATAAATACATACATGAAGTAAATCTTGGCATGCAAATCAGATAGGACCGTCCGTTTCGAATTTCTGCTATCTTTTAAATCTAAGGTTACTTGCAGATAAGGTTTTTTTGTAGGTGCAATATCAGGGACATACTTACATATCTTCCAAAATATTCCAAAGGCGAGATATGACAAGTAAATAAGTCCTCAAATGACCTTCATTCAGGAATAACAAGGTAAACATGAAACCCGATTTCAAATTTCTTGTTACTTACAAAAGCGTAACATTTCCGTAAAATATTTATGCATAAGGAGTAAACATCGGAATTGCAATATTATTAACTCAGTACTGCGCACTTTGTAAACGATTCGTAGTAGCAAGTCCCAAAGGAATAATATTGCGTAGCAGGAAGTGGCTTCCCGGATGAAGGACGTCAAGGGGAAGCAAGATGGAGGCATAGAAGAGAAAGGGATGGGTAGAAAACAAGAGTGACCCTGAAAATAATCCTAGTCCCGGGTAAATATTGATCCAGTTAGGGACAAAGTAACGTTCCTTACGTAAGCCAAATGGAAACCAGTTTGGAGATGCTTTATTTAATGTACGACGTAATAAAATATGATGTTAATGTGAAGTAAGAGAAGACAATACCATTGGAACATGAAGAGAATGCCTCGTACGTAGATTTTGTTGTATCAATGGATGAGTCAGCACGTACTAGCTTTTAGGGCATTGAACTAGAGACCTCAAAGCACTAAAGTTTAAGGTCTACAGTTGAATGACCTGACCTTGACCTTTTTTTTTTTTTTTTTTGTTTCGGGGTGGAAAATCCTCATGGATGTCCGCCGCCCTGGGGCGGGCGGCGGGGTCTGTCAGACTCTTACTGACTAAAAACCACCCCGGTGTTCCCTCTCTCACCTACGCCGGGGGTCGCGGGAACGAACGATACTTCCGCAACCCCCGGCTGGTGCTGGCCCGCTCCTGCGGGCCTCTCCTCGTGTTAGGGGGGGAGTGAGGTGTTAAACTCCCCCCGCGACGTCTAAGAGGGGCGCGCGTGGAACACTACGCGCCGCCGCCTCGGGTCCTGATGTGTGGGGGGCGACGGACGTCCCCAAGTCCGTCGCCCCTGGACCCATTTATGGGGGCTGGAAGAGGGCGTTGTCCGCCCTCCGCCTACGCCCGGTGCGCCTGCTGCGGGCGGGGTGAGGGGATGAGATCTCCCTCTCCCTTTCCGCAGCCTCCTTCTGCGAGACGACTGTTTCGCAGAAGGAAACCACCGCGTCCCAGGACTCCTCGCTGCCGACCATAGACTCCACCACGGCCGGCAGCGATAGGTCACTGCCTACTCCTGAGATGAGGGCACGGCGCGGCTCCTCCCAAGCGGCACACTCTGCCAGCGTGTGCCGCGCCGTGTCCTCCCGGCAGTCGACGCAGTGGTGACACCGGGCGTCCGGCTCCCTGTTTATGCGACACAGGTACTTCCCGAAGCAACCATGCCCCGAGAGCACCTGCGTCGCACGAAATGACAGGGAGCCGTGCCTCCTCCCGAGCCAGCGCTCGAGCACCGGCCGGACCGCCTCGATTGTGTCGAGGCCGGCGGTAGGGCGTGAAAGCCTGTCCCGCCATTCCGCCACCAGGACCTCGCGGAGCTGAGACCGACGCAGCTCCCAGTGTCGCTGCATCGGTCGCTCGCCCCGCGCCCTCATTTCCTCGCGCCACCGATACAGTGACGCGAGTACTTTCGCCTCGAGGTCCCAGGGCGGGGATCCGGCCAGTGCACAAGCCGCCTCGTAGGAGATCGTGCGATACCCCCTGATGACTCTGACGGCCATCGCTCTTTGCGGTTTCCGCAGAACTGCGATACTGCCGGCCGTCAGGTCAGAGGCCCACACCGGGGCCCCGTACAGGGCCATGGATCGCACGATCCCCACGTAGAGCCGCCTACAGGCGGCGCTCGGGCCCCCCAGATTGGGAAGCAGCGTTGATAGCGCCCCAGCAGCGCCCAACAACTTGGGCGCCAGCCGCCGGAAGTGGGGCTCGAAACTCCACCGGCTGTCGAGCACCAATCCCAGGTACTTCATGGTGGACTCGACAGCAATCCGAGCCCCCCCGACCACGATGTGTGAGCCGGGCGGCGGCGCCCGCCGGGGGCCATGAAACACCATGGCCTCCGACTTGTTGAGGGCCACCTCCAGGCCTAGGCGACGTATGCGGCCCACCACCTGTGAGACCGCAGCCGTCGCCAGCAACGCTGCCTCCCTGTGCGAGCTCCCCCGGGCGGTGACCAGCGTGTCATCGGCATAACACGTCAGGTCCACGCCCGGTTGGAGCTCGCCCCTCAGCACCCAGTCGTACCCGATGTTCCACAGGAGCGGTCCTAGGACCGAGCCCTGTGGAACACCGCACGACATGCGGCGCTGGTTTCCGCCATCAACCTGACCTTGACCTGGTGTTACTTTCATCTTTTCTTTTTTTTTTCTTTTTATCTTTTACATGTTACATTTTGCTGAAAGGGATTTTGTATTATTTGATCGCTGTTCTATTCGTTGTGGCATGAGCAGTAGTACAGGCTTAGCTACCTTATACATAGATAAGTGGGTTTCAACTGTGGTAGTGTTTAAATAGAAATATTGGTGTAGGAACATTATAGTGAATCTGAATAGTACGTTCATGTCCAAATTTTTATTATAAGATTTCTAAGACTCTATTTTGAAACGTCTCTTGCGGAATTACACGAATTATTTCAAGTCCTATTAGTATTATCTGTTACTTCCCTACAAAGTCTTTAGAAAAATAACCCTTATCACTAGTGTATACAGTTTAGTTTCTGGTAAAACGTCTATGTGTGGATTGTTTTTTTTTTACCTTATCTGTTTATCTATGTCAAATAAGAGTTGAAGTCGAGTCTTCGTGCAAGTTCAAGTACTTGACACTCTAAAAAGGTTTTAATACTAAAAAGCGTATTTATGGTTAATATTGATGTATGTACTCGAAATACCTACTTGGAAATGTTTCATAACCTGATTTCATATCCGGTGTATTTTATTGTTGAACTGAATTTTATTTGCATGTTGTTTCATATATTTTAATGTTAGTAATATTGTAGATATACGAGTAAGTCTGTTTAAGTCAGGTTAACAGAAATGTGACATTCGTTCTCAGATTTCTGTATGTAGGTACTACTGCCCGTTCATAGTTATTTTACATCTAACAGCAACAACCTAACAGCAATCTTATACTCGTAGGAATGAAAATAAAGATCAGTCATTTGACAGACCTGTCAGTGACAGCAACCCAACAGCAACCAGAAGAAGAAGCAGAAGTTCCTCAAGGAAGAGTTCTGGCCGAAGGGTGTTGTGTATCGCCGGTTTCATGGCCGGCTACATGACACCAGTCAGCGAAACACGACGCCGACACTTCGTGCGCAATAGTTTTAGTTTGTTATGTTGTATGTATTTAGTATAGTATTTTTTAGTTATAAGTATTATTATGGTATTGTATTTGTGATACTTTTTTTTTATGTATTAGTTTATAAGTATTCTAATATTTGTTGTAATATGTATTGTTTTTTCTAGTTGCCTGAAATAAAGGAATAAATAAATAATAAATAAATTAGAATGAGAATAAAGATCAGTGTGACGTTGACAGTGATGCATAATCAGATGTATTATAAAATAATTGGGAAAGGACAATTAGGTATTATGATTAAAAGCTCAGCTGATATACCTACCTAGCTGAAAACTGTGCCAGATGTGCTGTTTAGTAAACCACATAATAGAAATTTAGCTCTAGCGGTGAGAATCGTCACAAGAGTCAAATTAGTATGTCAACAACAGAATCCTACGTGAAATGGTGGGAAAGATACAGTATAGCTAGGTACTCAATCTGTTTCATAAAGCATCTAAGCAAAGTGTCAATGGAAAATCATCATTTGCCTAGCCTTTTCCCAACTATATTGGGGTCGGCTTCCAGTCTAACCCAATTACTGGGTAATACGATACCCCTTGGTAAGACTGACTGACAGACTTTCGGGCTACTGACGACCCGTAACGACTGTCAAAGATCCATGAATGACAGCCGGGACCAACGGCTTAACGTGCTTTGGAAAAGGTAATGACAATTAATCAATATAAATAGCACAGAGAAGCATATAAGTAGCAGAGAGAAAGAATAAACATCTATCTAAGTACATACAATGTTTATCTAACTCCGCAGTGGGAAGCATTACAAGAATCTTAGGTTACAAATTTTCCGCTAATTAAATACCTTCGTTTATTTACGATAAGCATTCATTAAAATCGCTGACGTCCATTCATTTGATCGTACAATAAACAATGGAAGAGTCGTGATGCTTTCGGAAGGTAAATAAAATTGTTCGGTGCGACATGCTTTTGCATTCTGTTTCAAATGAAAATGAACTTAAAAGACGTACAGTCTTTTCACAGTTATTATTATACCTCTAATAGCTGCAACCCAATAGCAATCTTATTATAATGATATTAAAGATCACTGTGATTTTGACAGACTTGATTTTACTGTCGTTGTAATAAGGACAATAAAATCAATGTGCTTTTGACAGTGATCCGAATCCGAAATCAGAGGTAAATTGCTGTGAATGGACTGTGAATAGCTGAAGTCCAATCGAATTCGAGAGAAGTTCGAAAATAGTTACGGGTTTGAAAATGGAAATCTTTACCGACCTCAATGAAAGCTGTTTCTTTTTTTATTCCTTTTTTACTTAGGAAGTTTCAGCGCATAGTGACCGTGCCAGTCCTTTATTGCCTTCAATAAAAACCTCATTAGTGTAGTTGTCGAAGCAATATTGGCCACGTTACACACTGCTTTTTACCGGAATTTCGAGTCAAATTCTTTCATTTGTTTCTGCATAATCTACACACGACGGCAAATTAAGTTATAACTTTCCAGTTTTAGCTGACCTCGCATTGTATAGGTTTTTCGTACAATGGCAAGTCAGCTTATACTGGAAATGTATAGCTTGATGGGTCGCCGTGCGTACAAATCTTTTTCTGATGGGTGTGTGGGGTGTTAAGAAACCAACCAAAACCATAAACAGTCTTGGTATACTATAGAACTTTCACTGGCTGTGTCCACTCTATTCATTACACACAATCTATCCGCGACAGGCACAGAATACCTAAGCACAGCTTCTTTCTGAAGCCTGTAATCTATTTCAGTTAGAAAATCTATTCCGTTGGGATTATCTGCCATTTCTCCAACCTCTTGTGTTTTATTTTGTACATTTTGTATGTTTGGGGTTCGTCTGATTTGTAGATTGTTTTTGTTTTGGAACTAGTTCGGAAACTGATATTCTCTATCTCTCTGGGTCTGAATAACAGATTTTTTGTGGATATCTAGCGCATTTCGACCGAATACCTAGTAGGACCAATCGAGTACTTCAGTATTATACATTAAGGGGTTTATTCAAAAAAATTGCCTTAACTTAAGAGACATTTAAACATCAAAAATGTATGGTTAAACAGTCGCTACTAATTACTTAACATTAAGCAACGTTTATGAATAAACCTCATAGTATCTATACAGGGTGTCACTGGAAGTATGGATCAAATCGAATAGGGGTGTGGGCAAGGTCATTTCCAAACGTTTTAACCCTGAGAATGTCGGTGAATTTATTTACGGTTCAAAAATTATTACAAATTTTTGTTTTTTTTCAATCACTTCGCTTAATGCTCAAATAAAGAACAAATCATAAAAAAAAAGTATCAGGGCTATAATTTCATTTATTTTTCAGGACGTTGTAGAAGAGTGGTCCTTTCCTGCTGGTAATACTTTTACGCAGCTAGAAAACATGTGGTCAATAAGAAAAAAAAAAGCTTTTACTGCAAAGGCTGGCAAAAATTTTATTCAATTTTCGAGCAAACATTTTATTCAATTGCACCGACTTTCTCAGGGTTAAAACGTTTGGAAATGAGCTTGCCCACGCCCCTATTCGATTTGATCCATACTTCCAGGGACACCCTGTATAGTATCAGCAGGAGGTAATGTTATGTATCTACTTTAACTTAAGCACATTGAGCAAAATGCTGTAGAAAGAAATCTATTGGTAGGTTCTCACAAACAATATTAGATAGGATCGGAAGGCCATTTCCAAATGACGAAGCATCACTCCTTACATACCATAAACAATGCGAATTAGTAGGCTGAATAACAAAATGTCATGGCTAAAAAACACTTCATAAAAAAATATTATGAACATTTGGTCATCGCTCCGTAGTGCCCCCGCTATCATAATTGGACAAATTGATAAAAACCAGTTTGTTTTCATACAATTAATTTATTTATTCAACGCGTTTGTAGGTCTCGGTCGTTATCCATGTTACGTAAAGTTTATAAGATAGCGATAATCTACTGAATTAGTTGATTCCAATATGATAATTTGAGAAAAATGGCTATGTCAATAAGATATCAAGCGTAAGAGGACGTCGATAACGTCTCCGTCTCCGTCGATCTTCTCATAGCTAATTTTAAAACTTATGCTAATTCAAATGACTGAAACCAATCAGTTCAAGGTTATTTATCCTATTCGCAAAAAAATCTATGTGTGCGATCCACATTATCGATTTCAGTGGAAACTTCCTATATTTACATTGGATTACAAATAACAGCTGCGCTGTGTAAAGACTGATTAACATGACTATTAATACGATACGGTGGCCATCACACGTTTTTACGAAAATAACACAATTTTTCGGAGAAGGCAAATGCCTGAACTACATGCCTCGTAATAATTTATCGATTGGGTTGGGTTGGGAATGTCAGAGGCCTTTCGGTTCAGAACCCCACGCACAATGGTCCAAAATCATAGCTATCCAAAGTAGTCTTATGGATTGTTCAAGTCGTAATTTTGTTTATCTTGAATCGAAATTTACGTCATAGCGTAGGCGTTGGATTTACAAGTCATTGCCATGGTAAAATATGAGTGTTTTACAATGACAGTAATATTTATGTAATACCTATTGGAATATGCAACCAATGTTTACGTAAACAAACGAAAACAAAAGGATTTGCAAAACGTTCAAACGTTCGTTTTTTCAAACGGAGCAGGCGGCCATTGTTGTTGTCAAGAGAGTTACGAGTATAAAGACTTTGTGCCACGTGTTCCGCATAAATACCGCGTTCCAAGGTTATCGCGAATAATGAAGAACTTCTAACTTGTTCCCAGAACAACATCTGAGGGGCAATTCTCGCATTTAACGTTCGCAGTCTATTCTGTCTCAATCTGTCAAAAATACCACTATATACCTATACCCTTTTTTTTTTTTTTTTGTTTCGGTGTGGAAAATCCTCATGGATGTCCGCCGCCCTAGGGCGGGCGGCGGGGTCTTTCAGACTTACTGACTAAAAACCACCCCGGTGTTCACTCTCTCACCTACGCCGGGGGTCGCGGGAACGAACGATACTTCCGCAACCCCCGGCTGGTGCTGGCCCGCTCCTGCGGGCCTCTCCTCGTGTCAGGGGGGGGAGTGAGGTGTTAAACTCCCCCCGCGACGTCTAAGAGGGGCGCGCGTGGAACACTACGCGCCGCCGCCTCGGGTCCTGATGTGTGGGGGGCGACGGACGTCCCCAAGTCCGTTGCCCCTGGACCCATTTAGGGGGGCTGGAAGAGGGCGTTATCCGCCCTCCGCCGACGCCCGGTGCGCCTGCTGCGGGCAGGGTGAGGGGACGAGATCTCCCTCTCCCTTTCCGCAGCCTCCTTCTGCGAGACGACTGTTTCGCAGAAGGAAACCACCGCGTCCCAGGACTTCTCGCTGCCGACAATAGACTCGACCACGGCCGGCAGCGATAGGTCACTGCCTACTCCTGAGATGAGGGCACGGCGCGGCTCCTCCCAAGCGGCACACTCTGCCAGCGTATGCCACGCCGTGTCCTCCCGACGTATACCTATACCCTACAATAAGTTTTTGACATTAGAGATTGAGACTAGAGTTTGAACGTTTTAAATACTTACGAGAATTGACCGATTTCAGAAAAATCGAATTTCAAATCCTTAGTTGTTCTAATAAGAATCTGATGTGCCATTAACAACTATTGAAAGGAGTTTGTATATAAAACTTCGGCGGCGATTTAAATTAGACGAGAAATTGAGAATTAAGTTTTATGGACGCGTCACTTTTAGGCACATTTCGTTACACGAGAGAAAAAAAAGATATAACTCTCTCTGTCTCTCACACTAATTCTCTCTTATATTTTTATCTGTTGCCAATATTATCATGAAGGTTATAAATTCTCAGTTATGTTATAATAATACATATAATTACATATTTATTTATTTTTCACTTCAAGACATAAAATCAGTGTAACCCTGGCTCTTGTGCTTGGAGTTCCTGTATCACAAGAGCCAGACCTCTCAATTTACAGGGAATATGATAAAGAAGCGCGATGGATAAAAATGAGAATCGTTATATGGCATGCATTAGAAGGTAGGTTTACAAATATACAAGAGAAAAAAAATGCTACATTGCAGTTCGTTTAGCAAACTATACATAGGTAATACCAAAGTATCGTCGTCAAAGTTCGTCTATTTGGTTAACAAATTCGTATGTAACACTTTTTAAATTAAATCGGTGACTCATCCATCATGAACTTTGATCGCAAGACAGCAAACAAAGTAGTCTATGATCCGAACAGATGTTTCTTTATTTTAAACACAGTTTTGCGACGAAAAGTGTCGGAATACCTACAATCAAAAAACATTAAGGTAGATAGATAGAGTTTAAATTATTTCAAGTAGACCTACTTGAAATAATTTAAACATGAGGATAATAACGAAAACAGTGCATTAATAATACTTTGTCGGTTAAATACTTAATCGGATAACAAATTTTCCTAAAAAATATACGTAAAAAATAAATAATGAAAACATCTTCTTCGTCATGCTTGTGGTTTATAAGATTTAGATATGGTTCGAAGAACACAATAAAATAAAAAGAGTTATTTATGTAAACTTTTGTAAATATTTTGAACCTATTTTTTTAGGCTGTAGGCTGTAGACTATCTTTGTTTCATACTGATTCATACTGAATCGGAAATAGGTAGTCTCTGGTCTCCTACTGCTGACTTTCGGAAAATGTATACTGACTTCGGAAGAATGTCGACAAAAAAAAGTTATTATTATTTGGAATGAAATTTTTTCTGCTGCCTTTATCTATAAATTTTACTACGCGTGTTTCAAGCATGTTGTTCGCTTTCAAGGTCTCGGTCCCCGTCCTCGCCATCCCGGCTTACGTATTCGCGAAGGCGATATAGCATTTATTATTATTTTTAAAACCGCTCAACAAGCGCTGGTTGTGTTGTGTTATGCCTCAACACGTGTGCCTGATATACGATCAATAGAATGATGTCATCGTGAAGTGTTTTGTTGTGTTGACACGGGGGTAATATCAATGTTCACTCCAGGCTCTAAATAGCTTAATACCTTTGCCTTGAGGTTTGTAGGTTTGTATTCTTTGATTTTTAAGATACAGCCTAGATGAAAATCTGGAACCGATAATTTTAAAAAAGAAACCTCTTTTAGTCCAATTTATAAGTACATATTTATTATGTTCAAAACATCAACGAAAGCACGCACGTGCGATGATGTTAGAAATATTTTTGCTAAACAAAGCACCCACGAGTGTTTCAGTAGGTACTTTCAGCTGTTTGATTATGCAATAGACAATACATTGAACCAGAGTGTAAAATGATCATGGAAATAAAAACATGTCAGTGTTTTTTTTTTTTTGGAACTGTATCTCGCAGTTCTTCCTAGGAGGTTGTTGTCTGCTATAACAGCCTTGCCTGTGGGTGCCTCAATACATTAAAGCCTCTAGCCAGGAAACTGTTTTTTTTTTATTGAGCTTTATATTCTCATTATGTTCATTGTAAAGTTCTGTGATTGTGTGTTAAAAAAAAACCATTGTATTATATTGCAAAAAATAACACCATAATATATCCATGTATAATATCCCATAGGCCATATTACATAACAGTCACTGTAATGTTATACAACTTGTATAGTACTTACGAGTGTTTCTAATAGCGATCAAGGCCGATTATTCTCGTTTATTTTCGACTCGGATCGCGAAACGTGACGATCGTCGAGTCGCGTTCAAAATAGTGTTGCGATTACTCTTCGTTAGAGGCACGTGCTGAACTTACGTTCAGTTAAAAGGTTAGTATAGTACCTAGTATAAGTGATTTTTATTCAACTGGTCCAGTTGAAAACCAGCGTCAGGCACCAGTTGTCTGGCATTTTTGCTGAACTGGGCCTTTTTGGCGCAGCCGTGAGGCACACCTTCCTGTTTAATTTCTTACATCGGACTTTACACTTTGTTATTTGATTTTTATTTGTTTTTATCTGATGTATGTCTCAGGTGTACTGTGTGTCTTACAGTTTGTGCTAAATAAATGTATTTTCTTTCTTTCTTTCTTTCTTATAGGCAATTTAAATTGAAAACCACTAGAATTAAGGTTATGTTTAATACTATTAATAATTATTGTTTTGCATTTATTGTTGTGATTTAGTTTTAGTTGGTTAATTGGTTTGGAACTATTGTTTACTTGATTTGGAATTAAAAATAAATTGAACTCGTTTATTATTTTGTTTTTATTAAATGTTAGTAGAACTTGCGCACTGCAATACGCGGAATATTGCGGATATTCAACTCATAATGGTATTCGTTTTGTCAGTTGAACACCGAATTGATGAACAACAGCAGGTCTATTCTGTAAAAATCTCACCGTGAAAACTTAGGTGAAGTGAGCTGTCATTCCACCTGATGCTAGGGATTGACACTATTGACAGTTCACTTCTAGCTCACGTCACCTAAGTTTTCACGATGAAATATTTTAGAAGTTGTTCAGAGGTAGAGATACAATGTTAAACAAGAATAAATTAAATAGATTCTTAAAATGTCCAAGATAACAATGACTTCATACAAAATAACAAAAAAGAATCGATGATCTAAGAAATAATAAGCCCTACTTATCTATCCATGTTTTCTGTTACATAATCACTAAGTCCCAAGTTCCTTTGCACCGAACATAACATCGAACGTTTGTTTTATCTTATCGTAATTCTATCGTTGGAATCAATTAAGATAGTTTTTGCCGATACCAGTTTGTCTAAATTCGACTATTTTATCGAGATTAGTGAGATAGGTAACGTTAGTGGTCGAGTCATGAGATTACAATGTCATGGCTTGTGTTTTAACCACGGAACAGTTTTTTCTGTTCCGTGGTTTTCACAGTCTGTCTAACTAGCCTGTATTGTTCCACTGTAGGGCAAATGCGGGAGGCATTTGCCCTCTCTCTCCCTTTTCCAAATTTTAATGTTTAAGATTTTGCGGGAATTTTGAAATGTTGGTGCACTGCCTGCACCAACATTTCAAAAATGTATTAATTACTGTCCATGATACGTCACGCACTTCACTGCAGTATGATGTTGTTCACACTTTTACATCCCCAACGTACGTAACGTAAACAAGGGGTTTTATTAAAAGAATTAACACAAAAAATTACTTGACTGAAATAATTACTTAAACAACAGCTAATCAAATCATTTGAAATGAATTTGAGTGTTGAGACTGTGTTAGCTGTGTTCTAACGTTTTGTAACCGGCCGGTATATTCTATTCTGTAAAAACATCACCGTGAAAATTTAGGTGAAGTGAGTTTGAAGCGAGCTGACACTATTGACAGCTCACTTCACCTGCTTAGATGAATCAATGCTGTAAAAATCACCAATGAAAGTTATGACAAAAAAAAAACAAATAACACAAATAAATAAATACAAGCTGAGCTACATTCGGTAAGAACCATTGAATAATTAACGTAGGAAAACAGTTGGTGTATATAGGTCAATAAATAATGTAACATTTTCAAACCACACAATATAAAACAGCTCATATTTGCCTATGTATTTGTCGCGCCCATGTACTGCTCCAATTTACCTAAGCTGTTATCTGCACATAAACATTGACATTGCGAATGAATGTGTCGACTTATATAACTCACGTTCAACAAAGAACTATGAAGTGTATATATAGATAAGAATTACTTTGTTTGTAGAGTGATTTCTACGTTTATTAGGTTTTGACTTTTAGCTAAAGCCTAGATTTGTTTTGTGAGAAATGAATGATTTTTTCTTCGTATGTTGCCTGTCAAGTTCTGTTTTCTTGGAAAATCTTCAAATAAAACGGCTATGGGGATAATACCATATCATAATTTGCCTATAATCTGCCCTATGCTGGGACGCAGACCTCCTCTCAGTGAGAGGGAGTGGGCCGTAATCCACCACGCGGGCGCAAATGCGGGTTGGTAGATGTCACACGTCTTCGAATTTTTGCTTCTAGGACATGCCGGTTTTCTTACGATGTTTTTTTTTTCACCGTTTTGAGAGCAGTGGTGATGAAATAATTTACACAAAGTAAAGCGCCTGTCTGTGTACGGCCCTACGACCTACGACTCGCAAGTACAGACGCCAGCACATCAAGCTACTACAATCTGTCAGATATCTTTAATAGATTTTCAACTTTATCGCTAAAGCATAAGGTTCAAAGTTGATTGGGAAAATCTGACAGTTTCGGGTAGCTTGATGTGCTGGCGTCTGTACCATTGGGCCACCACTGGTTTATCTGTGTTATTGTTCTTGACCAAGGTGATGGCCCTAGTATACTTAATATCAAATTCAATTCTCACACTCTTCCCAACATAGTGGATAAGTAAACTTAGAGACAACGTTTCTACCAAGTAGGTACCTCATGCAGCGTAATCAGCAGACATCTAACATACCTACATACATATGTACCTGGACTTAACTACACTTTGAAGTACATCTCCACAAAAGTCTGCCATATGCAAAACAGTTTGTTTACCGTGATAACAGCTATCTAATCTGTGGTAAACACTTGAGACGTCTCATTTGACTCAAACTGGATGCGTTATTATAAGTGGATGGTGCTAAGTAAGCGATGGACCGCTTTGTGTGGGTCGATTGATATTTTTCTTTGTGAATTTTTAAGGCATGTGTAGAACGGTATAATATGAACGATAGACTCTAGAATGATGTGATAAGGTAACAGTACGGTTTAAAAGACGATATAGCGACAAAAATTTGAAAGAGTATGCTTAGATGGTTCGGTCATGTTGAGCGGATGAATGGAAGGAGACTAACAAAAGTTGTTTACAAGGCAGATGTGAGTAGAAACGCCGGGTGGGGGCCCCTTGGAGGACATAATAATGACCTTATTGGTAATGTTCTTCAGAAAGGTAGGTCCGTAGTACTCGCAACCGGTGTCTGTGTATGACTAGATGTACATATAAACGAGTCAAAAGGAGTACGTAAGTATCGTAGCATGTGGCGTTCTGTAATTTTTGCCTACCTATGGAAAAAAGCGTGTTATTGGGGTTTATCATTTGGAATTTCTTAGTAACAGCCCGGAGTTTGGAAGTTGGCGGTGTGCGTGCCTCGGAAAGCACGTTTTAAGTCGTTGGTCCTGCGCCTGATCTCTCTCCAGTCGTGTCGGATTGCGTGCTGTCCAATCTAACTGAGAGTGAGAGAAGAGAGATTGCAGGTACACTCTCTTCCCTCACTTTCTCTCTGTCTGCGCACGCACTTGTGCACTATAATATCTCCCGCGTCGAAGGCTAGTCTCCGTTGAGATTGGAGACCATGGCCGAAATAGGGTCTAGAGGACTTTTATTATTATGACAGGGCCCCAAACGGTGCTTTTTTTTCCTAAAATTTACCGTTTGGTCTTAGTAAAAATAAAATATCGTACTTACTTGTAATAAAAAATACCACTTCATGTAAAATACTGGTATCTAGCTGCATCCGGATAGACTGAAAGCCGACCCCAACATAGTTGGGAAAGGGTTTGGCAGATTGATCGAGTTATACATGTAGGTCCTTAACCACTATCTCGTGTTTCCTTACACGTGCAACCAGTTTCTATTTTTATTTGAGCACATCAAAATCAAAAGTCACTTATTCAAACTAGGCTGAGAATCAGCACTTTTAGAACGTCAAAATTACAAAAGACCGTCCCCCAAAACGCCCGCCCTTCACCACTTCCTAGTGCTTTCGCTGGGGAGAAGAAGTGGCGCAAGAAACTCCCCAGCAGCACAGCTGTCTGTTCAGTTTCAAAATACTTGACTGAATACAATAAA
This sequence comes from Eremobia ochroleuca, assembly GCA_949629135.1. Classification (NCBI taxonomy): domain Eukaryota; kingdom Metazoa; phylum Arthropoda; class Insecta; order Lepidoptera; family Noctuidae; genus Eremobia; species Eremobia ochroleuca. Next base: position 15,526,230 of record OX451385.1, read on the forward strand.
AGGTATGCAAAGTAATTAACATTACAAGACACAGATCACTAAATTCAATTATTTGCTGTATGTCAGCTAGCCACGCCAATATACTAACAAATACATAGATTAGTATCAAGGTTTGCTTCTGACGTTATGCTAACAAACCTCGTGTATGTTATTTAATGCACAAGTGTGAAATGCCTTCGATAATTGACTTTTTTTAATCATCGTGTCGTTTTCCGTTTAAACAAAGTCGTTTGATTCCAAGTGAGTTGTTTCAAAGTCGAGGACGTTTTCATGGTATCTATTGGTTCGCCAATTTCTTTTGATTTTGTTGGGTTTCTTTTAACTTTGTCAATGAAGCCGCTTCTTGTCAAAACGCTCTTATTGTCAGTACGTGAGAATTGTATCCTGCATGTACTCTAATTGCGTAAAACACTATCAATCACAATATGAATCATTTTGAAGAATATTGCTAATCCATTGCTTCATATGTTTGAAAATTATGTCTGCTCAACAACGTAAATAACGCAATGAATTTTGTTGAACTGTCAAAATAAAAGCCTACTGTTAGTGTGTTTTTTATTTTTAATTTCGTTAGTTACTGATATTACGTAAGATTGGAAGGAGCGGAGGGGGTTCATCCAAGTCTTATTTTTTTCTTACGTAGGGGGAGGGGGAGTCAGAAAGTGGTCAAAATTGTCTTACGTAATAAGTAATAGGTTAATGCAATAACAGAAGATACATAGTTATGGCTATTTTATGATTCAACACCACATAACCTGAACAATATATATATTGACCGTTCATGGTAATGTAGTTTAGGAAGACAACTGTTAAACAAATGTCAAATTCAGTATAGATACTGGAAAAATGGTTGAATATGATGCAGGGGCTGACTTTATGAAAACAAAAAGTGTTTAAAACACAGATTTTCCAAAAACTCATATTGTACTAAGGTTACTGGGATTTAACGTTGAGTTAATATAGCTTTTTGACCACCAAGACTCCTAATTATTTATTCTAATTTAGTGAAACGTGCAGTCCATGACGTATAATATTAACTGAATAAGGAAATCACTTTAAAAATTTGGGCCCTTTTCACACCCTAATTTCGATACATTTTAAATTAGTTCCATATTTTTTCGCAGCTCAAGACATATTGGCCACTGGACCAGCACAAATCATGCGTGTGACAGATGATCTCTGTATTGGCCGTACAAATACACAGATTAAATATTATTTACTAACACGTACGTTTAGCCTTTATGCCTTTGCCAGGTACGTACTAAAGATAAACACGTGTTTCCCGCATAATGTTTTAGAACTAAATGTGTAACATACAATTGTTAGCGATTTGTTTTAATTTTGCAATTGTAATTTAAATTTGTCACGTTGTATCGAATGCAGTAAGTCGGTAATGGATGCACTAATGGCGTGCTTAGGTTTTATACACTGAAGTTTATGCTCTCTGCGAGTATGAAGTTATTACTATACTTAATCTGCTAGAACCCGTTGGATGCGAGAAGCACGCACCCGGCAGGGGGGTGAAACTTAGATAGCCAGTTAGTTTCTTAACTGAGACGGAACAATATACAACGTGTAACGTTAAATGCGCAAAACCTCTTAAGGGGTCTTTGTACTCATGATTATGAACAACTTTTACTATGGGACCAAACCGGAAATCGCGAAAAAAAAATCAGCTGTTCCCTACATTTTGACGAGTTATGCGAACATGAAGTAGTAGGGAACAGCTGATTTTTTTTTCGCGATTTCAGGTTTGGTCCCATAGTAAAAGTTGTTCGTTGTTGTGTAATGATGAGTACAATGACCCCTTAAGAGGTTTTGCGCATTTAACGTTACACGTTGTATATACCAACTGAAAAATATTGTAATGTATGTGGTGCGCTGCCATTATAACCCCTGTTGATGATGCTGATGCCGCTGAGTGTAGTAACCAGGGCTCTGAACCGGTTTAAAAAGAGCGGTTAATTTCGATGAAATACCGGTAAATATATCGTTCCCTCATTAACCGGTTAAACAAGTGAACTGTTCATATGTAACCCAAATGACAAAGGTTACCGGTTACATAAGCACAAACGGTTTTGACACCCAAATAAACCGGTTAATTCCGTAAGTCGTAAATATTTTTCGTCTACTTTTTTAACACTTCCAACAAGTTATAGTGACATTAGTACATTTAGTACCCCAGAAAACATTAGGAAAAAAAATGTTTGATCTGAGGACGTCAAATACAACCGGAGAACTTAAATGGTGCGGGTAGATTCATGTTGCGACTTGCTTAGTTAGGGGGCGGGGGGTGTTTAACCGGTTAATTTTCACTTTCAAAACCAAAATTTATGAAAAACCGGTTTCCCGCAAAAACTGGTAAAAACCGGTAAAGTGCAAACCTTAACCTAAATCGATTTCGGTTTGGGGTCAATGACCGTAACCGGTTAAGAATTTCAACCGGTTTCCGAGCCCTGGTAGTAACTATGGTTGTAGAATGTATGGTTTTTTGGGTAACTATTATACTCTGTATTCAGATACGGAATCTTTGCCTACAGGGTTTTAGTATTAGTTTTAACTTAGATATAATTTTAATATTTAGTCAAGCAAAAAGTGCCGACAAATTGCTTTGCAGTTTGGCAGGTGTTATGTTAAAATAAAACTGTAACATTATGGATTAAATAAAAAGAAAAAAACATAAACTTTGCTTAAAGTTAAGTAGTCATTAGAGACAGTTAAACCATACATTTTTGACGTATAAAAACGTCACTTAACTTCAATCACCGTTTATAAATAAGCACCTTTATAATTTGTGGTGTAAGCAAGCCTACATTCTATTTAAAGTCAACATATTATAAAACTATTTCCTTCATCCATCATTAATCACTGGGGCAGTGCAAATCACTAGTATTCACAAGGTCTAAGTGTGCAACTCTACTGGCATTGAGAAGCAGGTTACTGCATTCTAAATTCTAATGCAAGTAACTGTACCTACAGGGAAGTCGGCAGTAATTAAAACTGAGGTTATAAACCATAAGCACGTATCTTGAGCTGTTGATAGTTAATTAAGAGCGGACTGGGTTGAAAAGGTAATTTGTCGGAAGACCTTACTTTACTTGTATGTATAGCGCTACAAGTGTCTTTTGGCGCGTGGCCAAAATCGGAACTAACGCCGCCATCTTGTTTTTCAATACATTTCACAAAACAATTGCACAAATGTTTACCGACAGCGCCCCTATCTCGAGTGCCAAAAAATCCTTGTAGCAGTTTAGGTAACACTAGTGTAAGAGCTCGTGGTGAAGTCATAGCAACCGCACTGGTCGATCGAGCAGGTTAAGCTACGCTTGCCGCGGTCGATCTGAAGATGGGTGACGATCTTTATGTACCGATAGCCATCCGTATCTCGGAAAGCACGTTAAGCCATTGGTCCTGACTGTGGTTCGTGGATCTTTGAGTCGTTACGGATAGTCTGAAGCCCGAAAGTCTGACAACCAATCTTACCAAGGCGTATCGTATTACCCAGTTACTGGGTTTTGGAGGTCAAATAGGTAGTCGCTCCATGTAAAATACTGGTATTCAGCTGCATCTGGTTAGTCCAGCCAGAGAAGCACGCTTTCAAGCCGAAAAGATCCTTGTAAATATAGTAGAGTTCTTTGTGAAAGAGCTCGTCCAGGGAGGGACTTTCTCCATTCCTATTTCTCGGCCTCCGCCAATTTCCCGCGTAATTACAGGTATATCGGGCTTCAGCTTTGTCTCTGAGATGGCAACGCACCTACGCGTATAATTTCGTACCACACTGACAGTAGGAATGGCTTTCATTTTGACAGTTCAACAACACTCATTGCGTTATTTACGTTGTGAGAAGACACATTTTTCGAACGTATGAAGCAATGGATTAGCAATATCCTTCAAAATTATTCAGATTGCGATTGATAGTGTGTTACGCAAGTAGGAAGCAGCGGTGCTATTCCGTATAAATCTCACCGTGAAAACGTAGGTGAAGTGAGTTTGGATGCTAGGGATTGACACTATTGACAGCTCACTCCAACTAAATTTCACGGGGATATTTTTACAGAATAGCACCACAGTTATCATACAGTTTAGCTGAGCTCAGATAGCTACATATCCTTGGGACAAACAAAACTAAAATTCTACATAACTAATTAATTTCACATCACGTCCAGCAAATTTACAGAAGCAAACGTTTAAGTTCAAGCTATTTGCCGTAAAACAAATAAGTTCTCAAACTGTAAGCGAAGTAATTACAATTATTTAAATACAAGCTGGGTTCGTTAGTTTTGACTCAAAGAGGCAATTGTTTACAGTGCATGCAAATTAACTGGCGCCCCTCGTATTTGCGTGAATTTGGCACTGAACCTTGGAACTGTTGCCATAGAATTTATTATATTTATTTAACTAAAGTGTAAAACATAATGGTCCATAGAATCATATAGAATAATTTATGTCTATTCATCATAAAACTTTGTATACTAAGTAGGTAGTTTTGTACGCGAAATGATTTTTTAAGTGGTTTTTTTTTTTAAATTCGTACAATTTTTAAAACATGGTTTTACTTATGAAGGCGCACATCTTTGGAATTTATAGTCATATTAGAAAAAAAATCTTTTTTATTCGATAGCAATTTTTGAGGAAGTCTATACTCCATTTGAAATAAGATTAGACATTTAAATAAACCTTTTTTACAGTCCATTCAACCGATTTTGAATTCTATTGCATTAACTGCATGACAAATGACAGCTGCAGTAAACAGTTGGTATTGTAACCACTTTTTTGCTTTTAATACCATCCTTATTGTCTACGATATAGAAGTCAAAATAGGTTGAACGGACTGTAAAAAAGGTTTATTTAAACGTCTAATCTTATTTCAAATGGAGTATAGGCTATTTAAAATCGCGCTAAGACCCTAAGGAGACGAGCGATAATAAAAAAAAAACAAAAAGTTCGCTAAGTAAGAGAAAACGAAGTTATAGCGCGGACAGGCGATGCGATGCGATAGGGTGGGTCGGGGGTCAAGAAACTGCAGGAGCTAGTTACCTATACTGGATACTTTTTTTACCGTCTCCAAATTTTTACAGGATGTTCTACTCATGAATATGAACAACTTTCACTATGGGACCAACTCTGAAATTACGAAAACAAAATCAGCTGTTTAATACAAAAGTTCAATACCAAAATGTATGAAACAGCTGATGAATTTTTCGTGATCTCAGAGTCATTGCCTGAAACACAGGATTACCTAGTTCAGGCATAAATCATGACTGAACTTGACATAGAACTGTATTTAACGTTAGTCCTTATATTTTCGAATACATTTTATTTATTATTATTATTATTTTATAAATAGACACCGTGGGCTAGCAAAAGTAATAAAAGGTAAACAAATGACAAACGCGTGTAACTTCCGTTATCTATGAAAATTTTCCAACATATACCCTTATTTAACTGTATCTAGCTTTGACAGTATAACAGTAACTGTCTTATATAAGTATGGATCCGTCGACTTTCAGTACGATAGAGGTGACTTCTGTTTACTTATTTGAAGGGGAAAGTCTAAACATAATGGCGGGTGATAAGGCTCTTTGACTTAGGTTAAGTTTTGACACTCGGAACGAGATATCAACAACGGTTCGTGTTCTTCGTACTGGGATTCTCTTTGTCGTTATCGGTCTTTTTTGTTTCTGTTTGATTATTATTTCAGTTATGATTAAATTACGATTATTGTTTATTTGTATTACTTTTAGTTTTGATAGATTTGACATTATGTTTTTTTTTTTGACTTGTACCAATAAAATACTATGACTATTCCGGAAGCAAAAGGTTTAAGCGCCAGTACTATGCTCGCGTCTCCTAGAGGGTTGCCAAGCTGTGGTTTTCTGCTCAAACTTATAAAATATACAGACTTAAAACTAGAAAATCTTACATTGAGTATTTACATCCATATTATAGATCTGCGCTAATCAAGTCTTCATGCGTAACAACGAAGGTTACACAATCTAATGATCGTAATAAATTACGTTGCCTACTAGAGTTTTATACCACTTCGATTAGGTAAACGATATTTTCCAATCTATCCTCTCATCCAGGCACAGGTATGCCGCAGCAAAGACAACCTCCACAAGTGGGGGTTCATGGATGGCTCTGACCTCCGGTGTGTGTGCGGCGTCTCATCACAGACAATGGCTTACCTCCCATCTTACACCGTCATCTGCCACCTGCACACGTCGCGTTGCTGAATTTTGGGCCAAACAAATAAAAAAAAAACACATATATTTTTCGGTCATTTTTGCCATCGACACGCTAAGAAGAAGAAGAAGAACAATATTTTATTGTACAGACGCCAGCACATCAAGCTACACGAAACTGTCAAATTTTCCCAATCAACTTTGAGCCTTATACTTTAGCAATAAAGTTGAAAATCTATTAAAGAAATTTGACAGATTGTAGTAGCTCGATGTGCTGGCGTCTGTACATACATATACAGCGTGTAACGGAAGGGGGGTATCAACCCTGAAGGAGGTGAATGTGCTCATAAAACTCAACAACTTTCCCCAAAGAACATAGGTCGAAATATGAAAAAAAAAAATTGGCCCTCCCTTACAAAACTGACTACCAGCTGATTGATTTACTATGGGAGGGCCAACATTTTTTTTCATATTTCGACCTATGTTCTTTAGGGAAAGTTGTTGAGTTTCATGAGCACATTCACCTCCTTCAGGGTTGATACCCCCTTTCCGTTACACGCTGTATATGTTCCATTTTTACACACTTATTTACATTTTTGTAATACCTGAAATAGAAACCTGTCCCAAACGACGACTGCCTATTGCATCTATACTATTCATACTTAATATAAACTTTAGTAAGGTACCTGCGGTAAATAAGGGCCAGCGGCTATCAAGGACCATCAGAGAAGTAACACACATTCAATAGTTTTATAGATTGGATCTCTCGCATACATAAAAAGGACCAATAGTATTGCTATCACACGCGCGCGCGTTGCCGTGCGCGCCGTCATTTCGTCAATAGCCCCGAGTAATTCACTGGGGACGGTCGTAGCCACAGTTTAAAAAAAAATAACGATGCAAGAATTTTCATTACAAAGAACATAGTATATTTTTAAATAATTGAACAGCGAATTACTGTAAAGTGGACATTAGAGCTATCGAATCAAGGTAAGTTCGTTCATTTTGTTGATATTTGCCAACTATCAAATCAAGTTTTGTAAAAAGTGACGCCATTGCTATTAAGGGCCACCTAGAAGGAAGTGAATAAGGGCCGGCCCTTATTGGCCTGTCTAAATATATATTTTTTTATTTGGTTTTCTTTTTATGTAGATAAATAGCTTTATCTTTTTACTAACATTGATGTTATTGTTAGTTATATCTATTTGAAACATTTTTACAAGCTTTTTAACATGCTATGTGTGTGGGTTTATATGTGCTTCCGATTTAAAACTTTGCATGCTTTCGACGAAAATACAATATTATAGTAAGAACGAGCTAATCTTATAATGGAGGCAGAAGGTAGTCAACGGGATTCCTTAGCGAATAACAATAGATTGGTTGACATTATTTTTGAAAAGGCATCCAGATAACAGCTAATACCAACTCCAAATTATGCGGTGGTGAAGCAAAATAAACCAAGACGGAAAGCTATTAACTACAAAAGCCAGTGGGTTACTAGAGACTTATTTATGGAAAGAGAGAACAAAAAGAAAACACAAAAGAGACACCAAATTCCTAAAGGGGGCAAAAAGAACAAAGAAAATAAGAAAAAAAAACAAGGGGAACCCTGATGATACGTGGTACTGCTTCGCATGTCATACGGAAAGGATCCAAGATATGCGACAGTGTCAAGTGTGTCAGAAATGGTACCACGACCATCGTGTTGGCCTAACGAAAGACGATATCAATTTCGTTTGCCCCGAATGCAATTAAATGATAGCAGGCCAAAACCGAGGTTAAAATTAAGGATCTCATTTGATAATAGTTGATTACCTATGTTAACAATTAATAATAATAATACTGCGGATCCACTGACCATTGATATATGTTGATTTCATAATTCTATTTAGATTTTTCGTGCTTGTTACTATTTCATTATTTTAATAAAGGCCAGGGAATTTGCCGGACAGAAAATAGCACTTATTTTTTAATTTTTGATAAAGCTATATTTTTGGTTAAGAGTTTTTTATCTAAAAATAGTATAAATTTGTTGATTTTGCTTAAATAACATCTTTTTGTAACAAAATAATTATTCCTTAAGTTTTATAAGGACCGATTTATGTTTTTTATATATGATTAATGGTAAACTGTTAAATATTTTGTCTGAAAATATTAATTATGTTGAGTTATACAGGAAAACCATTTATTTTATGTTTTATAAGCTTAGTTTCTTTTAATCTTGTCTCGGACCTTAATAGACTACCTGAGTTTATTAAGGTCCTTAGTAAAGGATTTTTAAAAGTTCATTTTTGTTCACAAAATGATTAAAACCTAGCCATATAGGTATATTTTTTAGATCTCAAATAAATAATGTTCAATAATATTCCTGATTTTTATTTCAAATTCACCTATTTTTTTCAATATTCTATTTTTAATTATGCCGGCTCTTATTTACCGCCGGTACCTTATTATAAATGGTAAAGTAACTCTGTCTGTCTGTCTGTTGTGAAATTTGGCACACAGGTAGACCTAAGGTAGGAAATAGGCCTTTTTCTTCCGGTAGTACAAAAGATAGTGTAAAGTAAAGCGTTCGTGTATAAGAATGCCCTTAAGGCCCGGCGCACACTGGCGGTACGACACGGCAGGGGATCCTTCAGCATCCCTACATGTAAGCGCACACTAGCAGTAACTATGCCGCGACGCCTTTAAGCATACCTACGCGTCCTTAGGCATGCCGAGGCGTCCTTAGGCATCCGATCTTAGGGTTCCGAGGGATGCCGAAGCGTTCCGAAGGCTGCCGACACGGCATGCCTAAGCATGCCGCAGTATTGTTTTTGTACTTACGACCGTTAACATTGAAATTTCAACTTTATTTCCATACTATTAAATTATATTTTTACTCGTCGCCTAAAAATACCTTGCCAATTGCCATGTAGTGCCGCCAGGTGGGCACCGGGGCTAAAAGTCGAGTTGTTGAGAAAAACAATTGCTAATCTATAAAACAATGGACACGCGACTTCGATTTGTTTTTGTTATCGATTGTGAAGTAGTGTTTACGTTTACCACTGTTTATTACTAGTAGCTAATAAATTACCGGAAACTGATCGATGATTGAAAATAATTTAATATTATATATCATGTAAGTTATTTGATACTGATTAGTATCTCAGATTTGGTAAGTAACTTCTGAGTAATCAAATTGCAAAATATAGCCAAAATAAAAAACAAAAACAAAGATGTACTATAAAATATAGATTGGGAATTCGAGGATCAAAGTCAACATCATTTATTTGCTCTTAATGTGGTAGGTACAAAAGGTACCTACTTAGTTCTTTATAAGTGCAGTGACATTTTTACTATAATACGATAATTTCAATAAACAATTCAACCTACAAATAAAATGAAAAGAAATTAAAAATGCTCCATAGTCTTCAATGAAATTGACTGCAACTTTTGGCAAGGCCATGTAACATTAAGATTTAAGACAAATGTGGTCTTTTTGAAATATGTTTATTGGCAATGCTTGCTAATGTTGACCTAGCTAAAAATGTTTGCGCGAGTTCGTACCGAAGCTTTTCACGCGATTGTGCGTAACAAAACATCTTCACTACTGAGGAGGGTGAGAGACAGTCGCAAACACATCCTGAGAACTGTAGCGGAGAGTTTCAGCTCTCCGATTGTAAAGCAGTTTGTGCGACGAATGATTAGTATTAACTCTAAACAATGAGTTGTTTTAATACTATGTTACTAACACTGTATGGGTTCTTTGTTCCGAAATAAAAATAATTATTTATTAAAACCTGGGCAAGAAGAATACATAGTCATCTTGACATTTGTAAACACAATCTTGTCTCAATGTAAGTAGTTATCTCCATAATCTTAATTCTCATATCATTGCGGGACGGAAAAGTTTGCATTCCTTTGTCCTTTATCATTCATTTTCATTCAAACTGATTAAAGATAAAGATAAAGATAAAGATAATTTATTTGTCCAAAACACGCGTTTACATACAAATTAAGCATGCAAGTTCTTATGAAGTAGTTCTGTCCGTACATGTTTTACCTGGTGAGGTGTACAAATTTGTTTTTTTTTTTTTTTACAATTTACTATATTCAATTATATATTACAGTCATCTCTAGCCTATTGTTATACGTGGCATATTCATAAAAAGTAATATCTATTTTCTGTGAATTTTATAATAAGAATCAAAGACAAAAATTGTGCAATAGTAATCGTCACAAAATGGAATCAAAAATAATAATGTCAAAAGGTAAAATAATGTCAAAAGTCTAAAATATGTCAAGGATAAAATTATGTCAAATGGTATCCATTAAGAAATCGTTCACATTATAGTAACATTTGTCTATTAGTAAATTCCGAATCTTGTTTTTAAATAAATTTATAGTCAGCGCTTTGTAAGACTGAGGTATTTTGTTATAAATTTTAGGTGCCATACAGAAAAAGCTTTTTGACATTAGAGCAGTTTTTGTTGAGTGTAAGCAAAGTTGGGTATTGTCGCGTCTGTTGCGTGGAAACGTATCAGATAGTCGTGGAAACAAATGGGGGTTACTTTTTACAAAAGATGCTACTTCAAAAATGTACAAAGACGGTAAAGTTAATAATTTGTATTTTTTAAATATTGGTTTGCAGCTTTCTGTCGAGTTTATGTTAAACATAGCACGTAAACATCTTTTTTGGGCTTTGAAAGCAATTTCTTTGTCCGTCGAGTTACCCCAGAAAATTATACCATATCGCAACACTGATGCAACCAACCCATGATAAGCAGTCACCAGAGCGTCCGGGTTAAGTTCTGAGGCCAGTTTGAAGAGAGCATACGCGGATGAGCTCAGCTTTTTACTCACGAGTTCAATGTGGGCTTTCCAATTCAGATTCGCATCAATAATTACCCCGAGAAATTTGGCATTGTCAACTTTCTTTAGAACTGAGCCATTGTGCCGGGCTTCAATTGCGTTATCAATCTGCATCCGTTGAGTGAAATGCATAATGGTAGTTTTATCTAAGTTAATTTTAAGATTATTCCGATTTAACCATGCTATTATAGATGTCAAAGATTCATTAATGTCAAATTCATACATGTCTTTATTATTACCTGTTATAGTCACTGTACTGTCATCTGCAAATAAGGTCATGGGGTGTTTAGTCGCACTAGGCAAGTCATTAATGTATAATATAAAAAATAGAGATCCCAGTACGCTTCCTTGTGGGACTCCATAGACTGGCGTTCGTTGGTCAGATATAAAGATTTCCTCTTTCTTTGTCTTTATATTAATTTTTGATATTTCCGTGTACTGTTTTCTGTCAGTGATTGTTTGGGATTTTGTGTTCTTCATAGTTTTATTCCATTGATTGTTCAAGTTTCGTAGCAATGAAACCGAGGCTAAACTCCCGAAAGATTTAATAAGTAAATGTAGCTTTATACGGAGAGAAAAATCTTAGAAAATTTACTGTGCTATCTCATAATCTGAGTGCATTTGAGTGGTAATGGAAAAATTATCATGCTAGCACGGCAAATATTTCTATGCTGCACAGTAAAATTTATTGGACTAATAGAGAATGTTTGGCAGTCGCTCCATGTAAAATATTGGTACCTATTCAGCTGCATCCGGTGAGACTGGAAGCCGACCCCAACATAGTTGGGAAAAGGCTAGGCAGATGATGATGAGTGAATGTTTACCAATCTCCCTTAGAACATTTTCTGTAGATGTCACTAATTGCAATCACTTTATAGTGAGCACGGTATTTTTTCTAAGAATTTTCTCTCCGTGTAGATAAAAGAGCTGGTCCGGAGAAGTAGGTAGTATAATCCTTCACTGGACGAAAACCTTATCACTTTTTATTACCATCAAGTATCGTTAGACCCTTTGTATACACACACACACACACACGTTTTTCTTGCCGTGAAGAACTACGGTTTCGTCGGCGTGTTCAAGCAAGGTCGTCAGTGTTGTATGGACCACTATGGAAGCTTGTTGACACACACGTTTTTACGACTTACTGTGTTCCGGTTCAAAGGTATTACTTTTCAGCTTTGTCTCTCGGATGGCAACACACCTGTGTAGACTCTGGTATTGCACATGATTTTTTGCCTCCTAATAACGTAAAGATCTTCGTCCTTCTTACTGCAAAGTGCGAGTCCACCTCATAGTTAGTCAATTTTTCTATTAACGTCACCGAGCTATCTTCACCATTGTTTTTTATTTCAAATTCTTTGCAATTGCAACTGTTTTTTAGTGACGTCACTAAACTATCTTCACTATTGTTCTTGTTTCAATTCTTATTCAAATGCAACTGTTTTTTATTCTCGTCCTATTGTTTTTTTAAACGGTAGGTATTTTCCTTAAAACGTGACGTTATCTCGTTGTAGTTGAAAACAGGCCGGCAAATGGGTCACAGTTTATCGCGCGACTGTAGTTTTGTTATGTGATATATTGTTTATTATTATTTAATTATTCGTTTGCATTGACCAGTGTCTGGCGGTGGCCTAATGATACAGTTATCTGTATTGTCTAATATAATGTTATATGATACGGCCAGTTTCATTTGGCTCGCATCGTGTTTTCGCACAGAATTGAAGGGCAGCTTGAATTAAAATAAAATTGATAGCGAACTTATTCTCTACTGGTCTTAATTGAAAAGTCAACTAAAAGAGTAATTCTATTATTCGACTTCTTATAAAAAAATCTTGCATTCAAAGTTTTCAACCTAAAACCCTACGACACGGTACCAACAGTTTTCTATTACAAAATGGTATTGGTTCTACAACGTGTAACGTTAAATGCGCAAAACCTCACACACCCCAACTGATTTTTAATTCAATTGACCTATTTCAGAGAGAAAATAAGTCATTAAAAAAATTGTAAAGGTTTTATGTGCTGTTTTAGTTTTACTGGCCATTCTGATGGTTTCTTGCGTCTGCGACGACGCTTTATCGAGGGAGGAGTCGTCATCGGGCCGCTCCGCCGCGCTGACATTGGCTTGCTTGACCTATTAATAAATAGACACGGCAACGTTTCTAACGAAGATTTTTTGAAAAATGTGCCCTATATTAAAAACTGGTTCAATTAATTCTGCTCGTTATTCAGATCAAACTATTTTCAGGTTTTGCGCATTTAACGTTACAGGTTGTATACTTATTAGTAACGTAATCAAAATTCTATAATTAGACAATCTGATAAAAACCCACACACGTTGATGTGTTACTTTCATATTTATAAAATATAAATATGCATGCATAATCAGCCTATAATGTTCCCACTGCTGGGATACAGGCCTCTTCTCTTCGAGAGGGAGACAATATAAATAATATAAAAATATATATTAAAAAAAAAAATATTATTATAAAAATAGGTATATATAATATTATATCAACTAACTCAATGAATTAGCATTCACTAGGCCCTGTTATCGATGGTATCAGTAACAAAGTTATGTCTTTGTTGGCCATGACAGGCCGTCTGACATTGGCAGTTCAGGTTGATGACCCCTGTTCGGGCCCATCCGGGCGATTTCGGGAATTCATATATGACGAGAGAGGCGTGATCAGTTGATCAAAATGAAAAAAAAAAATGGATAAGATTCTGTGAAATTGTAAGTATAGGTTCTGGCCCACATGATACATCTATATTAATAATTATTTTAAAGAGGAAAAATCTGTGAGTGAGTACGGAGTGGATAATATTCGAAACCGATCGGATTGGATTTTCGGATCCGATTCTGAAAATTCTTTCACCAATGTGAAGCTACAGTATTCCCAAAGGTCTTAGGACATATTTATGTTAAAACAAGAAGTTTCACGCTGACAAAATCGCAGGCAGAAGCTAGCATCTGATTGGCAAAAAATTTCCTTGTATTATTTGAGTATTCGATCAGTTTAGTACCTACCTAGTTATATTTATACTTACTTGATTTAAGATTCTCTCGTAAAACAAAAGGTCTTTAAAGCCACAGAGACATATTTCAAGCTTGCCGAATAATACCTTCTCGTTTAAAGGTAAAAGAATCTTCAAAGGTACCTAGAGAGAGATTTACGTGCCTATTTTAGACATTCAAAAGAGCCCTGCGACCCTGTGACTTTCACTGAAACTCATGTAAATTCGAGTCCTTGAAGGATTATGAAACGCTTTAAAATTAATCATTCAAGCTATATAATTAAAACTTTGCAGTCCTGTCATAAAATCATTCATCATGTTTTGTGTTTCTGCACATAATTATCTTTTGCATGCTACAATTAATTACCACCAGTTTATAATTAATTTAAAGCTTCCAATGTTTAATTATGCTACCCTAAATATTGTTGTAATGCAAATATGTATGTGCGTGTTTTTTGTCACTGAAGGAAAACAAACGAAAACAAACTAGATTATATCACGTTGGTGCAAAAGTTCTGATAAGAAAAAACTTATTTTTGATTTTTATTATAATTTTATTTCTTTCGACATAAGTCAACTATCTAAGCCTACAAAAGTACTCCAACGATTTGGCAAGTCGCTAATCCCTTTTTCCCAGAACTGCGAATCCTGTGAGTTAAAAAAGGTTACGACGTCCGATTTTACTTGTTCGAAATTTCGGAATTGTTTCTCACTTAGAAAAGACTTCAAATGGCGAAATATGTGATAATCGGTAGGCGACAAATCAGGCGAATATCGTGGCTCACCCACGATATTCGCCTGATTTGATCCCAGTTCTGTTAATTTAAAATGCGTCTCTTTAGCGGCATGAGGGCGAGCGTTGTCGTGTAAGGGCCCTTTCCCACGGCAAGATCCCGTTTTTTGCAGGCACGGTTCTTTGCAGGATCCCGTTTAGTAGTGTACGTGTTTGTGTAAACCTGACATTACAGGCATTAATCTGACTTTAATCATGTTTGGTATGAAGTAAAAAATGATATATCATACTTGGGTTTACTTAATACTTGTTAATTACTAGTAGATATTCCAGTTAACCTTTCCAACTAAATTAAATATGCTTGAGCTAGGAGTGGTTCATGTCAATAGTATCGAGGCATTATGAAGGTTGTGTGTTATAGGGAACCTGCCATCATGCAGGCTGGCAGAAAAATGATTCTACGGGGTACTAACGGTAGGAATCGCTTTCATTTTGACAGTTCAACAACATTCATTGCGTCATTTACGTTGTTGAGCAGACAATTTTTTTGAAAGTTTATGTAGCAATGGATTAGCTATATCTTTCAAAATTATTCAGATAGTGATAGAAAGTGTAAACGCAATTACGGTGCTGGTAAGATTCGATCACTCAAGCGACTTTTGAATCGGCGAAAAAATTGTAGCGAGAATGTGATGTTACAAGGTTATTTTTCAAAGACCAGCCAAATCTAAGGATGTGGTACATACCATCAAACTGAACAACTTTCTCTATGGGACTAATATCGCATTCGCGAAAAATGTATCAACTGTCCCTTAGAAAACTTCAATACATACTCGACCTAAACGTATGGGGCGGCTGAATTTTTTTTCGCGAATACGATGTTGGTCCCGTGGACAAAATTGTTCAGTTTGATGGTCCGTACCACACCCTTAGATCTGGCTGGTTTTTGAAAAATAACCCTATATATTTGGTTTTAGTTGAGCTGAAGTTTACGTCTTGTTGAAACTAAATTAATAAAATAAATTCAGACCCTAGTGCTTTTTTTTTGCTACTAGTACAGTAAATCCTATATCAGGCTGACATACAGCCCTCTTGACCAGTCCCACCAAAATGGTAAATTGGTCAAACTACAATGGGCTTGCGGACGGCGAGCAATGGGCAGTTCGCCGTTCGGTAAGTGTGCGTTCGGTGCAGTTCGGCGTTGTGTTCCACGCGCGCCTCAAAGAGATGTCAGCAGTAACTGACGGGGTCCGCTAGGGCCGATGCCTGCCAGGGTCGCGGGTTGTTCGAAAGAGTTACCGTGGCCCTTGGCACAGGCGACTGAAGGAACACGGGTGGGTTTTAGTCAGTACAATTCTGACAAGCCCTCCCGCTGAGAAGTTATTTGATAATTTGGTCAAACAACAATTATAATTCTAGATACTATCAACACTTTCCTTTACCAGTAACGAACTAATTGCTCTGTCTCTTTGTCCTACAGTGGTATACTGCGACTACAATGGGTCAGGCCGCGCGCTGCAATTGGTGGAAGACTACATAGCCAGAGATGTCCTGCCCACACACGCTACCAGATGTACAGGACTGACCTACACTTCGGGACAGAGTGAGCTGTACAGGTAACTATACATTTACTAGGTAATATCAAATAAATAATATTTCGTATAGAAAGAAAACTGGGAACTCATATGTACGTAACATATGTACATACGTCCCGAAACTTTAGATTTAGAACTTGTTCCTAGTATTTTTCTTATACAAGGTGTACCAGAAAGGTTTGGTCAAATTAAACGGTGTGGTAAATAATATTAATCAAGCAATAATCGGGATAAATAATCAGCCATCCCATACATTAGGGTCAGTATTGAGGTTTTCTATGATACAGTTGATATTTTTTTCACTATTACAATGTATCACAGTGGAGTTTATGGAGAAAGTTGTTCAGTTTGATGGTCTGTCCACACCCTTAAATTTGACCATACCTTTCTGGTGCAGCCTATTTAAGTATTGTTGTATGCCACTTCTGTATGCCACTTCAACTTTAGGACGATGCTTCTCATTATAAGTTAATGCAATAGTTCATTTTGGAGACCTAACACCAACACTGAAACACTTGGAGAGGAAGTCTTTTAAACTGAATACATAAACACGTTTTAGAATAATATATATCTCATAATATCGTCGAATGTCACCTCAACAATACGTGACTCAACTGCACATCTCGACGGTAGTCATGTCTCCGCTCCATCGCAGACGAAACAGGTGTCACTCTCATTGTCCTAGGCTATTGTCTAGTTGATCACAATAACCAATAGACAAGTGGAACGTGGAACGATACACCGGCATTTGTTTTAGAGACTATACTATATGCGGTGAATGACTGTAAATGGGTCGTTTTTTTCACGGATGTTTGTGATATATTGACATTTTGTGGAGTTTATGGAGGTAATTAAAGAAAATATTAAATGAAAAACTGATCAACTAAAAAATCACGTAGAGTATGGCTATGGGGATGCCAAATAAACGATGGTCAGATGATTGGTAGCTAGAAAGAAGGTGAATATACTAATATGACGACTGATAGTTTCATCGAAGGAGGACATTCTGCTCTCTCTCTGCTCATTCTGCTCTGGCCTCAAATTGGGGTAAGGACAGAAAGATAATGATGATATCGTTAAAAAAAAACTGTGACATTTAAAAATTGTTACTTTTCCTATTTTATAGGTTTTACGAATCTGTCCATCATGTTAAATAAATAAATTTACATAATAATAAAAGCAGACCGGCCATATTAGCCGTAGAACCGATCACCGTTGCGGTAGACGTGTTCTTGAGTGGAGACTGCTTATAGGCAAACGACGCCCTCAGGCTAGGTGGAGCGACGATCTTCGCAGGGTGGCTGGCAGCAGCTGGATGAGAGTTGCTGAGAATAGAGCTAAATGGCATGCAATTGGAGAGGCCTATGTCCAGCAGTGGACTGCTGTAGGCAATGATGAAAAGCAGACATCTTGTTAATAACTGCAGAATATTAAGCCCAAAACAACAAAAAAAAAATCATTGAAAACATTTAACCTGTTTGAGAGAATTGCAGTCTAATTTTCCTCTTTCTACCTACAGATCAGAATCAAAGTCGATAATCCGGAGCCTGGTGGGGGCCTGCCCTGAAGATGTGGCGGTGGTGGGAGCCACCCTGGTGCGGTTCCTCAGAGCCCTGCGACCAGACAGAGTGGTGCTGTTCGTGTCTTCTCGCGAGACAGAGAGGCAGATCGCGCCGTGGAGGGAGTACGGTACTACGGTAAGACCACGTTTTAATTTCTACAATATAGATCGGAAAGCACGTTAACCCTTAGGTCCGGACTGTCATTCGTATATCTTTAGCCCAAAAGTCCGACCACCACCAGACTTAAAAAGTGGTATCGTCTTACCCAGTAACTGGGTTGTGGAGGTCATATATGCAGTCACTCCAGGTAAAATACTGGTATTCAGCTGCATCCGATTGGACTGGAAGCGGACCCACACATAGTTGGGCAGACTCCTTAGATACTTACGACTTCTTCGTAGATTTTTGTTTAAGTGTTTGAAAAGTGTATGCAATTTAGTTTTGTGAAACCACATTGACTGTGTCTAGGTCAAAGATTCCGAGATCTAGATCAAATTCATGTGAAGGATGTAAGAAAATAACTTAACAGGTAATCTAGTACAGTAATTGAGAATCAGAATAGTGGGTATAAGTGGCTCAAAAGTGTTGTAATACAAAGGCTATTAAATTATCGCAGCCTGGAGTCTGGATTTGGGCCCAGTTGATGGTGACAGGCTCGCCCCCTATTACATGGGAGCTCAAAATAATTGGCGAAATGTGAGTGCACTGATTAGGTACACTTCTGACTGCAAGCGTGATAATCCAGTATTATCGCGCATGTTGTTCTTTACCGTTTCCAAATGTTCACAGGCCGTTCGACCCATGAATATGAGCAAGTTTCACTATGCGACCAACTCTGAGATCACGTAAAAAAATCATCAGTTTCATACATTTTGATCAAGTTGGTATTAATAATAATAATAATATTCCACAACTTTCACACAACGCCATCTAGTCCCAAACTAAGCAGAGCTTGTGCTATGGGTACTACTAGACAACTGATAAACATACATATATATTTCTAAATACATACATATTATAGATAAATTACACCCAGACACAGAACAAATGATCGTGCTCATCACACAAACATTTGTCCTGGGTGGGAATCGAACCCACGACCTTGCGCATAGCAGTCAGAGCCACTGACCACTAGACTAACAGGCCTGCCTAAAAGAAATGGTATTGAACTTTTGTATTAAACAGGTGATTTTTTTTGTGATTTCTGAGTTGGTCCTATAGTGAAAGTTGTTCATATTCATGGGTAGAACAGCCTGTAAAAAATTGAACACGGTAAAAAAAAATCATGCTGTATATGTATGTAAACAGTTTGACAGGAGGTCTTGAAAGTCTATTGAAGATAAAATACCGTCGTGATTTGTAGTTATAGCAGAAACGTTGTCAAAAGCATTCGGAAAGGAAGTATTGGTATCCGATTTTTTTGGTACTAGGACAAGCCGAATTCCTCACGATGTTTCCCTTTTTAAGCGCAGTGGTGATGAAGTAAATTATGATTAATTTCAACAGAATTTTCACAACTACAAAGATAAACATTTGAACTCGTAAATAATAATAATTATTATCCTATAGCCAAGGAATAAATTACTTTAACAAACATAACATGCTCCCAAATTATTTTAATCGCAAAAGTCAGACATACGACTACTACAATAATAAATCATAATAGAAACGAAAGTTTAATTGAACCATGTTAAAACAGCCTCTAGAATTTTGTCGAAGTTAAAACACAGGACAATAAAACAATTTTATGGCTGGTCTGTACGTTATTTGCAAAGTTTTTGGAAAATTAATTATAATAGTCGAAATGTTTTGCTTCGTCCATAAAAATGGCACTCTGAACTTGTTAAAGTGCCTTGATAGCTCTCTGGGGCAGTAAAGTTTTATTTTTTATTTTTTTATACTAGCCTACTATGTCCCACTCCTGGCCCAGGCCTCCCTCCACTCCTTCATCCTCCTCCTTCTCCTTCCTCCTTCCTTCCATCTTTTGCGAGCCGGCGTTTCCTCCTTCCAGTTTTGACGGAACCTATCCAGCTCGTCTGGCCATCTCCTACGTGGTCTGCCGCGACCCCACCGAAGTATTAGGTAAATAAAAACCAATGACCAGCTAAATTGTACACAGCTGAGCAAAGGACCTTCCTAAAGAAGTCATGAAAAAGGAAATCAGAAAACGGGAGCCTTGAAGAAGAGAGTTGCCCTAAAAGGTTACGAACGTATTGATCCCAAGAAAATATACGAATTCAAAATCATTAATAAGCCCGTACTTGTACAATGTTAGAACTAGAAGTTGACACGTTTTAAACTGTAGAGTCCACGGTCATATTGCGTTATGCAGTTGCCATATGCATTTATTCGCATGTCAGACATCACGTAGTAAGTACTTGGCGTTAATTCAATGTGCTACCAACCGACGGATTGCCGTACGTCAGGTGTTACATGTTCAGATTTAATTATTAACTGCTAACTGATTGGCAGCGTAACAGCCTGGCCACGACTTTTGGCTTAGCGGGAAGCGGCGCGGTGTCGGCAGACGGGGCGTTGTCCATGCCACGTAAAAATGGCGCAACAATCGTCAAAAATATTTTTATTAGTTCAGCCGCCGCTGCATTGCCGCTGTCCGTACCGCTCTGAGTCGTGGCATCTCAATCACTCGCCGTACATTTGTTCAATTTTGTTCAAGCCGCGCCCCGCGCCGCGCGCCGCCACCGTGAATCGCTCGGCAAATACCGCTAGCGTTGCCGCTGCGGGCGGTGCTTCGTGGCATGATTCATACATTTTTGAATATTTGTTTTTGCCGCTCGCTGCCCCGCGCTAAGCTACCGCTGGTAGCGTCCACGCCGCAAAGGCGAAAGCGTCAGGAGTAGCTCGCGAAATTCAAATTTTCTTACTTTTTTGCAATTTGCAGGTCACTACCGGGTTGTATGTTGGTCTAAACGTGATTCACGGCCGTAACAAATATTTATTTGTATCATTATAATAATAAAAATCATCAATACAACTCCCTAAGCTCATATTACCATATTGAATGACTATTTCATGACATCATGATATTTGAGGCCAATTCTAACAGAACGTATTGCTGATTCTAGTGATTATAATTTTGTAAAGCCATATTAGTTACGGTTGCGAAACGTATTTTAATAAACATTCACTTGACACTGGCGTGCGAACTGCAAATAACGTGCCGTAAAACGGGGTGAATAGGAAATGCAGGGGTGAATCGGGATGAAACTTTTAATTGGATTTTAACGTTGTTTGTTGCCACCAAGGACACTTAATCGTTAATTATAATATAGTAAACACATTAGAGATATTTTGGCAAAAAACGATATTATTTCAATGTTAAAATCCATTTTTAAAGTTTCATCCCGATTCGCCCCTGCATTTCCTATTCACCCCGTTTTACCGTAAGTCATTTTCAATTTCGCGGCTTCTTTAGCGCATCTCCCTTAAGAGCAGGTTTTCCTTCATTTAAGAGCTGCAGGGTAATTGCATAACACACTATCAGTAGCAATGGGTTTCATTTTGACAGTTCAACAATATTCATTGCGTTATTTTCGTTACTGAGCAGATACATTTTTCGAACATTTATGGAGCAATGGATTAGCAATATGCTTCAAAATTATTCAAATTGAGAGTAATAGTGCGTTACGCAATTAGGGTGCAGATTTTTAATACGTTAGTGTTTTATTTGTGTAACTTGGTTTTTCAAACAATGATAAGTGATCTGTCAATATCAATACTGTCCAAACAACGTGCAACTATCACGTGTAGGCGCCGGTCTCCACTTGTGGGCAATTGAAAATACATCGTGACTCGGCTGGACACGTTTGCACCATGTCAAATGTATTGTAGAGTTGAACTTGCACCAAGTGGAGGTCCCGAACAACGAAATACATGTGGCTTGGTATTGCTGAAATATTTGGCGGATGTGTTGATATTGTTGGAGTATAAAACAGACGGGCACCCTAATTACGTAATACAGTATAAATCACAATCTGAATTATTTTGAAGGATATTACTAATCCATTGCTTCATATGCTCGAAAAAATTGTCTAGTCAACAACGTAAATAACGCAATGAATGTTGTTGAACTGTCATAATGAAAGCCATTGCTACTGTTAGTGTGATACGCGGTTGCCACGCGGGTTAAGGGACATCTGGCCCACGCAAAAACTGGGCTGTGGGCCAGATGTCAACTTTTTAAAATGTGCATGGGTAGATTCGCCCGAACCAGTTTACTAGAACGGGCCAGATGTCTCCTATTAAAAAGTAAAGGGATATTTCGGCAAAATCATATATTTTTTAATTAAACATCCGATAAATCTGTAAATGACAATTATTTTAACAAAAAGAAAAAAAAATACAGAGTAAACTAACCATCATATCAAACTTATAATCACATAATTAGCTAGTTTCTTACAATTTCTTGGTACAAATATTAATGATGTAGTGTTACTTATTTATAATTTGAATTATGTATTGGAAATTATTATTTTTCATTTTTTATTTTCATTTTTTCCATTTTCCTAGTACGACTTTTTAAAACAAATGCCATCATTTGATACTATGAAGAAAGTTTTGTATAGACGTCGAAATCGGGCATTACAGACAAATAAAACTCGTTTTTTAACAGTTCGGGATGTTGAAATTCCTGGTAAATTTCAAAAGCTTCTTCTTGCAGACTATTGTGAGGATGGTTGCAGGATTCTAATTTTTGCTTCACCAAAAGGGAAAAAAGTTTTAAGCAATAGTAAGCCTGTTTTCATGGATGGAACTTTTAAATGTGTTTCGCCGCCATTTACTCAACTGTACACCATACATGTAGACTTAAATAGCACCGATGATAGCAATAGTATTCTACCCGCTGTATATGTGCTACTACCTAATAAGAAACAAAAAACTTACGAAATTTTGTTTTCGCTTTTGAAAAGCCAAGTACCGTAATTTAAACCAAACGTATTTACACTAGATTACGAAGCTAACGCAATGGCTGCAATAACTGAAGTTTTCCCAGGTTCCAAAATACAAGGCTGTTCCTTTCATTTTAGTCGTTGTTTGTGGAGAAAGGCGGAGAAATTGAATATTCAAAAAATGTTTAGATCTCACATTAAACGTTGTGTGGCATTATGCCACTTGCCTGAGGAAATGGTAATAGATGGCTGGTTGTACGTTAAGCCTGAGTATGCACAAATCGGTAATATTAACGAGTTTAACAATTATTTTGAAAACACATGGCTGGACAAGAAGTCCCCGTTTTGTAATAAATGGTGTTTTTATAAAGTTGGAACAAATAACTCTGTAGAGTCCTGGAACGGGAGATTAAATAAAAAGATTGAACCAAAACCAAATATAGCAACATTGTTAGATAAATTGCAAAAGGACTCAAACTATTATTTTGGGATCTATAGAAAAAATGGATTCATAAGTATAAAAAAAGAAGTCACTAAATTAACGAACACTCGGATAACGACAATTTTAAAAGAATTCGTGGACCAAGAAATAAGCGTAGGACACTGCATTGAAAAACTATGTAATTTGTAAACTAATGTATTACATAATTCAAATTATAAATAAGTAACACTACATCATTAATATTTGTACCTAGAAATTGTAAGAAACTAGCTAATTATGTGATTATAAGTTTGATATGATGGTTAGTTTACTCTGTATTTTTTTTTTTTTTTTTGTTAAAATAATTGTCATTTACAGATTTATCGGATGTTTAATTAAAAAATATATGATTTTGCCGAAATATCCCTTTACTTTTTAATAGGAGACATCTGGCCCGTTCTAGTAAACTGGTTCGGGCGAATCTACCCATGCACATTTTAAAAAGTTGACATCTGGCCCACAGCCCAGTTTTTACGTGGGCCAGATGTCCCTTAACCCTGCCACGCAGGGAGGCTAGTATTGTATGTATTATATATTATCTGTGACCGGACTGATGATGGCGGGATGCACTTGACGTCTATACAGGCTGAAATTGAAAACATGCGACAAATCGAAATGAGAGATTGTACTCATCATTGTGAACAACTTTTACTATGAGATAAAACCTGACATCGCGAAAAAAAAAATCTGCGGTTCCCTACATTTATGTTCGCATAACTCGTCAAAATGTAGGGAACAGCAGATTTTTTTTTTCAATTTCTGTTTTGGTCCCATGGTAAAAGTTGTTCATAATGAGAGTACAATCTCCCATTTCGATTTGTCGCATCTTTTCAATTTCACCCTGTATAATATGCTTTGTCAGTTTAATTTGGACATACCTGAAATCTGCGAAGGAAAAACATCATGAGGAAATCTGGACTGAATTTTGAATTTATATTCGTAATCTGCCTATAATGTCACCACTGCTGGGACACAGGCCTCCTTTCAGTGAGAGGGAGTGGGCCGTAATCTACCACGCGGGCCCGGTGCGGGTTGGTAGATGTAACATGTCTTCGAATTTTTGATTCTAGGACATGCCGGTTTCCTCACGTTGTTTTCCTTTACCGTTTTGAGAGCAGTGGTGATTATATAATTTACACAAAGTAAAGCGCCTGTCTGGGTTCAAACCTATGACCTACAACTCGTAAGTCGGGGCCGTTACCACTAGGCCACCACTGTTCAATTTATACAACGTGTAACGTTAAATGCGCAAAACCTCAGACACCCCAACTGATTTTTAATTCAATTGACCTATTTCAGAGAGAAAATAAGTCATTAAAAAAATTGTAAAGGTTTTATGTGCTGTTTTAGTGTTACTGGCCATTCTGATCGTTTCTTGCGTCTGCGACGACGCTTTACCGACGGAGGAGTCGTCACCGGGCCGCTGCGCCGCGCTGACATTGGCTTGCTTGACCGATTAATAAATAGACACCGCAACGTTCTTAACGAAGATTTTTTGAAAAATGTGACCTATGTTAAAAAGTGGTTCAATTAATTTTGCTCGTTATTCTGATCAAACTATTTTCAGGTTTTGCGCATTTAACGTTACACGTTGTATTAACTGTAAATTAACTGTAATTTATACTAACTGTAAGTTAATATAAATTGAAATTGCCAACCCGTCTTGAGCTTGCGTCGTGATCAGCAGGGTAATTGCGTAACACACTATTACTAGCAATGGGTTTCATTTTGACAGTTCAACAACATTCATTGCGTTATTAACGTTGTTGAGCAGACATATTTTACAAACACATGGAGCAATGGATTAGCAATATGCTTCAAAATGATTCAAATTGAGAGTAATAGTGTGTTACGTAATTAGGGTGCTGTGCTCGTGCCTTCTCTGTATGAAATGAAGACTTTGCTGTAGTGGGATAATAAGAGGTGGGTGTGATTTATTTATTTATTTATTAAAGGCAAACCAACAGCTTCTGTATACAGCTTTACATAAGAATAATAATTGTAACAAAAGCATCAGACTTATACAGTCGCCAATAATAGGTCGACCAACATTCTAAGTGAGTAAAATAACACTTAATTATTATTAGCTAGTAAAATCTTGATAAAGGAATTACGACATAAAATAACAAATAATCGAATTAAAGTAAAAAGAAAACATAAAGAAATTACAAATATACAGTAAGTAACAAAAAAAATCCTTTTAAAGGTACAAATATTGGGTACAGTGGGAGCTAATGAGATCAAAATGACTACAAAATAATATGATTACGACGGGCAAAAGGAAGAGATAAACAAAAAGAAACGTATGCCGCGCGGAAGTAGTATTTAATCGTTTGTTTAGGTGGGTAAAAATACAGTTTCATTTTCTCTCGTGTGTAAGTAAGAGATGACCTGCGGGAGCCAAATCCTTTAACCTCGTAACGCCCAAGCAAAATTTCGCAAGATGAGCTAAACGCTCAATGTTTAATGTATTGAACAAAGCTACATACGGCATTCCGGCCCAGACTAAAAACAAAACCTTCTCCTAAACGCCCAATGTACATTACAATGTACATTAATTAATTTAAATGCATGTTTGCAATGTGTAATACTGTATGTCACTTTGTTCAATACATTGTACATTGGGCGTTACGAGGTTAAGAATAACATAATATGAGCCTTTGAGAAGAAGTGGCCACCACGCGGGCCCGGTGCGGTTTGCTATTCGATTGTTTTGGTTCTAGGACGATGTTTTCCTTTTTGAGAGCAGTGGTGATGAAGTAAATTATGATTCATTGCAACCTAATGTTCACAACTACAAAGATAAACATTTCAACTCTTAAATAATAATTTATTCCACACCTAACTCCGCAATATAATTGCAAAACGCCCGACATTTCCACTCGCGTACATCACGACGTGACAAATGGCTAGTAAAGTCAACCAGAGTGCATAATAATATCCAGTGGTCGGCGCACATCGGTTGCAACCAAACGCATTACGGCCAGTAAGGCCGAACACTGATAACGCGCCCTTGAGTTGCATAACGGAAACATGGCGTTTTATAGTTTTTTTATACAATGAAAATATACGGCTGTCAAATACGGGCGCCGCGGCGACGGTGTAAATAACGCACGGAGCGGTTATTTTATGGATTCTTAAATTTGTTTGTATGCTACGTATATTGTTGGTTTCTTATGCAACGAAACTGCATTTGAATGACACAAACTTACGACTGTTATTTGAAATGTTTGGGGGATGCGTTGATATTGTTGGAGTATAGAAGAGACGGGCACCCTAATTGCGTAATACAGTATCAATCACAATCTGAATAATTTTGAAGGATATTGCTAATCCATTGCTTCATATGTTCGAAAAAATTGTCTAGTCAACAACGTAAATAACGCCATGAATGTTGTTGAACTGTCATAATGAAGTGCTCAGCAACATAAATAACGCAATTAATGTTAGATTCTTAGTGCGTTACGCAATTGCCCCACCAGTGAATTAAAATTTTAGAGGATTCAGAAATTGTGCAGCGAGTGTTAAGTGTTGATTCATAGAAGATTCACAAAGATATCATACTGTGTTGTACAAGAACCCATTGCAACTGCAATTATTAGTATCTACGACGATTCTAATGTGAGCGAAGCAGACGGAGCTCGTAAAGTAGGTAGTTGTTCTGTAGTTTTTGCCTATTCCAGGGTCGAAAAAGCATGATTTTATGTACACCCTAGCTGTGGTTTTCGTCATGGATTTAGTTTCAAATTCGAACAGCCGAAACACACGCACAGCCCAATCACCCGTGTGTTTCCATATTATGCAAAACGCATAAACACACTCGTCGAACTGCGCTTACGATCGGCAAATTCCTTTATTTTATCAACAAAAGTATGACTTACGTTGTTTTCGCACGTGACCTGCATTTGCGACGTTGGTTGCTGCCCTTGTACAGACGCCAGCACATCAAGCTACTACAATCTGTCAGATTTCTTTAATAGATTTTCAACTTTATCGCTAAAGCATAAGGTTCAAAGTTGATTGGGAAAATCTGACAGTTTCGGGTAGCTTGATGTGCTGGCGTCTGTACTATTTCCTGAGCCTAAGAGGCCTAGAAAGCTGAGCCCGTAGTTAAGCAGGTGGTTGCAAGGTCTATCGCTTGAGTCTTAAAAGGTCAATTTGTGGTAGTTGAAGTTAGAGAACTAGGTATATTGTAGGTACTTTTCTACAATATTAAATGTTTCTGTGCTCTTTGTAACGTGTGTACTCTTTTCTCAGAAACCCTATAGTTTAAAGGTTATGTATTAGCAAACATTTTTTTTATTGATCGATTGAACATTTTTGTTTACTGATTTTTAACCTAATGTTAAGCTATGATGGGTTGTGGAGGTCAGATAGGCAGTCGCTCCATGTAAAATACTGGTATTCAGCTGCATCCGGTTAGACTGGAAGCCGACCCCAACGTAGTTGGGAAAAGGCTAGGCAGATGATGTTAAGCGAAGATACGTGTTACCGTACTCAAAGCATTTATTTCAATTAAACCATATACAGGCACTTTTGAACTGTCAAATAGTCGGTCAGAAAGTTGAAGCTAGTTGCCCATTCCAAAACGTAGATCTCGATGGAGAAGAACGGGCAAGAAGCTGCAAGAACACTCTTTTAAATCAAGATAATTACAAATTCTTGTTGCTATATATGTGAGAACAATGTGAAAAAATCAAATGAAGAAACAATTCAAAATATAACATTAAAAATAAGCCCTGGCAGTTAGGAGATGATCAGTCTTAACCGACGGCGCCCGTTCACGAATATGACGCGTGGATCAGCACCATCCAGCTCAACCATTTTGTATCGAACCGAATGATCCGACACACGCGGCACCTCCAGTCAGACTTTTTTTTTTTTGTTAAGTGAGCATGACACATTCTCAACTGCCACGCTCTTTCAAGTCAACATCATAATATACTAATAAACGAAATCATGGTTCTTACATCTAAAAAATTGAAAAATGCTTCTATATTATACAAAACTATAATTTGCAATTTATTTAAGAGATTAATAAAATGTCACTACTAAACAGGGAAAGATATTTAATATTGAAGTATTCAACAATTAAAACTTGATTGAATAAAATAAAAATAAGCATCAAGTTCGTAATGTCAGAAACAATAAAAACAGGGAAGCATCTCTTCCAAATATTAAAATTTCAACAAGCGAGCCCAAGTGCCTGTGGGCATAGCCAAGCATTTTTATCTACGATATAATCATCCAGCTTATAATATACTTGTCTACATAGTGTGCGTTTAATGCATGTTTTAAATTTCGTTTAATGTATTTTATTATAGCATTCTACACATTAACCCATAAAAAAAGGCTTTACTTTAGACAATCTGAAACGTGGTTGGTCTAATTTGTTCCTATTTCTAGTGTTAAAATTATGACTGTCACTTATCTTAGTAAAAAGAAGTGGAGTTTTTTATATATTAAAAAACTATATATATAATATTAAAATATATAAAAACATATTAAAATATATAATATTATATATAATATTGAAAACAAACGGTCATGATGTTAATTTTTTTAAACATTATTTTACTCGTATCGAGGTACTAAAATTCACATTTCTAACTCAACACCTACACGAATTCTTCGAACCATTATTTTTTGTTTCACCTTTAAATCGTGCGTGGGTATATCCGTCGATATACTGTTGATCCCACTTCATTCCCGTATCAACCTTTGCTTGTACTTTTATGATGTCTCGTACCTCGATATCATTATATTCTGTTTCAGTCGCATGTTCTCGTGAAAGAGTATGTTTTCTAAAGGTCTCTTGCATTATTTTGTCGTTCGTGTACTACTTCAGTGGTAACGACAACTACTTGACTTGTAAGTCATATTTATTTCTGTCTATTAGCTATTCTTCTGTTTTTTCATAGAGTATTTCTCTTTCATACTTATGGACGAGACGACGACGTTGACGTTTTCAAGTACTTACTTGAAATGTACTTACTCATTTCAAGTAAGTACTTGAAAACGTCAACGTTGTCGTCTCGTCCATAAGTAAATGTATCTTGCTACTTATCTGGTACTAGCTGACCCGGCAGACGTTGTTTTGCCATTAAACTATTTAAAAAAAAAATTAAAAATAAACTGTAAAGTTTCTAATATAATTCAATCATTATTCGAAAGATACCTGCCGCCATCTATTATCATAATAATTTTATCGTTGTTTTCCTCGGGAACAGCACTTTTTTTGGGATGAAAGGTGGTACCCTATGTCCGTTTCTGTACACCTGACAACGTATGTATATGCAAAATTTCAGGATAATCGGTTCAGTGGTTTAGGTGTGAAAAGGTAACAAACAAACAAACTTACTTTCGTATTTATAATATTATAATAGTATATCTGGTATGTCACTCAAAATAGCGTTATTATTTATTTAATCTTTTCGCACACAAAAAGGTACAAAGGCGCACTTAATGCCCTAGGCATTCTCTACCAGTCAACCAAGAACAGATTAGATTCTTCACGCTTATTATCACGTTAGATATTTACTCGTCATGTCAAGGAAGTGATTTGACGATTTTTATTTTAACATCAAAATATCGACGTTCATGTATGAAAATACATTAGTGATCTCGTGTATTTTTATATAGAGCAGATGATTTTTCTTGATAATTGACTTCCTGTTTTTACTTTCCGAAACAATATTTTTTCTATTTATTGATGTTGGTTTGAAATTAGTAGTCTTATACTTCAGAGACTATACAACTATAATTTAATAATGGATTCATCACTGTTAACTTGGATAGTGTAAAAAATCTGTGCTTACAGAAACTAAGCTCTTTCATAGAACGGTTTCCTAGATTATTATGAAATCTTTTATATTTACAATCTTACCACTTACCGTCTGGTTAAACGTCTGTTTTGCAGTAACTGAAACCTTCCCAAGATAAGCAAATGACTAATTCCTCATAATTCCATAGATATTAATTAAATAAAAGTCGTAAAACGTTATCTCCATGTTATATGGTTGCAATTATTTAATTATAATCAACAGTCGTAAAACTTTTATGTTTATGAATGTCACATTTCTGTCAGTGGTCAAGTAAACCGACAGATTGTTTGCCAACGTGATCATTCTATTATGGACGATACAGTTGATTTTATTAGCATCATCTTACAATGTTTACAATTCGCTGTTTTGATATTTTAGTACCTCTACTGTTTACTGCCATAGTTCACTTGGCATTGTGTTAATTTCCACTGTATTAAAAAGATTGTTGCGGTTGTGCTCACCTAGTATTTTCTGCCCAAGTTCATTGTCTGAATATCTATAAGTTTCTTTCTCTGAGAGCTTTGCTTCATCATGTTCCGTATGAACAAAGTGATGAGTGTTGTCAAGGATCCTCTACAGCAGCTGCTGCTCTATACAATAGGCTTTTGTACAACACAGTAATTTTTCTGAGAATATATTTGCGATATTGTTATTCTAATCTTAATCACGATTGATTGCGTGTTGTATAGCTGGATTAAACGTGATAGAATTTCGATTCCGAAAATGTCTTTTCTCTTTCAGGTTTTCTTAATATTTTCGTTTTGAAGCTGCCAAATTGCTTGGTTTGTAAGTAAAAATACTGTACAAATGAGACTTATATAATGTTTGCTACAAAACAGTTATTTCTTGGATTTGTAATTGAAATGTATTGTGAACGTTAGATTTATTACAAAGCATTATAATACTATCCGCAAAATAATACATGTTTCAAAAGAATATCTTGCTTCGGAAGACATTTCAAGGTGTCTGAAAATCGAGAAAGTTGTGTTGTAAATTGTTACACAATTATATTTTCTTTTATTGTTGTATTGTGAAGCTTTGTTGAATTCTTAGATATAAAATAAGGTTTAAATAAGCATCACAGTAACGCTATACCTATCCTACAGGACCTATTAAAATTGTACATAAGTCTTCCACTAAGTAGCACTGGAAACATATATTATAGAAAAACAAAACCATTAAAGCAACGTTTGTATCATTTATTCTTACATTTAGTTCGCTTCGTATTATAAGAAAGACGAATTCGATCTCTCCGCTTACAAATGCTCAGAGCAAACCCCAACAATAGTCCGGAAACCCGTTAGTATCAAGACTATGGTTCCTTAGGTCATTTCCTGTTCTTTATTATATTCTACCTAGCACCCTTCCTTCCTCATTTCATTCATTCATAACATACACTGTAATACTAGCATATAAAAGTAAACAATATCGTGCTACAAAGTGTTCCCTCTTTTGTCCTTGTGAGAGTACTTCACTTAAGGTCCGAGCACACACGATACTTTAAACATCAGCGATTAGTGATTTTGCGACTTAATCAATGCCATCGGGCTATGGTAGTTCTTTGCGTTCGATCAAAAATACTTAGTCTATATCGAACATTAAGCTACGCTGGCTAGAGGGGCGGTGGCCGCCATATAACGTCCGCAGGGACGGCTGTCGTGAAAGGTGTCAAAAAAGGCTCTCTAAGAAACCACACCAACTTACATTCATGAATAACATTTCAGTGACGTCATTCGTCGGTAAATTCGTACACTATCTGTTCTGTGCAGCTCTTGTTGGAAACCGTAGCTCATTACCCTGCATTTGAGTGGGGTAAAACAATTGAGCATCGAGCCGTGTTATAACATCACTGCGCTTGGGATCCGAATACGA
This sequence comes from Eremobia ochroleuca, assembly GCA_949629135.1. Classification (NCBI taxonomy): domain Eukaryota; kingdom Metazoa; phylum Arthropoda; class Insecta; order Lepidoptera; family Noctuidae; genus Eremobia; species Eremobia ochroleuca. The sequence continues at coordinate 15,558,264 of OX451385.1, forward strand.
ATGTGGGCTGTATCTAGCGTTCAGTTGCTGTATCTAACTTCCGAAAAGCGACTAAATCGCTAAGGCCGGTGCGTTTAGTATCTCGTCTGCAGTGTACTTACTCCAGTGATGGATGACGTCATACCATGGTCATGGGGGTTTGCGTCGTAGTACATGGCGTGTTTACGGGTCCATAACGCACCTTGTTTACGGCGAGGCCCAAGAATGACATCATACTTGTATGTACTGCCGCATTTTTGGTCAATTCTGGGTACGCGCCGGGAATTTATATGGCTACGCGTTGTTTTGGTATATTCTACTTCCTGTTTTCATAGTGTGTTTCAATTGCCAGTGTGGGATAGATCATTTTCGTGACAATGTTCAACGTGCTAACAGACCAAGTGAAAAGGTAAACTAGGAAAATTAACAAATAAATGAAGGAATGAACTGACTTGGGCTTGTGTACACGTTATCGATATCAAAAGTCTTTACGAAAATTACTGGAAGCTTTACTTTGTTACATGGCAACATGTTTCTCCGTGGAGTATTGAGTTAATTTCACTTAAGATATTCAAAGGAAACTAGGTAATTTTGAGATTTGAGATGCCCCAAGTTCGCAACTTCATTGAAATTCTGAACGCGTTTACTGCTAACTTGCTAAAGCTGTTTCGTTGTAATAATAATTATGTATGGGTTGAAGATTGTATTTCATTGAAACTGAAGGAGTAATTTGTCTGAGGTTATTAATGGGGTCTAATTGTGGTACGCGATCTTTAAACTATATATTAGCTTATCGTGTTTTGTGCTTTATATTTAATTTTGCTATAATTACTAGGTACTTGATATTTTGGTCAACCATTAGGTTCGGAGCAAACTTTGTGTCCGTTGAATTAAACGGTGTCTTTCGAGGTTTTAGTTGAGAGAATGACGCAAGTTAATACATAACAGTTTGGCGGACACAATTATGTTTTTGGCTTATCAGTTTTTAGTTCGAGCAAAAGACGGAGAAGGTCCACCAATTTTTCTCTCTTAGGTTTACATGCGTGGTTTAGGGAAAATCATAATAAGAAACAATGATACAACAGTATTGGAATAAGTAAAAGAACCTTCATTTTATACCGACTGGCAGACAGAGAAAAATGTTGAATAAGGGATTTCAATTGAAATCTTTTTGAATTGTTTCTGTTACAATTGCTGTGATGTCATTTGTCGAATGTCTTGAGTATTTTATTCAAGGAACTTCTCGACCCAGTAGTTTTTCTAACTCTTACGAAAACTTGTAATTGTGATAACACCCTGGTGAAAAATAACAAGCTTTTGAGAATTTTTGTAGTTAGAACTTTGACCTTGGCCGCATTTTTACTTCTGGAAGTGGACACAGGTCTAAAATGAGTAGGTACATATGTACAAAGGTATGAAGGAATTTCACTGTTCAAGGCCTGTGGACGAAGGTGGGTAGTAACTAGTAATTATGGGATGCAGTAAGCCTCGTTGTTAATTTAGATTTAATACCAACAAGAAGAAGAAAACATTCAGATTTTGCTTACTATGCAGTGAACATGAATCCAATTCTGTATATCTCCAGAAATAAGTAGGTATAATGGGTTAATTTTGGGAAAAGAGAAACTAAACATAATAACAATCAAACCTAATTTGATTAAACCACACTAAATTGGCTGTGAAGTCTTAGATCATTTACTTCAGTGCTTTCCGTGGTGGATTTTCACGATACGACGTGGGTAGCATACCTAATACGAGTGTAGTAGGTAATTTATTAAATAACTACGTTGTTTCTATTCAGCCTTAAATCCATCAATAAGCAATTCTAATAGATGCATTGTTTAGAATAGATTCCTCGTAAATTACAGACAGCAAGACATATTTATGTGTCTTGTTCAATAAATTGTTTATTTCGCCAATAATTTTCAAAGTTACCAATATTATTATCTTCGTAGAGAGCTAGCACTGTTGTCATCATTTACATAACTGTGTTTCAATTTAAATCAATGTGTGGATTATTGCTTTATAGTTACTCGTATCTTGTATCGAGTTACTAGCTTGTCACCATTTCCAAAGTCCATCCTTTCTTTGTTCGGGTTTGTTTGTTGCATAATAAGCCTATAATGTTCCCACTGTTGGGACACAGGTCTCCTCTCTTCGAGAATGAGTGGGCTATAATCTACCACGAGGGCCCAGTGCGGGTTGGTAGATGTGACATGTCTTAAAATTTTTGGTTCTAAGATATGCCGGTTTCCTCACGATGTTTTCCTTCACCGTTTTGAGAGCAGTGGTGATGAAAATAATTTTATACACAAAATAAAGCACCTGCTTGGGTTCAAACCCACGATCTACACCTCGTAAGTCGAGGCTGCTACCACTGGGCTTGTTGGTCAGAAATCTCGAAGAAAACCTCTAGAAAGGACGTATGTTTTAGAATACCTTGACACTTTGTTAATCAACTTTTCATTGTTTCAGGTCATTAAAATCCCAGAAACAAAAGAAGGCTACATAGACCTGAACAACCTCGAACAGAGACTGCAGCAGAACTCCAGTTCAGGACACAGAATGATCGGGTTCTTCCCAGCGGCTTCCAAACTCACGGGGGTCTTAGCTGATGACGTAGCAACCACTCTGCTCCTCCACCAGTATGGAGCCTGGTCTTTCTGGGACTACACGCTGGTGGCGCCATCTTCTGCTGTAGACATGAATCCTACCTTCCCAGGAGTTGATGAGGAAATGGTGAAGAAAGATGCGCTATTCTTCAATTGTGAGAAGTTTGTTGGAGGAGTTCAGGGCCCCAGTGTGGTGATTGTGAAGAAGAATGTGTTCAGTGATACTCCGATTTATTCTGATGATGTTGAGGTACGTAAGGGAAAAATTGAATTTGATTGTACTCATTTATTTATTTTACTATTTATGTACACACATAATACAAACAGACTAGAACAAAACAGAACAGAAAAATAGGTACAAATGTGATGCTGATTTCATAAGAAATCTCTTCTAGCATACCTGCGATAAAACAATAGATAGAAAGATGTAGGCATCGTGTGAAAGAGTAAAGGAGGCAAAAACAAAATACATACTTAAACCATTCACTTAGTAACACAATTAAAACAAAACAAATATTACTTCAGTCCAAAATAAAATAGTTTCTGGCAAAGCTTTTAAAATAAGAAAACATTCTAAAGTAGGCAACTAAATCAACGTTTGTAAAAGTAATCTTGATGCTAGTTTCAGAAATAATTCCGTGGATATATACACTTTCGTCCACGCCAAGATTCCTCAAAGGTTTCTCAGGTCTTAGGTAATGCAAGATGAACACAAGACGAAATTGAATGAGTTAAATATGGATGAGCTCATGATCAAAACTTTCTTGGCGTGTCTGTTGCTCTGAGAGAATTTTTATTTAATATTAAATCCTTATCATTATATAAGGTGTTCACTAACTTTGCCTATTCGCCATTTTTTCTAGTTAGTTTGTGAAATCGTTATAGTGTTAACAGTTTTTCTTGTATTTTCTGTTGCTACTGCTTCTAAATTACAGGTAAATGGTTTATGTTTCACTTTAGTTGAAGATCAAGGCCATATTTTAACTTCTTGAAGTACAAGTAGTTTGATGACTTTTTTTTTCTCGTGTTAAAACCGTGTCTTGATACTAAGTGTTTCGAGCATCACCTCGTGATCGAAAATACTAGCAATAGCAGGTAGCAATCTCACTGGATTTTAGAACTTCTTCCTATAAAAATGTTGTTTCTTCCCTCAGGTTTTGAGCGAGAGGATCGAAGAGTTGAAATCTACAGAAGGTGTCAGGGCAGCTCTCGTGATGCAGTTAAGAGATGCCGTCGGGCTTCAGACCATCGTTGAGCGACAAGACAACATCAGCAAGTAAGATATAAAGTAACATTTTTATCGCAGTCATTGAATGTTTTTTTTATGAGGTAGATAAAAACCAGAGGAACCGTTAAGCATAATCAAATAGAAACAACTTTCGTATCAAGTAATGTTACATTATCTTTTAGTAAGTCATTTTTTAGGGTTCCGTAGTCAACAAGGCACCCTTATAGTTTCGCCATGTCCGTCCGCAGCTTAGCTCTGAGATTCTTAGTACTAGAAAGCTATAATTTGGCATGGATGTATATATTAATCACGCCGTTAAAGTGGTAAAATAAAACCGTGAAAAAGGAATTTGTCAAGGGTACCCGCCTGTACACGTAATGGCGGCATGTTTTTTTTTTCTTGTCTATCGCATGATGTGGGATATCGTTGGATAGGTGTTTAAAAGATATTACGGGTTTGTGCAAACAATTTTTCGATTCAGGAATCCGTTTGTGAAATATTAAGCTATAAAGTGCTAATTTTTGTTAGAGTCAAGTGTGTCCCCCTTTGCCAGCTAAATGGTTGTATTTGGATTTCTGGAAAACTGTCACAGCTAAGTATTTTTCACAAGTTTAAGAGTAATAGTCGACCAATTTACATTTGCAGTTGCGATGTATGGGAGAACATGATTTCCAACTAAATTGTTAAGTTTGTTCTTGGGATAAATTCATCCAACTACGGAAGCCTTCATTGTGCGTGGCCTGACACGCACTTGGCCGGTTTTTCATATCTATCATTTAGGTAGCAAAAAAATAAGAAATAACTGTTACATTGGCTGATTATAACTGTAATCGCAGTTACGTGTTTCGATGTTAACTCGGTACTTACATATAGTTTTTTTATCGTCGTACATATTAATATTATAATCATAATACTAGTAATATCTCCTCTTCGTCGTCTAACGGAACGAATATTTATTAATGTAATTTATAACAGCATAGACGTAACCTGCCAGTTTTATTTATCTATGGAATATCATCATATTCAATAAAAAATACTTTATCGAGTTTTTCGCTGCATCCTTCACAATCACAAAATACTCGTAAGTGAAGCCTGCCTTACTGCCTTCATTCTTACATCATGTTCTTTCTAAAAATAGAATTGTTTCCACGCCAAGGACTTTTCTTGAAGCATTGAAGCACACTCTGTAATCTAAGCACGTGTCACTTCAATAGCAAGTTCATTTCGCTTCGCTAACTCGCCCGCAAACTTTGCAATATTGACGTCGATCAAAGACTTTGTGATTAGATTAGTTAGGAATACCTTACCATAGAACATAAACTACCTAGTAGCGCTATAATGTTTAAAATAGGTTATTGCTGCACTAAAAACTACAGCGTGATTTTATGTTTTAGATTTTAGAATTTTAGATGAAAACATTACAATGCTCCTTGTGGCTTTTTCAATCTAAGTATAAATAAAACTATTTAATAAAATTATAGCATAAGAATAAGCAGCCTATATTGTTCCCACTTGGGACACAGGCCTCCTTTCATGCGGGCCCAGTGCGGTTGCCACACGATAAAAAAAATACGGTTTGGCTTGGTCAGGCCCTGTAGATGGCCTACCACGCGGGCCCAGTCATCATCTGCCTAGCCTTTTCCCAACTATGTTGGGGTCGGCTTCCAGTCTAATCGGATGCAGCTGAATACCAGTATTTTACATAGAGCGACTGCCTATCTGAACTCTACAACACAGGTGGGTTATACCCCTTGGTAAGACTGGTTGTCAGACTTTCGGGCTTCTGACGACCCGTAACGACTGTCAAAGATCTAAGAATGATAGCCGGGACCAACAGCTAAACGTGCTTTCCGAGGCACGGAGGGGTCTCGGTATGTAAAGATGGTCACCCATCCACATACCAACCGCGGCAAGCGTAGCTTAACCTGATCGATTGAGTCGTGCGGCTGTTATTACTTAGCCACAAGCCCCTCTCCCACGTGGGCCCAGTGCTGTTTGGTAAATGTCACATTCTTAGAATTTTTGCTTCTAGGACAGGCCGGTTTCCTCACGATGTTTTCATTCATCGTTTTGAGAGCAGTAGTAATGAAATAATAAAAGTATGGAGGACAAAAATGTTAACAAAATTGCCAGCTAAAATTGAAATAACGAATCTGTCCCAAACAGTGTGCTCATTGTACCTCACACAGTTTTGCCAAAAAAAAATTCTGTATAAACTTCGTGAACAACACGAATATTTTCAAATTTAATTTTTTAAATGTCATATGGCTATGACGGTTGCCATGTTTGTTTTTACATTTTTGAATATACCGAAACAAGGCAAGGGAAAATTACTGTGCAGCCAGGTTCATAGTTTCAAATCAGATAGAATTTTGTTCACGCAGACGCAAACAGGGCTTATTTATTGCATAGATTTATGTTTACCGACTCTCAGTTAACATTTAGTTAATGTAAACGGTAGTTTGGAAATTTTTTTATGTACTCGTTACATGCAACAACTATCGACTCTTCTAAGATATTATTTTGAAAACGGTTAGGTTTGGTCAAAATATAGATAAATGAGATGGGGCTTTTATGCTGCTCGACTAGATTTTGACATATTATGACATGTCAGCTGGCACGACGATTGTTGTTAATTATGTCATGAATTTCAGAAATTTACATAAACTTTCAGCATTCGACTTTATTAGGAAAAATATGTTTCCGCGCTTATTTTATACAATGAGTTTGTGGCAAATAATTATCTTTAATTATATGTTGAGGTCGGTCAAACTACGTTTGTCTACAGCAAACTTGTATGAGATAGGTATTAGGCACTACACCTACCCAAAAGGTAGGCAACTTCAATTCGCTGAAAATACGTACATAAACAACCTAATCTCTTGCTGAAAATATGAAAAGGGAAAATAAAGATATTGTCATTCCCTCTGCATTTTTACTTTTACCATTTCTCATACATAAACTACATAAAAAACATAACCAAATCTTGATAAAAATTACTTATAATTGTGTTGTGACGTGACACTTCTTAGTGCTGACCATTCAGACAATTTTCTTATTTCGATCCAAAAATTGCATAAAGGCCAACAGATGGCCATATCCATCAGTTTCATGCCGATTAAACTCGATGCCTAAAATCCGTAACAAAAATGGAATTTGATTACTTGAGTCAATTGAAATAAAAAAAAATCGTTTGGATAATCTCTTTTGCACATCATTACGATAAAAAAAAAAAAAAACAATAGTCGGCTTTTTTTAACACAGATAAGAGTAGTGGTAATGAATAATACTTGTTAATGGACCTGTGTTTCAATATTACGTTAAGATTTGGGCATTATCGTGTTGCTTATAATATTTTCAATAATATTTGTCACAATTTAAATCTTATCTACATGTGTGCTTGTGACATTTGTGAAAAGTAAAAATGTAAACACGCACGATCGATTGGCGCGAAACTTCGACTTTAGATGTCAAAAACTTCATTACCTACAATTACTTATTCAACTTGAATAATGGATGAATTCGTCAAATAATTAAATGATGTATTTATTCACTGCCCCTGTAGTGGAGTTCGCATGTTCGAAATCCCTAATTTTTATAACTTCGACCACAACTGACATCAAAATGGCGATTGTCGCATTTACAGTCTTGAATTTAATAAAGGTAAATTAATGAACTTGCGCACTAAATATGGAAGATTTATTGGCGATAACATATGAGTTTTTTATCCAACTCTCTTAATTAACGCACATTCATACGATTTGACAGGTAGCATAATAAATATTTTTAAATCAAGGGTGTCGTATATCGTCATTCTTGGGTCCGATGGGACCCGGTACCTAGCCGGCGGAGGTTCGTCTGTTCGGTTCTAATCGGGGGCACTATACGGTTAATAAAATTCTGTGCTTGTCTAAAGATATCCTGAGACTTTAATTAAAAGGTCTTACATATTTATTACCTACCTGTGAAATTGGAAATATGATCAAGAATTTAAAAGTGCATGTAGAATTCCAAATAGTTGGAGCATTAATTTCATACAGGAATATATTTATTCGTGCATTCCCTGGATAACGTGGAAGTAATATAGCACAAGATTTATTTCACAATATGCGACAAACAGGTTGTAAACAATGCACTAATAAATATGAAACTGAATGCTTGAGTGATTCCTATCAGTGGCGTTTATTCCGCTATAAAACTATTTTGAATTGAAGGCTTCTTGGCATAGAGGGAGGGTCACCAGTGTCTGTATACATATATTCATGTAGTACATAGGCCTATATTTCATTTCGTTCATTCTCTAATAGGGGGACGGTCCCCTACTAGATAGACAGACGACTGAGCAAAGGCTGACGCCGCTTTGGCGGATGCAAGTCTCTATACATATCATTATGAAAATGTTTGCAGAAGATTTTCGTCTGTATTTGGGAGTTTTCATTCTGATGAGAGCTCCGAGTGCAATAATAAATAGAGCATTTAATGAAATCTTTGAAATACTATTTGCTATATTATTGAGAGCAGTTTAAGTCGTGGATTCGAACTCAGACAGGCGGTTTACTTTTTGCAAATAATTTCATCACCACGGCTATCAAAACGGTGAAGGAACACATTGTGAGGAAACCGGCATGTACCAGAATAAAAAAAATGAAGACTTGTGACATCTACCAACCCACACTGGGCCCGCGTGATGGATTACAGCCCACTCCCTGTCGAAAAGAGAACGCTTGTGTCCCAGTAGTGGAGGCATTATAGGCTGATCACGATGTCATTATTAATCCAAACTTCATATGAGAGAGCTCTCACATTTCGGTAGCTATGTCCATAAAATAGAGGATAATCGGCAACAAATACTGACTCTAAGCTGCTGCTAAGATACTTCTGTACTCGTAATTGTTTATTTGTATGTTCAAGTTAATCTTCAAACTTATTTCTATAAAATTTTTAGGTAGGTGTTATGTTTGTTGAAGACAATACAGTGGACCCCCGGTAATTCGACAAACGTTTTGCAGGGCAGTGTCGGACTATCGAATTTGTTGGATTATATATGGGGAATATAGTCTCCGAAAAGTCTATAGTCCAGAATTCAGCGAGGGTCTACATTAGCGAAGCAAAAAATATTCGTTAATACATAACAGACATGTCTATTTACAGGGGGTGCCGGATTAGACAGGGGCCGGATTACCGGGAGTCCACTGTATAGATGAAAGTTTATAGATTCGTGAGTTCAAAGCCCCAGGGACAAAGAACAAAGACTTGTCCGTCTGTACAATGGGCAGGACCACAATTAGTGCCTTGTCTAACTTTATCTGTACCCTTGTAATGAGTTCGACTGTATCTGTCTCAAGTTGACATAGCTTTTATCTGTAAACAAGATCATCATCTTTGGGGATTTCGATAATTCTATTATGTCCTTTGATCAGAACTTGTAATAGTTTGCGTAAATTCATTGACTGTTTTAGAATGTCAAATCTGTATATATGTTCGTAAATACCAAAATTAAAAAATAAAATATCGCCACAATATAAAACTGTATATTAAATGCCGGATGCGAAAATTATAACAATTTGTCAGCGACACGATTATTCATTCATAAAATATTATTATACCATATTTATTTTTATTCGTAAAACACTGTTTTCGTGGCGTGTATCCAAACTTCTAGATAACATATTCTAGTCTAGTGAACCTATTTACATGTTCCTTTGATTCTTTCATTCATAATCATGATAACTCCGAAATTATAATATATGATACCAGGAGGGTAATTGCGTACCACACTATCAGTAGATTGCTACTGATAGTGTGTTATTTTGACAGTTGAACAACATTCATTGCGTTATTTACGTAGTTGATCAAACACATCTTTCGAACATAGGTATGGAGTAATGGACTAGCAATATCCTTCAAATGATTCAGATTGAGAGTAATAATGTGTTACGCAATTAGTAGTACTGAACATAGACTGCATTAACAACAGCCAAGACTTTTTCTTCATCAATGACTAGCTTCTGCCCGCGACTTCGTCTACGTGAAATTTCTTGTTCCCGAACCCACCCCGTCTCATCGCATTACCTGCCCGAACTGTCATTTCGTTTTCGCTTAGCGTTCTTTCTGACTTTTTTATCTATTTGCTCGGCTCCTTAGGATCAGAGCGTGATGTTAAATAGCCTTCCTGAAGAACTGTGCTATAAAATGCAAAAAAAAAAAACAAATCCGACTGGTCGTTCCAGAGATTAGCGCGTTCAAACAAACAAACTCTTTAGCTTTATTTTATTAGTATAGATTTATTTTTGCAAAGGGATTGGTGATCGAAAAAAAAAATGCATTGAGGTGGTATTACATCGGTGAGGCGAGGCATGGATGGGATGGGCGGGAATTGAAATTTGTATGACAACATTTCTAGGTATCCGCGCCCTACCCAAGAGCGTGGATAGAAATTTACATTTATATTTTACTGTTTCTTATTATAGTCCGTGCACATAATGCTTTGGCATTCATCATTGTGATTAATAATCATTCTATTATTGCTCTTGCTACTAACAATGCTACTTGGAAAGTACATACCTAATGGTGTTTTCTAGTTGCATCTTAACCACAAAGCAACTCAGTGAATAGCTCATGAATAGTCCTATTCTATACTTACAATGTGCTAATTCATTGTATACATTTATAACTTCAACATTTTATGGGGTTGTTGTTTCTCTATCTGTATATATTTACATACAATTATCTAATATTGATGGCGTTATTATTCAAATGATTGTTACAACGGAAGATTTTCAACTATAATTTTATGTGTCACGTATATTAGGCGCCGTAGGTGGGTTTAAAGATTCGCAATGTCAAGGTCTCTTCAAATCAGATGTTGATTTTGAATGGTTATTTCGAAATCACTTTTTTTTTATTTGAATAATGTTCAAGTGTTAAGACATGGTGAGGTAGGGAAAATTAAAAGAGTTCTATTTTTGCTATTTGCCTTCGGAATCCTAAAAAAGATCTTGGTTAGTGTTACAATCTTCTGTTTAGAAAACTTTCAACTAATCATCTTTTATCTGGGGTCAGTTTCAGTCAGCAGGACTACAACCGTCACTGTCCACAAACCAACTTCATTCACTATTGACTTACGCCTCTCTTTGACTGTTCCAGTCTCCACGATCCTACCCCTGTTGCATCCTACTATCTGAAGGTTAATCAATAGTTTTCAACAAACACCAAAATGTCATATAGTTTCTCCAGTAGTTATTTCATGAGCGCGGATAATTAGGAAAACTGCAAAATACGTGGAACTTTCTTTTCGGTAATAAGGATCTTTTCTGAGGAGAACTATTGAAAATATCAGTGAAGTTTATTATAACGGAAAATAATAGTTCATTCTGTAAGAGTGAATAACGAAGGCTTGTGTTTATTAGTTTCTAAGAATAGCTTTTCCTAACCTAAAGATACTGATTCGAAATTTTGTAATACCTAATGACTGTATGCTATCTTGTTGAGACATCTTTACTCTTCCGACAAAACTGTTCGGATATCTGTAGTTCCGAGGGCTATTGATATGTTGGCAAGTCACAATTCAGGAAATAAAGAACCCTAAACGGCCCTGTTTTTGTGTTCTTCATAAAGAACACAAAAAACAGGGCCGCCAAATGCATATTGGCACGCCATATACATATTTCGTAATGCTCCTCACGGGACGGACAATTTTGAAGACAAATAGATTACTGCAGCTAGTCTAGTTTGTAGTAGTAGTCTAGTTTGGCACTATTCCCGTTAAAAACTGATCTAGTTGCTTTACCGCAGTTGTTATTTCGCTGCGGCTTCCGGGACTCGAACATAAATTGCAAATTATTTCAGTATCATTTCACAATCATGCATTACAACTTTTAGATACAGAGACCAAATTTATGAGCTTTGAAGTACAGGGTAGCAGGGATATCGACTCGCAACCCGATGCCATCGATTAATGATTTAGGTATACATGGTGGTAGCCCTCTATATCTATATCATTAATTTCTGGACCTTTGTACCGTGTAGGACTGTAGGTTATCTCCTTACGAGAACTTTCCATCCACAAATTAACAAGGAAGTGTTTTATCTAATGTGCATTAGAACATCGCACTACAATTATAATTTGAAATGCCAAACATGAAACAGCATTGGCCCCAAGATAGCTCCCTGTGGAAAACTTTTCATATAAAACTATTAAGATAAAAAGTAATACATCTATTCCTGATGACGTAAGTCCAGTGATATGCAAACAATAATGTTCTGTTCGGTTAACAAACATTCGCCATTATATGAGTTGAAACATTATTTAACATTTAAACTAAGTATATTTAATAGTGTTTCTTTTAAGGTTTCATGTACTTGATGAATGCGAATGCCTGTTGTATAACATTAATGTGATATTCATTCATGTTATTATCGGTTTGCGATATCTATTGCTTTGTCTGTGATATTTTATACGTAGACAAGACATTTTTTCCTTCCGCATTGAATAGGAATAAAACAATGTTTTCCATACAATAGTTATTTAACTAAAACAAGTTGTGTATTAAAACAACTTTGCCGTTATAAAAGGCTATGGAAGATATTATTATAATATGTTAAACATTAGGTTACATAATAGTTATATTTATTTTATTTATAGTTACGTACGTACAACAGCCTTGATCTAGATAAATGTGATCACTGAAAAAGTCTAGAACTTTGAGAAAGCTGATTTATGTACGGGCTTGTTTTTAAAAAGGATTTTGTGTTGTTATAGTCCCGACAAAAATGAGAATGAGACAAACGAGTTCATTTAAACATAACATTGGTAGACGATAACGAAGAATCCTCGTTTTCATATAAAACTCACGATAATACGATTTAAATAAACATGTCCCGTTTCAAAAGACTCATTGAATGAATATGAACAATGTTGGCGCAGTCCCCTCGCCAAAACGATTTGTTTGTAGTGTGAGTCGGCACCGCTTTTTTCTACGCTTGGCGCCTTCTCAATTTCATATGACCCATTCGTCTTTAGGTGTTGGATGTTGCATTGCAGTACATTGATTATATGGTAGAATGACATTGTCATGCAGATTACACCAGCAGTGCGATTCTGTTGGTTACAGTCTCGCCGTGAAAGCTTGGGTGAAGTGAGCGTGGAGTGAGCTGTCAGTGGCATCCCTTACTAGACGACTTCTTCGACTAGTCTTTATATAGCGATGTTTTGACAACTAAAACACTAGCTTTGAAACTATATAAAATGATCAATAGAATTAGCATAAAAAATATTACTGAAATCTCGATTATGATTGTAAATGTATGCTTGGTATTGACCAAGCATAGTGAGCTGTCAGTGTCATCCTACTGATGCTAGGGATTGCCCTAGCATCAGTAGGATGACACTGACAGCTCACTACACGCAAGTTTTCTCGGTGAGATTTTTATAGAATCGACATGCTGGTATTTCTGTTGCTGTGATTCATAATTTCTTTAAATTAGCAATTTCGGCTAGATTTTTCAGTTAACTGATCACATTCCCATTTCATATAATATTACAATAAAAAACGCACAAGCCATGATTTAGAGATATAAAATACCGATGCAACATCTCATGGCAATATCTATTCATGAATATTGGATATGTGAATACATAAACCGATTTTTATATAAAACTCGTTTTCCTGAGAGCATCAGAGGAAGCGTTGCCGGATGACCAAATACTTCACTTCCCAACTCAGCGTTGAACGCTTTCCGATGGGAAGAACCAATTGTCTGAACACTTACCGATAATTTAACCCAACCCCGTTCTGAGAATCCATCAAATTCTGCGGATGATTAGAGGCTATTATTATTACAGCCCCCTGGTGATGTAATTTGAACGTATTGTGAGAATTGATGTTTGTAAGCGCTGTTGGAGCATTTCTTTTAGACCTATGTGTAAGTATCAGTAAATAGGATTTCAGTAATTTCTGCTTTGGCAGATTCTGTTTCTGTTACTTTTCTTTCAATTTTATGTTTGATATTATTAACTGATATGAATTTGAATTCATATCAGTTAATAATATCTAATAACTTATTTCAACTAGATTTTCAAATCGTAATTTTATTCTGCTGTATTTTGTATCTCTTTGTAATCAAATCACGAACAAAATTAATGGCAAGATACACACTATACACTTACCATATCCAAGGAAAATCAAACAAAATAATATAAAAACAACATAATTGCGCAAGGCTATCGTCTCGAATTCGCATTTCCGCAAATGTCCACGTACGAGCGTAGCACGGGCATCGAATCCGGGTCATTGCAGCACTGCCCTCGAAAGCCGGTAAATGGGTCAGAGGAACTGACGCCTGAAATAGAACAAGTTGCTATGTGGCGACGAGCGTCCGTGTTCGCAATGTTAATGGAAAGGAGAAATTACTTTTTAGTTCGTTCACTCTTGATAGTTCAATGAGAAATCACAATGGCAAAAATTTATATTATAGCATTTTTTCCTTCTCTAAGCTATGTCTAAACATAAGTCAAGAGTTAAAATTTGGCAAAAAATAAGAGCTTTTTCATCGTCATGGTTACAAAATATAGCCTCCAAAGTCGCCCACAAAATCTTTTAGGCTGAGCAGATGTTAAAACCCTAACCTATTATAGTGAACTATATAGGTATTCATAAGCCCATATAAAAACCACAGACAGAAAAATTACAGCTGCTGTGGTCGAAAGAACTCACAATTTAATTATCATCCCACAGACCACACAAGAGTAACAAGTTCACGAACAGTTCACCCAGTAGGCATATTGTGAAGTCATATTGACTTCATTGCCCAAGGATAGGCTGGCAATTGTCATAATTTTGCATTATTGCCACCTTTGAACTTAAATGCGTCATTGCTATATTTAGCTGCTCACTTTATTTCTTCTTTCCTGAATATTTCCGGTCTCTTTTTAGTTCTATTGTTAAGGATAATAGTGCTATGTTTATTTCTAGAAGTTAGTCTATTGTCAAGTCTATTGCTGGTCCGGTCGTTTCCGGTATCCGGATTAGTAATCGGCAAAAGGTCATCTAAATCACCTTGTTTACCCATTTGGGGATCTCATATTTAAAGTACCACCTACTAATTCACATTCGTTTAAGTATCTATAGTATTGATTATGTTTAATTCCTAACGTCCTAAATAAAAAACTATTCATTTCACTTTCATGTCTATTCTGGCCTATACTGTGTACTATAATTTTACTATATTTGAACGCTTTGATTTTGGAAATAATAATTATCATTGCTAACAATCGAAGCATCGGCATCGCTTTTGTTTAAGCTAACTAAGGAACCTGCTAGCCTCCACTCGACCTACATCTACGGAAAATAATGTCGATTTTCAAAAGTCACTATGACTTTTGAAAATCGACATTATTGTGATGCATTTTTATCTTCAAACCTTCATAAACTATTTAATTCAACAACAATACCTAATCTGTCATCAATAAGACCTTGTCTATACATCTGGATACCTTCCTAACATTTTGAGGTCACCCCTCCACGTAACCACATAGTACAGTTTAGGGTCATTTTACTGAGAAATCTAACAATGTCATCTTTGTTCCTTGATATTCAATCCACGTGCTGATGATAACATCTTACTCCAAAAACTTAGCTTATAGATTGTAGAGGTCAAATTACGGTCTTGTGTAGAGTAAAACTAGAAATCAAGACATTTGCTGATAATCACGAGTATTCCACGTCTCCTGAATGCATAAATCAGACACATATCGCAATATCATGATAATTGGCAGCCTTGTTCCACCCCACCGCTGACTATAGGCCTTCTTTTTTTTTGTACCATGCTTCCGTGCGATATAATTATAAATATGTAAATTCCATCAATTAGAAATCGCATCGGGTGGTTAGATCCTTTGTGCTGCCAAGCAGCTTAACCTGATATCCTGACAAACATTCTGCATTCCTACAAACTACAGAGCTTCAGTTATTACAGTGAAATCCTTTTCACTGTAATAACTGAAGCTCTGTAGTTTGTAGGAATGCTAGAACTAATAGATCAAACGAGTGATTTTTAGTAGAATTATATCCTTGGAAAACTTTATTATGAAGAGATGGATGGAAATATAGAAGATATCAAGATTATACTCTTTATTATGCAAAAATTACAGATATAAATGTAGAAATTGTACAAGAGGTGACACAATGAGCGGTGGAATTGGTTGCCCTATCTATCTCGTGCTGATTTCTAGCTCATTTAGTGAAAAAATAAATTCCTAGTACTTACTTTGTTATGTAATTCCTCTTCATCGGGGTAAACATTAAAAAAAAAAACCTTATTTCACAATCATATTGAAATGTCAATACACTTTATTCTTACCCCAGAAATTACTAAAATATCACGTTCAATGACATTTGGACTCTGTCACGGCAGATATCGGATCATATGCTAGAATTATATGATGACATACTAATTTCGCATATCAAAGCAAAAATGACAAGTGACAAAAAATAAAAGTACATTTTTATGATTCACATCTTATTTGCTAGTTATCTAATATAACTCATAATAAAACGGCGTTTTTAGAACGGAGACGCTATTCTCATTTGTAATGAGTCCAATGCTATAAATTTTGGCAAATTTTAGGACGGTGAACTGTGTTGTATAATACGATAGCTTTCAGACTGTTTTGATGATAAAAATAGTGTGTTTTCGTTTGTTTTCTGGGATACGAAATACGTTTTATTTCTTACCAAATCTATGGTAACCTCATATCATATTCTATAACATCATAATAGTTCTCTTGCCCTTGTACCAATTTATTTGCGGTCGGCGCAACATGTCTTTTCCTTCCATACTTCTCTATTAGTCGTCATCTCGGTAGTAACCCACTTTCTAATCAGAAAGATCATATATTCAATACACGAGGACTTTATTGCGTAAGTACGAAAAAAGTATACATATCGATAAAATATAGGTAATTCTAGCTCAGGAGCCAGGAAACCTATAAGATTTCGTTACAGTCCTAGGTAGACTTTAGATTACAATAATAGCGAATACATATTATTTAAATTCTAATGCTATTATTATAATTTTCGGTGATTTGCGGTAATTTGCGGTGCTTTATCATAGCGAAGTTCAAAGTCCAGTCCTTAGGGAAAACAGAACACATTCATTTTAAACATGGTTGCGAAATAACATAACATAATTAATAGTTTCCGCTTCATTTAACATGCTACGACATAAAAAAGTACGTTTATGGGATGTTAACGTATATTTTGATGAATATCAAAATGTCGTTTACGTTTCGTATTTTACACTGTCGGATGCAGAAGCAGTTAATCAGAAGTTAAATAAAAACAAATTATGGGGGATTACACCGTTTTTGGTTAGTTCAATGTAAGAAACTGCAAATACTACACCAAGTCCCCAGATTTGGTTTTCAAAATGCGGCCCTACATGTAATGGTTCATTGAAACATGGTCTCCATACGATTTATGACATTTTTTTTTTTGTGCACCTTAAGATTTGACATAGTGTTATGTAAACCCTTTTGCTATCTTAACTATATCGGTGATACAGTCACAAAAGCCAGATGTTTAAGCGCTACATAATTATGTCTCGTTCGTTCAGAGTCTTTAAAGAACTTTTCCGTATAATTTTGGCGTTGTGATATCAATGCCAAACGCATCGTAACTCACACTCGTAACTGGAAGCATGTACAATTACTCGTCTGTTTGTTCCGCAGCGTGTTTAACTTGCACGGCGCCGGCAAGCTCGTTACCATTTATTTTTATAAAGCTGTATCCAGACTGAGTGAAGCATGCGCCGCAAATGATTTCTATTATTCGTTAGATGCCTCAGCCTGAGGCAGATGTTATATGCGTGGCTTACCATTCGAAGCACACGCCTCGTAATGTCTGGACACACCTTAACATTTAAGTACAACTGTTTTATATCTGCTGCGAACAAAATTGCACGTATTGTTTCTGATAAGACTGTGTTTCAAAAGATTCTGACAACTCCCATTTTGGGCTATAGACAAGACGGCCGCGTTAGATAATGCTTATACCTATAGCCATAGAGTCATAGAGAGATGACCTAGGCTACTTCATGGAAAATCGGAACATAAAAGCAAACAGATGTGAGAAGCAGAAAGAATGAAGGAAAGCCTTTGCCAAACAGTGTTGGGACAGCACGGGTTATTATTAAAATAATATGAGGTGGCAGGGATATCAATGTGTGCAAACTGGAACCATATACTGAATTCATGTAGACGTAGAAATATTTCGTCAAAAAAACATAAAAAGTGCAATTTCTACGCTAGCGCAATTGGTCAAAATGTATGGAACAACTACATATTCGTCGGTTGTCAGAATCAGCTGCTTCATAGAAAAGTCCAATACCTACAAGGTCAAAACGTTTTAGAGCAAAGACTTCAAACCCTTTTTGTTATAAAGTAGATTTCAATACAAACACCATGTAGGCAAATCGTATAACATACACAGGAAAACTGCGAGTAAACAAATTCATCCTCACCATATTTAGTTATCCTATAGATAAATACATCAAGGGCAGTGAATACAAGGGGCTGAGTTCTGAGCAAGCTATGACGTAATGTATATTAGTACGGGGTTCGTTTTACTGCCATGATCATGACATTGTGTGATCGAGTGATGCCCAGTAGTGCCTTAATCAATAATTAAATGTGAAGGGGTCAGGGGAAAAAGGATGAATGTCAATCCGAAAAAAAATTTCAGTAGACCAAATTTAAGATTACAAGACTCTCGCTGCCTATTTGTGAGCCATTTTTATATGTTAGTTTGATACAAAGCGTTGCATTACTTTATAGTTATCCATAAAAAAATGTGAAAACTAATGTTTTGCATATTTTGAAAGAGTATATTTGTAAAAACTGGAATAACCCCGAAATAGAATTGACAAGAAGGGGTAATGTCATATGATATTCCCCCTTCTTGCCCTGTATTATTACAAATAATTTATTAATGTATATTACAATAACGATACCTGCTTATTTCTTAAGAATTTTTTTCCAGCACACCTGCGACAGGTGAAGTGAAAAAGAAATGTAGCCAATATTAGCTGATCTAATATTATTCAATGCCAAATATAACCATATTGTATAGCAATTCTGACATTCTTTTAACTTTAGACTCGCTTTACTTTGTGTTAGGTACAAAACAAACTGCGCTGCTGTAATAAACTGTAGGAAAACTAATATAAATATTTTCGCATTAAATGTTTAAAATGAAAGATATCTTCCGCGTTGGTCAAGAAATAGAATGCGTGTGTGTATCGGCTGATATAATAGTGGAACGTGTAGGTAGGTCGTAACTGTGATAATCGAGATATTTTATGATATTTTTTTTTATTGCTGAATGGGTGGATTGTGGTCTCTTGATCTTGATCAGGCCTGATGGAAAGCGATGGAGTTTTGCTAAAAGTTTGGGAAATACGCTGGAATTTCGAATAATTATGTTAATATTAAAATATGTTCAAAGATTGATGTCGTGACTTCTTAACTGAAAATATTCGTATCATACAGAGCTGAATGAACCTATATTGAATTATCACCGAACCATCTGTCAACCATAATGTTATAATTTGGACTGAGGAAGTTGACAGCTCTTTACATTCTGGTGTACGTTCAGTTGAAAATTATTATTACTCTGTGAAAATCTCACCGTGAAAACTTAGGTGAAGTGAGCTGTCAATAATGCCAATACATCCGATGGAATGACAGCTAATTTCAAGAACTTCACTTCAGTTTTAACGGTGATATTTTGCAGAATAGACCGACTGAACTCCAGAATAAAAATAGCTGTCACAAAAGTACGAGTAACTCCAAGTTTATATTATCTGGGCTGACAGCTGGTTTGATGATAATTCAATACAAGTCATTCAGCTGTATATGATACGAATATTTGCCAATTTGCAGACAGCTATTTTCATCATGTCTTTTTTATATTTGTTTTGGATAAAAAAAATATTAAAATTAGACTGGATTCTGGAAAAATCTCACCGTGATAACTAAGGTGAAGTGAGCTTAGAGTGAGCTGTGAGTCATGCTGGGCTTGACACTATTGACGACTCACTCCACGCTCACTTCGCCCAAGTTTTCACGGTGAGATGGTAACAGAATTTTATCACTATTTGTTTATTATTATTATTATTATTATTACTATTTTTTTTTTTTTGCAATATTACTTTTGTTGTTTATATTTTGTTATATCGCACTATTTATACATACTCATTATTGTTTTTATCTGACACAATTTTTTATTTTTTTATTTATTTAAGTATGCATACACACGTCACGTTCCAGTATAAAACTGATATACATCCGTTACCTCACAAATCTGGTCCAGTTGAAAACCAGCGTCAGGCACCAGTTGTCTGGCATTTTTGCTGAACTGGGCCTTTTTGGCGCAGCCGTGAGGCACACCTTCCTGTTTAATTTCTTACATCGGACTTTACACTTTGTTATTTGATTTTTATTTGTTTTTATCTGATGTATGTCTCAGGTGTACTGTGTGTCTTACAGTCTGTGCTAAATAAATGTATTTTATTTCTTTCTTTCTAGAATCGCACGGCTGAATCCGATAATATGCAGTGGATCAGTCTTTTTTCTCTCTTTAGAGAGCGGTGTGGCCCAGTGGTAACGGCCGTGACTTACGAGTTGTAGGTCGTAGGTTCGATCCCAGACAGGCGCTTTAATTTGTATAAATTAAATCATTACCACTACTCTCAAAACGGCGAAGGAAAACACCGTGAGGACTCCGGCATGTCCTAGGACCAAAAACCCGCTTTGGGCACGCGTGCCGTAGATTATGGCCTACCCCTCTTACCGGGAGGAGGCCTGTGTACCAGCCGTGGGAGCGTTATAGGCTGTTTATGCAGTGTCTTTTCTTTTTGTAAGGAGACGTGTTTTCTGTGCAATCGCACAGTTATCATCTGGAATCGATAACAAATACCATAAAGAAAATATTTATTGAGCAGTTCAAACATCCAATCATTGTGACTTATCAACACGCTAGCGGGAAAATGTCTTCCTTAATCTAGACAAGACGGAAGAATACGAAACAATAACCAATGCGAAAGAACTAGTAGCGCCCCGAAAATTGATCGCCCAGGAACATATATCTATTAGTTCCATCTAACAGCGAAAATGACCAAGGTGGACAAGGAAGTTGCCCATTTAGCCCGATAATTAAGACCATAAAATTCTCGTCCACCAACAGGGGTCGCTGAAGTTGCAAGTACTTGCAAGGCAACCCTATCTCGGTAGCATCGTAAACGCTAAGTTTATTGACTCGTGCGAGGCCATTCGCAATGTACTGTTTCACTGGTTAAATCGATGTGGGCCAATTGTTTACGTACTGGCGCTGTTAAACTGAAATATTGCTGTGTTTTCTTTCCCGGAGCCTGAATGAAGTTAATTTTAGATGACGGTCATGGTAACGTAAATAAAGCTGCAGATAACTGTGTGTAACTGTGTGTGTGGAGAAAACCAAGTGTGAAAAGTCAAAGGTGATGCTAAATCCGGCACTTGAAAACATTTATTAGGTCAATCAACGCAGCAAGAATTATGTATTTCTTATTTCTCCTGGGCAGAAGTTTATCAGCTTTAAGATACTCCTAAGTTCAGTCTAACTTACGAAAATCTATTTTGCATCCATCATCATACGTTAGACATTTTAATATGCAATAGATGAGCTTATTTAAATGTGTGGAAGCGTACGTACGTAATGCCCTACTTCCAACCCGATTTGAATACAAATGGAGTTAAAGCAGTGAGGGTGCGTCAGCTCAACCTTTGTCCAAGCACGTCATCTGTTCTGAACAAATTCAATAAATTTTCTTAAATATTAATGTATAATTTTCAATTTAAATGTATCTAATTCATAATGTATAATTTTCTATTTAAATGTAATTATTTAATTTGATTAATAATTTTTAATTTAGTTTAATTGTATGATCCAAAGTTGGTTGAAATAAATAAACAAATAAACAAAACTAGACTGTAATTAGAACATTTGAAATTCTTATTAGTTGCAAAAGTTAAAGAACAAACTTCAGTTTTTGACCTTAAAGAAGTATTGTTATTAATAGAATTTACTTAAAATATCACCAATAGTGATACTATCGAACTGCAGAACGTGTTTAAGTTAAGAGCTAGCGGCTTAAAGTTTCGCCATTAGCAAGCGCTTGGCAAGAGTCCAAACATTAGCTTGATATTGTAGACTTGGGATCCGCATCCAGTTGAATATGCACATCCAAAGATAGTTTTATGTCTTCATCGACCTCAATTTCTTAGTTTGAAACGATCTTTTTTGAACTAAGTACTTATACTGCAGAAGATTTCGATGGTTTTATGGCCGTAATTTATGAAAATTCTATGAAATTGTACGATAAAAGTTATTTTTTAAGTTTTCCTTGCCCGGGATGCTTTACATCGAACACCTCGTTTGTACTACTACATATGATATAATTTGCAAATTCTGTGTTGTAAGATGGTATATCGATACTTCCCTGTTTATTCGTAATTTTAGTGTGATTCATATTTGACTTTATCATATACAGCAGTAACAGTTAACTTACAAAGATCCAGTGTCACGATCATTTGTTCTATTATAGGACGTGTCCTAGTTTCGGGCAGTTTCAAGCGCTATCCCACAGAACAGATAAAAATGGTTCTGTGTGCTGTCCCACATAACTTGGCAACTGAATTGATTGTCATATTGTCCATAAAGTAACCCATATGTACCATTCTCGTATTACTTTCTTTTGTTTTGAATAGCCGTCATAAAATTGACAAACTATTTTTCGTTTGACCTACTGCTGTACGGTATATCATAAAGTTTGCACATTTTATTGTATGTCGTAAAGAAAACGGGTTAGCGAAAATGAAGTCATGTATTATGTCGTTGACTATTTATGGTCTTTTCGATCGCTTGTAATATCATCATTAGTCATATCATTTGGTTTTATTGAAGCAAAATTAATGATCAAAACTTAAAACGATTTTTTTTTTAAATAGATAAAACCTTCACCTTCGCAACAACCACACATGTTATCGTCCGACCATTTTGAATACAAATCGAGGTGATAGTTCGTCGAGTTCAAGGCTGACAGCTTATTCTAAATATAGTCCATCAACAATGAGCTGTATTCATTCGCGTCAGGTTAGTCTTGTCGGTGTACTTCCGTTTGCCGTCAACAGTGCATCAATACTGTTGGTATCAGTACCTATTTCCTGCTCAGTGACGTTAAAGTCTATGCAATTGTAAGAACGTAGGATGGAAATAGAACATGTAGCTTTAGAATTGTTTTAGATTTGGCTCAGTTGGTGTAAGATGCTACTATATTTGCGATAATGCCAGTACTTATATATTTTTTGTTGAAACAGAATCAGTAGATGCAGTGGTTGTTTCCATTTTTAGCCTTTATTTTTATATCATCGTCGTCGTCAACATGATTCAGACTAAAGACGTCTAGTATAATATTCCCACTGCTGGGACACTGGCCTCCTCTCTGTAAGAGGTAGTGGGGCGGATGTCGCATGTCTTCGATTTTTTGTTTTTAGACATGCCAGTTTCTTCACGATATTTTCCTATACCGTTTTTGAGACGTCTAATGTTGGACAATATGAAGCTTTGTAATTTAACTACAGTCCTAACGAACAACTCTGGAGCAGATTTTATCATGCTTTGAAAAGGTCAAATGAAAAGATGTCTCTTAATTCACCTACAGCTTCAAAAGCGGGCGATAACGGTAGTTACCAACAGAATTTTTAGAACAGCGCTCACTATTTAACATTTAAAACAAAATGTAGGTATTGACAAAGTAGAATCATCAGTGAATATATCCGTATGCTTATCAGCAATGACATATTTTGTAAACATATAGATCTTTTAGCTTGGTTAGGGAGATGTGAAGGTTGATAATTTTATTGATGATTAAGAAGTTGATATGGGACAAGAAAAATAACAAGTCAAAATTGTAGATAAATGACTTCTGCTTGCGACTTTGTTCGCGTGGAAGTCGTTAGATGCACAATATATTAAAATAACAGTCTTATTTTTATAAAACTGCCTTGGTCCCCGACCCACCGCGTCGCATGAGCATCGCCCATTTTTTTTTTTTGTTTAGCTCCTAAGTGAGCGTGATGTTATTTACCTTCCTCAAAAATTGGACTATCAGATGGAAAAATAAATTATTCATTCAGACAGACAGACGCGGCGGAGGGCACTTTGTTTTATTATATGTAGTGATGAAGTTAGTATGAATTTTTATATGGAGGTAGGACAAGAAGAATTATCTACCCAATGATCTAAGAAAAGAGAACTTGAACTACATAGAACTAGAAAAACCCTAAAAAGAAGAGTTACTTAAGAGTAAAGAAGAAATCTATCTTGTTAACATACCTAATCAGCATAGCGAAAAAAGAAAGAGTACAGCAAGTACCGCCCCATATACATATTTGTCATAAACCCCAGCATGTTAACAGCGAAATCTACTACAGCCTTATTGATTTCTACCTTTTATTGCTGCGGTCCCAGCGAGGCCTTGGCATGGCAATTTATGTGCTAATTGACGGCTTATGCAGATATAATTAACGTATATCCTGTATAAGTGATTTCTACTTGGTAATCGATGGCTGAACGGAGCCTTATAACCACGTTAGGAGTAACGTGAACCCATGAATTGATTAAATTGTTTAGCATGAGTGATGAATGTGATGATGGTATTACGCATATTGTTTTATTGTCTCTGAGATTTATGGCGTGCAATTGTCACGTTTGTATATCATGTGTTTGTCTAGAAGGTCATACTGAGCACATTCTGGTCAGATGTATCAGATATAGTTATTCAGATATACAACATGTCTCGGAATTAACGCACACCGCCAAACACCCCAATTAAAATATTATGTTGTAATTATAGTCATGATACACTGAATTTTTACTATTATGTATAAAATATTGTTTATTTATTAAATTACTTATACTGATTTTGGGAGAAAACTGTGGTCACATTACAAATCTACGCACGCATACAGTCGCACACTTATAAGGGTCTACCGTAGTACTTCGTCCGTTTCGGTTTGTTTTGGCCGTACAGCGGAGGTGTGATTGTACTTTACGTAGTTTTAATTATTTATGGGAAAAATAAACTACTCCGCTATTAACCACCAATTACAGAAATCGATTCTGTAAATGAGTCTGAACAAACTACTTTCATAATGTGTATTAATTCAGTTACACATTGTTTAGGTAATACCAATATTCATGCAGTAATGTATTCTCCTATGAAACCTTATAGCTCAAAGTAAATTCAGTCTCTGCCATTCCGGAAATTCCATAATATGAAACGACAACAAAAGCCTTGTTGAGACCGATATAATTCAATTTATGTTTACGTGTATTTACACAAATTACTTGCGTAAACAGAAGCTGGGGATTATTAGGACAATGGCCTTTGTACGACTACAATCTGTGACTTCGATAGAAACGAAATATTTGTGTGTTGATTCTGAACGTCTTTTGTTCCAGGCAAGTTATCTCTCACATAAGGAATATTCCGGAGCTGATTCTGCTGGGGAACCTGTCTCCAACTGTGAGGAGGCTCCCCATCTTCTCTCTGATGGTGAAACACCCACGAGGAACCTTCCTGCACCACAACTTCATCTGTGCAGTCCTGAATGATGTCTTTGGCATTCAAGCGAGAGGGGGACTCTCTAGCAACCTGAACTACGGCTCTGATATCCTTGGTATTGACGACCAACTGCTACGAGAATATGAGAAACTATTAGATGTCGAAGCGTGAGTATATCGGAATAACTATAAAATTAAGGCGCCAATACAAATTCAAGGCTCAATTGATTGTGAGAATTATTATGAGAAAATAAGTAATACTGGTAAATTCAGGTGATAGTGAGCGTGTCTTGTTTAAACCCGCTTGGAATTAATGTTATGAATAGTTTTAATAGTCGTCTTGTCTATTGACACTTGTCGTAATATAACTAAAGGTTTAAAGGCGGAAATATGAAGGTACGTTAATTTGAATTCAGCACCAACCGATCATTGGTATATCTCCAACGACTTCATTTATAAGCATACGAATTGATAATACATCTTGAACGTGGCCTGTATTTTTAGAAGCACAAACTTGGCCTATGTGCGTGTATATTACAAATCTGTTAATTATATCTCAAGGCCGAATAATTTGCGCGCTCATAAAATATCAGCACGCTCGTATTTATCAATGGAATTTATCTTACAGACAAAAAGAAGTCGCTCGGGTGAGGAAAATGAGTGATGTGAAAGCTCCAGAAGTGCCCATCTACAATGAACACTTAAGACCTGGGTTCTGCAGAGTGTCCCTACCCTTCTTTACGACCGATTCTGAGCTGGCATTCGTTCTAGAAGCCTTGAAGATGGTCGCTACAGAAGGCTGGAAGATACTGCCACAATACGTCGTGAACCCTGAATCTGGGCAGTGGAGACATCACACCTGTGCAGTACTGAGAGACAGAAAGTCATTGCACTCGCTGAGGTTCAATGACGGAAAGATGACTGCACACGAGCGAAGGGTTTCTGGTCAGTTTTCGCTTTTATTTAGACGTTCACGTCCAAACATTTTGACGTCAATGACTTTGTATTTAATTGCATTTGTTTTTCATTTCAGGTCCAGGCATATTCCCTCAAACATACACCGAAACCCTGCAAACAGCAAGGAATTTATTCAACAGAGCGAGAAAACTGGCAATGAAATGCTCCACAGCTGAGCCAGAAGTCAGTTTTAACCCACGCATAGACTATCTTAGATGGTTTATGCTGCCCAAAGAAGCCCATGACCTTCTTCTAGGTCGATCGGGCAATGTCAAACACATTGTGCCATTTGACCCATCAGGGTATACGGGAGCAAGAAAGAGCCTAAATCTAAATACAAGGTCTTCCATTACTTCATCGCCTATTTTGGGATCTTCGCCAAGACATTTCAGTCTTTCAGCCATAGACGACTGCCATATATTTAGACTGAAACAAAAACAAAAGTTCTTTTCGAGAGAATCAAGTTTACGGGAAACCCATACGGAAGAATCAGAGACGCCACTTCCGGTGCAATTTGCTGTTGGGGAGTCTGTGTCACCGTTACGCTTGATACCCCAAAACAGACAACCGCTACTAATCAGATCAAGATGTTACAGTTTGGGTTCTGACAGTCCTCCAGCAGCTCTAAGCGCACAAACAAAATTAAACTTGGGCTTGAAAGAGACCAGCCCGAACAATGTCATTGAAAAATCAGGCTTTTGTAACTGCGGCAGTCAAACAGACCTGCAGTCCTTGGACGACCCAATGATCTCACCCGGAAGGGCGTTCCTCTACAATACACAGAGCAGTACGTCAATATCTGACTGCAGCCAAGTAGGCCGAACATCACCAACTACTTCATTAAACTCTCAAACCTCAGAGGATATCCAGGCTTACGTCAAAGAAATGACCAGAGAGATAGCAACAGAAATAAAGTCAGAGATCCGTGAGGTCATATCCAAAGTAGACGATATCTTAGAGAATTCAGACTCGCTCGAACAGTCGAATCTTAGCATGAACTCAATTAATTCTAGTCAGAGCGATAAGAATTCAGTATCAGTCATAGATGTAGCCGAGTATCTAATGGGTATGTCTAGAGAAATGGCTTCGGAAGTGAAACATGAAATTCGCGAGATGGTCAATCAAGTTGACGAGATGATTTCACCAGATTACACTGGGTCGTGTTCCCGCAAGAGTTCTCCGCCGCAAACTGGAAGACAAAGAATTGGTTCCGGGCCAGAATTGGGATTGGACCTCAAAAAGTCGACTTCTAGTTTGAGAAAGTGTCCTACTAGTCCTATCCTTCTGCCTCAGTATGACGAAGATGACAGTCGTTACTGCAAGCGTTCGCCAACCACAAGTTCGCCGAAGTCAGCACATGGCACACCTTCACACGAGGCCTCAGGACCAAACAGTATCTCCTTCAATTCAAGTGAGACATCGACACCCGACACTATCATCCAAGTGGTCACCACACAGAACTCTCCGATTCTTCCCAAATCTTTAAGTTCAAACAAATTGTCGGACGACGAAGCGAGTTGTGCTGACGTCGCTTGCAAACACTGTGGTACCAAGAAAAACTGGTGCCAAAATCCTTCAGTGAGTTCGCAAGACAGTGGCATCAACATGACTTTCACAGAAACAGATGCATTTTTAGAATTCGGTAAGCTTACAGTTTGTTTATTTCTCAGTTTTTCTGAATTTACCCGGACACAATCAGTTTGCTAAGTGGTATCAATAAATTGTTCACGTTTATCCGAGTCGTCGACACCAACCAATTCAATGTCAATAGATATTAATAAAATTGGTGAAGATATTCATAATTTCTGGTACCTAGCAGGTGTGACTAGTTTTTGACAAACACGGAAACACGGTTATTATGTTAAATGCCAAGTATACAGGTAGAAACGACAATAAATTAAACTGCGTATATTTAATGACGTCCCCAATCTGCATGCGAAAATTCAATCAAATATATCCAATAGCTTAGGCAGTTGTCCCACCGCTGGCGATGAACGAGTAGCGAGTAGAACTAGCAACTGAAAACGAGTTGGCGAGAAGCGAGTGTGTAGTTCCTATAGTTTTATCGCTTGGCTATCAGCGAGTGTTCGAGTGCGACGGGCGATTACTCACACCACTCGCTCGGGGCGGTTAGAAATGGTTTCACCACTTTACAAATCATAAACATACAACAACATTCAACAGTAACATCATCATCATCACCATCATTAGATTTATTTGATAGTTCCATAATATTGCCAGTGTTTTAATTTATTGTCGAATTATCATCTCCATATTGTATTAACGTTGAATAAGATCACGTGGGCACAATTTTTACCCTCAAATTCCAAGTACTAGTAAACCTAATCCAAAATATAAGTAATGATAATCTGACCTAGGAGTATAACTTAGCACAAAATGGTACCTTTTTAACATTTGCAAACTGACTTGCAGATTCAACAAACAAGACCAGAAAGTGCCAGGGCAGAATACGGATATGCCAGAAGCATGAGAAGAGCGAGGTTCCCGACATCATCGAAGGTGTACCAGTTTGCTCTGGAGACCATGTGAGGCAGGTCAAGAGGTACGAAACCACGGACCAAGGCAGAGTTGTGTTTGTCGAAGACCCTGAAAGACAGAATAAGTAAGTCTCTTAGTTAAAATTAATTAAGTTTTAAGTGGACTCGCTTTAGTGCTTAGTGAAATGAGGTCATGGTTTTAATGGCTAGCTATAAAGACTACACCTTTTACTGCTTCCTAGTACTTACTTAACTACTGTTGAAAAGAAAATGCGGTGGTAATGCATAAATACGTTTTTCACGTTCGACAGTCTTGATTTTACCTTCTTGATTGGCATTATGACAAAGATTGAGATGTTCCTCCAAGATACTTCGCAACCGTCCGTCCGAACTGTCAGGGCAGTAACAACCACATATGCTTAGCCACTTCTAAATCACCATGTCAGCCAATATACATGCACGACTGAAGACTGGAAACCGAGATGACTAAAATACTACCTCAATAAATTAATTCTGAATGACCTCACCTAGTCAGAGAGAGTTTTGTCCTATAATAATAAAAGAACTCATAAAAATAAAGCATGGTTTCTAATTCTATTTCAACTAATTTTATTGTATTTCCCGGAACGGCAGTTAGAAGGTCATTAAACCATTTACTGGAACCGCCGACGAGTTGGCAAGATTTTAATGAAGTTTAAATTCAAACCAAAATGGCCACGACGGCCACGGGTATAGTTTTGGCAATAAATCAAAGCATGTCGCCCAAGCATCTCATATTCCACTAAAACAATATTTCATTCTGACAACCAGTTATTACTTTGAATGTGGACAGAAGTTTCTTTTTTTTCCTAAAATTTCTTTAAAAACTTTTTTTAATGACATTTTTCTTCCATTTATACAAAGTGGCAGGTGGACATCGACTGTAACTAAGAATTCAGCACATAATTCTAGACCCTCTAGCGTAAAAACTTTTCGTCAAAATCTGCTGTTTCAGAGAAAAGTGCAATAGCAAATGGAACAGTTATTTTTTTTTTTTTAATAACCGACGAAAAGTTTCGACACAGGAATTAGCTTGTAATGTTCCCACGGCTGGGACTCATGCCTCCCCACGCTTAGCGGGAGTGGGCCGCAATCCAACATGCGGGTCCAGTGCGGGTTGCCACACAATAAAAAAAATACGGTTTTGCAGCCAAACTTGCTTTTTAACATGCTTTCCTCTAGCTTTACGAGTTACCCTGTTATGAGCACAGTTAATTCTTTTCTGCAAACCATACGGTTCTATCTCAAATATTCTCTTTTCTTTACCATTCGACTAAACAAACCGTCTCTTCCATACTAACTCATGGTTTAATCTATTGTTCTAGAGCCACAACGACAGTAGTTGACTCGAAGCGTTGCAGTCGTTCCTCCAACGCGTCGTCGAGCTGTTCTGACAGAAGCTCTCGTTCCAGCGGGTACGGCACCGACCAGAGGACTCTTGATGAACGGTTCTATGATAGGAGGTTGGTTGATTCACTTGATTACTAAAAATATATCATGCTTTGCTTTACTACTGACATTGTTGCAAAATCAGCCTATAATGTTCCCATTCCTGGGACACAGGCCTCCTTTCGGTGAGAATGAGTGGGCCATAATCGACCACAGAAGCTCAGTGCGGTTTATAGATATCACATGTCTTTGAATTTATGGTTCTAGGATATGTTTCCGATGTTTTCCTTCACTGTTTTGAAAGTAGAGGTGATAAAATAATTTACTCGAAGTAAATCGCCTTGCTGGGTTCGAACCTACAACCAACAACTTGTCAAGCCGTGGCTGTTACCACTGGGCCACCACTGCACTGGTTTTTGAGACTTCTGAGATTGTATATTTTTATGTACAGACGCCAGCACATCAAGCTACCCGAAACTGTCCAATTTTCCCAATCAACTTTGAACCTTATCCTTTAGCGATAAAGTTGAAAATCTATTAAAGAAATCTGACAGATTGTAGTAGCTTGATGTGCTGGCGTCTGTACATCTCTCGTTAAAAATATTAGGTCATGCTAATACATAAAGTGATATTAGTGTTGCCGAAGTTTGGTATATATGAGCTGCCAAATTTGGGTATTATCTAATGTGAACGAACTAAAATTTTGAACTGAGTCTCTGCCTTAGGTATAGCTAGTCGAAAGTGCGATACCCATTTTACAATATAAAATGGGTATCGCCCTTAACATGCAATGGTAAAGAAATAATGGCGACATTCTTTCACGGCCGTTTATCACCAACTAATAGGAATTCCTCGATAAACATCCTGGGATCTCGTTTAATATCTTCCTAAAGAACAAAAAAAAATCTTTTACAGTGAGTCAGAATGTCCCACCTTCAAACCTCATTGGGAAGAAGAACGTGAAGAACACGAAGACAGCAGCGTCTGCAGTGACGCGTCACTCACAGACCTGACACTGGACGATGACAGCAACTGGCATTGCCCGCCCAGAGCCGTGTGGAAACCCACTGTTGAGGTGCGTACAATATTCAACATTGAGATCATAGTCAGGAGTAATGCATCGACTACAAAAAGAACAGGAAAACAAATAGTGTAGTCGACAATTTACGCCAAGTGCTTTATAATGCACTAGCTGCATCTCGCGGTTCCACCCGCGTAAGTTTCGATTCCATGGAAATATCGGGATAAAAAGTAAGAGTTTTAAGTAACAGCTATGTACCTGTTGAATCTACAGGTATTGAAACAGTTTTAAATGCGAAATGATTTATTTGGAAACGGATTAACACAAAGATATGGATAACATGGTCTGATTTTGGTCGGCATTTCTATTAACTTTTCAAATGTAAAAAAGTAGTTATAGTGACTTAACTACAATAGTTTTACATATGCAAGTTCTTTGTAGATATTGATATGTTCTTTAATATCGTATAACATTTTTTTTTGTTCTATCATCAATAGTTTCCGCACCGCATGCCATGAAAGACATTTTATGGCAAATTTTTTACACCTTGGGTTACATATTTTGTTTTAGTAGGGTCCCCTAATTTTTTCTCAGGGATAGTGTAGCATTATAATGGTGAAACAATTTTTGAAATGGGTCTAGTACTCTTTGAATTTATTCGTTACGAACATACATACATTACAAAAATACAAAATCTTTCCTCTTTATAATATTATTATATTATATTATATTATATTATATTATATAAGTGTAGATGGGGTGGCTAGAGATATTTGTTTATTTCCTAACTTGACTAAACATAAACCAGTTTTTTGAAAGCTATCAGTAGAAATGGAAAATATCATTGAAAATAAATAGAAAAAAAAAACGCACCTTTCACATAAAACGAGAGACTTTTTAACAAACTTGAGGTTTCAAAAGATTCTTTTGAAAATCATCATGAACGTCCTGTCGTTATACCAATTTATTTGAGGTACCCATTAAACAGCAGTTCCTTATCCGATTGTTCTATTTACAGGCCATCCACGAGTACAACATGATCCGACCAGGAGACAAGGTGCTGATCTGCCTTTCAGGAGGAAGCGGCTCCATCGCTTTGCTGCACACCTTGCACCAGTACCAGCTCTACTCCAGGGCTAAAGGCATACACTTCAGTATTGGTAAGAATATAATAATAATAATAATAATTCATTTATTCATCAAGTAACAAGGACTCATTAATACACAAAAATACACTAAACTTAAATATAGCAAACTGAATACATTATAATAGGTACAGACGCCAGCACATCAAGCTACCCGAAACTGTCACATTTTCCCAGTCAACTTTGAACCTTATGCTTTAGTTGAAAAGTTGAAAATCTATTAAAGAAATCTGACAGATTGTAGTAGCTTGATGTGCTGGCGTCTGTACAACACAAAACAATAACCACACAAAACATTTATATTGACAGCCGACGACTGTAGGTGACGTGCAAGTCACTGCAGCGTCTGATGTATGGACAGTCGAGCTTGTCGGCTATCATCATCAGCACGCTGTTGGAGCTGATGATGATGATAGATATATGTATAAAACTATCATTTATCACTTTGGCACAAGCATATCATAAACAGTCTGTCACATTATTTAGCCGCAAATTCAGGGTCAAATTAAATTAGTTAACGAAATTCCGTAGACGTGTAGGGTATGATGGTTTTTTGTGGGGTCATTGACCGCAGTTAGTGTAGTCACTTGAACTATCAGTTTATTTTATCGTGTTTAGGTATCGATACCTATCACGTCTGTAGAGTTTCGCTAGCTAATTTAATTGGACCCTGTATAATAAACCTTACACTTTTTCGAAGGGAATTTGGATCCATACCAGCTGCTTTTATTACGGGACTTATTGCTGTTTTAATAAAAACTACTTTGATAAAACTGGTGAACACAATACGACACGACTTATGTCATTTTCCTCCAGGCTTCACCTTTGTTAGTCAGTCGAAAGTGGCTGAACTGTGCGCAGATATGGTAATTTTCTGGGGACGTAACTGCTTAAAATACCACATTTATTTATTTTATTCGGGAAAATAAACAGTTACACATTCAAATCTTATACTAAGTTTTAAGAGAAGACACAAGAATTATTATAAATGTATAACCTACGACATTTTCCACAACACATTAAAATTGATATCTAACAGTGCGCTATTCTAAGCTGTTAAAACAGAAAAATAGTTAGTAATGAACTTAAACATCGATAGGTATGCAAACAACAGAGAAAGAGAGAGGGAGAGAGAATGAGTTAATATTAAACTAAACTAACCATTAAAATCATTTTTTGGAATAACACTTCTAAATGAGGAGCGTCGGAACGAAAACCGATATATCGAATTTACCATATTTTTCACAAATTAAAAAAAAGCTTGTAAGTTTTTTAATGTTACAAAAGTGGAAAATTATACATGTCAATTTGCAGTTAAAGTGACATCGATTGATGTGTGAAACTTGACGGAGGGTAGATACTTAATTTAGGGAGATACTTGGCGGACAAGTATGGATATATCGGTTTTTGACGCGATCATTTGGATATATCGGTTTTTGACGAAACCAAAATGGATATGTCGGTATTGAACTGAATTGAATTTGAACCGACCATTGTTGAATTGTGTAAAACTTAATAAGAATTATCGGTTTTTAATCCAACAACAAGAACATGTTGAATTTAAAAATTTATTTGCCGGTTTTGATTTGACCACAGTATTTTGATATTTTTTTTAAGATGGATGTAACTGTTTTTTAATTGATTTCTTTCCTGAAGGGTGTCTAATTAAACATTTTGTAACAGAAAAAAAAAAATAATGTCTTAATTAAGACATATCGGTTTTTGTTCCGACGCTCCTCAAATGTTTAGGCAGAGACAGAAAAGAAGACGATGTCTTTATAGATCTTATTGTATTGATTAGTAAGGCGGCGTAAAGGCATTGTCATCGAAAGGAGAATTTAACTATCATTCAATACATTCCCAAGACTGAGAAGTAGATCTAAACTCTTGAACGGTTACTAATTAAGTCTTTTCTCTTACAGGTGCTCTATTCGTACACGAGGCGCGTTCACAAGTGGACCCGTTGCACCTGATGGCCTACTGCAGAACCCTCGGTGTCAAGTTCATTTACGAAGACAAGTTTGAAGAGGACGAGGCAGATCGTAAGTTATACAATCTTCAGTAATCATAATCAATCTCGTAGTTCACTTCAATCAAGATTCAATCAAGATCCTTGCTATGGGTGGGAAGATGTGGTCACTTTAGAAAGCTCAATGCACCTTAAAATTGTCTGTTAAGTTTATGGGCACCACAGAATTCACCGGTACAGTTTAAGGCCCGGCGCCCATTGGCGGCACGGCATGGCAAGGTATTTTAGGCGACGAATAAAAATATAACTTAATGGTATGGAAATAAAGTTTAAATTTCAATGTTAACGGTCGTAACTACAAAAACAATGCCGCGGTATGCTTAGGCATGCCGTGTCGGCAGCCCTCGGAACGCTTCGGCATACGTCGGAACGCTTTTGCAGACTTCGGGATACCGCGGCAAGACAGCGCCCGCCCCAACCCCGCGGCCCCGCGCGTAACTTTATTAGCTAAGACGTCTCGGCATGCCGAAAGACGCTTCGGTATGCTTAAGGAAGTCGCGACATACTTAAGGATGCCACGGCATTATTACCGTCAGTGTGCGCTTACATGTAGGGATGCCGAAGGATCCCTGCCGTGCCGTGCCGCCAATTTGCACCGAGCTTAATACGAGACTGAAATTTACTGGACTGAAATTTACTAAATGGCTGGAATTTACTGAAAACTGTCTTCAATCTCACACTATACTTCTTCCACAGATGCCATCTGCACAAGTCCCTGGAGTTTAGCAGCCGAGGCTACGCGCTGGTCGAGTCGTAGCACTCGCAAGCGTGCCATCTCCACGGCCGTAGCGCACGGTTACGGCGTAGCGGCGCTTGCACAGCACCTGGACCGAGCTGCTACGGCGTTTGTAGCAGCTGCCATGCATGCTGGCACCCTGAGGACCTTGAAGCCACATTATACGTTGCGGTAAGTGAATTGTCTCAACAGCACGTACAGACGCCAGCATATCAAGCTACACGAAACTGTCAAATTTTCCCAATGAACTTTGAACTTAAACGGTAAAGTTGAAAATCCATTAAAGAAATTTGACAGATTGTAGTAGCTTGATGTGCGATCTTTCAAGAGACTGCTCATGTATGTACAGATGCCATCTGTACATACATGAGCAGTCTCTTGAAAGATCGCTACAATGAACATTGGAAATTAGCTGTAGTCACTTGGCAAAACAAATTATACATATGTATATGGAAATAACAGGATATTCTTATTACAAAACGAATGGCGCAAAAAACATATGGATTGTGTGTCATGGAACTGTTTACGTAATGTTTAGTATCATTGACATATTTATGATTTAGTTTTTCTTGACTCCCACACAACACAAAATCGTGCTCAGTGGAAATTAAGGACGCTAATGGGACACAGTCTAAGAACGGGAAGACGTTTTACTTGGGGATACCTACTATAAATTCATCTCTTTTGTTCCAGTGACCACGAAATTCGTATCATAAGGCCATTCATCTACGTGCGCGAGCGTGCTCTGGCCGCGTTCGCGTGCGCACGAAGCCTACCCGACTTCCGCGTCCCCTGTGACGTCACACTTTCGCCACCTGACAGTTCCGCGCATAGTGATGACAGCGGGGATAATAGGTAAGAACCATAGAATATGCATACATTTTTTTTTTCAACTCCATTTGAAGCATTTTAAAAAAGTTTAACTCATTTAACTCCATTTAATAAAGTGATGACAGTAAAGACGACAGTAAAAAGTTTAAAATATGCCATGTGGCAATCCTGCTTAGTGGCAAATATTCCAGTGAAGTGTAAGGCGAATGCGAGTTTTTCCAGTGAAATATACTCAGATTTCACAGGAAAAACGAGCAAGACTAATGTACTCGGTACCTAGTACGTGCACGGCCGTGGTACATGTCGACACAAGCATAGAACAATTTTGCTGGAAGTTCAAATGTGCTGTGTAGCTATTGTCTAAGGAATGAGTAAACCTGTTGTAGACCAGTCAATATATTCTCAACTCGAAAACTCCCTTATCAGCACATATTTTACTGAAACTTCTTTCTTCTTCCAGCAAAGACAACATCCTGGACCGTACAGTATCCGAAGCATGCAGTTCTACAGCCAACCGACCAACCCTACCTGTCTGCGAAGATCTACAAGACAAGTCCCTGGCTGCATCACTGTCAGAACCCCTGGAGAGTGCTCGTGACCTGCTGGCCAGTCAGGAGCGACAGTACCCGTATCTGTTCACCAGCCTCAAGAGTGCGTTACGTCCTCTTTTTAATGGCAGGTTAGTTTTTATTGTAAATCGTCGACCAACTGGAGATGGAGCCTATTTTGATGTATCTGTAGTTCGCACTGTCTATGTTGACATTGAGAGAAGAGCGCTTCCTTCTTTCGGGATGTTGAATTCGTTCAATTTGATGCAATATTGTAGTGCCTATGGCACTATACCAACGCGTTGATTTCAGCCATATTGTTTTGGCCGCCAATGGCCGCGAGGAAAGTCGATACGAGACCAACCCATCATTCAAGATACAGTTCTAACCCCCAGATTCATACTCCTCACACGATTGTACTAAACCTACCTCTTCTATTGACAGAGACATGAACAAGGACCAGAAGGAGCAACGTCATAGAAAGAAGTCAGTCATCCAAATGAGAAACGGAGCGCCTGTATATGATTCAGATGATGACAGTGAAGAGGAACTAATGCCATAGGTGACTGCCGCCTGCCGCAGGCATCCTGGCATGGCAGACAGGCAGCTGTCTGCCATGCCAGGATGCCAGCTGCTGTAGATATGTGCCAGATGCCCAAAATAAATGCCAATCGACTAAGCAAGGCTGTAAAAAGCTGTCAATCAGTGCCCGGTGTTTATAGGATGCAAACAATCATCAAAAAACAAATGAAGTTCGCGTAAAAGAAACTTCTAGTAATGAACTATCCAATATTGTCGATCTGATTCAAAATAGTCGCGCACGTTCGCTCGCTAAGCAGCACTTAATTTACTTATAACTCTTTGAAAGAGAATGCAGCTGTAGGCAGGCGCAGTCACCAAAGAGTGAATTCTGAAAGATGGCAGTTTAAAATTGAGCAACATGGCCCATGCTGGCTCGCCATAGGCGGCTGTCAGTGACCATGGGTGTTGCCAGCCGTAAAATAGATGTGTTCCAGGTGTGATAGTATGCCAACCTTAAAGGTGGATGTAATTCGCCTCGGATGAATGTTATATTATGCCATTTGGCAATGTTTTCTGGTAGTGTGTTAGAATTCGGCTCGTGATTTCTCAGTGATCGTTTTACTTGTGATCAAATATGTTATTGTATACGGTGGCACTTCAGTGGCTTCATAGAAATGGATCAATGATCGATGAATAAATAGAAAATTGAACGATGGAAAAGCAGATTTGAATTTTCGGAAGGTATAACTTGATTGAAAAAGAAATGATTGCGAAAAATTGTGATTGATTTGTGATTGTTTAATTGTAGAACTTTTTCGAATAGTGGAAAAGCCTACTTATGTATTGATGATTTTAATATAAGAGCGATTTTATTCTAAGATTATTAGAGCCACTAAAATTCCACCGTATTATTATTGTAGCTTGTAAGTTAGAGTGAGTGTAAACTTTGATTTGACATTTAATTCGGGGTTGCCATGTTGATAATATTTTGTTACTAATAAAATGGTACGATTTTTTTTATTGTGATGTGTAACTGTGGAATTGAAAACAAAGTGCATTTGTTACAGTCTGTTATTGTAATATTAAGAAATATATTTTTCAATATTGTTGTATGAATTGAGATTGTATGAAAACGAAACTATATTGTATAACGAGGACTATTTATTCGGTTAAAGAGAGTTTAATAAATATATCCAAGTGTTTATTATATACTGATTTTATTTTAGGTACATGTTATGTACCGAACAAGGTACCTAAAAACTATTTTGTGGAACATAGTTATAAAGAAATAATAATAGTTTTAAAAGATTTAATTATACAAGTTTACAAAGTAGCAAGTATCAAAGCTGTTATTTGTACAAACTTCGTAGTTGTAGTTTATTACGCTTTTTATAAAGATATTAATTTGCTTACCGCAACAGTGTTGCCTGTATCTGTTCATTTTTATTACGAAGAAGTTCTAACTATACTTTTCTACAACGAGCGTGAATGATTTATTTTTGTAGTGACATCAACAATCACGTTCCATGAGCATTACCCTCCTTTTGGCTTCGTAGTCGGGTAACAAGGAATATGGCTGCTGGTGTGAGACTGAATTTTGAATGAAAACTCATTTTATATCTTTTTCATTAAGTTTTTCTTATGATATGATTTTGCATTGTTAAGTGACTACTTGTCTAGATATTTTGTATTGCTCTTGTATGCAACTGTAGGATTTATGAGAGATTCCTAATTCTTTGGAATACAAATAGAAATAAGCGTGCATTATAATAATCTTGAAACAACAAGTCCCATTAATCGCTTCCATGATATAATTATTGTATTCATATACATATTGTCGTATGAAATAAAAATATGTTTTAATGAAACTTCGTCTTTTATTTCGACAGACCTGTCTTTGCATCATTAGATAGAAGAAAGAGTTACAGATTAGGTGGATTGCTGTTTGACTACCAGTGCGTATCAGGGTTTCCTTGGTCGATCTTGACATATTGGCGCCGGCTCTCTTGTTCACAAACTAAACTAAATTTAAATTAAGTGCATATTTTTCTTTCTATTTCATTAAGAAATGGACAGAAGTTAAATATTAGTTTAGTTATGTCAAATTAGTCAGTGCCTGACGTAAATTGACGTATTTTTAGAAACCAATTTTTTTACCCTTAAATGCATGATTTATTACATCGTATTGCAAAAAATGCTATTGTATAGGTATAGAATTTAGAAAAAATAAATATATTATAATTACATAAAAATATTACTATTCATAGAGTATATAATATATTGTTTTGACAAAAAGAGGTGCATTCAGAAACTCACAGCTATCACATTCTTAAAAAAATTAAATGACGTACTCTGTTGCCATATGGCAACATTATGCATTTAAGGGTTAATCACGTCTAAGCTTGTCTATCTGGAGCATCTTAATTTGACAGGACTAAACTACTATTTATCTTCTGTCCTTTTCCTAATGAAATAGAAAGAAAAAGATGCACTGAACTTAAATTTGTTTGTGAACAACAGAATCGGCACCATTCCCTCTTATTTATAAACGTTGCTTAAAGTAAAGAGACGTTTAAACGTCAAAAATGTATGGAAAGACGTTAATTATTATCTACACAAAAATGAGCAACGTTTTTAAATTAGGACGATTGTGGCTAGTGTATACTAAGCAGTCAAACCATTACATTATGAATTCATGACGTAAGCTATAGAACGGTTTAGGACATTTATAGAGTACCGTTTTATGATAGTAGGTACCAGGAAAATAAACTCTTAAATAAGTAAATAGGCCATTAAATTGTCCGGTTATCAAGCAAGGACAAAATTGACAAACAATTAACTTAATGGTTGAGTACGAGGCTTTTTGTGCTTTTGGGCTACTTTGTAAGTGTACACTTCATACAACGCTCTCAAAATAATTACCTAATACTACAACACGTGTGCGTGAACTCTAGTATAGGGTTGGGTGTCGTGCGTAGCGTAAAAAATGGCGCGGAAAGTGCAGCGATTTGCACTTTCCGCGCCATTTTTTACGCTGCCCGAACGTGTGCATTATTGTGAAGTGACCTTGTACGAGCGGCGTTCAATTATTTATTTATACAACGTGTAACGTTAAATGCGCAAAACCTCAGACACCCCAACTGATTTTTAATTCGATTGACCTATTTCAGAGAGGAAATAAGTTATTAATTTCAGAGAGGAAATAAGTTATTAAAAAAATTGTAAAGGTTTTGTGTGGTGTTTTAGTTTTACTGGCCATTCTTATCGTTTCTTGCATCTGCGACGACGCTTTATCGAGGGAGGAGTCAGTGGCGGACTAACCGGGGGCGTAAAGGGCGTCCCACCCCGGGCCTCCGGTCTTGGGGGGCCCCAAATGCCTCCGCGTTCCCCTGATCAAATCCTAAGCAAGACTTTAAAAATGTGCTTAGTACCTACATAATTTCATCAAGATATACTTCTTGACCATTTGCATCTCGGTTGCATCATGCGAGAGGAGTTTTTCAAAACTTAAACTAATTAAAAATATCTTCGATGTAAAATGGGGCAAGAGCGACCTGTTAATCTAGCCGTGCTTTCAATAAAAAGAAAAAAATCCAAAGAAATCGATTTCACAGAAGTTATTGAAGAGTTCAGTCAATTGAAGGCATGAAAACACATATAACACGCCACAAAAAATAAAAAAAAACTATCTTTGATTTATTTTATCTATTTTTTGCTGTCGATAGATTCGTATTTTATTTTCCTCACCCATATCCATTCCATATTGTAGGTATGTATGTTTATTTAGCCTAAATAATTTAATTCGAATTTAAATTTCACTTGCCAGATTTTAACGAAATAAATATAAACACTTATTTATACATACAAATGTGAATTGAATAAAAAGCTTTTAAAACTACATTTTTTTTAATCTGGGCCTCATTCAGCTTTGCCGCCCCGGGCCTCTGACGGGCTTAGTCTGCCACTGGGAGGAGTCGTCACCGAGCCGCTGCGCCGCGCTGACATTGGGTTGCTTGACCTATTCATAAATAGACACGGCAAACGTCAACGTTTTTAATGAAGATTTGTTGAAAAATGTGACCTATATTAAAAAGTGGTTCAATTAATTCTGCTCGTTATTCTGATCAAACTATTTTCAGGTTTGCGCATTTAACGTTACACGTTGTATAGTCGGGTTCATAATTAAATAAAAATAATATTATAATAGTTATTATGTAAAAGACGTTTATTTATTCAATCAACTATGACAAAATAAGGTACCTAACTAAATATTGCTTAATTGCTCGATGCTGACAAGCATCCAAATAAAGCACAATATCCAACCATCGTGATTAAAACTCAAATACCTAAAACTTTTAAATCGCAAAGTTGCGTGTTCGTGTCAGCAGTACAACGCCGCGGTTTGATTACGAGCGCCCTTGCTAGAGTCGGCGACGAATACCTCGAAGTGCGGAGTGAGGTGCGGGATCTGATATGGGCGCGGGCGGGGAATCTATTATTCAAGCCAAAATCGGTACAGTCAAACAAAAAAAATTTAAATAATTTATATGAATATCATTGACTCGTTCTAGACATGATTTTATCCTATGCGCTAAGTAATAGATAAGCTAGCCCGTTTTCACAAAATGCACACATGCAGGTAAACACACACAAAGGTTTATGTTATTTTTTTAATATTTACGGTACCACTTAAAGGCTGATTTTGTGATAAATAATTACATTCTGATTGTTAATTGTTTGAAAATTAAACACGATTTATGTTATTTTTTTTTACTATTGTTAGCATGTTGACTACAGTTCTGTTATTTAAAATTTTCGTAATAAAAACATACACATATTACAACAGAACTGTAGTCAAAGGCTGTTTTTTATATCAATAAATGATGTTTTAAATCAAAAAGGATTTTTCTTGAATTAACATCTAAAAATTTTTTGTTTGCATGTACATTTTTTTTTGATTTCAGTTATCATTTATGAGTGGTCCCAGTCGCCGGAAGAAAATTATTTAATTTTTACGGATCCGGCGATTGGGACCGCGGTCCTAGTTAATTGCGGTTCCAGTAGCCGGAAACCTCGCTCGGAACATGAGGCAAGTCGCTACGCAGTAACCAATTCACCTGTCAGCGGGGGTGAGGGGTGTTAGTACTGCGCAGCGATTACCGCATTTTAGGGCCGCCATGAAGTTTGAATCGTGCTATATTCAACTGGTATGGCCTATTAGATTAAATAAAAACTTCATCTATGAATAGCTTCATCTAAATTTCGTAGTGTCAAGACGACCGTGTTGGTACTGTTTTGTATTTGTAACAAAACTTGAAAGTATGGTTTCAAGGGGTAAGGTTAAATAAAACACAAAAATTTCGTTACTTATTTACTAGATACACTACACAGATTAATAGTGTGTGTGTGTGTGCGTGCCCACTTCTCTTACTAAACTAATGAGTATTACAAGTACTAAGGATAATCCCTTTGATGAGACGAAGCATAAACACTGAATGTGACAATCATTATTAACTACACTTAGCAATACATAAGCAGAGACGAATATAATCTATCCTAAATAAGCTACAATCATTGTAATACTATCATTTTCTTAAAAACTAATTTTATTTCATGACGACACAATATTTCTCCTCACACAGACATTTATATTTTAAATATGATTAAAGACAACTACATTATAATTGTATTAGAAGTTACACGGCTATTTAATCTACGATATAATAGAGATTATATATTTTTTTAAAATAGAGCATCATTTGGGAAAAGGGAGTTCGCAATTTGAAGTTTGAATTTTACTTTTTGCCTCCTCCCTGGCAGCATGGCTTACCACCTGTGAAAAAAGAAAACACATAAATAAAGGTATGTTATGAAAAATAAATAATCACAAACTCGAAATTTAGAAAATTATTAACATCTATCTAATCCTCAAAGGCGGTCCACACATATCAGGGCCGTTCCGGGGACGTGACAGAGCCGTGGCACACAAGCCAGGCACTGACATTCCGTCACCGTCCCGGACACTGACATGTGTGACTTCATTTAAAATGTATCCACCAATTTTTTTTAAGCTCCTTATTAAGCATGGTCCGTCTACGTCCCGAACGCGGCCTGATATGTGTGGGTACACCTTAAAAGTCTTAAGAGTTAAGACCCAACCTTGGTCCATGAAGAACGGCGCCACTTCCGATATTCGATTTACATTTAACACCTACTGATATCTACTGCATATTGGCTGGGCTGATTTATACGTCAAGATGTAGATATGTGCTAAGCTGCGTAGCAATGAATGTGTACAATATCCAGAAAATCGTTTGATTTTCACATCAAATTAACTAACAAACTCTATAAAAATATAATAACCTGAACAAATAGTAAATACATATTAACGAACTAAATTATGGCGTCAAAAAAATTCATACGCATCGTCATCGTAGCATGGCTTGACTTAGCATTGGTGGAAAAGGGTTTAATAAAGCACATCTTACTCGCTCCGCTACACCACCAAAGTTTGTAGCTTAGTTTCATTACCTCGCACTCTGTATATTGTTCTACATGTATGGAAATCGGTTGTCATGCTATAGGTATGTGAAT
This sequence comes from Eremobia ochroleuca, assembly GCA_949629135.1. NCBI lineage: Eukaryota > Metazoa > Arthropoda > Insecta > Lepidoptera > Noctuidae > Eremobia > Eremobia ochroleuca. Next base: position 15,602,051 of record OX451385.1, read on the forward strand.
GATGCGAAGGACTGAGAAAAATATCGTTAGGAGAGTTTAGAGTATGAATGTGGATGGCTATACTTATAAAACAGTAGGGAGAAGACCAAAGAAACTTTGGATAGACTGGGTGAAAGATGATAATTATGGCTAGAATAAGGGTGACTACCGAGATGACGACTAGTAGAGGAGTAGGGAAGAAAAAGACATAATACGTACGTACTCCAAATAAATTGGAATAAGTGCAATAGAGTCAAAATCAAAATCAAAAGTCATTTATTCAAACTAGGCTGAGAATCAGCACTTTTCGAACGTCAAAATTACAGTCACATTACAAAAAGACAGTCCCCCAAAACGCCCGCCCTTCACCACTTCCTAGTGCTTTCGTGTGATGTTGACTATACTGACCAGAGGGTTTGCCATCGCCGCAAGCGCAGTTGGGGCCGCAGGTGCAGTTGGCACCGCACGCGGCCGCCCCGCCACCGCACGTATCTGTAACAACATCATCATTTTACTATAATTATATATTAGGCTAGGTTATATCATCATTAATGGCAGCCTTGTTCTGCCTACTACAAAAGGAGAAGACAAAGAAGAGAAGGCCAATACAACTTGTATTGGCCTTCTCCTTTTGTTTTTCCCTGACCTGTGCGAATTTCATCCAGCCGTGCGATTCTGTAACTATCTAACTGTGAAAACTTGGGTGAAGTGAGCGTGGAGTGAGTCGTCAATAGTGTCAATCCCTAGAATCAGCATGACTCACAGCTCACTCTAAGCTCACTTCACCTTAGTTATCACGGTGAGATTTTTCCAGAATCGACCGGCAGGTTCCTCACGGACCTTTGTTGGTTAATCTCATCTCGCTGTTTTAAAATTCCAACTTTATGAGACTTGCTATGCATCACACATTCATCACACCAAGTTTCATCATAACAAATAATACAACAATCAGCCTCTGTGCGAGATAGTGTACCGGAATTCAATACGCGGGATGTCTTTGAATTGTTGATTTAAAAAAATCAATTGGTATTGCAGCCTATGGTCAAACGCTCTCCTAAATAAAGCTGGACTTTTGTCAACACGCGCACAAAACATGGCTGACTGCAGTGCGAACATCGTTGGCAGAAACGACGAGGAACAAGATTTATTCAGTTGCAATGGTTAAAGACCGGTATCAAGACCAGAATTCCGTAAATAGGACCTATCTTATATAGGCTACAGCATACCTAATTGATGTCGCAAAATCATGATCGAATTTCTCAAATCTACTTCCGATCTAACCAATTAAGATTGTCTAATTCCTCTTATCTCCTGTTACGTATAGATTTCTGCTGGGGAGTTTGTTGCGCCACTTCTTCTTCCCAGCGAAAGCACTAGGAAGTGGTGAAGGGCGGGCGTTTTGGGGGACTGTCTTTTGTAATTTTGACGTTCGAAAAGTGCTGATTCTCAGCCTAGTTTGAATAAATGACTTTTGATTTTGATTTTGATTTAGATAGCAGTGTGATACTGTAACCATCTCACCGTAAAAACTTGGGTGAAGTGAGCATGGAGTGAGCTGTCATTCGCTAGGGATTAACACTATTAAGTGTTCACCAATAATTTTAAAATGCACTATGGAAAATACCGATTTAGGGAAGGTAGGTGGACGGTATTTAGACGTCCCCAAAGAGTAAATACGTTCATAATTAAGTACTCTTCGGGGACGTGTAAGCATGGGCACTCTTAAAGAAAACTTCTGGTAGTTGATGAATTTTTGGTCTCAACCGGTGTAGGTATTATTCCTAATTTGCTCAAACTTAATTCTCTCATTTGTTAACTTTGTAGATACCTACTTAGTTGCAGACATTTACTGTCTGGTCATGGACATTTAGTAGTAACGATTGAGTTCATAAAACGTAAACAATTCCAATTTGATGGTCACACAAAGCAAAGCTATAACAGAGATACCTATCTACCCACCTAAGTAAGTACATTCAACTTTAGATACCTCGCGTGTCGTGGGAACTGATCTACAATCTACAATTGAATGAACTTTCTGTCGCGAAGCCGAGCTACTGAGAATGGAACTTATAAAACACAATGCCCATCTGTGCCCCAGAAATGCCCAGATAAAGTATATTACAAGATTGTTCTAATAAATAAAAATTAGAATTATGTTGTTAATTTTAAATCATATGAAGCACTGGATAAAAAATAAAAAAAATAAGACGTTCTTTGAAGCTTTGTATCTAACCAAATTGTTTTCACATACATATTGACACTATACAATGGAGACAGACTAGATAATTCCAAATAACTGACATGTTTATCTGATAACATACAGATATGTGTAAACATGTTCTTTTATATAAGTATATAAAAGAACATGATCTGGCTTAGCTTATGTGATGATCATGAAGTTCCTAGTGAAAAACTAATAGCAATGCTGTCTGTAAACGATAAAATGTATAAAAAACCAGTAGGAAGTTATCATGTTTAATGTCCAATATCTTTTGAACCGGTGCTTTATATGACATTAAATCTAGATATCATATAAATACTGTTAAAAAGTTATTATATGACATAGAGCTGCAATTTGGGCATTGCATGGCATTGCTGACTTTCAGCTCCATACTAATATGGGCATGGTCCTTTCGCGGTTTAACAAATCTAATTAAAATTCTTGTTAGTACCAAACTACTGAGCTCGGGGAATGGTAAATTGTAAAGTAAGGTAATTGTAAGGTGTGTGGAGGCGTGTCGCGTACCTAGTAGTACAGTTTTATTTTTGGAAGTTATTATTGTTATTATTTTTGGAAGTTATTATGTCCGGCATTGGCAACCGCCAACCCAACTTGAGCAAGCGTGGCGATCAATGCTCGTGTTTTTTTTTTTTGTTCGTTCAATGGCCTTGCACAAAAAATACTATCTAGGAAGCAGTTGGGGCTGGCTTTCCACTTTCCAGGTTGATTAGTCCACCATACACTTGGAAAAATATTGAGATGAAATGCCAAATCTAAAACTAGCTGTCTGCGATCTCTCCGGGAATTATAACGACGTTTTTATTACTGAATTCCTATTAAGCTTCTAATAATAATTGAAGTAGTTTAATATGGGTTTTGAGTTTGTTTGTTACAGTTAAAGTTTCACCCTAATTGCGTGACACACTATTACTCTCAATTTGAATAATTTTGAAGGATATTGCTAATCCGTTGCTTCATATGTTCGAAAAATGTGTCTGCTCAACAATGTAAATAACGCAATCAATGTTGTTGAACTGTCAAAACGAAACCCATCGCTACTGATAGTGTGTTACGCAATTACCCTGTTGGTCTACTTATTATAATACTAGCCTATTTTTGTCTCACTGAAGGGCAGCAAACGCCTTCACTCCTACAGAGAAGGTAGGATCATTAATCACCACGCTTGCTCAAGACGGGTAGGCGATGTCAGACTTATTACTTATGTATACCTAAGTCTAAGTTTCCTTACGATGTATAAGTTTCATTACTTTCCTTCATCGACGTCAGTAATGTTCAAGATTAATTCAAAAAGTACATAATTTATGTATTGCAAAAGTGACTTTGGTACTGTCTACTTATTAATATTATCGTTTAATATTCCATTGGGTCACAAGAAATAGAATGTTCCTCACGACACTGGGCTGGTTGATTTGTTTTTCTCAACATTCCGTAGGAATGGAAGTATTTTATTTCACATAGCTTTGTAGCTTATACCTACCCACGTGTCTAGTTACTACGTCGCAATATACTTTATATTGTTATGTTTTTTTTTTGGTAGTATTTTCCAAAAAGGATTTTCTATTAAATAAGAATTCTCAACAATAAAAAAATCTCAATGCAAAAAGGGCATCGGTGCATATTAAAATGGAATGCACCGATGCACTTTTTGCATTGAGATTTTTTTGTGTTGAGAAATATAAGAATTAAATATATTATATAATAGGTAATATGCACCGATCCCTTTTTTGCATTGAGATTTTTTAATTGTTGTAAATTGGACGGGTCAGATTTCTTTCGGTAAGAAAATTAATAGAATGTTTAATTTAAATACGACAGCAATGAACAGAATGACCACTTATAATGGTAATAATTACGTAACTATAATATTTGCTTCCATCTCATTGCCCGCATCATAAAACAAAACAGTCTACTCATTACTTCAGAAAACCCTTCCTAAACGTATTCACAATTTCCTTTTACCGCAGAGAAAACAAAACACATCTATAGTACTGGAATCTATACGGCCTCAAATTACATCCAATAAAGACCACTAACTGCGAAATTTGCAAAACCGTCTCCAATTGGTTCCAGTCCAACCGGCTAAACCATAACAAAAGAAGCACGTGGAGACAAGACAAAACACAACACACAGAAGAAGAAAACGACAAAAATGTAGTTTTAAAAATAATCTTACCTTTGCAAGAGTCACAGGGTGCAGGCATCTCGTGGCTGGTCTAAGCTAGACTAAGCTAGCCGGGGGTGTGAACGGTAGGGTGCGCGCGCAGTGGTAACGTGTATAGCCGCCGAGAGCTCAACGGGTCAATAACTGAGCGCCTTGAGTGGGGATCGCATCGTTCTGCGATAGGCGGGGAGACAGTGCACTGATTGCCAACACTATCTCGCTTTATTGAATGATTGATGCAGATGTACTTAAGGTTGAGTCGGATTTTGATTTATTGCCTTTGAGATTATTGCTGTATGCAAGTAAGATGCTACTGTATTTTGCAGTGATAGATAAGATTATTTTATTACTGTGTTATTATATTAGAATTGAGGAGGTATCTGTATTTTGCAAATAAAAAAAAAACCGAATACAGGATCTCAGATCCGCGGTCATATTATCTAAGTAGTTCTTTTTTTCTGGTAATACCTATCCCCTTAGCAGAAAATGTTGAGTTACTTCTGAGCTTGTGTAGCTAAACACAATCCAAATCCTGTTGGTCTAGTGGTCAGTGGCCCTGACTGCTATACGCAAGGTCGTGGGTTCGATTCCCACCCAGGACAAACGTTTGTGTGATGAGCACGATCATTTGTTCTTTGTCTGGGTGTAATTTATCTATAATGTGTATGTATTTACAAATATACATGTATGTTTATCAGTTGTCTAGTACTCATAGCACAAGCTCTGCTTAGTTTAGGACTATATGGCGTTGTGTGAAAGTTGTGAATATTATTATTATTAAATAGTCGAAGATGCAATGTATTGTGATTGCAACATTGTATCTTCTACTTACACGCAAAGTGGCAACCATCATGATATGATATGATAGATAAGACTATTTATAGCACACTATTACTTGACTACATGGAATCAATTCTAAAAAGTTTCTCATAATAAGGTTTCTTCAATATTCAATTATTATAAATTCCGAACGCTTATAAAGAATATCAATCAAAATCCAACATAAAAATAAACACCACCCTGTCTCCTTTCCTAAAATAAGATAGTTATTTAAACCATGGCATGCTGTGCAGGTACCTATAGCTACAATAAATGATCGGATCGTAAAAAAAAAACAGGCCGGCCCGGCCGCCGCCGTTCGACCGGTTCGCTCCGGCTCGGCACGATTGTATCTGTAGCAAGCTTTCCTATAGAACTTTGGAACTTTGCGATTGCATTCAATTCGCGAACGGAAACGATTGGTAATTTTAGGAGTTAAAAATTAGTAAGTATCAGGACAAAGCGTTGGTCGTCCGACGGTGAGACGGGCAGACGACGTTGTTACAGTAGCCGGCACATAACTTGGCAAGAGTCCTCCCCTTTTCCTCTCCTTTCTTTAACTTCCTTCTAAACAGACGTGTTTAAAATAAATTATGGAAATAACCGTAGAATAATTACAAGCAATCAAAGTGATATTTTTTTTGTTGCACTAAGTGTACATGCGCAAACTTATTCCCACTACGGCAAAACCTTGCCAAGTTACGTGCCGCTGACTGTATCATCGTGTGTAGAACTTTGATGAGGCTGGCACGGGAGCATCGGAATTGGAACAAGAAAACAGAAGCCTATGTTCAGCAATGGGTGAAGTATCTGCACCCTAATTGCGTAACACACTATTACCCTCAATTTGAATCATTTTGAAGCATATTGCTAATCCATTACTCCATATGATCGAGAAATGTGTCTGCTCGACAACGTAAATAACGCAATGAACGTTGTTGAACTGTCAAAATGAAACCCATTGCTACTGATAGTGTGTTACGCAATTACCCTGCTGGTTGGTTCGTATCAAGGGTCTTTGCGATTGTCCTAGTAAAGGCAAGCTCACAGTGCAAACTGTATAGGTAGGTAGGTAATGGTGGGGGAATAAGTGAAAGTAATTACTTCAAAGTTACACACAGAGGAAAAGCTTGAAAAAAAAGGTTGAATTTGCAGTAAGAATTAATTAGTTAATGATGAAATAAACAGCAGATATGGTAAATATTCTGATCGGGAATATTAAGGATGGCGGGGACATAGACGAGCCAACTGTAACCATGAATCCATTCATGAATATATTTTTATTTCTGTCTTATTTACAAAATAGTTGGGGAAACCTCATCTAAAACTATTCCAAATTTCATGTTGATAGTATTAGGTAGTTCTTGAGATATCTAGCTGTGACAGACGAACATACAGACTGAGTCGCATCATAAGGGCTCCTTTTCCCTAATAGTTAAGCCTTAAAAATAGATAAATGATTTTTAATATTGGGTTATGAATTCTAATAATATATGCGCATAAGTTAATGGGCTATAAATCCTTTCTAGAAAGCTTTATATGATATGGAATAGTAAAATGTCCCCTAAATTTGTCTAGACTTTAGAGATTTTGCGCAGTAGGATAATTTGCCAAAAATGGCAGACAATTTCTTGGCGCATAGCGAGAATTTGTTGAAACTATGCGCAGTACGTAACTGCGTATACCTAAGCTTGGAATCATATGACATTATATTATCAGGACTGCATTTTGTAATGGAATTAGCAAAATATTCAATAGCTCCGTTGATTCCTCAACATAATTCAAAATTCTACCCTAACTCTTAACGTGAAGACTTAATATTGCCTTCCCGTTGATGTTTAGCTTTTAAGCTGTAAGTCTTCCATGCTCAAACAAAAATAAATAATATATTATATGTCCTGCATAAGTGGCTTCGCGTCCAGCTGCTCCGTCTGGATCGGAAACTGTCAGTAAAAACTTAATTCAAACTCAAGTGGATGCTTCCATATAAGGAACCTCTATTATAGAAATAAAATAAAACTTGTATATTTCCCGTGAGAAACGACCATTAGAAATATCCTGCAGTTTTTGCATCATTACCCGTCTGGACGCTTCAAGGCTAGAATTTCTTTTGCATTTAGCATAATTTGTTACTTTTTTTTATCAAATCCTCATCTGGGTCCTTCCAAAAATACTTAACAAAACTGGTTTGGTCGTTAGTTGGAACATGCAGCATCATTAAAAGTTTGTTTATTTGTTTTTAACTTATAATATCGTTGAAGGAAATCAAAACATCGCAAAAAAATCTCGGTCTTATTTCACGGTTTGGATTCGGACTCAGTGGAACTAAAATTAATTATTAATTTAAGAGGCATAACCTACGAGTCACGATTCTCAAGTACTCATTTGACGTTTTTGTGCAAATTAATGGAAACTGTAATTTAAAAGTTAAGTAGGTATAGTGCCCTTTTTTACGATATGAAGTGGAATTTTACCAAGATTTACCTACCTAAAGGTTCAGAGCCGATATTAAAATGAAATGAAATACGAAATCTTCAAAATATTGCTTAAGAACCTCATAGCTATATTTAATAGGAAAACTGACTCATTTCCAAGCAGCAGCATGATAGAAATCAAGATCTACACTTATAAACAAAGAATAGATCTGCGGTTTTAGCGGAACGACACGAAGTCTGTCGAAGTCGTCGACCTGCGCGCGAGCAGTGATTCACTCACTTTATAGTAAGTATCAAACTCCTAATGGTTTATTTTACAACGCTGTTTTTGTTTTGTTGTTGAACTAATTTGGGCCCAGTTTTAGGCAGGTTTTTAGTTGGCGTCAGTGATTTTAAATTCGCGTTTCGTGTCTTGGAGCGAATTTGTTTTTGCTTCTATGCATGTCAGGGTTTGGAGTGATGATATTCTTCCTGTCTTTATTCCAATTGATTTGGAGTCTGCTCATCATGTATTCCTCTTTCATTCATATCGCAATAGGGATTCCCTTTCTAGCTGTATCATCTTTCATAAAATCCATCCAACGTTTCGTTCCAACTTTTGTGATGATTGATTATTAACGTTTGTTAAAGTGTGAAATAGATACCGTTACTAATGTTTTATCGCTGTAACTAATTTGTCTTGCTTTCTCATCCTAAAAAGCCTGTAACTAAAGGTTGTCTATAGTTTATCTAGCATCGTATATATCGCTGTCTGTTGGATATGTTTTAGTAAGAATCTAAGTCTATCTCTTTTTACATACGATACTCAACATGTAAATCTTTTAACAGTTGAACCAGACTGTTTATTAACACCAAATGCTCTGATTTATTTCCAGTTCTCATCACAGAACATCAGTGAACCACCGGACCGATATCTCGTATTGTAACCAAAATATATAACTAATTTATATAAAGCCATCAGGCTGGTCGTCAGGCCGGTACAACTAATAACATTGTACTTATCACATTTCTCCAGAGAAAGCTAGGAAGCGTCGTGTCGTATGCGCAAGCGCTCATTACCCGCTAGCCGCTAATTGTTGCGGCTAAAACGGTCGCTAGCACTCATTGTATCTACATTCTACAGCGTTATTGTCATGGATTAACATAGGCAGAGATAGTAGATATTATTTAACGATCATAGAACCTCCTTCTTTTTAAAAGTAGATTAAAAACGGGCTTAATAAGTAGTGGAAGACCGATAACGATAAACGTGTGAAAGATGACATGTCTAGAAAGGGTGAGTACAAAGATGACGGCTAATAGAGCCGTATAAGGTAGAAGACAAGTCAAAGAACAATTAAAGCTTCTTAAATCTTAAAATCTAGGATGAGATAAGAGACCTAGTTAAGAATATGGAAACTTTATTTACGTTGTGTAAAATATATTATTATTATATTATTATTTATTGTTATTATTTTGCTTTGTAACTTGTGTTGCCATACATCCAAAAACCAACTAAGTACCTACTAAGAATACTAGTATAATGAGTTTCTTTTTTTTTATTTTATGTAGGTGTGACTAAATAAGTCCAAGTTTCATCTGCGCTCCACTTTTAAATTATACGTGTACGTTTTTTTCTTGATTATGTGTATGACTGGTTATTTCTACACCGATAACAATTTGTTTTTTTTTCTGAAGCCGTAGGTACCATGTTACTTTTATCACAAAAAATATGACCATACCTATTCAGGGTCCAGTAATGAAATTTTATCGACAGATGTTTCTTTTAATGAGTAGGTAAATGTATTGCTGCCTGTAGCTATAAGGTTACGGACACGAAGTCAGCGGGCGCGGGGCGGTCGCGGCGCCGGCGCGGGGAGCTGCGCGTTTCAATGCATAGATTTATATGGAACTGGCATTGAAGGCAGCGGCGCAGGGAGCGGCGTACGAGCGATGCGCACGTCTATCCCGTATATACAACGTGTAACGTTAAATGCGCAAAATCTGAAAATAGTTTGATCAGAATAACGAGCAGAATTAATTGAACCACTTTTTAATATAGGTCACATTTTTCAAAAAATCTTCATTAAAAACGTTGCCGTGTCTATTTATTAATAGGTCAAGGAAGCCAATGTCAGCGCGGCGCAGCAGCCCGGTGACGACTCCTCCCTCGGTAAAGCGTCGTCGCAGACGCAAGAAACGATCAGAATGGCAAGTAAAACTAAAACAGCACATAAAACCTTTACAATTTTTTTTAATGACTTATTTTCTCTCTGAAATAGGTCAATTGAATTAAAAATCAGTTGGGGTGTCTGAGGTTTTGCGCATTTAACGTTACACGTTGTATAAAAGTACTCTGTGAGTCTAGCGGTGCCCGCGCGTCTGCATTGACGTAGTGTAGTGCATTTTATTTTTTACTTTAAATGTAACGTTACGGAGAAATTTGTATCAAAAAGATGTTGTCGTCGCTATTTAGACATTTCGTTCGCGAAAAAAGACACAAATTTCTCATAACACAACAGTACGCCGCTCTAACGCCGCGCGTTCTGCTCGCTGGCTTCGAGACCAGCACCCTAATTGCGTAACACACTATTGCTCTCAGTTTTACTCATTTTGAATTTTGCTAATCCATTGCTCCATATATTCGAAAAATTTGTCTGCTCAGCAACGTAAACAACGCAATGAATGTTGTTGAACTGTCAAAATGAAACCCATTGCTACTGATAGTGTGTTACGCAATTACCCTGCGGGTCTGCGTTGCCGCGCCGCTACCCGCGCCGCTGCCGCTTCCGCCCCGCAATCGCTGACTTCGAGACCGAGGCCTAAGTGGGAAGTGTGGGAACAATGGGAACATACATGGTTAGTATACAAGGTGTAACGTAAATAACGCACAACCTCTTTAGGGATCATTGTGCTCATCATTATGAACAACTTTTACTATGGGACCAGACCTGAAATCGCGAAAAAAACAGCTGTTCCGTATATTTATGTTCGCATAACTCGTCAAAATGTAGGGAAAAGCTGATATTTTTCGCGATTTCAGGTTTGGTCCCATAGTAAAAGTTGTTCATAATGATGAGTACAATGACACCTTATGAGGTGGTGCGTTATTTAAGTTACAGCTTGTATATGTATATAGTTGTGAAACGGACTACATGTTTTAAAGATGAATAGGTTATTTTTAGATTGAAATCGGGTAGGTGAAGTTGACAATGATGAACTTGGAACACACTTAAAAGTGCGTTAATGCGGCTGTAGGCCTAATTTATAAGGCATTTACGGAGTAGCCCGGTTAAGGAGCCGACAAACTCCAAGGTCGACTTGCGAGATGCCCTTCAGAGTAAAAATGTGCTATTGTATCGTTTCTGGCTTTAACTACTTACACCTTGGTGATGGTAGATATAGATCGCAGAAAGAGGAAGAAATAATTTAAGTAAAGCTAGAAATAAACTTTGTAGCCCGGAGGGACAAGTGAGGCGATACAGTACAGCTATTACTTCCTTTATTATTAGTAAGACCCAGTATCTTGGAATACGAACCTGGGTGTAAGGCTTCAGTGCTGCCTAGCCTTTTCCCAACTATGTTGGTGTTAGCTTCCAGTCTAACCAGATGCCGCTGAATACCAGTATTTCATATGGAGTGACTGCCTATTAGATCTCGAAACCCAGTAATTGGGTAATACGATACCTCTTGGTAAGATTGGTGGTCAGACTTTCGGGCTTCTGACGACCCGTAACGACTGTCAAAGATCCACGAACCACAGTCAGGACCAATGGGTTAGCGTGCTCTTCGAGGTACGTAGGGTCTCGATATAAAGATGGCACCCATCCTCAGATCGACCGCGGCAAGCGTAGCTTAACTCGCTCGATCGACCCGTGCGGCTGCTATTATTTAACCACGAGCACTTACATTAGTGCTACCTAAACTACTACAAGGAATTTTTGGCACTCGGATGACGCTGACAGGGGGCGCTGTCGAAAAATATTGTTGCAAAATTATTTTGTGAAATTTATTGAAAATACAAGATAGCGGCGTCAGTTCCAATTTTGGTCACGCTACACACGACAATTTAACGCTTTTGGGAGCCATACAATACCTTATACAGTGTGAGTCTTTATAAAGTGCACATATTAAAAAGGGTGAAAATATAAACAGTTTTATCGACGGAAAAAATGTCAAAAAAAATCTAAAAAAAAATTTAAATTTTTAATTTTTTTTACTCTCGTCTGGGTACCCCATGCAAACAAACTGTTACTACTTTTAAACTAAATGTCATATTAAAACAAAACAAAATTAATAATGATCTCTAATAATAGGCCAAGCTAATAAAGCCATAATTTTTTGAAAAAGAAACCTCATAAATTAATTATTCATGATTTTTTTAAGAAAATTTACAATTTTTACCATTTTTTACCATTAAAAAAAAAAATTTGACATTTTTTCCGTCGATAAAATTGTTTATATTTTCACCCTTTTTAATATGTGCACTTTATAAAGACTCACACTGTATATCGATCCTGTCTAGCAATATTCAAATACGTTGAAGAGCATGAAGACTGCACTATAAAAGAGATACTAGCTATGTCTGCAAAGCGTCGTGGGTTCAAGTCACGAGTCACGCTCCGCCTCACAATGTACGGATGGGCCCTTTATGACTATTTATTAATTCAACCACTTGAATGTCGCAGTGGCCGAGAATGATGATAGTTTCATACTGCATCGAATGAAATAATGTTTATTTAAGTTTGAGTGACAAATATTCGCAGCTGCTGAATTCATCGACAGCATATAATACATAGCCTACTCCTCTATTGGCATGTATATTTTGCCAACTGGATAAGAAATAGAGAATATTTGTACGGGCGTTTATTTAACTTGCCTTGTCTGTTAGTTGTATAATGTGTATGGGTCAATTCTTGCAACTGAATTTTAAAACAGTTATTTAAACACAAAATTCAACATACAAAACATTTACATGCATAGGCTGTAAGGGAAATAACACATAACAGTAATCAAACAATAGCGTCCAGAGGTTCACCTTATTAAACTCGAAGAAATGAAAATAGGTACAACCATGAGCAAAACATCTGTAATTCAAAAACCAGATCACAATTAGTAACGTTCGACTCAATAGTTCATTGCCAACTCAATACACAATGTTTTCAACAAAAGATAGCAAAAAAAAAAAAAATTCTCCAAGTCCCCAACAAAAAGTTCTGACAAAAAATTACAAACTGGCAAAAAACAATCGTGCACTGTGGTATATAATCTACGATCTCGAATTTTCGCCAAAATCGTATTTGTCGCAAAAAATACTGTCGAGTGTTAATTTCAGATCAGTGAACTTCCTAGCGACACTAATTGACGCAAAAACTCGAAAATAGGTATCAACAATAATCAACATATGTTAAGTAGGTAGGTATTCTAACGAATTTATTTGAAGGTTTGTTATCGCCAAAGCAATCAATATGCCTACCCTTTTCCAAACTATGTTGGAGTTGGCTTCCAGTCCAACCAGATGCAGCTGAATACCAATATTTTACATGGAGAGACCGCCTAATCCGCCCCTTGGTAAGACTGCTGTCAGACTTTCAGCCAGAGATCATTTAGCCACGAGCCCCATTTTCTAATTTAATTTAGGAAAATATGGTATATGCTTTTTCTTTTATTTTTATTGCTTGCCGCGGTTGGTCTGTGGATGGGTAACGGGTCGTAAGAAACCCGTAAGTCTGAAAACCCGTCTTACCACGGGGGTATCGTATTACTGAGCAGCTGGGGTATGGAGGTCAGATAGGCAGACGCTGTGGCTCCCCAACATAGCTGGGAAAAGGCTTGGCAAATGATGATGGAATATCCGTTTCCCAAAATAGGAAGCTTTACCTAGGTATCACAATTAGTAAACCTTCACAAAAGTTTTTAGATGTTCCAAATCAGGTAGAAATCGGAATATTACCTACTTTGAAGTTATTCTTCGTACTGTATTCGATATCCAAAAATTTATTTTTATCATACGTTGATTGTACCTAATTGTAGAAATGAGTCAGCACAGCAGCATACGAAGTTCAAGTAGATGTTGTAACAAAAAATATACTTTTCTGTCAAACCTTGTAGTATTGATACTATCGCAATCGTGCATTTAGTTTTGGACAAAATGTAGAACGCCACCCGTGGGCTATGGGATAAATACACCCAAATAGGCTCGGATGGAACAGTCGATGTTAGTACAGGACGTCAACCCAGGGCGACGGCTGATGAATGTCTAGCACGTCCACGGCGGCGCCCACGGACCCAGTCAGGCGGTCCACTGTACATCCACCAACTCGCACTAGACAAGCGCATTGGGTTAATTTGTCTAAACTCGTACTCTCTCATGACACACACGAATAAAAATGCGCCACAAGTACCCGACATCGGTTCCAGTAGAGCCGACGCCGAGACTGACATTAAGCAGACTCTCTCTGGAATCAAGGGGCCTCAAAATACCCGGGTAGGATCCTTTTCTCAGACGACCAAAGCATGCTCGAAGGATCCAGAAAAGCTCCAGATCCTAACATTAAACACCAGGACTCTTAGAACGAAAGAACGGGTAACAGTACTTGAATATGCACTGGAAAGTATAAAGTGGAACATAATCGGCCTGGCCGAAGTAAGACGAAATGGACAAATTCTAATATATGTATTTCATTATAGCGGGGTATTGGGGGTTTCTATTTTTTTTTTTTTTTCAAATCAGGTGTGCGACGATAACAGAGGCACGTGAGACTATCCTACAGGGAGACTTCATTACTTATCGAGCTTTTGCCTAGCGCCAAAATTGGTGCTAGGCAAAAGCTCGATAAGTAATCGCAAGATAGTAGATTCATACGGACTAGGCTTGAGAAATGAGCGCGGGACAAGACTGCTTCAGTTCGCTTTTGGTCAAAACCTAAGCGTAGGAAACAGCTACTTCTATAAAAAGTCTCATCGTCGATGGACATGCAGTCTCCGGATGAATTCACAAAAAATGAAATAGATTTTTTCCCCTCTTTACATAAAAAAATGATTAACAACGTAGAAACTCTTAATAATTTCAAGTTTAGTTCTGACCTTTGTGCACGACTCTAAAATTCAACTTAAAAATAGAGCATGCTCAAATAATCACAAACTCTATTATAAGAAACTCTCTCTCGCTCTCTATTAAGTTAAACAGAACCATACTAATAGCAAACCAGGAGCAATTAGTTCTTGATTTAAAGAATAGTTTTACTTTACTAGGATTAAAAGATGAAGATAGTGCTCAAACACAATACCACAATATCAAAGAGGTAATAACAAAGGACAGTTACAAAATAAAAACAAACAAAAAAACATGTTGCAGTTCACACGCGATAGAAGTGATACCTTCAATAGTGAAATATTTATGTAAACGATACACGTATACAATACACCACGGTTGTTATGATGCTTTTACCCAAGCTTCGTAATACGCAGGCGCGCACACACGTACTAAGACACGTACAAGCAACGCTCGGACCCAAGCGTCGTGCGTAGCACGTACCACCACTACCAGCGTATTAGGTTTCTGCTTGAAGGCACCCAGAGCAGTACCGACAATCTACGAAGACTTACGAATATTCCCGAATGTATGAAGATGGGAGAGTGTACGGACAGCGCACAAAGAGGTCGTCATCATCATCATCATCATCATCGTCATCGTCATCGTCATCGTCATCGTCAAGCAAGACCTGGACCAAAACTTTGCTCATCACTACAAAGAGTAGATCAGAAATATAAGAAACACTGTATAATGCCTTCTATCTCATTCTCTCGCACGTTAAATCCTATAGATGTATATGTTTATCTCTTTTTACTGTCGCTTTTTCGTTTCATTGAGTTTCAAATCACAACGATGCTAAAGAAGTTTTCACTTCAATATAAAGACAGTAAATTAAGCTACCAAACAAAACAACAGGTCGAAGAGAGACACAAACTAGCCAAGCACACCACAGCGTACACGCCTACAGATAAACTTGTAAAGCGTAGTATCCGAAAAGATTTAAGAAACCACAATACACATCTCTTCAAGATTGTTTTGGAATAAAATGCATATTTAAAATCAGCAAAACAGGGAATTTCAAGCAAAGGGCGACCTACTGTTGTCTGTTTAAGGGATGGTTCAGGTGCGAGGAACAATAGAGCAACATTTTATGGTAAAAATAAATTGTGTATCTAATTATTATATTTAAGGGGAGGGAGCGAATATTAGTTTAAATTTGTATGTACGCGCGGGGAGGGGACGCGTTATCTACGCCCCGTCGCATAGCGCGTTGTATTGTGTGATCCGCCTAAATCCTTTCAGCTGTTTTAGAGTGAAAGCGTAACAAATAAATAAACAAACAACTTTCGCAGTTATATTATTATTATTTAGGATAAAAATAAGTGTTTTTTCACCATTGAACAACCTGGCTCAAATTATTTAGTGGTAAATTACCAATGAGAATTAAAAATAAAATTAAAAAATTATTCCTGTTCGTCCCACTTCCAAAATTTGGGACGAACAAGAATACGCGTAATGCATAAGCCTCCTACTTTTTGTGAAGTCGGTTAAAAATCACAAATTATTCCTTGTTGGTTTGAGGAAAAACACAATATAAGTACCTTATCTATTTTGGTAGTTATATACAACAGTATTGTCCTTAAACAGTGGAACGTTACCAGAGGAAACAGTTGTATTTATAATAATTATAATGCACATTTAGTGAAACAAAATGATTTTAATATTTTTCTTGTGTTTAAAACTGTCTATTTTACACTTATGTGTGTCGGATTTTGGATATCAGTGTAAAGAAGGTAACTTATTAGCGATGCTATTAAAAATTCTAATAATAAAGTAAAAACGACTTGGAAAATTATTAACAATGAAACTGGTAAATCGGTTAAACAAGAAAAACTACTTGAGATTATGGTAGATAATAAATTAGTTAATAAAGCCGCTGACGTAGCTGAAGCTTTTAATGAGTTTTTTGCCAACATACCTATAACTACGACTCGCTCCTTAAATTCGTCCCCGTCTAAAGCTGAAACCCTTTTGCATAGTAGTGTACCTAAATGTATTCGTTTATTTAGTTTCGAACATGTAACCCCACATGATGTAGTTAATGTTTTTAACCTACTAAAGTTTAAAAACACCGGTGACTACTGGGGCATCTCCATTAAACTTTTAAGTAATATAATAGACATCGTAGCCCCCTATCTAGCTGTTACTTTTAATAAATGTGTTGATTTAGGAATTTTTCCTGACCTCATGAAGAGTAGTAAAGTCATACCTTTATTTAAATCAGGTAATAAAAACGACGTTGGTAATTTTAGGCCTATTTCCATCTTACCTGCATTTAGCAAAATATTTGAAAAATTAATACTCAAGCAGTTGCTAAGACATTTTAATTTAAATAGCCTCCTTCATAATGAACAGTATGGCTTTACAAAAGGTCGTTCGACTACAGATGCGGGTGTTGCTTTGCTGAAACACATATTTAACGCATGGGAGAGCTCGCAAAATGCTATCGGAGTTTTCTGTGATCTTTCCAAAGCCTTTGATTGCGTGCACCATGACACGCTTTTGCGTAAACTAAGTCATTACGGTGTCCAAAACGAAGCTCTCAACGTAATAAATTGTTATTTACATAATAGGTTCCAATGTGTAGATGTTAATGGTGTGAAATCTTCCGCGCTACCAGTTCAGTTAGGTGTACCGCAAGGCTCAATACTGGGTCCATTCTTGTTCTTAGTGTATATTAATGATTTACCATTCCATTTAAAGGGAATCTGTGACGTTGTACTGTTTGCTGATGATACATCTCTTATTTTTAAAGTAGATAGGAATAGACAAGATTTTGACGACGTAAACAGTGCACTCTCAATAGTTACGGATTGGTTTACGTCAAATAACCTAGTTCTCAATGCCAAGAAAACGAAATGTGTAAAGTTCGCCTTACCGAATGTTAGAAATCTAGGACCCAACATCGTCTTAGATAAAGAGGCGCTTGAAACTGTGAGTTCGGCAGTTTTTCTGGGAATAACAGTAGATGCCAAACTTCAGTGGGGACCACATATATCGAGCCTAGCAGGAAGGCTCAGTTCGGCTGCCTACGCCGTCAGGAAAGTAAGACAGTACACTGACGTTGATACAGCTCGTTTAGTATATTTTAGTTATTTTCACAGCGTTATGTCCTACGGTATTCTGCTGTGGGGCAAAGCAGCTGATATACAAAATATATTTGTCCTTCAAAAACGAGCTGTTCGAGCAATTTACCAGCTAGGTGCTAGAGTTTCTCTAAGAGATTTTTTTAAAGATATTGGTATTCTCACGGTTGCATCACAATTCATCTTTGCCAACATCTTATATATTAGGCAAAATATACACTTGTATACTAAAAACAGTGATATTCACAATGTTAACACCAGAAATAAGGACAAACTACGTGCTCCCTTTCACCGGCTTCATAAGGTTCATAACTCATTTGTTGGTCTTGGTATAGCCTTTTATAACAAGCTACCCTCTTCTTTGCTAGATTTGCCTTTTAATGCATTTAAAGCTCAAGTAAAATCTAACCTTTGTTCAAAGGCATACTATTCTATCAACGACTACTTAAGCGATAAGAATAGTTGGTCGCCCTGATTAACTCAAGACAATGTTTATGTTCTTTCTCCAGAATTAATTTACAAAGAATTACTGATAGGTTATATGAGCTCATTATACAATTGTTTTTTTATTGGGCTGTATAAGTCAAATCAGTTTAATTTAATTTTAATTTTATTATTGACATAATCAACCCATTGGAATGTTTTCTAATGAGTTGATTGCAATATGTGGTTAGCTAGTGACCTCGACAATTGATCATATAATTCTTACCTGAGCAACCGGCAGCAAGTTCGTCATGCTCCCTTAGATGTCACTGCTTGCGGTAGCGTCGGGGGTCGGGTTGTCTCCTTCCCTCAAATATGGCGAGGGGGGTAATGGCTGACCTTTGCGTTATGCTCGTGAACGGGTGCTGCTTGTGGTGACTGGTCGTCTTGCTGACCATGGTTTTATCATTGTTATCATTATTAATAACTTGTTTATTTAGTTTCCTTATGGTCCTAGTTTATCATTTGTGACTTCAAGCGACAGCTATGTAAACTGAACCCAGCATTGCATAAATATGTTAGCGGTCACGCCCTTTATACCTGGAGGCTTTTATTTAATTTCCATTTATTAATTTTTGCTTGAGTATGTATAGTTTTTTATTGTATTTCTTGGTATATTGGCGTTGCCAGCTGACATATGGCAAATAATTTAATTTAGCGTTCTGTGTCTTGTAATGTTAATTGCTTTGCATACCTTGTATTGTATTCAGTCAAGTATATTTTCTAACTGAACAGACAGCTGTGCTGCTGGGGAGTTTGTTGCGCCACTTCTTCTTCCCAGCGAAAGCACTAGGAAGTGGTGAAGGGCGGGCGTTTTGGGGGACTGTCTTTTGTAATTTTGACGTTCGAAAAGTGCTGATTCTCAGCCTAGTTTGAATAAATGACTTTTGATTTTGATTTTGATTTTATTCAAATATTTATACCGTAAAGAAGGATAAAGAATTTCAAAACAAAGGATAACTGCGATTCACCAATGAGGCTGCCTAACACGGACTGTAGCAGTCAATACTTTCGAAAACCATTTATTATAGAAATCTCATGTTCCAAAGTGCACTAGATCTGAAGGTTTCCCGTAATTAAGTTTGCTTAGAAGTTTCAAGGTTTTTTTTTTTTTTTTCTAGACAGAAAAAGTTGGGAGCCTTTTTTTCCAAAGACTTCGGATCTGACGACAGTACTCCTTTGCATACGTGAGCCTGGCTATAAAAAAGAAGTTAATATACAACCCTTACAACTGATGCAAGTAACAGATTCTGCTGATTGTAGTAATTATTTACATAAGAATCGTCTCCTAGCTGTACTAGCCCCTGAACCATTTGGGGTACCCTTCGAATATTCAGTTCCAACCATATTCTATGAAAATCCATACCTGTTTTCCGAAAATAAGACTGCTTTTCCAAATTCTATGAGTCTAGTTCCGTGGCAACTACTGAAGTACGGATTTCTAAAGTTTATTCAAAAAGTGGGCTGGCATAGAGTAGCGATTGTGACTGACGATTCAGAATATAGCCTAGAATTTGAAGATGAACTGACTGAACTGTTTAACAAGGAACGAATAATATACACTGTGATACGGTGCGAGGATGCCAACTGTGAAATGCACAAGGTAATTTTTTTTCGGTTTATTTTATTCGCACCTACGCTTCTATAATTTTACAATATTATTACATACACATTATATCTGCATAATTATAATCAAAATACAATATTAACACACCTACGCACAAGAATGTTTCACAATGCAAAACTTTACTATAGAATACATAATGAAATTGTCGGGTATACTTACATTATTTCACTCATAACGCTGTCACAACACCAACTTATCTCGTCTGCTTAACGTCCGTGTGTCACTGCAGGGATCCAGCAGAATATCAGCGTTAGCTGGACTCCCATTTGGCACAACCTTGAGACGCACACCGCACTGTGTATTTACGTGATTTAACATTTGTCATAGTGTCATTTTTATTTCGATGTGTGTGCTTTTCTATTTGTTTTTAAATCGGCACCTTGTTTTTATATATTTAATTGATGTAACTGGTTCAGAGGCGTAACTACCGCTGTATCAGTCGTATCAATGATACGGGGCCCCCGAGCTACAGGGCCCCCAACGCGACGTGTGTAACCAATTTGTTTTTAAATAATATACAGAACCTGAAATACTTGTTGACCAATAAGAGGCCTGTAATTAATGAATACCCAATGAAAATATTAACATTATCGTTTTATTAGCTTATGTCTTGGAACAGTGGTGGCACAGTGGTAACGGCCCCGACTTACGAATTGTAGGTTGTGGGTTCGAACCCAGACAGGCGCTTTACTTTTGAAACAATACCCTCCTTTGGCTCCTTTAGAGTTTCACCACACTCGGGTAAGAAGAGCCCCCTACTTTTGATACAGGGCCCCTTTAGGACAAGCTACGCCACTGAACTGGTTATCATCTTATTGTATGTACTTTTGTGTGTTGTGTTGTCTTTTGTGTGCGCCAAATAAATGATTTATCTACATATCTATCTATCTTTTTTTTTTACATTTGCTTTAGAATAAGAGTGGCCCGTGGCTAAATAATAACAGCCGCACAGGTCGATCGATCAGGTTAAGCTACGCTAGCCGCGGTTGGTGACCATCTTCACATACCGAGACCCCTCCGTGCCTCGGAAAGCACGTTAAGCCGTTGGTCTCGGCTGTCATTCGTGGATCTTTGACAGTCGTTACGGGTAGTCAGAAGCCCCAAAGTCTGACAACCAGTCTTACCAAGGGGTATCGTATTACCCAGTAACTGGGTTGTGGAGGTCAGATAGGCAGTCGCTCCATGTAAAATACTGGTATTCAGCTGCACCCGGTTGAACTGGAAGCCGACCCCAACATAGTTGGGAAAAGACTAGACAGATGATGCTGTCTAATTTTGACAACGAAATGCAATACAATAGCCTCCAATCTAGGCAGATGATGATTTCCTTTAGAATAAACACTTCATTTAAAGGTATAATTCCGAATGTGACGGCAGAACACAGACTGCAACGGCGTTCCTGTTAACAGTGAACGCAGGCGACAGTGCCGTTGTAGTTTAGATTCCGAGCGCGACGTCACTCCTACTACGGCAGCGGCACTTCTCTTCTTCAGTTTCGCGAAATTCATTTGTTAAATAGAAAAATATAACTTATCGCTCTAACAGCACTATTGATATGCCGTCTGCAGACTTAATAATTAATCTCTTCGCCATTTTCGTAAGCGTTTCAGAGAAATACGCCCATAGAAACCAGCACCCCAATTGCGTAACATGCAAGCATGAAAGAAATTCCTAATATATTGCTTCCTATGTTTGAAAAATTCGTCTGCTCGATAACGTACATAAAGCAATGAATATATTGTTGAATTGTCAAATGAAAGGCATTTGAGTATTGAGATTTTTATTGAGTACAATTCATGAGCTTAGATACCTAAATAAAATTGAAAATCTGTTCATAACGATATGATTTATACTGCAACTGGTTTTATTCATAATTTGGAATATACTTTCAGATAGCAGAAGAACTCAGTAGAGTTTCAGCGAGCATAGTTATTGCCAACGTCGAAGAGAAACATGCTCAATACCTGTTCCAACATACTCACCAGAGGATTACATGGCTAGTAAGGGACATGGTCGGGTACAGATATAATAAGGTACTGTACGCGTTGAAATGGAACACCAAAATCTATACGACAAAATCTGTCCTATAGATTTTCGACTCAAAATACAAAAATCAGTCGCGACGGTTCGCCAGAAGTTCGAAAGTCTGACGACCAGTCTTACCAAGGGGTATCGTATTATCTAAAATACTGGTATTCAGCTGCATCCGGTTAGACTGGAAGCTGACTCCAACATAGTTAGGAAAAAGCTAGGCAGATGATGATGATGATGATGCGTCTCGCGTCACGTCTACGGATGACAGCGATGCGGACGAGTACTTCAACGCCTAAATTGTCCTTTTGTTTTTGTATTCATTTGTGTAGTTAGTTAGTCATTAAATTTAGTACCAAGTGTAAATAATGAGTTGTGATAAATATTGTAAAAGTAAAAGCATTACAAAAGCTACTCAGTGTAAAGAAATCCTAGAACATTTAGGTATAAAGCCATATTAACGCCCAGGAACTACATTTTTTTTAATCTGCAGTCTTTCATCATGGCATCAGAGCTTATCAAATATTTATACAGCGTGTAACGGAAGGGGGGTATCAACCCTGAAGGAGGTGAATGTGCTCATGAAACTCAACAACTTTCCCCAAAGAACATAGGTCGAAATATGAAAAAAAAATTTGGCCCTCCCATAGTAAATCAATCAGCTGGTAGTCAGTTTTGTAAGGGAGGGCCAAATTTTTTTTTTCTTATTTCGACCTATGTTCTTTGGGGAAAGTTGTTGAGTTTCATGAGCACATTCACCTCCTTCAGGGTTGATACCCCCCTTCCGTTACACGCTGTATAGAAAGCGAGTGGTGCCGCAGCTGCGGCTGCCGAGCGCTACGTCCAAGCTGGTTGCAATTACAGTGGAAACTCGATTAACCGGACTAATTGTTGCCGTTAGGGATTCGGATAATCGAAAATCCGGATAATTGAATATATGAAGAAAAGCGGGTTTTGTGCATATGTAGTACATACATATCAACGAAAATGAATGTTTATTAAGAGATACATTTTTCAAACATACGATTATGCAATTCTGCCGCCGTAAGTAAAAGGGGCGCATCTAAGGGAAGGGAAAGGAGAAAAATGAGCCTTAATGGGTGCACCTTTTTGGTTTAGTAAGGTTTATTTTTCTATACAGTTTTGGCCAATGTTCGTCCTTTTCGTGGTTGGTCGTGGTCGATAGTCCGGATAATCGCGAATCCGTATAACTCGAATCCGAAAAACTGAGGGCCGGATAATCGAGTTTCTACTGTACTTGGATTAGTATTTTTACGACCCCAAAATAGAAATTATTCGAGGTTCACAAAAAGAGATACAATAATCATAGAGTTCTATACTTAATATTTTTAGGAGCGCAAAATAGAAATTATTATAGCTTCGACTAAATACATGGAAATGTTTATTACGCCTGTAAGCTTTGCTAAATAATAAAAAGTTTATGTTTTTTGTTTAGTACCTGCCCAACTATCAACTCGCGTACTCCTTCAGTTTGAGAATCGACGCACACACCAAAGAATGCGGTGTGGAGGATAACATTCTGACCGGTTTGAGCAGTATTGCCCAGGCTTACAAAGATATAGCAAAAGAGGACTATAAAGGAAAGAAACTCGAGTTTTACAGGTAATCTTTACATATTACAAATTAAAATAGTTTATCGTATCTGTGTGACCGCGATGTGGTTGATGCGGTTTCCACCATCACTTAGACAATTTATTCCGGAATGTTTATGTATATAATTTAATCTGACACGTCATATTTATTCACAAAGACATAAAAATTGCAATAGATTCCAATAATTTTTACACCATGTTATATTTTCTCCCAAAAATATTTAAAAATGGTAACAAATTTGACACCGAGCGACACAAAGTACATATCCGCAATCAAATGCGCACAACACGTCACAGGCGGTCGGCCGACGTAACCAACTTTTTATACGGACAATCAGGTAACATAACAAGCTTATAACTTCGTGATTTTTCATGATACAGTTTTGAAATTTTGTACATAGATTCTTTACATAAAAATACTAGACACGTGTTTTGGGGTGCCATATAGTAAAAATAATGTTGTATATAGAATAGAATAGAACAGAATACCTACTCTTTGTTATGTACACCATATAAATTACAGACATAAATATAGAAATTTTACAAAGGGTGACACAATTGGCGATCTTATCACTAAGAGCGATCTTTTAAAGACAACCTTTGGATGGATTGAAAAGAGAAGGAGAGACAAATTCTGTAGGTGTAAGTATTTAAACAAAAAAAGGCAGGACCTCATTGGGCATCAAACAATTCGTCCGTATCATCACGATCAGGCAATGGTGGCTCCCATTGACCTTACTCATGCCTGATCGTGATCTGGGCACTACCATGCAAAGAGTTAAGATTGCAAACTCGTATCTATTAGTTTAATGAGAAATGCCTAAATGATACATTAATATTCATATAGTACTTACGTGTAATCATTATCTTTATTGATGTCCCTGGAGAGGCACATCAAAAAAGCATCAATCACACATCAAAAACAGCACAAATCAGCATTCCCGCCATAGTTTCTGTAGTACGAGCAAATGTGCGGTTTCATCAAGTTTCACCTATTGCTGACATTCCCTTTTTAAGTGTAATAATAAAAGAAGAATTGACACAATTTTTTTCTTTCAGACATTTCGCTGATATAGTAAAAGAAGTATCCCCAAGAATTACTGAAGCTACAGTAGTTATACACAAATTATATAGCTTAGAAGAGATTTCAACAATGTCGGTCAACGCCACGGGTGCTAAAGTGATCAGTTTTAATAATCCATTTACACTTGTCATACCGACTGATGGAACGGCTCACTGTTTGGTAACAAGTTACGACTACCACAAACCTTGTGAAGAACCTCTGTTGATGTTCCTCATGTTGACCCTCATGGTATTTATGTTAATATTCCTTTTGATAATTCGTTACTTTGACAAGAGCTCGCCGTTTAACGACATAAGATATCAACATTTTTAGTTATAGCTCTACGTTTCTAGTTTAATTTACAGACGCCAGCTCATCAAGCTACTACAATCTGTCAGATTTCTTTGATAGATTTTCAACTTTATCGCTAAAGTATAATAAGGTTCAATGTTGATTGGAAAAATTTGACAGTTTCGGGTAGCTTGATGTGCTGGCGTCTGTACTTAAGTCTTGTGAAATTGTGTCAGTACATATAATAAGTATTTAAATTCTAATTTAAGTTAAACTAGGTTTAGGTACGGCCAGCCGGGGCTTGCGGAAGTATCGTTCGTTCCCGCGACCCCCGGCGTAGGTGAGAGAGGGAACACCGGGGTGGTTTTTAGTCAGTAAGAGTCTGACAGACCCCGCCGCCCGCCGCCATCTATGAGGATTTTACACCCCGAAACAAAAAAAAAAACAAAAAAAGGTTTAGGTGCGGCAATACGGCGTAAGTTCGTTTTTTTTAGAGCTGCTCGCAGGTCAGACTGCTGGACTGGGACCAGGTTACCCTGTGGATACCTTAATAAATTAGCCTTCAGCCAGGGATAGAAGTTTAGTACTCTTAACTAAACTTATGTTCTTGGCTGAAGGCCTGCGAGTAGCTCTCTATGGTCATTGATTACATCCCATTAGGATCAGCTCAGACAGAGCTTAAACATGCTCGAGCAGTTTTTTACTGATTTTGAACTAACTTACAACTAATATAGCGTTCATAATAGCGTTAAAAGATGATACCCTATTGCGTGAACTCAAGCATTGTAGCATATCCAACGTGTAACGTTAAATGCGCAAAACCTGAAAATAGTTTGATCAGAATAACGAGCAGAATTAACTGAACCACTTTTTAATATAGGTCACATTTTTCAAAAAATCTTCATTAAAAACGTTGCCGTGTCTATTTATTGATAGGTCAAGCTACCCAATGTCAGCGCGGCGCAGCGGCCCGGTGACGACTCCCCCTCGATAAAGCGTCGTCGCAGACGCAAGAAACGATTAGAATGGCCAGTGAAACTAAAACAGCACATAAAATCTTTACAATTTTTTTAATGACTTATTTTCTGTGAAATAGGTCAATTGAATTAAAAATCAGTTGGGGTGTCTGAGGTTTTGCGCATTTAACGTTACACGTTGTATATTCATTCAAAATTGATTTCATAGAACATGCTCGAGAACGTTGTTGCTTTCTCTGCGCTAACCATCATTCCTTATCATTTTAAAATAATTAAATTAAGTGGAAGCTCTTAGAAATGGTCATAGTTATTTGAAATGATGGAAGGGGCATTTTGACTGACCTCCTTCAGAGAGAACGAAGTCGCCGCGCATATCGGCAGCGTTTAGAGCATAGGCTCTCAACCATATTTGGCCCCCAATTGTTTTTAATTACCATCTGTCACGAATCTGAAACAGCTATTACGACTATTATATTTATGGCTGATTTTTCCAAAGCCAGATAATTTTATCCGAGGAATAGTTTTGAATTTTCGACAAATCTGTCAGAGGTCAGTTTTATTCAATGAATAAAAATTATCTGTCGACTGAATAAAAAGTCGTAAGATAGGATATATAGTTCTCTTTCTTCTAGTGCCCCAACCCCCCTGAAAGTCTCAAACGCCCATGAGGAGGCGTTATCGCCCAAGCTGAGAACCTATGGTCTAGACTAGAGACCGCAGTACTTACCGATAAAATTAGTGGCGCCGATGGTGTGCTGAGCGCACAACTGTCACTGACCGCCTTTAAAGCCATCACTTTATTTATTTATTTAATACTTTAAGCAAATAAACGTACAGAGGCGGACAGCGGCGCCAGTTTCTATACATCATTTGTGTCGTAGTGCGAGTAAACGGTGACACGCTTGGTTTTTGTGGAAAGTATTGAAAGCACCGTCTCTGGCAGCGGCCGCCGGTGACACCGTGCTCTGTGTCTCCAACCAACTGAACAATCCGATGCTCAAAGGGTTAAGAATGTAACTGTCACTGGCATAATATTATATTTCGTTCAGTCTCATAAGTGACTAAACAGTTCGGTTAAGCAGGCAACAACCTCCTAGGTTGAACTGAGATGCTATATTATATTATATTTAAAAAAAAAAACTATACCAATTTAAGCTAACGAAGTTGAATATGAATTTAATGTATTATTTTATGATCTTATTGTATTTTAAAGAATATCGTTATGTCAAATAAAAGTCCCAATATTTACCCGAGGTTTTTAATCAGTTCCTTGAGCTACCTGATGTTTTTCTTATCACGCAACGTCTCTCCGTCATCGTCGGGTGCTCGAATGTGGATCTTCGAATCTTGAAAACATGACACTACAAATTATAAAACAAAGTCGCCACGTCCGTCCGTCCGTCACGTCACGTCCGTCCGTCGTCTGTCCGAACGCTATAAACTCAATAACTACCGTACGGATTTTCATACGGTTTTCACCAATTAACGGAGTGATTCATGAAGAAGGTTAAGGAGTATAATTCACTAAGATTTTGTGTAAATTGGCTGAAATATGACAAAGATTGTTGAAGATGTCGGAAAAATCATGACGACTGGGAGCTTTACTGGCGGAGTTATATGAAAACAATTTATAAATGGGATATTTTTCGACATGGACGTGTAAGAAGATCAAGCCATGTGCCCGATGGGATTTCCCATCGGCAAAAGTTATAAATATGACAAAATTTTACTTAACACCTGCAGGGTGTGAGTTTTCAACAATCCGTTCGTAGTGCTCACTTTCGTTAACTCCTGTGTACAATTTTCTGCTTGTACACGGAGAGAAAATTCTTAGAAATTACTTTGCTCGTCACTATAAAGTGAGTGCAAGTGAAATCTACAGATCATTTTCTGAGTGAGATTGGGAAAAATTCACTATTTGTCCAATAAATTTTACTATACAGCATAAGAATTTTTACTGTGCTAGCAATGCATGGCAAAGCATGGTAATTTTCCATTACCACTCAAATGCACTCAGATTATGAGACAGCGCAGTAATTTTTCTAAGATTTTTCTCTCCGTGTATACCTAGCGGCTTAGGCGGGGCGTCGTCTGTCAGTGATTTAATGAATTTTATGAAGAAGAAATGTTCTCCTTATTAGTGATTTTAAAAGAACTGGCCATTGACGATTTTGGAGACCAATGATAACAAAAAGTTGAACACACAACGGATACGATCAAAAGGCCGTAAAAGACTATGAATGGAACAAGAAGAAAGGAACAAAACATTAAAATTCAGCGTAATCACCCATCACATAATAAATTAGCTAAGACAACAACACTGTTAACAAACAAAACAAACACGACGACAACAAACGGAAACAATCAAACATAAACAAAAAACAGTTTATTGAATACTTTGCATGCTCAGTGGTTTCAAATAAATAAACAAATAAATAGTTGAGTAGCCTAGAAATAAATACAGTGCGAATAAAAAACAGTTAGTCAGACTTGGCATGTGAACTGGATACAGACAATTTAGATTTAGACAGCCGTCTAAGGATAGAATAGCAAACCCAGAAGACGATATAAATATTTGAGTCTGTAGTGACTATCAAGTATGTAGCTATCAGAGCCACAAGGATCCCTATGGCGTTGAACATCAGTCGCATGGGCTTCTCATAAGGACTTTCTTTCTTGATCTTGCATGGGCAATCAACAGGGCAGCCGAGGGCCTGTGGTTCCTGTTTGGTCTTCGGAGGCAGATTCTGTTTGGTCTTTGGAGACATGATTTGCTTGATCTGGGTTTTTGGCAAGAATTCTGAAATGGAAAGGATGTTTAGCAATTGATTGAAAACACTTAATAGAAGGTACAGTGAGGTTATACAGCGCGCCGCTTTAATGGCGACATTAATTTAGCACATGTATACGCTTTGCGTTTTCGTTTTTTGGACATATTTTAGTTTCGTTATTTATTTATCTACAATTTTCTAAAATAGCATCTTGGAGCAAACTGTACTTAAAGATCTGTAGCGCAGGGGTCATTTGTCAGGATCACGGATCACAACATTGCCTCAATGAAATTAAAACGAATAACGTGTGCAAAGAGTAGGCGAATTGAAGGAAAGAGAGCTCTATGTCGGTGAGCGGCGAAGGCGGTAGTTTTCAAATTACGAATAATTTTACGTTATTATAATTTTTATAATTACTGGCTACTGGCCCTACCCGTGTGTTAAATTCTTGTCACAATTGTAGCGGCACGTTGTATTATTTATGACACACTATTTAGTTTAAGGATCTAAGTCGAGCAATTCAAAAACGCCTGCAAATCTGCGCACTATTTCTCGTATATCACATTGCTTTTTAAACAATAAAAGGCGCTGTAAAATGGTAACCAAAGAAGTAAATAACAGAAAAAGTACTTAATGCTAAGCAGCAATAGAGAAACTGAAAGGAAATTCACGAGCAATGAGATTAACTTGATAACAAAATACACTACAACATAAAATAATATGCACTTCAAACAAATTCTAAATTTACCTACCTTGCACAGTTTGGGTGATCGTTTGTGTCGCCATAACTGCTATCCGCTGTTTCCTGGGTGTGAATGATATGAAAATAATTTTAATCTCCTAAATATAGGTGCACTGTCCACAGTCAAGGTTGCTTGGGCAGCAGGAAAAGCCTTGGTGATGCTTCCTCGATGTTCAGCCGGTGTGGTCGTGCGGAACCCTCCAATTGATGGACTTTTCTTTCCTATTTTTTTATTGGTTTAGCCAGGAGAAAAAAATATATTGTTAAAGACTTGCTTCAGTGGCTGAGTTTGATGCTTGAATGGATGGAAACGTAAAATGATCTGGAACTTGGAAAATCTTGAAGTTTGAACGAATGAATTCTTCAGATTTGGAATCGCTTGAACCTTAAAAAGCTCGTTTAATATGTATCTTTTGAAATTAAAGAGAATTTAATTGCAGTATTCAGTAGGAATCTATGTGTTGCTTGCAAATAGTTTCAGAACTGAAGGTTCAAAGTAATATAAAAACGTTAATTAATGGCCTAAAATGGTACCTTAAATATTATCAATTAGTTGCCGTATTATTATTAATTACAAAACTGTCAAATAAACAAGTACCTATCGAAATAGAACGTTTATCTGTGGAGTGAATTTAATACGCTGATATTGCTAATATTGGTTTTAATGAGAATTTTTGATAATTTTATACTTATAGAGTGGTGGAAAAGTCTTGTGCATGTTAGATTTCTACAACAAAACAATATTTGTATGATATGGTTTACCTACATAAATATGTGAGCCATACTTCTGTAAAAAGTAGAAGTCTTTCGGGTGAATGATAATTATATATTTTTTTTTATTTTTATATTTTGTAAGTAGGTTTGTACAAACACTTTTACACGTCAATATTTTAAAAAACTAGATGAGATCGGCGTTTCCTATCTGACTACTCTGAGAAGAAAGGCCGAAACAAAGTCAGAGTGCACAGTCTCTTAAAGTCCAGACATAATCTTAGTCAGATCCTGTGAAGACCATGTAGATTGCTGTCTGAAATGGTCTTTTGAGGAAAGAGTCAGACAGATTGAGTGGATCTGTCCAGTCAGTGCACGCATTTGTCAGTTTTCAATCATTACACAACATATAACATATAATTCAACAATATGGGATCGCTTCTTCATCATTATAATCATCGTATTTGCAAGCGGTGCACTCTAGCACAGAATTATGAGTGGCAGATATCTTTGCCAATCACGAGTCTTGCCTGGCCGCAATATCCTAGGCTATTATCATCAACAACATTTTTTATTTATGACAAAAAAATCGTCCAAACCGAAGAAAAACTACAAACCAAACTCACCAGAATAACTTTCTTTGAGGAAAAACTTTACATGAAACACTTTAGCAAAATCAGTTATTTTTTGCAAAATAGTATGCAATTACAGCGATATTGTATTTTAACTCACAGATGATGGCCAGGGCTCTACCACCAAATGCACTCCTATTTTCAAATTTAATATGCATTTTTTATCTTCAGTAACATTCTTCCATTATAGCGTGCAATTTCAGTATTATAATAGGTATCAGTTTTTCGTCAGCCTTGCTCCAGATCTTGTCAGTTTTTGCGATGGCTGTGAGGTATAAAACATGCCGACTTCTAGGATGGTGCATAGTTTGACGTATAACTGCAATAACAACGATCAACATGCCTGCTCCCTGTGAACCATGCAAAGGTAAGCGATTATTAGCATTTTTATAATGTGATTCGTCATTTTGGTGGCAAGGTTTCTTAGTGCGAGTTTCAGTGCCTATAATTTTGTTGTTTAGTTATATGTGTCAATCAGACAGAAAATTGTTAAGCGATTTTGTACTATGTGGGGTGCAACTTGAGCATCGGTGGCCGTTGGTATCGGCCGCGACTTACGAGTTGTAGGTCGTAGGTTCGAACCCAGTCAGGCGCTTTACTTTGTGTCAATTATTTCATCACCACTGCTCTCAAAACGGAAACCGGCAGTCGTAGAACCAAAAATTCGAAGACATGTGACATCTACCAACCTGGGCTACCTATGGATTACAGTCCACTGCTTACCGAGAGGAGGCCTGTGTCCCAGCAGTGGGAATGGGAACATTATAGCCTGATTATGCTACCCATTTTTCTACGATCTATCTATCAAAGGTAATCAAGCGCCTAGAAGTATTACAATTTTATCAACGGTTTCCATGTCTGCGTTTGCACCTGATAGTTCTTTGATATCACAGTAATGTGAATGGCTAGTTGGTTTTCAAACCCAGGCAGGCGCTTTAGTTTGTGTAAATAATTTCATCGCTACTGCTCTCATAACGGTGAAGGAGATCATCGTGAGGAAACCGGCATGTCCTAGAACCAAAAATTTGAAAATATGTGACATCTAACAACCCGCACTGAGCCCGCGTGATAGATTACTGCCCACTCCCTCTCGAAGAAAGGAGGCCGGTGCCAGCAGCGGGAACATTTTAGGCTGATTATGCGGTGCCACTATTAACTGTCACTTAGACTTGCCCTACACATGAACTCGCCTGTAAATTAGTAGGGTAGAAATCTTAGGCTCCCTAGCTCACTACACACATTTTCCTTACATATTATAAGAAAATGATCGTCACCGGCCCGAACGTCCACAACTGCTGTTTTGTCTCTGATTTTCTGAAACGCCCAACAAAATGAGTTTATATACGGCATATAAAATACCCAGTTAGTAAAAGAAATCTTAGTTTGAATCAAAGGCTGTGTCCACCGATCATGGTTTATTTCTGGTTAATGTTTCACGCATACAAATATACTTACAAGTATTTTGTATTTTATTTTCCTTGAATGAAGGTCTTTCCGACACTTTATAAACAGAAACCAAATCTTTTTAAACGTTAGTTATTTATTTTATTTCTTATTGAATAGTGCTCTAGAGTAGTAGGTAGTGAAATGTGATTTTTCTTTTTAATTGTATTCATTCTTTTTATACCTTTGCAACCGGGAGTAAAAAAACTCGCATAGATCATTAAAAACTTATTAATCCTTTGGAAAGTATTCAGAGGTCTTGGGAAAACTACTGAAAAAAATCTCATGCAAGCTGGTCTTCAACAGTCAGACCGTCACATAATTTGCTAGTCGCTCGATCGTGCTCAGAATTTTGTAAAGTTGAAACTCACGATCACTTCCAACTCGGTTGGAAAGTGTTATGAAAAGCAATGGGTATATTATTTATATGAGATGTTCTAAAACTTTCTGAAAGAGACAACTCAATTAATTTAACGGTTGGTTTTGTTATTTTACTGGAAACTATACGAATTAGTGCAGTGTTATTTTCGTCAATAACCGCCTTTACATGATATTTGTGTTTTTAAATTCGTTTTTTACTGATTATTTCCAGAGTCCTGCAAGGGAGGTGCATGTGCAGACAACTGCGCATGCAAAGAAAAGGGCTGTGACGACTGCACATCTAAAGGTAAAATAGTCAGTTTTCTAATAAAGGAAGAATAAGCATTCGCAATACTTACTAAAGTATTCTATCAAACTATTTTTCCAATAATTGCTATGATAAAGAGTAATGCGAGCAATAAAATGACGGACAAAGTGTTTGATAAAAGGAAAATGAAGCACTAAGATACTTTATCCTTTTTGCATCACTTTATGACTGGCAAATGGGCCGCACTAAATTGTACTCCAATAAAACCAATTGAACTGCTTCGTTGGTCTAGAGATCCGACTGCTGATGAGCACGAGTTCCTATGTTCGATTTCAAAGTCGAGCAAAGTGTTACTGGGTTAAATTCCACTATGAATTTCTCAGTAGCAGCCTGGAGTCAAGATTTGTGCCCGATTTGTAGCAATAGACTCGCCCCCTATTACACGGGATTTAAAAATAACTGGTGAAATGTGGGTGTACAGACGCCAGCAAATCAAACTAATACAATGTGTCAAATTTCCTTAATAGATTTTCAACTTTACGGCTAAAGTATACGGTTCAAAGTTGATTGGGAAAATTTGACAGTTTCGGGTAGCTTGATGTGCTGGCGTCTGTACAATAGATACATTTCTATATAATCCTGCGGGGAATACAGGCGAACGATATACATTATATGTAAAACCAATTTTCTCTACTCTGTTCTTCATTTAGTCAGGATTTTAAAACCTATGATGACTGATACAATAACGCTGAGGTTTTCTTCCTTCCAGGCGGCTGCTGCTAACATCCTAACTTCACCATGGACCGAGACAGGCGCGGCCGTCGCCCCTCCGTCTTCACGCGCGCCAGTAACTTCCTCGAGACCTGTTTCCCCATCTCTTTTACTGTAGTCTTCTTTGTCACACTCGTGTTTTTCTACTGTCTCATATAAATGTTCTGTTGAAGTTATATTTGTATTTTTTTTGTTACAAAACTTTCTAAGTTCTTCTCCTTCATTTTTCTCAGCACGTACTATACAATCTCTCGTATAACTGACTCAACCCAGAATGTCTGGGGTATTATTTACTAAAATGTAAAACCCCAGACAGGTACCTATACAATAGGAAAGTAGGTACTGACTGGACTAGCGCAAGATAAATCATCCTAAGGAAATATTTTTGATGGCCTGAATGATTACCTACCGGCAGTCTTGGGAACGACGTATCTAAGAGTCCTGAACATCCAGCTTAATTTCCTGACTCTATTGGCAACCTGCTCAATATGTGGGTACCATGATAGTCTCTGGTCCATGAAAACACCCAGGTACTTAATGTGAGGTACTTTGTTGATTGTTGAGTAGTCACAACTATTGAGATTACCGTTATTGCAAGTATGAATTGTTACATTAAAATCTTCCTCTGGTTGTGTACGTTAGCAGACATTGAAGCAAATGTAATTTGTTTTTGTGATGTTTAATGTAAGCAAATTATTTGTTAACCACTTGGCGATTTTAGCCAAGCCTATCTCAGTACTAGTACAGTTTAACATTCTGGACAAGTATCACCAGTGAAGACAAGAAGACAATAGCAGTATCATCCACGCAAGAGAATACTTGTGCGTTAGCTATATTAATGTAACAAAGTTCATGACGTAAATAAGGAACAATGTAGGTTCCAATACGCTTCCCTGAGGGACGCCGTATGACGTGTTAGCGTCTTTACTAGTGTACTGGCCCACTCTAACCCTCTGCTTCCTGTTTCTGAGATAATCCTTGAAAAGGCATTCCGCGAACTCCGATACTCGTACATTCCAGCTTTCTCACAAGGATTGGGATAGAGACGGTATCAAAGGGTTTTTTTTAGGATTTCCTAGTCAACAAGGAGCTCTGCAAGGAGTTTTGCCATGTTCAATCAGTACGTCCGTCCATCCGTCCGTCCGTCCGACCGTCCGACCGTCCGTCCCTCCGTCCGGCCGTCCGCAGCTTAACTCAGAGGCTCTTAGTACTAAAACGCTATAATTTGGCATGGACAAAGTAGTAAAATAAAATCATGAAAAAAAAAATTGTTCTGGTATCCCATGGTGTGGGGTATCGTTGGATAGGTCTTTCAAAAATATTGCGGGTTTGTAAAACAACTTTTCGATTCAGGGATCCTTTTATGAAATTTTAAGCTTTAAATTGCTAATTTTTGTTAGAGTCTAATGGCCGCCCCGCACCCTGTCAGCCAAATGGTTGTTTTTCGATATGTAAAAAACTTCACGGTAGTAGTATATATAACGAAGTTAAAAGGAAAACTATCACAGCTAAGTAGGCTTTACAAGTTTACGAGTAATAGTCGACCAACTTACGTTTGGAGTTGCAATGTATGGGAGAACGTGATTTTCAACTACAATGTTAAGTTTGTTCTTGGGATAAATTCATTCCAACTACGGAACCCTTCATTGTGCGTGGTCCGACATGCACTTGGCCGGTTTTTTTTAGACCTAAGAATGCAGTTATACATTTTTTACCTTTGTCAAGCTGTTCGGTTATATGAGTACTTAGTGCAGTAACTGCATCTTCAGTGGAAATCCCTCGACGAAAGGCAAATCGTGACTAAGATAGTACGTTGAAATCTCTTAGGTATGTTAAAAGCCTTATATTGATAAGTTTTTCTATTATTTTTAATATAGAGGGTAATACAGATATGGTTCTGAAGTTGGAGAGATTCTTATATGTAATAGTTCTAAATAGTGGTAAATTATTGTTTTATAGTACAGGGCCAGATGATGGTTACTATAAAATTAAAACATTTTTTAATAGGAACTCCTTTAATATTTAGCTTTACACCAAAAATTATTCTCAACCGCTTTCAATTGCATTACCATAAATTCGGTATAAACGTACCCATTACTTAGTATAGTTCTGCAATTTGGTCCTTATGACCGCATTTTATGGTAGTGTTGTTAAGTGAGATTTCTTGGTAAAATTATAATGATTAGCCATTTCT
Source organism: Eremobia ochroleuca (assembly GCA_949629135.1). Taxonomy (NCBI): domain Eukaryota; kingdom Metazoa; phylum Arthropoda; class Insecta; order Lepidoptera; family Noctuidae; genus Eremobia; species Eremobia ochroleuca. The sequence goes on from OX451385.1 coordinate 15,637,825, forward strand.
TTGTAGCAGTCGCGGCTAATGACCTGCCGGTCGATTCTGTAAAAATCTCACCGTGAAATCATAAGTGAAGTGAGCACATAGGTAATAGTGCTAATCCCTAGGGAATGACAGCTCACTCCACGCTCACTTCACCCTAGCTTTCACGGTGAGATGGTTATAGAATCGCACGGCTGGTTTAGGTACCTGACCCACCACCAACGAAGAAGCGACTATCTATCCACGATTTTCTCGTTTAAGAAACGTACAAAACATTGTCGGTCCCGTGTAAGTAAAAGAAGTAAGTACATGTATCCAGGAGAGGAGAGAGATAGAGAGAGAGAGAGAGGAGAGGAGGAGGAGAGGGAGGAGGTTCATGGTTTTTAGAGGTTCATATATGTGTAAGAAGTATATAGGCGCGTCGATTTCACAGCCACCTTGTAGTTTATGAAATCAAATAATTTTTAGGAGCAGATAATGTACGCACAGATATATGAGTACAGGGTCCCATTAAAATAGATGGACAAATTTTAACACAGTGCTCAGTAAGTCTAACCAAAGATATCCAAGCAAAAAACACAATGATTAAAGTGATTTTATTTTGATCCCAAAATAACAAATTGCTGGTACATTAGTGTATTTTCGTTAGATAATTATTTGTCTTGTAAGTACCTAATGCGTTTTTCTTATATATTGTTTTACCATTGTCCTTATTTTGGTGGTCTGAATGATTTCTAAAATTTTGTCCATCTATTTTAATGGGACCTTATATACCTACCTACTGGTGGTTAACACGAGTTATGTCTGTTCCTAGATTTAGATCCTTTCCTTCGTGCCGAGGGCACGTTAAGTAAGTATGTGCATACTTTAGAAAGGAAAAGATGCTAGTCAAACTGAGTCTGTAGGTAATGTATAATTTTATTTTGGCTGGCTATTTAATTGCAACAATGAGCCCAATCTATGTAAATCTATAATAATGATAAAGCTGAAGAGTGTGTTTTTTTGGACGCGCTAATCTCTGGAACTACCGGTCGGCTTTGAAAAAGTAATTAGTTGAACATAAAATTTTATTTCCAAAGGGTGTTTTTTGCTGTCACAATATACCGAAAGGCATATACAATACCCACTAATAATGTGCCTAATTTCAAATATATTATAACCATGACTGAGTTTATTTTTTTGGTGCGTTCTGCTGTCAGAACAGTTTCTGACGGCCTTATTTCTTATTAATCTCAACAGTATATTACACTAATATTATAAAGAGGAAAGATTTTATTGTTTGTTTGTATTGAATAGGCTCCGAAACTACTGGACCGATTTGAAAAATTGTTTTACCATTAGAAGCCGACATTATGCTTGATGAACATAGGCTACTTTTAACCGCGGGAAAATGCTTCATTCCTACGAGAAAACGGGTAATAGGACAAGGGTGTGTAATGTATGATATAATAACAAATGCTCTAATTTCACTTGAAATAACGTTCATATAATATTATTTTCATATGCTATAAAATCATATAACCTAATTTCATATGACCTAATGTTTCATATGATATAATTTTCATTTAATATAAAACATTTAGTATAACGTTCATTTTATATAATTTTCAATATGTATAATATTCTTTTTATATAACATTCATTTGACCTAATTTTCATGTTTAATGGTCACAGTTCTAACCTAACTCAAATGGCACCTAACCAAATCTTAAAATATTCAATGCATGGTCGAGGGTGGGCTTGGTCGACGGAGCCCCGCTTCGCGGGGCTCCTACTTCTGGATGGTTTATAAAAAAATAACCACGAAGGGGATGGCGGGGTCTATTCGCTCGCTTCGCTCGCTCACACGACCCCGCCATCCCCTTCTAACCTAACCTGTCCGAGTCGGGGTGCCCTAAAGTCCAGATTGCATCCAATTTCTACTGGTTACAATAGTTGAGGGTGGTAGGTGTATAGGGTATAAAGCGAAGAAAAAAAAAACAGTACAATATTTTTTTAATCATAACATAGCATCACATAAATATTACATCTTATTTCAGTTTTAAGTTAGCACCATACTAGCAGGCGTTTAAAATCGTATCAGATTTTCTAAATTATATTAAAAGTTATTAGAAATTATGAATATTATAGTAAATGAATAATATACTACATGAATATTATGTCAAATGTGCATTATAGGAAATTTTTATTATATCATAAGAAATTAGATAAAATGAAATTATATCAACAATTCATTATCTCAACTGATCGTTATATTAAACAAAAGTATATTAACTGAAATTAGGTCAAGTGAACGTTAGATTTTTTGTTATTATATCAACCGTTACACACCCATAGGACAACGGGTAGGATGAATTATCCTTCCGAACTTATCTTTTTCACATAACTTCTAAACGGCTGAACTGATTGGGTTGAAATTTTATAAGGGTATTTCGATAGTTTCCTGGATTATTTTAAAAATACAATTGGACCCGGTAAGTGGCGCAGCTGTCGGTATGTCAACTACTAAACGGCTTGACCGATTGGGTTGAAATTTTGTATGTGTATTTCCATGGTTTCACAGACACGAATGTATTAATCCTACCTAATCTATATTTCTATACATATATAAATAAACCAATTACATTAACCACATTATTTAAGCAACATATTTTTAAACGGCGGGTATTCCGAGTTCTACGCAAACGAAGTTGCGGGCGGATGCTAGTATAAAAATAAATTAGACGTACTACAAGTACCTGCCATGCCCATATCGTAAACTGACTCAATTATGAAATATGTCCACATTTATCTCCATGTGATACTCAGTGAGTACCTTCTTCATCAGCCAATTAGCTATATTTCCACAACCTTTTGACCGCCACAGTCATGTACAGATGACAAACCAAAATATGCCCAGCACGCCACGGTCACGATACATGACAGACTTTTTAGGTAAATCGTAGCTTGGCGCCGAGGGCACGTTTTTGCTTTTTCACGTGGCGGTCAAAAGGAGTTTCGTGACAGTTGCATAATAATTTGTGTTAATTTATGGGTAAAATTCCTCATCATCACATAGCACGACTTCCCTCATACATAGGCCTCTGTTTGTAGCCTCAATCACTTTAAGCATAATCCTATAAGGTTCCCACTGCTGGGACACAGGCGTCTTCTCTGGGACAGGGAGTGGGTCGTAATCCGCTACGCGAGCCTAGTGCGGGTTAGAAGATGTCACATGGCTTGTATAATAATGTGTTATATCATAGTCATGTATACAGATCCGAGGATTCATATTCGAGTTACCTGGACCACAGTAAGCTCCCCGAACTACGATAGCGCCCGACGATGACGAGGAGACGTTGCATGATAAGAATGTCTTCGAATTTTTGCTTCTAAGACATGCTAGAAAAATCATAATGACAATTTAATTAATATACGTATATATGCAGGTGGCGCAGGTGCCTATGAATCACGATAATTATAAGATCATTATCACATATTTTAGTATTGAATTGTGTGAGCTACTCACACTTTAGCTTGTATCGTGTATACCTAGTACTGAATTTCTAAAATTATAGGAGCATAAATTATCCGGAAAAGAACCGGAGTAACCGATATAGCTTGCAAACTAAAGTAATAGTAGTAAGTAGTAAGCAAATTGAAGTGGCATTTGGCTGGCCATGTCTGTCGAAGGGCCGATCGCCGGTGGAGCAGACGAGTCCTGGAGTGGAGGCCGCGTATCGGCAAGCGTAGTGTGGGACGCCCCCCAGCTAGATGGACGGACGACCTAAAGATGGTGGTTGGGGTAGACTGGATGCGGAAGGCGGAGGACAGGGTGTTGTGGCGCAGTCTGGGAGAGGCCTATGTCCAGCAGTGTACTGATCACAGTACACTGCTGGTAACAATCAACTCAGCTTATCAAGCTGAGTTGATTGTTGATTGAGGAGCATAAGAAACCAGACAGCACCTTTTATCATGACCTAGATACTAGGTCATGACGAAGGGTTTTGTCGTTGTTGTTTAGGTCCTAGACCCATAATATTTTGTTAAATCTTCGTGGTTGGGTGGGTATTATAAGTACGTACCTATCACAAAGTTGAACAGTATGTCGTAAATGGTGAAAAGGTAAAAAACCAAACACGTAAGTATCTAAACCATATTATTTTATTGAATAAACCGGAAGAAAAATTTAGAAGACAAAATAATTTTAATTAATGTAATAGAATGTTAAATCAGATACACGTTGTTTAGCAGCAGCCCCCTGGAAAGGAAAAAAAAAACTTTTAATATTTGAGAGGACGATGACTTCATCATCTACCTGCCTTTTCCCAACTTTTTTGGGGTCGGCTTCCAGTCTAACCGGATGCAGCTGAATACCAGTATTTCAAATGGAGCGACTGCCTATCTGACCTCCACAACCCATTTATTGGGTAATACGATACCCCTTGGCAAGACTGGTTGTCAGACTTTTGGGCTCCTGACGACCCGTAGCCGGGACCAACGCCTTAACGTGCTTTATGAGACACGGTAGGGTCTTGGTATGTGTACTTCAGAGCAAAGGCCTCTTGTCATTACAGAGAAGGCATGAGCATGGATCCACCACTCTTGCTCAAGGCGGGTTGGTGATTTCAGATTTATTATTTAAGTCCAGGTTTTCTCACGATGTTTTTCCTTCACCAATGTCAGCAAAGCCCAAGATAAAGTCAAACGGCTTTATTAAAAAAAACAAGGTTTATCTTTAGACCCAGGTTTAAACCACCAAGCCATTTTTTAATTTCGAACTATAGTCCGACAATTCTTATTACATAAACTGACGTTAAGCCCAGGTCTGAGTTGTCAATTTTATTGCATGAACTTTAGATTTGTCGGAATAAATTTCAAAATACAGTAGCTGGCTCGAAGGTTTAGTGTAGGTCTAAAGTCAGAACTCGTTTTTTAATAAGACGTAGAAAGTATATAAAAGTGAATTGAAAATGTCACACTGGTACTTGCCCGATCTGAACCCACAACCTCGATAAAAGCAATAGTAAGTAATATTTATGTATCAAACGTGTTATATTAGTTTTGATCTTAGAATACAACAATATAAAGTAAGAAATACCGGAGGAGGAGCAGTCAGTGCAGTTGGTCTCGCAGTTGTTGTCCTTGCAGCAATCAGCATCTTTGCAGGAGTCTAAACAGAAAAAGAACAAACGTTATTGACAATCCGTAACAAGAAAAGAGGCAGATGAATGAAAGAAGTAAACACTAAGGTGAAGGCTATTTGAAATCTTCCGACTAGACATTTATTAGAATACGGACAGCAGGACGAAGATGATAATTTAACGATATATATGGTAAGATCAGATGACGCTGAAGATTACGATTCTATACATGAACATTTGAGTCATCATCGTCCTTTTAAAAGTTAAACAGACAACTAGGGAGATTAAATTTAAGAGGTCCATCCATGTCTATGCCTATATTTCACTTTAATTCATACCCAATTTGGTATAAAAATTTTAAGAATTGTATTGGTGCCAATCTTTAAAAATAAAAATCTATTGCCACATGTATTATCAGTTGAAAGCGGCTAGACGGATTTGGCAGATTTTTTTTGTAGTATTCAATTGTCAGGGCAAGGTTTGTATGAACGAAAATGTTTGGACAATGTACCGGAAAAGTCGGATAATTAGATGGTATTTTTGTATGAAAATCTCAATCACCCGGGCGACTCCGGGTACGAACATCTAGTAGGTTATAAAAACACTTTTTTACGCGTCAGAAATAAAATTATGGTTTTAAATGAGAAGAGGTCGGTGTTTTCTATCTGACTACTATGAGAAGACAGAACGAAACAAACTCAGATCCACGAATGCCGATATTACACTACTACAAACCTTTGCAGGGTTCCGAAGGAGCAGGCATCTTGGTAACTTTAGTTATTTGGTTGTTTGACTGAAGAATTGAAGAGACAAAGGTTGACTATGCTTCTGTAGCAATAGACGCAGGTTTATATACCAACTAAATAAATGTGTAAAAAACTACGAACAAAAGCGAGGTTGAAGAGACCTCGGAGATTTTTTGGATTTATAAGGTTATATCCGATGGATCATGTTCTTTACGTGTTTAGAAAAAGTTGTTTACTGGAAAATTGTTCCTGTCGGTGACATTATTAAAACGGTACTTAATGATTAATTAGATAATCTTCTGGCACTATAGTGACTGAGTTATTTTGCAACGTTATCCTTGCTATTTAAAAGCAATCAAAATAATTATAGTTTCGACTCAGATTCAACCTATAAATATTTAAATTGTGGTATCCTCTCACCTTCTCCCTTAATCCATCCAAAGTTTGTCTTTAAAAGATCGCTTTTAGAGATAAGACCGCCCATTATGTCAACCTATGTAAAATTTCTATATTTGTATTTTTTATGGGAGTATTCTATATTTCTTCTATCATATCATATTTTCTTCATCTTACGCTTGTCCTACGCTTTTATAGTAACTTTAAATATTATGGCATTACTGTCTTTGACAATTAATTGATTAGTTCAAATTAAGCAGTATCCTTTGCTATTCCTTGTTAGTCCTGATATCTATATTTTGTAATATTTCGTACCATACTTTTGTAATCGCCACCTATTAGAGCCGTTACGGCTCATTACTTTTCTTTTGTTGATCTATCAATGCCATTTGCTAGAACAGTTTTTATTACTTAAAGTCGTTTTTTTTTTTTCTAATCTGCCTTGTGCACCATAGTGCGATGCATTTTGTTTCATTGTCACAATAGCTGTGTCGATAGTTACACGTAATATTTTAAAGATATAATTGTTGTAATTATTATTAAAATGAGGATATACCATGGTCGTACGGGTAAGTCCCTATTTCATTTTCCCCCTGTTTGATTATCAAGCCGAAAGACGTCCACTGCTGGACATAGGCCTCTCCCAGTCACCGCCACTTCGGCCGGTACTGTGCTTCCTGCATCCAGCGGATTCCTGCGCCCTTCACAAGATCATCGGTCCACCTTGTGGGAAGCCTTCCAACGTGCATCTTCCGGTACGTGGTTGGCACTACAGAACCTTTCGGCCCCATCGGCAATCTGTTCTGCGAGCAGTATGCCCTACCCACTACCACTGCTACTTTGTATACCTAATCTCATTCAAATCACCTCTTAAGCCCCTATATCTATGATATTTCTAAGCTACAATAAGTTATGTTAGTTTGAGTAATTTACGCGGCCCTACCCAAATGTCCTTTCATTGGTATTGTTCGTCGAATAGTGAGGCTCCTCAAGTATTGAGTTGAGCTGCACGATTTTCGACAAATGCGTGCACTGACTGGACCGGACACCAGTCTACATGGTCTTCACATGATCTGACCAAGATTATGTCTGGACATTAAAAGAGACTGTGACCTCTGAGTTAGTTTCGGCCTTTTTTCTCAGAGTAGTCAGATAGAAAACGCCGACCTCATCTAGTTTAAAAAAATATGATTGACATGTAGTAAAAATGTTTGCACAAACCTTAGAGAAAATAAATCATTTATCATTAATATTAGCTCAGACTTCTTACTTTTCCGATTTTATTTCCACAGCGGAAATAAAATCAAATTTATTCATTTAATTTTTTCATATGCGGTTTTACGGCGCAGAATATATTATATAATTTTTTGCTGTAATGCCAGTATACGCATTTTTCTTCTTCCTTGCCTTCTTCCTTTTCTTTTTCTTTTTCCTTCTTTCTTCTACCTACTCTGGCCTCTACCTCCAAGCGGAGGGTAGAGTCAGTGAACAGGCTCTTAAGCTTAATCTATACAGCCGTGCGATTCTGTAACCATCTCAACGTGAAAGGTTGGGTGAAGTGAGCGTGGAGTGAGCTGTCATTCCCTAGGGATTAACACTATTAAGTGCTCACTTCACTTATGATTTCACGGTGAGATTTTTACAGAATCGACCGGCAGATACTAGATTTATCAGGATACTTTACTTTCATAGCCTTGAACACAGGAATGCTGTTTATGTAAAACAGCTATTTGCTTGCTTTCAGATTTGAAGCCAGAAACCCCATGGAGTGTTGACTGCGTACCAGGCTGCGACTGTTACGATATCGTTATTGATCGTGAGTAGCAACCATTTTATGGCTCCCATGTCCCATATTACAGTAGTACAGCCCAATTCAAACTATGGCGGCTCTGAAGTACGCTACTCGTTGCGCAGTACCTCACCCCTCACCCCCGCTGACACATAAATTATGTTACTGCGCAGCGACTCGCCTCATGTTCCTAGCCGCTACAAATTTTAACCCTAAAATGCATGATTTTTCTTATCGGCTTAAAAAAAATACATTAGCCTGCAAATATGATGACATTTCTCGAAAAAATATTTAGAAAAGTCATAACTCAATAGAAACGTATGTTTTTGTGCTTGGCACATCATGCAATATAATGTTAATCTGTGTTACGTAGTATCAATGAAATTACAAGATTACACGTAAAATGACAAATATGAACATGAACTTACCTCTACTAATTATTTCGACCCTGAAAATTCTATCATTTTAATTTTATCATTTTTTGCGATTATTATACGCCGCTCGTTAATCGTATTCAAAGTGCCTACCGATTTGAAGGAAACATAAATAAATGTTTATTCGAATCTATCCAAAATATATGGTACTAAATTCGAAACTCAAATACATAATAGTTAATCTTGTCAACACTAGATCACGCTACTTGGATCGATTTTTAAAATATAAGACATTTTTCGGTATGTCCCATATGTGGGACACTATGCGCTGTAGGGTTAAATCGGGCACAAATCCAGACTCCAAGCTGCTTCTGAGAAATTTCTGATGGAAAATCCAATAACACTACCCGACCTCGGAATTCAACCAAGGACCTCATGTTCAGCAGTAACGAATGCGACCACTAGACCAATGATCTAGTTAAGAATAAATACAATTAATAAAATTATATTATTTATTTTCAGATTCCTGCATGAAGTAAACATTGAAGTTGACCATAGACATAAGAAGAACTCGACTGAACAATTAGCAAAAACTGCATAAATAGACAATGCGATACGTGTGACTTAAGTACCTAGTCCATTATTGCACAGCGTACATTGCTGAACCCCGTGCATTAAAAGACTATTTAAGTCACTCGTATCGTATACTATTTTATAGGTCGCGTGACCTAAACCCGCACATAAGTCACGCTATTCTGTGTAAAAATATAACATAATAGAAAGAATAGAATAGAATACTCTTTATTATTAATAAATTTAATCAACTTTCCTTTTAAATTAAATTGTTTTGCAATAGAAAGTAATGATGTAAGTAAATGTAATATGTATTGAAATAATAAAACGTACAAATTATGGTAATGACATTTTTATTTTATTTATAAATGATATAGTAGTATGTGACATTGTAAAAAAACAGTATATAATGAAAATACAAATATGATTGACTGAAATGAAATAGAAAACAATTGTGAAAACAAAGAACAAATGCTTAAAAGAAATTGTAAAAGTAGGTACATAATTCTTCAAAAAACTGATCTATGACTGTTTAGCGAAACAAATATTTAAAGAAAAAAGTAATTAATTTTGCATTATAATTAGTGTTTAGTCAGATGTTTTCCATCATGCACCTATTTATTCATTGTAATTAAAACAACGCGAAACAAAGTCACCGTGACTTTAATTCCAAGTGCATATCAGTATAATTTTTGAATTAAGAACAATTGTTTGAATTATATGACATTTTCGAATCGGTGTCCACAGACTATTGAATGTTTCAAGTTTTTTTTTACGATGAAGGCTTAAGTCTATATTTTAGTCTTTGGCTGTCTTAGCAGAATCTGTGGTGGTCGTTGCTCGTTTGCAGGTGCAGCTGCAAGATGCATCGCACTTGCATGATGTGCCGCACTGGCTGCTTGTGCATTTGCAATCTGAAAAAGCAAAATCGAGCTTAACATAAACAATATCTCCGAAGGGAAGAAAGAGACGTGTATTAAATCCGCATTTTGCTGTATTTGATGAATGGCAGGCCTGGGAAAAGCTGGCGTGACGACTTACCACCGTGAAAACTTGGGTGAAGTGAGCGTGAAGTGAGCTTTCATTAGGCATTAACACTATTGACACTGCTCACTTCAAGCTCACTTCGCTTATGACTTCACGGTGAGATTTTTACAGAATTTTTGAGATTTTTAAAGAAAACCCGACCGGCAGGACTCCGCGCCTAACAGTTACCTACTAGACCAACGAATATTATTAACAGTTAAAGTGGAAGATTCTCGTCTAAAACCTACAAAGATAAAATGTAACTCAAGATAAGCAACTGCACTTCAGTTTATTTCCATGTTCAGTTCAACAAATGCGCAGTTATGTAAACACAATAGGACGTAACTAATTTTAACTTTGTAGGTAGGCTTTCTAGTTTTATGGGACGAAAAAATGGAAAAGACTCCCGGAAAATTGGAAAATAAAAATTGGAAGTGCTTTTTTCTATGGGATTTTTATAAGAATTCAAGACCATCTTGATATGTTGAACAAGACAATGTCTGTCCGCATTGTAACGGGGTATTCCTCGAAGCGCACCAACTTTAAACAGCACCAAATAAAGTGCACCAAAAGTATTCCCCAAAACGATGGTGCGTTTCGAGGAATAATTTTGGTCTGCTTCATTTGCATTTCAAAGTTGATGTGCTTCGAGGAATACCCCATTGTAACGCGGTCGCTCACAATGGGCTATTTCCTAATAATAAAGGAAAAAACCTTAAAACTTTGCCGAAGCAAAGTCATTAAGCAGGCGCACTTTTGAACTCTTCCAATAATTAGTATCTCTGTCATAAATAGATAGTATGTAAATAGAACGCATTGTTTTGTGAGACAACAGAACTTTATAGGTATCTATTGCTTATCCCTACAGGGCATAGTGTTCCACATATGGAACATACCGAAAAGCGTGTTATATTTAAAAAATTAATCCAAGTAGCGTGATCTAGTGTTGACGAGATTAACTATTATGTTTTTGAGTTTCGAATTTAGTACCAGATATTTTGGATAGATCTGAATAAACATCTATGTTTATTCATTTATGTTTTCTTCAAATCGGTAGGTACTTTGAATACGATTAACGAGAGGCGTATAATAATCGCGAAAAAACGATAAAATAGAATTTTTCAGTGTCGAAATAATTAGTAGAGGTACCTAAGTTCATGTTCATATTGTCATTTTACGTGTAATCTTGTAATTTCATTTATACTACGTAACACAGACTCACATTATAATGCATGATGTGCCATACACAAAAACATACTTTTCTATTGAATTACGATTTTTCTAAATATTTTTTCGAGAAATGGCATCATATTTGCAGGCTCATATATTTTTATAAGCCGATATGAAAAATCATGCTCTGTATGGTTATCACTACAATTAATCATTCTTAATCACTTATCACTTATCTAATAAAACGCTCTTTGGCGCACAGTAAGTGCATAAGTAGGTACTAACACTAAGCCACAATGCAAAATTCTGTGCCTCCAAGTACTAAATATGTACCTACATTTTGTATTATTTTTTTATTGCACAGTATCTTATATGTGGGCACAGATATGTCCCTTATGCGTGAAAGGGTTAAAAATACAGAACATACTACAATCATAATACTTAATCTATACTTATAAATAAAAATGAAAACGATACTGCTCATTTTTTTTTATTTGGCTATTTTTTTTATTTAAAAAATATTCGTAAATTGTCTGGTCATTAAGTCCGCCTTTGTACCTTTTGTGCGAGAAGTTTAAATAAATAAATAAAGCAAAATTAGAAAAGTTTCCCGGATAGTTTAACAAAAAAACTGAACTTCCTTTTTTAAATGGAATTTTTGTATGAAACGTTGAAATTTGGATAGGACAAACGTCTGTCGGGTCAGGTAGTAATAATAATAACAACTTTGTTCGGTTCAGAATAGAACAATAAATCCTGTATTTATAAACGTTGCTTTCGTAAATGTATGGTTAAACAGTCTCTAATCAACTAACTTTAAGCAACGTTTATAAATAAAACCCAAAAACTAGTAATACCTACATTACATAGGAACCTTAGGCGCTAGATTTTTACTTAGTGTAATAAGTTTAAGAATTTCTACACACAAGTAGGTACACTTTCTATTAAGTAGGTACCTAGATATTCAAATCAGACAGGATTCTCCTCATCAAACAATCAATAAGTACCTAATGTTCTACTAAAATTAAACTTGTAAGTAAACGCATATTTTTTGGGAAAATTAGCGAAAATATTGTTAGGAAAAATCTGAAAATAACCATAAATAATAGGCGAAAATAATAACAAAAAAAGAAAATTACTCACTGTCATCGCAACCTCCGCAAGGCATCTTGATTTCGAAGTAGAAAAAGAAAACTCAAAATTCAAATGTTCGAAAATGGAACGCGTCGTGTTGGCGGGAACGCTGCTGCAGTAATGCACTTTATAACGCGGCCGGCGCGGTTGTTATCGATAATTATTTAGAGACGAGCTGTTCGGAAATATGAGTGGGTTGTTTATTTTCTTTTGGATGCAGCTAATGATGTTGGAAATTAGACCGAACCGCATTCAGGTAAGATATTCTTTTAATCTGTTTGGTTTTAGATAGTCTATCAAACCACCCATCAAAAAGTGATTTAAATCACTTTTTGATGGGTGGCTTGACAGGTTCAGAAAAACAAATCACTTTCAACCAACGTTTGGTAACTGTTTTTGGGACCGCATTATATATTATTCTCATTAAGTAAATTACGGTTGTTGTATCTACCTATTACAGTCAGTGAATGTAGTAATTTTACTAAGATTTTTCTCTCCGTGTACCTAGTTATTCGCTTTCTAACTTCGCGAGTCACTCCCATCCCTAAAACCAGTGACAAAAACATCAGTAAAGGAACACAGACCCATCGCTATCCTGCCAACCACTGCCAAGGTTTTCGAACATATACTCTATCCTTTCATTTACAAACGCGTGAGTATGTGCTCGCTTTTCGGCCGGGTCGCTCCGTAAATTCAAATTTACATATTCGCTTGAATATTATATCCCGTGGCTTAGACGTCGGTGGGCAGGTTGATGCTCTGTATTTTGATTTCGAGAAAGCATTCCTCTCGAGTCTCGAGTCCAGTGTCTGTGTTTGATACCCCTATAACGCGAGCCAAAGACTGATCCTAGCACAGGTACAGAAAAGATGCCTCTTCCAAAGGTTATACCATTTCTGTCCCTATATGTACCAACTATATTTTGGAGATGTTGTGCTTTAACTCGATGGAGGTAAGAAGAGGCTTTGATCAGCTCACGAAAGCCTGTAAGACTGCCCAGAGCTCCGTGGCCTTTTTTGTCGGCTATTTGTGCTCGACAAATACATCGGACACCGTCAGAACCGCCGGCAGAATCTGTTTGTGCAACTGCCATCTAAAACTGTAGCCAGAAGCCAATCCCCAGTCTGTCGTACTCTAAAGGTACTAAATGTTCTTCTGACTGCCAAGGCCAACCCTGAATGTGATGTGTTTGCGGATGAATGGAGTAAAATTATGCGTATGTCTGATGTTCTGTGAGGGAAAGTAAACAAGGGAGTTCATTGCGCCTTGTTAGTTTTAAATTAAACTATATTTGTCAACGTAATAATTGTTAATTAATGTAATAGGTTTTGTACGGCTTTCAGTAACTATAAATAAAAAATTAAAAAAAATCACTAATGAGTTAGAAAATTCAAATAACTTTTACACTTTTGAAATGTCTGACGATGAATAATTCTCATTATTTCTTATTGGCTTCATCACCCATAGGTTCTATGACAGCATTATTAGATCAATCTCTAGAAGCATACCTAACCTTTATTATTTACCAAAATTCCTAAATAGTTCTCAATACACCGAACCTAAATCAAACTACCAACACAACATTTCGGAACGCATCCATTGCAATAATATACGCAGTTAAAATGTATTGCACTACGAACACTAACTTCATAACACCAACAGAATTATTTCGCATTAATCTTCAACCATCGACTCTTATTCCTTAACATTCTCTCTTACATCTTTACTTGACACGTAATGGAAAGGGAACATAGAGAAAGTGACATTTTATCATAGACAAGTTCACGGTGTATTTACGAGTGTAGGGCCGTGTGCCTGATTTGTTTTGCACTCGGCCTTAACAAAGGGCTCTTTGTCGAGTGCTGGCTGATATGAACTACAGTGTTTATTTCTAGAGAGTGCTAAGTACTTACTAATTACATGTTGATCGTGGTCAGGGTTTATCAAGAGGATGCGAAACAACGTGCGGCACACGAATTTTTTTTTGAACCTCCGCGGTGATCTTGGATACTTCCTAGTTTGCTACGCTTGCCGAGGTCGTTCCATAGATGGGTGACCATCCATAACCGAGATACCGGGCCTCGGATATTTCGCTAAGCAGTCCCGGTGTCATTCAGTATTTGACTATCGTCGTTCCGGGTCGTCAAAAGCCCGAAAGTCTGACAAACAGTCTTTCCAAGGGGTATCGTGTTACCCAGCAACTGAGCTGTGGAGGTCGGATAGGTATATAAAATACTGGTATTCAGCTGCATCCGGTTAAACTGGAAACCGACCCCAACATAGTCCGGAAAAGGCTAGGTAGATGATAGTTGAAGGTTGGCCAGCAGCACCCGTAACTCAAGTCCAGTCTTGAATGTGCCTGAGCATTTAGTAGGTACTGAGAAATTTACGCTTTTACGGCAGCACAATTCTTGTGGAAGGTTAGAAGCTATTTAACATCACGCCACAACTTTAAGAAGCAGAGCAAAAAGAAAAAAAGTTGACATGAACGCGAAGCGAAAACGAAGTAGGTATTTAGCGCGTGCGGGAAATGTGGCTGTTAGGCCCGGCGCCCACTGGCAGCACGGCACGGTATTTAAAGCGATGTATAAAAATATAACTTAATTGTATGGAAATAAAGTTTAAATTTCAATGTTAACGATCGTATGTACAAAAACAATGCCGCGGTATCCTTAGGCATGCCGTGTCGGCAGCCTACGGAACGCTTCGGCATCCCTCGGAACGCTCTGGCAGTTTTCAGGATACCGCGGCAAGACAGCGCCCGCCCGATGCCCGCGGCCCACGCGTACCTTCATTAGCAAGGACACCTCGGCATGCCTACGGACGCTTCGGTATGCTTAAGGACGTCGCGGCATACTTAAGGATGCCACGGCAATTTTACCGCCAGTGTGCGCTTACATGTAGGGATACCGAAGGATCCCCTGCCGTGCCGTGCCGCCAATGTGGGCCGGGCCTTATTGTAGTACTAACTTCTGCCAGCGGCGGCGTCGTTCGCGTGAAGTTTCTTGTTCCCCGACCCACCCCGTCGCATCGCATCGCCTGCCCGCAGTATTACTGTGTTCTTTCTGATTTTTTTTGTTTATGCTCGGATCCTAGGGGTCATAGCAAGGTGTTAAGTAGTAAAGAATTTTTCAAAGCCGACCAGTAGTTCCAGAGATGAGTTCGTTCAAACAAATGAACAAACGCTTCAGCTTTATTATTAGGATATTGAACATTGTAGTCTTAGGCTGGTTTGCTACCAGAGATGTGCGAGGTAGCTGGTTGGTGCGAGGATGCGTAG
Source organism: Eremobia ochroleuca (assembly GCA_949629135.1). Lineage (NCBI taxonomy): Eukaryota > Metazoa > Arthropoda > Insecta > Lepidoptera > Noctuidae > Eremobia > Eremobia ochroleuca. The sequence goes on from OX451385.1 coordinate 15,653,412, forward strand.
CGAGGGGTGGAAAGGCATGGTGCCTTTCCACCCCTCGCTACGCCTTCCACACGAACTAAATCGTTAAAAATAGAAAACAATACCGGGCCTAAATATAAACCTTGGGGAACGCCGTAAGAAATTGTCATATCACATTTAACTTTAACATAACTTTGCTGCACAATCGAGTCAATTTGGAAAAGGTACTTACCTATTTTACTGGAGTAATGGTGTAACGGCCCCGACTTACGAGTTGTAAACCGTAGGTTCGAGCCCAGGCAGACGCTTTACTTTGTGTAAATTATTTCATCACCACTGCTCTCAAAACGGAAACCGGCAGTCTTAGAACCAAAAATTCGAAGACCAACCTGGGCTACCTATGGATTACGGCCCACTCCTTACCGAGAGGAGGCCTGATCCCTGATTCCCAGCAGTGGGAATGGAAACATTATAGCCTGATTATGCTACCCATTTTTCTACAATCTATCTATCAAAGGTAACCAATCGCCTAGAAGTATTACAATTTTATCAACGGTTTCCATGTCTGCGTTTGCGCCTGATAGTTCTTTGATATCGCAGTAATGTGAATGGTTTGTTCTAATATCAAGGCGCTTGAGTTTAGGTCATGATTTCTACTTTAAGCGTTTTTTGACAATTATTGTTCGGCACATTTTCTGTGAAAAAACGTTTATAATCCTATTTTGATTATAACTTGTCCTAATTTAAACAGTGTACTCTTAAAGATCCTATTTTAGACTTAGGTAGGTAAGTCCGTAGTTATAATTTTCTAATACTGAATTAGATATCATTTTGCAGTAAAATATTATGAAAATATTTTGTTTTAATTCCGCAATAACTAAAGAAATGAAAATAGTACTGACGTAAGAATTGCAGCACCGGTTTTTGATGCGGCACTTTATTCTGCATATTTTTTTTTACGGAATGGAGCTTGTGGCTAAGTAACAGCCGCACTGGAAGCCGACCCCAACATAGTTGGGAAAAGGCTAGGCAGATGATGAAATGGTCAGTAGGTACGTATTGCACGTAATTCTTGACAATATTATAACATTGGCTGTAGGCTAGCTAACACTAGATTCTCAATTTTATTTCACTGCTGATTTTGCATCACTGTCAAAATCACAGTGATATACCCAATATTATATGGTTTTTGTTGGGGTGCTGTCACTGACGAGTCTATCCTACTCTCAATGACCTTTTCTTTCTTTTTTTCTGCTGTCAGAGGTAAAATAGCTGTGAAAGTACTGTAAAAGTTTCAGTGACTGTAAATCAAGCTCAAGTAACAATGTTGGCTGGCCATATTCGGCGTAGGTAGCACCGATGCACGATGGTCTTTGGGATAGATTAGGTGTTCTTAAGTGTAGATGATCGCGAATCCGCAAACGCAAGTGTTCAGCAGTGAACTGCTTTTAAATGTAAGTCTATCTCGTTGGATAGTGTTCCTTCAGTGACTTAAAGCGGAAAGCCACTACAGAGAGTCACATACTTGAACTACTTTTTTTTTTGTTTCCGTGGTGGTAAATCCTCATGAATGTCCGCCGCCCAGGGGCGGGCGGCGGGGTCTGTCAGACTCTTACTGACTAAAAACAATCCCGGTGTTCCATCTCACACCTACGCCGGGGGTCGCGGGAACGTACGATCCTTCCGCAACCATAGTTTAGCTACCTAGGACATGTAGTCACGAAGGAGTTATCTGACGGTGCTGATAAAAAGAGGGAGCTGAGGGCCCCGGCGTTGGGGTTCGATGTATTACTCGTATGGTAGCCCGCAGGTTTTGGCGTTGTAGTAAGGATGTTCAAGTCTTGCTTTTCAAGGCTCACTGAAAGTGTGTCATTGTGAGTGAAATGTGCGGAGAGAGCCGCGTACAGTATAATAATGAATTTAGGATTTTGATGGGGTTTCCTCGCTATGCAGCGCTTCGCAGATGTTCGCGGAACCCGATGTTGACAATTTTCATGCCATGGAAGAGAAGAGCGTCTATAATGGAAAGGTTGTGCGGAAGCTCCATCAGCGTCCTAAAAACATTATAAGACAAAGTGCAGATGCCAACATGGGTTGGCCCACATCATCATCTATTAGTTGTTTAAGTCTGTTAAAATTTTATTAACATAGTTTTTAAGTCTTTGTTACTAATACTAAATTGATTGTGTAGGTACTTGTAAGTAAAGTCTGAATTAAATAGTATATTATTATTATAAATTATATATCTAGTCATTTAAAGTCCGAACCAAAAAATATATTAACAAATTATTATCACAATCCATATACTGTGATAATAACAGTTATTATAACAATGATTATAAAATATGTTAATAAAACTTTGACGATAATGATAAAATAAGAAAAACAAATAAGTCCATATACTTCGTTCCAGTATTATCGTTAGCAAAGCTACAAATAAAAAAAAATGTTTTCACTATCTGTAGTGCATCATACAATCATTTACGCTTCTGTTGAAATCGAAACTCTGTTCTATCATGTTCATTCATTACAAATTTCATAGAAAATACTAAGACTACACAACATCCGGTATGACACATAAATACTACTTCCGTAAAGGAAGTTCTGCTGAAAAATACTAAAAATATGAATCACCACGCCCGGTAGGCGATCTGTGAATAAGGCAGGTAAATAGCGAGAAAACAAACGTTATCTATTGATAAAACATTAAACAGGTACGATAACTTCGGTACCTGCGTCGATTACTGAACGCTTTGATAACAATATAAATAAAATAGTTAACTTCGTTGAAAAGTTACATTTTGAAGAATTAACGGTAGTTAACGTTAACCGTTAACTCGTGATAGAAGTTGCATTTTATATATCGCTGTGTTACTGATTTACTAATACAAAAATGTTGGTATGGGCTATAGAACTTTAGGCAGGACATGTCAAAATTAATAAAAGAAGAGTGTATCATTACACAAACATACATACATAGGTACGTTTACTTCAAAGTTAATCTGTTACTCGAAATGTTAACTTCATTAGCCGTCTTTGGAATTCATCCTAACGTAAAATCTGAATAGTTTTATTCGTGCAATCGAGCGGGTGATTCATCAGATGGAAAATCTGCATCACCAGAGACAGTAGGTGTTTTCCCACCCCAGAGTCTACGCTGCAATATCTCATGAGTCTAGAAATAATTAATAATCTCATGAGACTAGAAATAATACCGGCACCCGTCGCATAATCAGCCTCTAATGTCACTGCTGGGACATAGGCCTCCTCCCGGTGAGAGGAAGCACCCATAGTCCTATATCATTCAAGCCGGAATGCTGCTATACCTATTTCTGCGGCCAAGCACAGTTCCTGTGTCCATCGGCATTTTCCGATTTGAGGCGTGTGGCCGCCGTTGTAATAACAAACACCAGAGATAATTCGACTTCTTCTTCTTCTTAACGTACCGATGGAAAAATTTCAAACATGTTGGCCCAAAATTCCACTCCACGAACTCCGCTCACTGACGCAGTCATAAGATCATCAAGTGCACAGGTGACAGAGCATGCGGCGAAGGATTTAAGGGGGACTATTGTCTGTGGTTAGGTGCCACATACGCACTCGAGATCTGAGCCGTCCGTGAACCCTCATCTGTGAAGGTTGTCTTTGCTCGGGCAAACTTGGGTTCGAAGTCTATTTCGACTTTCTCTCTGGGATGTCATTAGGCGGCGGTAAACTCTTATTATTCAGGTTAGCTACTTTTTTAATTGTACCTAGATATCATTTATTAGCTTGTAATGCAGGTATACTGATAAGATGACCGATGATGCCGAAAGGTTCTGGAGTGGCAGCTGCGTACAGGAAGACGTAGCGTTGAAATCCGGGAAGCATTTCAACGCTACGTCTTCCTGTACGCAGCAATGCGAGAAGCACAGAACTGGGCGAAGTGGCTGTGCTTGAGGGAGGCCTATGTCCAGCAGTGGACGTCTTTCGGCTGAAATGATGACGATGATGTTGATTAAAAACGAACGGTAAGTGCGAGTCGATCGTCAGACCGACTCGCACTAGATAGTCATATCTGACACTTGATCTTTGGAGATTCAGATAAGAAATAAATATGTAGATACCTATGTATAGCAAATGAGGGGCTTGTGGCTAAGTGATAATAGCTGCACGGGTCGATGGATGAGATTAAGCTACGCTAGCTGCGGTTGGTCCTTGGAAGGATGACCATCTTCACATACCAAGATCGCTCCGTGTCTCGGAAAGCAAGTTAAGCCGTGTTGGTCCCGGCTGTCGTAACGGGTCGTCAGTAGCCCGAAAGTCTGACTAGTCTTACCAAGTGTTATCGTACTACACAGTAACTGGGTTGTGGAGGTCACATAGGCAGTCGCTCCGTGTGTAATACTGATGTTCAGCTGCATTTAGTTAGACTGGAAGCCGACTACAATATAGTTGGGAAAAGGCTTAGCAGATGATGATGACGTAGGTATAGCAAAGACAATAAAATATTTATAAAAAAACATATCGTTATGTAAGTATTCCTTTCCAAAGAATTACTATTTAGATTAAGAGGCAGACGTGCCCATTAAAATTATCTCAAAGTAGGCTAGGTAGGTTAAAAATTCTACTGTTTTTGAAATGAGCAGCGAGCTAATTAGTTCTATCGTGTAATAGTTAATAAAAAATATCAAAACTTTAAACATGTAAGTCTGTACAGACGTCAGCAAATCAAGCTACCCGAAACTGTCAAATTTTCTTAATCAACTTTGAACCTTATGTTTTAGATGTAAAGTAGAAAATCTATTAAAGAAATTTGACAGATTGTAGTAGCTTGATGTGCTGGCGTCTGTACATTCTGAACGCCCCTGCGCTGTAATTTGTCATCCGTTATTAAAAAGTAAAAATATCTGTTCCTCCATATATTTTGACCGCGCAGGCACTGCACTTCCTGGGGCTTGTGGCTCAGTAAAAACAGCAGTATGGGTCGATCAATCAGGTTGAGCTACGCTTGCCGCGGTTGGTCCGTGGATGGGTGACCATCTTCATATACCAAGACCCCTCCGTGCCTCGGAAAGCACGTTAAGCCGTTGGTCCCGGCTGTCATTCGTGGATCTTTGACAGTCGTTACAGGTCGTCAGTAGCCCGAAAGTCTGACATCCAGTCTTACCAATGGGTATCGTATTACTCAGTAATTGGGTTGTAGAGGTCTGATAGCAGTCGCTCCATGTAAAATACTGGTATTCAGCTACATCCGGTTAAACTGGAAGTCGACCCCTAACATAGTTGGGAAAAGACTAGGTAGATGATGAGGCACTACACTTTTTCTATGAAATAGCTGATATTGTTTTTGATTACCGATGAAATATTTATACGCTAGGGGGTTTAGAATCATGTACCGAATTCATGATTACAGTTTGCGCGTCGATGTCCCTGCCACTAGAGGTTTCAAATACCGGATTTTGTCAATACCGGTATTAATACCGTATAGAAAATTTCCAATACCGGGATCCCGGTATCCCGGTATTGAAACATACATGTATGACAGAAAATTTTCGGTTGGTGTAGTTGTAGACACATGTCGAATGCCTTTGTTTTGTATGTCGGCGCGAGCGTGGGCGTAGCGATAACAGGGCCATCATCATAATTTCTTGGTACGGGTTCCATGAGGAAGATGGGTACTCGGGCAACCAGTAAAACGTAGTTTGAAGCACAAATCACAGTCACGTTTATTCGGTAATTTACAATCACTTTATGAGCAGTAAGAAACAAAGGTTTGTACGGTGAACATGACAGTTCCGATTGTATGGTCTCAACCATCTGGCGTCAGCTCCGCAAGTCGAATGCCGGCCGCGCTCCAATCGGCTCTGTCCACGTGAAGAAAATGGCGCGAAGTTATAGCGCCACCTCACGGCGTTCACAGTACTAACCGATCAACCAATGAGAATTAAGTTCCGGTTTGACCAATATTATGAAATCAACCGGAAGTAGTATTTTGATTATTTTGTCGTCTTGATATCGCTTGCGACGACATGTATAATACGTCTATCACTGCCAATTATGTACTGTGCGCTAGACAAAGTTGGTGAACACCACCATTTTTAATCCCATTCCTTACGTAGTTAGTCACTAAATGTCTAAATAAACCACGAATTAATTAAAACAACAATTTATAAAACTTCCCAGATAAAAAAATGGTTCGCAATATTGTATCCCAGATAAAAAAATGGTACGTAATGATTAGCGACTCTTAACTTTAAACAAGGTTTATGAATAGACCGAATAAATCGAAATTGTGTCACTGTAGTTTCTAATAAAAATAAAATGAAATCACCAATAGTGGGATCCCGGTATTGGGCATAAAAATAGCGGTGTTGAAAATTACAATAAATATCCGGGACACCGGTATGAGCCAGTACCGGGATCTCGGTATTAGAAGCGTAGGGCTTATTTATACTCGTAATACCTGCCACCTTGTATACAAAGTTTACATAGTACTAACATAAATACTGGGTCTGAGGTCTAAGGTCATTGATAAGACCTAAAATAAAATATATCTCTGCTTCATTACATTATAGATGTCATTGTTGTAAGTGATGTTGTGTGCCCGAGAACATGTGTGAGAGATATTTGAGTAGGTTTTTATTTTTTTAATATGCTTAGATTACCTTTTTAATTAATTTCGTCAAAGAACGAATAATAGTCGCTTATATTTTCTTATTTTATAGAAGAATTAAATAACTATCTAGATTGTGTGGCACTAGCCAGTCATCGAGAAATAACATTATTAATCCTAAAGTCAAACTCAAAGCAATTAAACAATTTGCAGGCACTTTTCTACTCAGTCACCGCGGTCAGGTAGTCAGATAGTTAAAACTAGTTTTTCATGACTCTTCGTTAGCCAAAAACTTATGAAATGTTTTATCAAAATAAAATATAAAGCTTCCAAAGTTATCAAAACACCTTTAATTTGCCTCAAATTATCACCATTATAGCAAAGCCCTACATACGAGGGCTACGATTAGGACAAAGAATTTGGCACACCTAACGTTCCTATTTGCTATCTTATCATATCTCTTAAAGATAATACCATATCATCGGGCACACAATGTCCCAACACTTTAGTCGACCAGTACAATAGCGAGCCACCTGTTGTCGTCAAAACAGATAAAAAATAATGTGATGGACATTTAGAAAGTGTGAAAATGGGTGTTAAAGTTCTAGCTTTAATAGCACTCGTAATTGTTAGTGTTTATGGACAAGACAGTACTGTAGAAAACAACATCATAGATAATGTTGTTGAGGACAATATCATAAGTGATGACGCGACATTATTTGAAACGTCTACAGAAAAGGTAAAGGAAGATGAGATTGAGGATGCAGCGAGTCCTGTGGAGATTCTAAGTGCTACGGATGGATTGCAAGTAAGGAGTGGGAAGTACCAGCTAAGTGATGGCCTAGTAGGAGAAGAGCCGCTAACTTTAGACGCTGTTGATTTCAACGCCAATAATGAGGCGATACAGAATGAAAAACAGCTACTGTTTCCGGAAAGCACTCAAGTCACGAATAATGAATACGGTAAGTAACATAATAAATAAATTATTCATTGTATTCTAAGACATTACTGAAAACAAGTAGACTTTCATGATTAACAAAGTAAAAACATGTAACAAAGTAAGGTAAGGTATCAAAGGTCGTAAAACAAAAACCCAAGATAATCATGACCTCGCTACGTCTACTTATACTAAATCAATGGTATAGTACGTTGGTATGTTTGCACAAACGTTGGCCCACATAGTTTTCATAGATGACACAGAAGGGACGCATGACAAACATTGCCAAATGTTTGACAATGTTCAAGAGATAAGGGATTTTGAATTCGGTGCGTAAATTGAACAATGCTGTTCTCAAATGTAAAAGCATATAAGGTATCATCACATGTAGGTACCGGGTAATTTGGGCTTCTAAAAATGTTTATGACCTATAATCTCTTAGCCATTGTGTAGTTTTAAGTATGATTCAAATGACACAAAATGAGTAACCGTTAATCATAATGTACATAAATCTTGCGTGACATCATTCCATTCAGTATACAGCGTGTAACGGAAGGGGGGTATCAACCCTGAAGGAGGTGAATGTGCTCATGAAACTCAACAACTTTCCCCAAAGAACATAGGTCGAAATATGAAAAAAAAATTTGGGCCTCCCATAGTAAATCAATCAGCTGGTAGTCAGTTTTGTAAGGGAGGGCCAAATTTTTTTTTCATATTTCGACCTATGTTCTTTGGGGAAAGTTGTTGAGTTTCATGAGCACATTCACCTCCTTCAGGGTTGATACCCCCCTTCCGTTACACGCTGTATAATGATACAAAGGAGGTAATAAAGGGTACAATGAACTACCCTGATCCCGTAAAATATAGAACCAACTCAGTCAAGTAATTACGAAGTAATCAGTGCCTCTTTCATGCATCTAATAACATTAATGAAGAAACATTAACTACAAACATGCTATTTTATAAGACAAACACTAGAACCTACTTTGTAAAGAACATTAAGGTACAGACGCCATCACATCAAGCTACCCGAAACTGTAAAATTTTCCCAATTAACTTTGAACCTTATGCTTTAGCGTTAAAGTTGAAAATCCATTAAAGAAATCTGACAGATTGTAGTACCTTGATGTGCTGGCGTCTGTACATTACTCATTTAATATAATCAAATAAATGATGTAGTAATCTATGATAAGGGCCGCACCTTGCATGGTATTACTCGACAAAATAAAGAAATACATCATCTTTGCAAAAATTGAATGCACAAACTACTTTTAGAATACGTCGAGTTATACCAATTAAGTACAGAACTACAGATAAGGGCTACGCACTTTATCAGGAGATAAAAAAGCCGGTCAAGTGCGGTTTGTGTTTGCTCTATAGGGCCCCGTATTTTTCGTCCTGAAGTACGTACTTTTCTTAGGAATTAATGAATAATCGGGATATAACAAATTTCATGACTTAAATGAGGTTTGTGAAATATAAAAACAGTAATATATATACAACGTGTAACGTTAAATGCGCAAAACCTCAGACACCCCAACTGATTTTTAATTCAATTGACCTATTACAGAGAGAAAATAAGTCATTAAAAAATTGTAAAGGTTTTATGTGCTGTTTTAGTTTTACTGGCCATTCTGATCGTTTCTTGCGTCTGCGACGACGCTTTGCCGAGGGAGGAGTCGTCACCGGGCCGCTGCGCCCCGCGCTGACATTGGCTTGCTGGACCTATTAATAAATAGATACGGCAACGTTTTTAATGAAGATTTTTTGAAATATGTGACCTATTGTAAAAAGTGTTTCAATTAATTCTGCTCGTTATTCTGATCAAACTATTTTCAGGTTTTGCGCATTTAACGTTACACGTTGTATATGCGTCAAGCTCAAAACTCCATTTTAGGATTCCCCTAAGCACCAGTGTAATTCAAGCCAATCATATAAGCGAACAGCATCAGCACCCTAATCGCGTAACTCACTTAACTGAATCACAATCCGGATCATTTTGAAGGATGTTTATTGCTAATCCATTGTTTCATATGATCGAAAAATGTGTGTGCTCAACAAAGTAAATAACGCAATGAATGTTGTTGAACTGTCAAAATGAAAGCCATTGTTACGAGTAGGTACTGTTAGTTAAGCAATTACCCTGCAGGTGTATTTGAATCATTCACACTTCTGTAGCCAAAACCAAGTATTATCGATCCGATCTTTACCTTAACGGAATCTGGGTGAAATTGCACTATAACAGCGATCATAAGGCTGAAGAAACATTAATTTGGAACAAAGCCTTTATTTAAACTCGCTAATGAATTCGAACTGTTGAAGGGTGTCTTAAAATTGTTTATCAGAATTAGTCCAAGCCAGAAGCCAGTCCAGCCGACCTATTCTGTGAAAATCTCACCGTGAAAACAAAGGTGAAGCGAGTTTGAAGTGAGGTGTATATATGTAGTGATTTGTCATTCATTCACAGTCATGGATTTTCTTTCTTGTTCTTCTGCATAGGAGCTACGCTTTCAAACAGACCGCTTTCTGACTTATTTGCTGATCGATTCCTTAAAAATTCAAATGTTTATGAGACTGTATAATTACTCGATAATTATGGCCTACAACAGTTTTGTCTAACGTTTGAAGATCATCGGTTATAGCTATGGGATAAAGAAGAAGATCATCTAACATTTTAGAACCTGACCCCCGGACCCGATGAAGTCACGGAGTAGAGAAAACGGTTATTTGTATTCCCTGACTTCATGAGCTTTAAAATTTCCAGACATGGGTTTCACACAAGACTCAAATATTCAACACCATCTCAAAATATTTCGAGACAGTTTGATAACCTACAATTGCTTAGAACAAAATGATTTCATCGCAGTGTTGTCAGAGGATAACGTTTTAGGTCGAATGTAGCGTGCACTAAACTATAGTTAGTCAACGTCGAGCTAAATAACTAGCATAGTTTTTAACGCTGTCTATTAGTGTCGAAATTAAATCATTGAGAGAAAGCATTTTTTCGAATGTATGTTTGATTCACTTTCTGCCACTGACGAACTGACAATCTACTTATTCTTCTATTATTCTTATTTTTCACGGTGAGATTTCTACAGTATAAGTAGATTAGCAGTTCGTCAGTGGCAGAAAGTGAATCAAACATACATTCGAAAAAATGGAATGCGAATGGCACCACACTTCAAGCTCACTTCTCCTAAGTTATGTCGGTGATATTTCTACAGAATAGACCGGCTGGACTGACTCTGCTCTTTTAATGATTTAGCCACAGCGTCTGCATTATGACTTTGAGTTATGGCGGTTGGAAGCTTAGATATGCTGCTTTGTCTTGTGCTGTCACGTGGCTAGCATATCCAACTTTTACTCTTTAACACTTTACCGCATAGGAAACCATATATGGTTTGACATGTTTACAGTTTATTTTACTCTAAAAAAATAAAAAACTAGCATATAAATCCTAATGGGGTTTGTTTTTCATATCATTAGCAATAATAAAACACAACTATTTTGTCTATCATCACATACCACTTGGAAATAAAAAATAAATAAATAAAAAATGCACTAAAATTAATTCTGAAGCTTTAATAAAGACATTAAAATAAAAAATAAAAAAAATTTGTCACTTATTTAGTATATCATGCAGTAAAGGGTTAAAATGCATATCGCTGTTACATTTGATGGTTCATCAAATTTATTATACAATGCTCAACTTAATGAAGGGAATTCCAACCATTTCATAATCCAAAGCTGAGTAAAGTTTCTTCAGCAGTTATCTCATATTCTTGTTTGATTATGTGCAATTATTTATTTAGATTATCTAGGTGTCCCTGCTTGGCAATTATTTATCAGTGACACATTCTTTATTTGGCACAAGTTGCCACCACGCCCAGACTTAATATATCATTGCTAATTATTTGGAAATATCTTCTTTATCTTCTTTCATCGTCATCGTAAGAACTGCTTCTTAACTTTTTAAAAGTCACCCACAACTTTATCATACCTTAGTTTGCGCAAGAGTATGATGAATTGAGGATAATTAATCTATTTCTTATTGGGATCATTCTTTCATTTTCTTAAGACTACACCAATCCAAGGATTCATTCAAAATCTACACCTATTTCTTGTATTATAAGTACGAGAGGAAGGAGTACGTAGATAAAGATTATTTTTGGAAAAATGTTATATTCAAACTATTGTTTAGTTACATTCTCAAAGCAAAATATAGATGGCTGGTACAAACTAGATGCGGAAGTACAGGGTGTTGTGGCGCAGCCTGGGAGAGGCCTATGTCCAACAGTGAGCTGCAACAGGCTGAGTTGATTGATCGCTATAGTAAATTACAATCGAGATGTTTGAGACTATGGAACAAATATGTATACGCGGCTTATCTAAATCACACAAACTAGATACTCAGTTTGATAGCTATTCTAATTAATTGTTATGAGTCAGGCAGAATGAATGACGAACTACACATGCTTGCCGGTGATACTAAAGTAATTAAGTAATGAAGAAGTTATTTCCGGCTGAAACCTTGGAAAACTTGACCACAGCATTGCAGTTACATTATATCGTGATATACAACGTGTAACGTTAAATGCGCAAAACCTCAGACACCCCAACTGATTTTAATTCAATTGACCTATTTCAGAGAGAAAATAAGTCATTAAAAAAATTGTAAAGATTTTATGTGCTGTTTTAGTTTTACTGGCCATTCTGATCGTTTCTTGCGTCTGCGACGACGCTTTATCGAGGGAGGAGTCGTCACCGGGCCGCTGCGCCGCGTTGACATTGGGTTGCTTGACCTATTAATAAATAGACACGGCAACGTTTTTAATGAAGATTTTTTAAAAAATGTGACCTATATTAAAAAGTGGTTCAATTAATTCTGCTCGTTATTCTGATCAAACTATTTTCAGGTTTTGCGCATTTAACGTTACACGTTGTATAGGTACATTAATTAAGAGAAGCGCGTGGCTAATTAATAAGAGGGCAAAACTATAACAGCCGTACGGGTCCATCGAAGGCTAAGCTAAGCTTGCTGAGGCATGGATACGTAGATGGGTGAGCGCAAAACAGTTGGGAAAGGGGTAAGCAGATGCTGATGAAATACTGACGCCAATAAAATCACTATCGATATTATAAATAGTAGTGAATTTAATGTAGTACATGATTCTTGATGGTTTATCCAGATCATCATCATCTGCCTAGCCTTTTCCCAACTATGTTGGGGTCGACTTCCAGTCTAACCTAATGCAGCTGAATACCAGTATTTTACATGGAGCGACTGCCTATATGACCTCCACAACCCAGTTACTGGGTAATACCTGGCTCATACTCTTACATGGCTTCTGACGACCCGTAGCGACTGTCAAAGATCCACGAATGACAGCCACCAGCAACATTGTGTGTTATTGTTGCCAGAAACCCAACAGCAACATTGTAATAACGAAAATAACTATAACTGATTTTGACAGTGATGCAAAATCAGAGGTAAAACATCTGTGGAAGGACAGTTTTAGTCCTCCAGAGTGAATTTCAGCAATGACGGCCAATCTGCGCGGAGACTAGCCACCGACGCAGGAGATATTATAGTGCACAAGTTGTGCGCAGACACAGGTGCACTCTCTCTTCCCTCACTCTCATTGACCGATGGGACGGCAATCCGACACGACCGAGAGATATCAGGCGCAGGAGTGCAGGATTAACGCGCTTTCCGAGGCAAAGGGGTTACCACAATGCCAACTTCCAAACTCCGGGCTGCTACTGAGAAATTCCTAATGGAATCCAATATCTCTTTGCCCGATCTGGAAATCGAACCCAATACAATGTACAATCTTACACTGTAGTATAATGTATATAAGAGGAAGATCTCGTTAGTATCGAGATAATAATTTAACACAAACAACATGATGCATAAAACTAAAATTATTTACAGAAACTGGTGAAACAAAGAGGCGTTGCAAGGTGCTAAAATGACATCAGCTTGTGTACTAGGAACCGTTGGTCCGATATCAACTGATAGCTTATCACTATCGGAGCCTAGTGTCGATACCAAACCACGAACACTTGCTTGAACATTTCACAAATTATTGATCAACTAATCATTTTTGTTTTATTATAGAACTTCGAGTTCGATGTAGAAGAAAAAACGATGATCGGTGTGATACTGAAAAAAGACGGACGATAAACTATCAATTTTGATACAATTATTGTATTATTAATTTTAAAAGATTTATTATTTTGAAAGATTTTTTTAAAGATTCCTGTCTCTTGAAATTATAAAAATCTGAAACAAAAATCATTTTCTGAGAGATGAGGTTAAAAAGTGCCTAAAGCAAAATTCTTGTTTCACTACAATTGGTAACCATTTCATTGAATCTTGTAACAATTAGTCTGTACTCTAGTTTCAAATTCAGTACTTCGTCATCATCATTATCTCAGCCATCTACTGTTTGATACCGCCCAAAGCATATCCAAAAACGATCGATCATGCGCTTCCCGCATCCAACGTAACCCCGCTGAAGCCGATACATTACTTTCTCATATCGTGACGCGGGATACAGCAATCAGATGAATCTGTTCTGGCCAATTGCAACGAGTTATGATTGACTGACACTGCGTTAGAAGGCATTACGACATGACACAACACAACTGAGTTGTGTGGTTTCATATCACTATACAACGTGTAACGTTAAATGCGCAAAACCTCAGACACCCCAACTGATTTTTAATTCAATTGAGTTATTTCAGAAAGAAAAGAAGTCATTAAAAAAAATGTAAAGGTTTTATGTGCTGTTTTAGTTTTACTGGCCATTCTGATCGTTTCTTGCGTCTCCTACGACGCTTTACCGAAGGAGGAGTCGTCACCGGGCCACATTGGCTTGCTTGACCTATTAATAAATAGACACGGCAACGTTTTTAATGAAGATTTTTTTGAAAAATGTGACGTATATTAAAAAGTGGTTGAATTAATTCTGTTCGTTATTCTGATCAAACTATTTTCAGGTTTTACGCATTTAACGTTACCCGTTGTATAAACGGTCCACCCTGTGAGTGATGTACCTTATAGTAAAAATCTTGTAATTATTTTCCAGCCCACATCGACGGCCGAATCCTCCCCGACACGAGCTACCAGAACAATGGACAGCCTTACGTCATCACCACCGCAAGACTGGCCCAGATCAGAGGCAACTTCATGTACTGGTTCTACGACCAAGGAGGCAACGAGGGCATCGGAGACTACCAGAGGGACATCCACACGTCCACTCCTCAAATCCATAAGAACTTCAACTTTCAATTGCCGTTCTTTGGGTTTAGGTTCAATTACACTAGAGTGAGTAGATTTGCAGAATTTAATATGTATATTAAATCAAGATCTTTATATAACAGAATCATTTAAGAAGTTACATTCATACTCGTATAATCAACTGAGGGGCTTGTGACTACGTAATAACAGCCGCAGGGATCGATCGATCAGGTCAAGATACGCTTGCCGCGGTTGGTCCGTGGATGGGTGACCATCTCCACATACCAAGACCCCTCCGTGCCTCGGAAAGCATGGTATGCCGTTGGTCCCGACTATCATTCGTGGATCTTTGACAGTCGTTACGGGTCGTCTGTAGCCCGTAAGTCTAACAACCAGTCTTACCAAGGAGTATCGTATTACCCAGTAGTAGCAGTAGTAGGGTTGTGGAGGTCAGATAGGCAGTCACTCCATGTAAAATACTGATAGTCAGCTGCATCCGGTTAGACTGGAAGCCGACCCCAACATAGTTGGGAAAAGGCTAGGCAGATGATGATGATGATTCATATTATAACTATGCACCCAGAAAATATAGCTTTGACCTCAGACTCTCAGCTAAGGTCAAAATATTCAGCACAGTATCAAGTCAAACGCAATCTCAAGTTCTTATCCTAGACCTTTTTGTTAGTTAGATCTTTTGGTAGAGACTCGCTAATATTTCTTTAATAGTACACTTAAGAAATATTTTTTTTTTATATTTACCGTTAAAGCTTACGGTGAATTCTAGTTACTATTACCCACCTAAATTGACGTAACAATGTTATTTCAAAATATGATTTTTTGTTAAGAAAAAATACTGTAACAATCTTGTTTCTCTCTCCAGCTATCAATGAACGGCTACATTTACTTCAGCGACCCGCCAGACCATTACACGTACCCATTGTCCTTTCCTGTGAGGGACTGGCCAGATGTCAATGACCCCTCGTTCATCGGTATCTTCTTCAGCAAGTGCCGTATCGGCAGCCAGCGTCAGGAGGACCCTGATCAGAGGAGACCTGGAGTTTACTTTAGGATGGACAGGGATTTGCAGGTAAATATCTTAGAATATTTAATATATTTTATCATACTATTCATCATAAGACTTCTAAAGGTGTTACCGGGCACTTGCCCTTTGATTTGCAACTACAAAACTTTACAGATTTTCATTGATCCTGAATGTAAGTCTGAATTAGAATCTGTAGCTGTATTTGCTCTTGGCATAGTATTATAGTTCTTTTTCTTAACGTCATCGCCATTTTTATCCTACTTTCCTCCTCCAAACTCAAAACATTTATTTCAAAAAGCTGAAAGTTGAAGCTCTTAGTTGCAGTCCTAACTTCAACAGTCTTCTCTACGTTGTCATAATCGTAGTAGTCGTGTCTAGCTCTTCTCTTTAATATATAACCACTTTTACTTTCATCTAGACCCGCACAGACCAGCTCGGCGTTGAGATGAGGGAGCGTGTTACATGGGACATCCGTCAGGGCGTCATCGGTTCCGAGACCTTCTTCCCAAAGCATGCGGTTACTATCACTTGGAAGAACATGTCCTTCGCTGGAGGCATTGACAACTCGCTGTTCATGGTGAGTTTGAATTTGCTACTTCAGAAAGGGCTAATATACTTATAAAATAAGGTATGCCTTCAAAATTATAAAATGTTCTATAGGCTTTTCGTCTTTGACTGTTCTCCCTAATACAACTAATCAATATTTATTATTTCAGACGAACACTTTCCAAATGGTGTTGGCAACTGACGAAGTATTCACGTACGCGATCTTCAATTATTTGGAGATCAACTGGAGCTCGCATACTGAAGCCGGTGGTGATACCACCACTGGAGAAGGTGGTGTGCCAGCTTATGTAAGTAACAGTACTTTCTTAAGTATGCTTTTAAAACTAGATATGAATTGGTTGTATGAAATCTGTGGTTTAAAATACAGATAAAGGCAGCACCAAAATTGTACAGACGCCAGCACATCAAGCTACCCGAAACTGTCAAATTTTCCCAGTGAACTTTGAACCTAATGCCTTAGCGATAAAGTTGAAAATGTATTAAAGACATTTGACAGATTGTAGTAGCTTGATGTGCTGGAGTCTGTACACAAAAAAATACTGATATTCTGATACCCAGATAAATTCTTAATTATTATACGGTCACTGCAGATTGGTTTCAACGCTGGTAACGGAACTCAAAGCTACGAATACAAGCCGTATTCACAAGCGTCTGTACTTCGAGATCTGACGGGCAGAGGATGGGCCAACGGCTTCCCTGGACGACATATATTTAGGATAGATGAGAAAATACTCATGGGGACTTGTAACAAGGATATTGGTAAGTCCCTCACTGATGCAGTCTTTCAATAAAAAGCGAAAGCAGTTTATCCTTAATACTTTTTATTTGAGTACTGTACTTCGAGGCGTTTGCAGAAATACAAGTAAAGTAGGTACCACATAAATTGGTAGAAATCTGCAATATACAGCACCCAGGCGTTAAAGGCACTTCAAGTTGTAGAAAGAGGCTGCCACACAGAAAAGAGTGGGGCAGAGACCACGGCTTACAAAGCCAACTTTTTACTAAAACTCTTATTAGCGTTTTGTTTATTAGTATCCCTCATTTTAGGTTGCATAGAGGGGCCCGTGGCTAAATAATAACAGCCGCACAGGTCGATCGATCAGGTTAAGCTACGCTTGCCGCGGTTGGTCTGTGGATGGGTGACCATCTTTACATACCGAGACCCCTCCGTGCCTCGGAAAGCACGTTAAGCCGTTGATCCCGGCTGTCATTCGTAGATCTTTGACAGTCGTTACGGGTAGTCAAAAACCCGAAAGTCTGACAACCAGTCTTACCTAGGGATATCGTATTACCCAGTAACTGGGTTGTGGAGGTCAGTTAGGCAGTATCTCCGTGTAAAATACTGGTATTCAGCTGCATTCGGTTAGACTGGAAGCCGACCCCAACATAGTAGGGAAAAGGCTAGGCATATGATGATGATTTTAGGTTGCATAATGCTTTGTTAAAACAAAATCCTTTTCTAACCACCAGATGGAGCCAATCTCCCTTTAATGTTCGCTCCTGAAAGCGGTAACATGTTAGGAGGTACCATCGTCAACATCACTGGTCCTTGCTTCAACCCTAACGACCGGATCACCTGCCGTTTCGACACAGAGTCCGTTATAGGAGCCGTGGTGGATGTCAACAGGGCTATCTGTGTACAGCCCAGGTTCTGGCATAATGGGTATGCGAGGTTCGAGATCGCAATCAACAATGAACCTTATAAGTGGAAGGGAAAGTATTTTGTTGGTAAGTAACTGGTTTGTTCTTTGTATGTTTTAGTTGAGATAGAAATCATTAAACATATAATAATTAAACTCGTTAAACTGGAATAATGATAATAATAAGTAAGTGTATACCTTTGCAGTTATATTGTTTGTAAAATCTTGGTTTAACAAACTAACGTATTCTAGTTCTACAAATATACGTATCTGTTTGAAAATACGTTTTGCCTTTTTCAAGACACATATTGAAATCAATAATTAACACAACTATTAACCTAACACTAACTAATTCATTAATAAATTTTACACGTCTCTAAAAGTCAGAAAATATCTCCTTTATAAAAATTCCTTGTCCCCAGAAACTCCGGCAACAGCAACAGAGAAGATCTTCTTCACCGACAACTCAGTCCACGAGAGGTATCCACCAGAGGTCAGAATAACTTGGGACCGCTTCAACTTGACGACAAACCTCAACGTCCAACTGCAGATCAGCATATGGGGTTACAAGGAAATCACCATCAGACCACAGCTTGAATACATAGACATGATTGAAGTAGGAGTGGCTAATACAGGAGAATATGTGATCAATCCCCAAAACTTTAGGAACAGGGACAACTTCTTGCACAATGACATGCAGTTCGGTTTCCTGCAGATCAATCTTACTACACCTGAAGTGTTTAAAAATGTTCCGATATCACCGTAAGTAGTTTTATATACAACATTATTTTTAGTATGTGCAAAACCTGAAATACGTGTCTAGTATTTTTATGTAAAGAATCTATGTACAAAATTTCAAAACTATAAAATGAAAAATCACGAAGTTATAAGCTTGTTACGAGTATGTTACTTGATTGTCCGTACAAAAAGATGATTACCACTTACCACGTGGCGCCCCCGCGCCGCCTGCCGACCGGCCGTGACCTGTGTTGTGCGCATATGATTGCGGATATGTATATGTATACTTAGTGATGCTCGGTGTCTAACTTGTTAGCTTTTTAAAATATTTTTGCGACAAAATATAACATGGTGTAAAAATTATTGGAATCGATTCAGTTACTTATTCTGAACAAACTGTATTCAGGTTTGCAATATACTACAAATAATGTTGTATATTTAGTTATATTAGCAAATACAAACCTAAAATTGGACAATTCACACATAACATCTTACCTGTTTTCCGAAAGGGTTCGGGTTTACTATCATCCGGGTATAAGCCCAGGCCCCGACCTGCTACTGAGAACTATTGGATATTTCGTTTTTATTAAAAAGGAATTGATCGGAAAACGAAATCCTTCTTTAATATTTGGTGATCTATCTAGATGATATTCTTATGCCTACTTCATGCTACCACATTTTCTCTTCACAGTGTTCTATGGAGTCGCCCCATCCCCTTGGGCTGGTACTTCGCCCCGCAATGGGAAAGAATCCACGGCCAGCGTTGGCCCAATGCCCTCTGCAACAATTGGCTTCGAACCGACCGTTTCCTGAAGAACTTCGCTTCCCAAGTGTGGGTCTGCCCTTGTACGTTGGAACATGCATTGTTGGATAAGGGCCGGTTCATGCCAGACTTGGCTTGTGACAAAGACACGAACCCTACCTGCAGGTACCACTGGGGCAGTGTTCATTGTGTCAGGAGTGGAGCACCAAGGTAATTAGAATTTAAAAATTCTTACCTACATGAAAATTTATGTTAAAATGTCTTTGCCCCAAATTTTCAAACGAAACGTAACTTTACAATTCTGTCTTTCGCTTCCATATAACTTGAGAAATACTCGTAAATTTTAGTGACTTGAAATTGAGTTGCGTTGAGATATAAGCCATTCAGCTTGTGTCGAAATTAAATGTGGTGTTTGTCCTATATTGTCGGCTCTTAGACGCGCGTGCCCTCTCACTCCCGCCGCTCACAGTTGTCTGACTGCTTTACGACCGCACGTGCGCTAGAGATGACATAATGCTTCCTTCTCTTTCGCTCACATGTATTAACACTTTGAGCGGAGCAACGTTATAATACGTAAAATTTGGTAAACGCTGTTTGACACAACGCAACGTTTAATCACGTCAGCAAAAGATATGTCTTTCTTTAAAGAACGTGTATAAACGGCTGCGGCTTATACCAATTCCTTCCAGCTACGTCATCGCGCTGTATCACTTTAAATTTTCGGACTACTAAAGCCACTCCACGTTAGTTTTTTTTGTAATTACGCATACATTCGCAACGTCATTTATTTTGTATGAGAAAATAGTAATCACGCATACATTCGCAACGTCATTTATTTTGTATGAGAAAATAGACTACCCAGATGCTTCGCTCAAAGTGTTAAGTTTGTGTAATTATCTTCCTGTACGGGTCCCAAATCTTCTTTCTTTCTTTAGACTGCAGTATATATTTTTTAGAAATCAGTGCTTGTTTTGGCAATTTTAGTCATATTTTTAATGTACTATGTTTTTCACAGCCCGGAAGGCTCTGGGCAACAGTGTTGCTACGACAAGAACGGATTCCTCATGTTGTCCTACGATCAGATGTGGGGATCACGGCCCTTGAGGTCCCACGACTTCGGGTTCACTCCTTACAACGAGGCTAACAAGGTAAGAACTATCAAGCTAGACTGTTTATTTTTTCGCAAAAAAGTCTATTCACGGTTTTCTGACTAGATTCAAGACACAGATGAAGGGCTGGATATTGAAGTGAACAGAAACCATAAAGGCAAACATGTTTCTATAATATTCTAGAAATAAGTAGAGCAATTATTCTCTATGCCGTCGTATTGAGTTTTGAGCTTTTTGTTTATTGGTATAAATATCATATTCACTAATGCGAACGTTTTCATTCTTTAGGTACCATCGCTGTCCCATTGGTTCCACGACATGATTCCATTCTACCAGTGCTGTATGTGGCAAGAAGAACAAGCTGTTGGGTGTGAAACATTCAGGTTGGTACAATTCTAAAATACTCACATTTCTTTCTATAGTTTTATCACGGTCTTTCAGATTATGACATTTTTAAAACACACACACATGAGTAATAATAGTTTGTACATCCTAACAGGTTTGAGCGTCGTCCTTCTCAAGACTGTGTGGCGTACCAGTCGCCTGGTGTGGCGGGAATATTCGGAGACCCACATATCGTTACCTTCGACGACCTGCAGTATACCTTCAACGGAAAAGGTGAGGCTTTATTTCTGCTTTCTCTCATCATCTTGTTTTACCACGAGCTGCTCTATTTTGTAACATGAACATAGCTTTCTGTCGGTAGGCTGACGGACCTATCTCGGGGAGGCCCTCTGTTTGCAGCCCGCTATGTTGCTAACAGCTAAGCATGCTGTCAAAAACGTCTGCTAAAATTTTAGTCATTCATCCACAGTCGTTTAAACACCAACGTTGTTGAAACATAGAAAAATCTAATAAAAATGTACAGACACCAGCACATCAAGCTACCCGAAACTGTCACTTTTTCCCAATCAACTTTGAACCTAATGATTTGGCGATAAAGTTGAAAATCTATTAAAGAAATTTGACAGATTTTAATAGCTTGATGTGCTGGCGTCTGTACATACATATATATCCCTCTTTTGGCACTGCTTAACCTAAGGTAACGAATGAAGAAAAACTATCTCACAAAGTACTTTGCAACACGATTACATTCTGTATAACTTCTCAAGTAACAATACATCATCATCTGCCTAGCCTTTTCCCAACTATGTTGGGGTCGGCTTCCAGTCTAACCGGATGCAGCTGAATAACAGTATTTTACATGGAGCGACTGCCTATCTGACCTCCACAACCCAGTTACTGGGTAATACGATACCCCTAGGTAAGACTGGTTGTCAGACTTTCGGGCTTCTGACTACCCGTAACGACTGTCAAAGACCTACGAATGACAGCCGGGACCAACGGCTTAACGTGCTTTCCGAGGCACGGAGGGGTCTCGGTATGTAAAGACCCATCCACAGACCAACCGCGGCAAGCGTAGCTTAACCTGATCGATCGACCTGTGCGGCTGTTATTGCCCCTCTCTCAAGTAACAATACACCTAATAAATAATACGTATATCACAACAAAAAATTATTTTCAGTAACAGCCCTGAGTCTAAACTTGTGCCAGGTTCCCCCCTCGGCTAGGCTCTCCCCCTATTACGTGGGTCTTAAACATTACTGGCGAAATGTGAGTACTATAAATACAGACGCCAGCACACCAAGCTATTACAATCTGTCAAATGTCTTTAATAGATTTTCAACTTTATCGCTATAGCATAAGGTTCAAGATTGATTGGGAAAATTTGACAGTTTCGGGTAGTTTAATATGCTAGCGTCTGTACCTACACCTCTGCTCCCCAAAAGGGTTGGCCAAGGCGTGCAAACAAGGCGTGATGTTATTTTATGCTAACAATAACTAATTTCTCCTCAGGTGAATACGTCTTGGTAAGAGTAGACCATCCGCAGTTGAAGCTGGACGTTCAAGGCAGGTTCGAGCAAGTACCGCGCAACATTTACGGACGTGTCAACGCTACACATCTTACGTCCGTCGTCGCTGCTTCCAACAACTCGGTGCCAGTCGAGGTAAGACATAAAACTTTGTTCCGTTGATCTATTGCATAGAGTAAGGGATAAGAATATTTATTCTTTTAAAACCTCACCGTGAAAACTTAGGAAAAATGAGCTTGTATCAATCGTCAATTGTGTCAATCCTTAGCTTCTTTTGGAGTGACAGCTCAATTCAAGCCCCTTCACTTTTCAGCGTGAGATATTTACCGAAGAACTGATCTAGTATACACACGCACGAACTACAGCACCCTAGGATTAATATGGCACGTCGAATTTTAGGAAGAGATAGTCACACTGGTATAAAAGAGATACATATACGAAGCTCTACATAACCAAAATCGAGTCTAAACCTCAATATGCAATTTTTACAGCCGCGTAATGTATAACTCATGCTGACATAAGAAAAAGGAGTACAAGCGGTCCTAACATAGTCCCTTGAGGAAACCGTTTTGAATGAACAACGACTAGAAGGTTCGAAAAGAAGAGAGGAAAATTTGTTGACTTACTTTTTCATTTAAGTGGATTTGGTCAACAAAAGCAGAAAGGAGATTACTTAGATTTTGAATGATGCAGATTCGAGCCTAAATTCAATCACTAAACACATTTTTAATGCCATAAATGGCTAACAAGCGGTTAACCATATTGTTAGTGGTCACAGCCAACTATGGATATCTCCAAAACCAAGGAACTGGATGAATTAGCTCTTATTCTTCTACACAATTATATTTTTTTGTGTTCTTCTTTGTTAAATATTATATTGTTACTATTCCTTCCAGGTTCGTTTGCGTCCGCAACATGCTCAGTGGAGATACAGACTGGATGTGTTTGCTGACAATAAGAGGGTGTACTTTGACAGGCCTGCCCTCAGAGTGCAGTACTTCCCAGGTAACCTCACCAAAGTCTTTCTAGTTGCTTGTTTCACAGACTTTTTGTGCCTATGAAAGTTGAAGTTGTTGAAAATGGAAATTACTTTATTCGATTTCGTCATTAGAATGGAAAGTTATCCTGCATAATTAGAAACATCATCGTCATCATCTGCCTAATCTTTTCTTTTACTATGTTGGGGTCGGCTTCCAGTCTAACCGGATACAGCTGAATACCAGTATTTTACATGGAACGCCTGCCTATCTTACCTCCACAACCCAGCTAATGGGAAATACGATGTCCTTGGTAAGACTGGTTGTCAGACTTTTGGGCTACTGACGACCCGTAACGACTGTAAAAGATCCACGAATGACAGCCGGGACCAACGGCTTAACGTGCTTTCCGAGGCACGGAGAGATTTTGGTATGTGAAGATGGTCACCCATCCACGGACCAACCGCGGAAAGCGTAGCTTATCCTGATCGATCGACCCGTGCGGCTGTTATGATTAGAAACAAAAATATGAAAAACTAATTCTTTCACCATCCCTTTCAATAAAATCGTATTCTTTATATTACTTAATTCTCATCCTATTTCTAGCCTGTATTGCCTTGGATCACTGACAGGGTAAAAGCCTCCCTAGTCCCTTTCTCCATTAGGTACACGCTACTGTTTCTGGTAATTTTCTTTTTGCTCTTCTTTCGAATAAGGTTAACGTAAGGTTTTCGATTAAGGTCTTCCAAGCATCATTATGACCCTTCTGTTATTTTATTCACATCCAACTTCTTTTTCTCGTGTCGATGACTTTGATTTTTAACCTTGATAATTAACCTGATCGTTATGTAACCAGGTGTGACAGTATACCAGCCGATGTACCTCCTGAACCAGTCGGAGATCGTGATCATGTTCGCTTCGGGTGCTGGCATTGAAGTGGTGGAGAACAAAGGCTTTATGTCTGCAAGAGTCTATCTACCTTGGAACTATATGGTGAGTCAAGGGAATTTTATTATTTAAAGAAGATTTTTAAAAAACCAGTTCAAAAAAATCCAGGAACATGTCTTAACAAGAGAGAACATAATTTCAGAGGGTTACAGTTTAAGAAACGTTTAGATACGTTTACCAACTGAAACCTGACCATGGTTTATTGTGAAACTTTTGACCATTCTAGCCAATATAATTAGTTTAGTTTTTACGGACCTTGATTGTAGACAAGACTTTTTTTTACCAAATCAAGAGATCCTTTTTGGCAATAGCAAGATCATCATCTGCCTAGCCTTTTCCCGACTAACTATGTTGGGGACGGTTTCCAGTCTAACTGTATGCAGCTGCCTACACGGAGAGAAAAATCTTAACAAAATTACTGCGCTGTCTCATAATCTGAGTGCATTTGAGTGGCAATGGAAAAATTACCATGCTAGCACAGTAAAAATTCTTATGCTGTACAGTAAAATGTATTGGACAAATAGTGAATTTTTCCCAATCTCATTCAGAAAATTTCCTGTAGATGTCACTTGCACTCACTTTACAGTGACGAAAGTCTCTTAAAGGAGACCTTCTATTTAAATAGAAGGTCTCCTTTAAGAGACTTTAATCCTCACTTGACTTCTTCCCGAATTAATCTACACCACCTAAACGATCCTCATCTTATTTATTTGGACATATGGATATGACAAAATTATAATTTGAGTACAAAGGTACCTACTGCTTATTTCTTAAGAAAGGGTCTAGCAGGATAAGGTAGGGTCAACGGCCCCAAAGAGGTATTTCCAAAATAAATTATGCTATTACATCAGTAAGATGTATTATTACTGTTGACGCGAATTCAGCCTTCCATCTCACTGCGGTACGGAGATAATTGACTAAATAGACACTAGAGCAGGTATTTTTCAAAATTATTTTTTTCAAAAACTGTTCTAGTTACACTAATAAAACAAAAACGGTTTGTTAGAGGAGGAATTGCTTTGCATTATGTATTTTTTGTAGATTTTTTTTACCTTATTTACTATTAAAAAAAAATAGAAATATATTTTTTTAATTTTTTATTCATAGTTCACAAAGAGGTACAATCACAGAAAAAATATATAATATAGCTCACGACGTCTAGTATTACAAGTGCATCAATATCAAATGGGTGCAACACTTCCAAAAAAAATTAAAACTTTTCACTAAAAATTAAAACTTTTGACTATCTTGGCTCGTGAGGAATTTACATCTGTCTCTTGAATAAACATCCTTGTAAATACATACACTACCATAAATAATCATATTAATTTTACACATAGGGAGCCTTAAAATTATTTATTGAACTTCAACGTATTTGTAAAGAACAAGACGTAACACGTCGCGTTTCTGTTAATTGCGTATAATTATTGTGTAGTGTTTTGTTTATCTGCCAT
This sequence comes from Eremobia ochroleuca, assembly GCA_949629135.1. Classification (NCBI taxonomy): domain Eukaryota; kingdom Metazoa; phylum Arthropoda; class Insecta; order Lepidoptera; family Noctuidae; genus Eremobia; species Eremobia ochroleuca. The sequence continues at coordinate 15,679,260 of OX451385.1, forward strand.
TCCCATATTCCTACTACTAACTATAGACGCTCGATTGCGATCACTGTGTGCAGATTTTTTACGAATATTTCAATCTTTTTATCGATAAACTATTTTATTGTGTCCTAGTGATTAATTGAACCTAAAATAGGCTGGTAAATGTCAAAATTGTGGCAAGTTTTTGCGCAAAGATAATAAGTATAGGAAAGTTATCAAAACTGAAAATGAGGCAGGTACATACAGTGATTGTTTCAATAAGAATATTTCAGTAAGTGACGTGATATGTAACAAATGTCGTCTCAGATTTTACAAACAGGCAGCCTCAACAAAGTCTGTTGAAGTCGATACTGACAGTGATAGTGATTCTATACGAGTAACAGTGGAATCTGTAGATACAAATAATGATGATGATTTTATGTGTCGCATCACTAACCCTGAAGAGGAAAATTATATTGAAATGCCTTTTTCACGAGTAGTATCAACACATAGGTTTTGTATAATATGTCGAAAAGAAGTAAATCTACGGGTAATATCTGTTGAAACACGATGTGATGTTTTCGCAAGAAAAAAGATTTTTATACCGAATGGTGATCGTTGCTGCGATGAACATATAATTGGTAATAGAATTTACGAAGATGACTTGTCTCGCTTATGTGTAATTTCTAATATTAGTAGAATAAACAAATCGGAATGAGTTACTTTTTTAAACGTACTTGCTGAAATGTCTGATTTATCATTGTTCGATCGAATAGAACATGGAATTTCAGAAGATCAACTTACAGCCTTAACAGGCCTTACTTGGGAAAATGTTATTGAGCTTAGACAAATGCTACCTTCAATGAGAAGTACAACAATCCGGAGTGTGACGCAAGCCTTAATTGTTTTTCTTTTTAAATTGAGATCAGGAAATTCAAATAGAACTATTGCTGCAGTTTTGGGTCTACGACATGAACAATACATATCAGAAATTTTTGATGAGGTCGTAAAAGATTTCGAGAGAGATATTCTACCGAAATATTTTAGCTATAGCGCTATTACACGTCAAGATCTTATTTCTAATACCTCCAGCACAGCCAAGAAATTGTTAAATCTATCTGTAAATCAACTTGTTATTATTTGCGATGGTACTTATGTGCGACATCAAAAGAGTCAAAATAATTTTTATCAAAGAAAATCTTTCTCTGGGCAGAAAAAAATGCATCTTTGCAAACCGTTTACCATCTGCACGACAAATGGTTATATCATAGACTTTGCAGGACCTTTTTACGGGACTCAAAACGACGCTTCAATATTGAAACTTGTTTTAGAAGACTCTACTGGTTTACAATCATTACTATTACCAAAAGATATTTTTATTTTAGACCGTGGTTTTCGCGATTCAGTTGATCTGCTACAAAGTAAAGGTTATACAGTACTTATGCCTGCTTTAAAAGGAAACAGGTCTCAATTAACAACGAAAGAGGCTAACGCATCAAGAAGAGTCACAAAATTGAGATGGGTTGTGGAAGCAGTTCATGGTGCAATAGCTCAAAAATATCATCTTTTACATAATTCTCTGGATAACAAGTTTATACCGAAGTTGAAAGTTCTTTGTAAGATTGTTGGATTTTTACAAAAAAAATATGGCCAGAGATTCAATTCTGATGGTGATAAAAATGATGAGGTGCTTGAATACATGGAGAGCAGAATGAGTGTTGTAAATACTCTGAGTGAAGAAGTCATAACAAAAAAATGGAATCGTCAAAAGTCGGCTTTCCAGCAGCTTAAATCATCTCAAATTCTAGATTTCCCACAGTTGAGCAGTCAACAACTCGTTATACTTTTCACTGGCTCCTATCAACTCTCACAGGCTGTGTCATATTTAGCGGAGATAATGGACGAACAATCAAACCTTACGTTACAGTTTGTAAAAACTGCACCCAACATATTAAAACTGGAAGTCAGATCAAGACATGTAAATAATAAAACTTATCATGTTTACATTGATTATTTACCAAACGGAAAGACAGTTCAAAGCATACGCCGATATTGCTGCAACTGTCCCAATGGTCTAAGAACTGTAGGATGCTGTTCACATGTAGCCGCTGTTGTTTATTACTTGTCTCATGCTCGATATCTTTCCCGCGTGTTACGTCCAGCACAAGCATTATCTGATATATTTACATCAAAAAATATTCACACAGTTATTAATGAAAACAGCGACGAAGATTGATCATACTTTAATGACAATTGTATTACAATGAATAATATTTTTTTTCACTTCATATCTGTGCAATAGGCCTTCTTTTTTTTTTACATTGAATAACAAATGTAATTCAAAGCGTTCACGAACTTGTATGTCAATAATAAACACACTACCACTTTTTGATATAGTTATGAATTTTTTTTTTTTTTATGTATTGCACCCATTTGATATTGATGCACTTTTTGGTGGTAATACTAGAAGTCGTGAGCTATATTATATATTTTTTCTGTGATTGTACCTCTTTGTGAACTATGGATAACAATTAAAAAAAAAATATTTCTATTTTGTTTTAATAGTAAATAAGGTAAAAAAAAAACTACAAAAAATACATAATGCAAAGCAATTCCTCCTCTAACAAACCGTTCTTGTTTTATTAGTGTAGCTAGAATAGTTTTTGAAAAAAATAATTTTGAAAAATACCTGCTCTAGTGTCTATTTAGTCAATTATCTCCGTACCGCAGTGAGATGGAAGGCTGAATTCGCGTCAACAGTAATAATACATCTTACTGATGTAATAGCATAATTTATTTTGGAAACACCTCTTTGGGGCCGTTGACCCTACTTATCCTGCTAGACCCTTTCTTCCAGCAGACCTGCGAAAGGAGAAGTAAAAAAGAAATGCAGACAATAGTGTGTGAGAACATGAAGAGAAAAAAAAATCTTGTTATTTTTTACACAACTGTGTCGATTTTGTTGTAGAATCAAACGCGAGGACTGTTCGGCAATTGGTCGCTGGACGTGAACGACGACTTCACGCGGCCGGACGGCACGCGGGGCAACGTCGACCTCAACAACTTCCAGACAGCGCACAGGGAATTCGCTCAGTACTGTAAGTTATATCTTGACACAAATATTGTTAGACCAACGGAACTAGCTGAAATGCAATGGGCTGGCCATATTAGAGTTAGATCTGCCGGTCGATTCTGTAAAAATCTCACCGTGAAATCATAAGTGAAGTGAGTACTTAATAGTGTTAATCCCTATCGAATGACGGCTCACTCCACGCTCACTTCACCCAAGCAACGGTGAGATGATTACAGAATCGCACGGCTGATGACCGCTGGTAGACGTGTTTTTGATTCGGGAACGCGAATCAGTAGATGTAAGGTAGGACGCCCTCAGGCTATTTGGAACTATGATAATTTTGTAGAGTGTATGGTTGAGAGTGGCTTGAGTTGAAAGACGTGGATTTGGAGAGGCCTATAGATGCAGCATTGGAGTGTTAGATTATAATAATTAATGGAATCCTGAAGACTGCATTATCTTGGATAAGAGTGGGGAGTTTGTTGCGCCACTTCTTCTCCCCAGCGAAAGCACTAGGAAGTAGTGAAGGGCGGGCGTTTTGGGGGACTGTCTTTTGTAATTTTGACGTTCGAAAAATGTGGATTCTCAGCCTAGTTTGAATAAATGACTTTTTATTTTGATAATGGCACCTAATTTATCTGCAAGCTAAGATATTCTGCAATAAGGTATCTGTGGAAAATGATGTTGTATATTGAATCACTGTTTGGAACGTTATCTTTCTCATGTAAAATGTGAAGTGACACTGTCTAACGAAGGATTGGGCAGATGAGTACCTATAGTACTTACGGCTACACGTCGAGCTATACATAATCAGAATAACCTTTTTTCTGGTGGGAAATGATCAAATAACTTCTCCTGCTCTAAGCGGAGCGGGAGGGCGTGTCAGATTTTTACTGACTAAAACCTACCCGTTTTCCTTCAGTTGCCTGTGCCAGGGGCCACGATAACTCTTTCGAACAAGCCGCGACCCTGCACGGAGAGAAAAATAAATTACTGTATTGTCTCATAATCTGAGTACATTTGAGTGGTAATGGAAAAATTACCATGCTATCTCAGTAAAAATTCTTATGCTGTACAGTAAAATTTATTGGACAAATAGTGAATTTTTCCCAATCGCACTCAGAAAATTTTCTGTATATGTCACTTGCACTCACTTTACAGTGACGAGCACAGTAATTTTTCTAAGAATTTTCTCTCCGTGTGGCAGACCAGTATAAGCTCACTTCTGATCGTACGAAAAACCTATACAATGCGAGGTCAGCTAAAACTGGAAATGTACAGCCGTGTGTACACTCACACTGTTTATTTGGCAATAAACCATTCCTTCCACTTTCAGGGCAACTAACCGACCGAGAACAACGAGACATAGGGGTAGCCATGTTCTACCGCGAGTACGGCAGGACGGCAGCCTATTATAACGACAACCAATTCGTTCCGAACTTCATTCGAGAACCCGCCGACTTCCTACCGGTCAACAGGTCGCAGGACGTTGCGAAAGCCATCGAGATCTGCCAGGACTCTTACCAATGTCGATACGATTACGGAATGACCCTGAATAGGGACATGGCGGAATTCACCAAGAATTATTTGGCTTCCATTGTGAGTATTTCATTTTAATTTTACAAACTTGTGGTGTTTTTTCTATACACCAACTAAGTTTTGGGAGTAAACCTGACATCCGGATTTTTATATACACATTGACATTGATGAATCTTATATAAACAATGACATGGATATTTACTTTGTAAAGTATCTTATTTTTTATTATTATTACGGTGAGTGTGAATAATTTACTTGTGGTGTTTTTTCTATGTGGGTCATTTCTTTTTTCGGTTTTCCTTCTTAGTTAGTTTTAATCATGATCTGGAAGTTTGAGTCATTTATGCGGCCTACCCAAATGTCCTTTCATTGGTATTGTTCGTCGAATCGTAAGGCTCCTCAAGTTCTGAGTTGAGCTGCACGATTTTTGACAAATGCGTGCACTGACTGGACAGGTCCGCTCAATCTGTGTGGTTCTTTACTCAAAAGACCATTTCAGACACCAATCTACATGGTCTTCACATTATCTGACTAAGATTATGTCAGGACTTTAAAAGAGACTGTGACCTCTGAGTTTGTTTCGGCCTTTCTTCTCAGAGTAGTCAGATAGGAAACGCCGACCTCATCTAGTTTAAAAAAATATGATTGACATGTAAAAGTGTTTGTACAAACCTACTTACAGAAAATAAATCATTTATCATTTATCATCACCTGCCTAGCCTTATTCCATTTATGTTGGAGTCGGCTTCCAGTCTAACGGGATGCAGCTAAATACCAGTATTTTTCATTGAACAACTGCTTATCTGGCCTCCGTAGCATTGAGTTTCATTTTGACAATTCAACAGCATTCATAGCGTTATTTACGTTGCTAAGCACATATATTTCTTGAACATATGAAGCAATGGATTAGCAATATCTTTGAAAATGATTCAAATTGAGATTGCTAATGTGTTACGCAAATAGGGTGCTTGTTTGGGTAACACGATACCCCAAACCTACGTGACATAAAAAGTCAAACGATGTCATTTCGTGTGTACACAAAAGCGAAACAGGCGGTCGATTCTGTTAGAATCTCACCGTGAGAAGTTATGTGAAGTGAGCTGTCCTTCCATCTGATGCTAGGGATTGACACTAATGACAGCTCACTTCACCCGAGTTATCACGGTGAAATTTTTACAGAATAGCACTACTGAATGATACATTCATGACTCATGCGAGCTATTTAGTCAATAATAAAGCCTTGATTGTCAACCTGTCACACATAAAGACAAATTAACGATTTCCCACGCTTGGAATAAAGCAATTCGTCGACAGTTTATAAAACAACTATTGTGCCATGGTTACATTGAAAAACGAAAACCTAATAACTAATTAATGATAGTAGTCAGCGACCTGGGATCTAAAAAAAACCGGCCAAGTGCGAGTCCATACCATTATCTATAAAAACGGCACAAAAATCATGTCTGTTGTATGGGAGCCCCCTTAAACATTTATTTTATCCTGCTTTTTAGTATTTTTGTTATTACGGCAACAGAAAAACATCATCTGTGAAAATTTCAACTGTCTAACTATTACGGTTCATGAGATACAGCCTGGTGATAGAAGGACGGACGGACGGACAGCGGAGTCTTAGTAATAGTGTCCCGTTTTACCCTTTGGGTACGGAACCCTAAAAAATTTACATCTCCATAACCCCAGGTCCCTTATCGATCGTCTCATGTTTTTGACCATATCGCGTCATGTTTTTGACCACAACTACGTTCAAGATCCATTAACGTAAAAAGCAGATATCAGACTTATTTTTGCGTTCTGTAGTGCTATTCTATGTATAAAAATCTCACCGTAAGAACTTAGGTGAAGTGAGCGTGAAGAGAGATTCTGTAGACTAATGCTAGGGATTAACACTATTGACTGCTCACTTCAAGCTCACTTCGCCTATGATTTCACGGTGAGATTTTTACAGAATCGACCGGCACGTTTATAATAGGTCCTCTGATTTATGTGAAGAAATTCAGGCTGGCTTCCTTCGAAGGACTCCGGTCCTAGAAAATCACAGAAGGATTGCTAAAAACGTATTTTTGGAATTCTAGACCAAGACCAAAATATCTTTCTCCTTTCTATTCCACATCCTATAACACTTTAACGCAGCCTAGTCTTAGACACTCGCGTGCAGTAGGATGCGTCTAGTCAGCCCATTGTTCTTTTAATTATAATACATCTGTCAAGGCCCCTCATAGGACAGACCGTGGCAAAGCTGCACACTTTAGTCGCAAACTATAATCCATTCATAATTCTTGTTCACTAGGAGTTATTTCATTTCTAGTTGGTTTTGGATAGTTTCGTCATATTTTCGGTTTTGCAGACAAGATTTGGTACGTCAGTTGTTTTGACAAAGTCCATTATATTGATAAACGTAGTTCCTAATTAATTTACTTCTTTATTATAATTCATGTACAAAATGAAAAAGGTTTCTAGTGAAAACTATTCGCAGTTTTTTTTGTTGTGAAGTCTTTAAAATATTGGTTGGAAGGACTAATGTTTTAGAATTTCTGGAAGGAAGGACCAATGTGGTAGTCGTTGCGAAGGTTGCCAATTTATCTTTTAATATCTACCACAAACAAGGTTTAACGACAAGAGTTAACCCGTCGTTTTCGTTTCAGACTAACATAAAGGAGACGAACGCTCGAAGGGTCATAAGTTGCGGTATTCTGGAGACCCCGCGTTTCGGAAGGAAGAGTAACTTCTTCTTCACACCTGGAACCAGGGTAAGTCCATACTTTCTTACTTCCAATGATGTTCAGATACCTAACCGATGGACAACGGACTCGTGTGACGGCAAACGGCATGACGCTCTCTTACGCCGTCAAAAAAATATATTTATTTTTTCTCCATATTTATTTATTACTTACTTTTCTTTAAATATAAATTATTTGAATAACCATCAATTTCGATGTTTCACATCTGCCAGGCATCCGGTGCCGCCAAACTTTTTTTTCATAGAATTTCCCCATAAAAGAAAAAAATATTTATTTTCCCATGCAAAATATTCTTAGTCATTTTAGAAAGCCTTTTAGGTACTCACCTACAGACAAAACATAAAAGAAAAGTTCAGCAGGTCCAGCAGCTAGTCTTGTCCCTAAGATAATGTTGGGTTAAATTAAATTATTTGAATAACTATCAATTTCGATGTTTCACATCTGCCAGGCATCCTGTGCCGCCAAACTTTTTTTTCATAGATTTTCCCCATAAAAGAAAAAAATATTTATTTTCCCATACAAAATATTCTTAGAGTCATTTTAGAAAGCCTTTTAGGTACTCACCTACAGACAAAACATAAAAGAATAGTTCAGCAGGTCCAGCAGCTAGTCTTGTCCCTAAGATAATGTTGGGTTAAATTAAATTATTTGAATAACCATCAATTTCGATGTTTCACATCTGCCAGGCATCCTGTGCCGCCAAACTTTTTTTTCATAGATTTTCCCCATAAAAGAAAAAAATATTTATTTTCCCATACAAAATATTCTTAGTCATTTTAGAAAGCCTTTTAGGTACTCACCTACAGACAAAACATAAAAGAAAAGTTCAGCAGGTCCAGCAGCTAGTCTTGTCCCTAAGATAATGTTGGGTTAAATTAAATTATTTGAATAACCATCAATTTCGATGTTTCACATCTGCCAGGCATCCTGTGCCGCCAAACTTTTTTTTCATAGATTTTCCCCATAAAAGAAAAAAATATTTATTTTCCCATACAAAATATTCTTAGAGTCATTTTAGAAAGCCTTTTAGGTACTCACCTACAGACAAAACATAAAAGAAAAGTTCAGCAGGTCCAGCAGCTAGTCTTGTCCCTATGATAATGTTGGGTTAAATTAAATTATTTGAATAACCATCAATTTCGATGTTTCACATCTGCCAGGCATCCTGTGCCGCCAAACTTTTTTTTCATAGATTTTCCCCATAAAAGAAAAAAATATTTATTTTCCCATACAAAATATTCTTAGAGTCATTTTAGAAAGCCTTTTAGGTACTCACCTACAGACAAAACATAAAAGAAAAGTTCAGCAGGTCCAGCAGCTAGTCTTGTCCCTAAGATAATGTTGGGTTAAATTAAATTATTTGAATAACCATCAATTTCGATGTTTCACATCTGCCAGGCATCCTGTGCCGCCAAACTTTTTTTTCATAGAATTTCCCCATAAAAGAAAAAAATATTTATTTTCCCATGCAAAATATTCTTAGTCATTTTAGAAAGCCTTTTAGGTACTCACCTACAGACAAAACATAAAAGAAAAGTTCAGCAGGTCCAGCAGCTAGTCTTGTCCCTAAGATAATGTTGGGTTAAAATTAACACATACCGAGGTACTTAATAAATCCTCAATAGAGTTATACCTTGATGATGCCTCACACAACACACAAAACAATTACAAAAAAAAAAAGAAAATAACTTTAAAAGTAGGCTAAAAGATGATGTATTCCAACTTCGTTTCGGAATGACGTGAATACAAATTGTCACCCATGGTCCACTCACAAAACCGCTATTCGTCATAGGTCGAGGAAACTTTGTACGAGTATAACATTCATTACTATGTTTCAATTTCCTTATGTATCATCTATTGTACACTAGCTATTCCCGCGGCTTCTTGACCCTAAATAATATTATAAACGCGAAAGTTTATGAGGATGGATGGATAGATGTTTTTACTCTTTCACGCAAACACTAGTAAGCGTAATTTGATGAAACTTTACAGTAATATAGCTTATACATTAGAATAACACATACGATACTTTTTATCTCGATATTCCTGCGTGATCAACACTTATGCGGGTGAAAACGTGGAACGCTGCTAGTTATTTATAAGTATTGGTGGAAGTTCTACCAACCACCCTTATTTCTGCAGCCAAACATTGTTGTTTTGTTCTTGTTTGAAGGGTATGAGCGCCGCAGCGATAGCCTTTTTTTCTAAAGGCTATTGCGTTCGTGAACTGAAGAATGTGTAGATGAAGATGCAACTCCCTAAAAATTGTGTTGTTCTCATATATGCCACCCACCAACAAAAACAAAGCTGTACAAACTTGCATGATTTTCCAAAGGGCTTTGAAGATCCGTGAGACACCGTACTGTCGCACCATTTTGTAAATGGCGGCCACGCATGAGACGTATACAACGTGTAACGTTAAATGCGCAAAACCTCTTAAGGGGTCATTGTACTCATCATTATGAACAACTTTTACTATGGGACCAAACCTGAAATCGCGAAAAAAAAATCAGCTGTTCCCTACATTTATGTTCGCATAACTCGTCAAAATGTAGGGAACAGCTGATTTTTTTTTCGCGATTTCCGGTTTGGTCGCTTAGTAAAAGTTGTTCATAATGATAAGTACAATGACCCCTTAAGAGGTTTTGCGCATTTAACGTTACACGTTGTATAAATCGATAGCTGCCGGTCGATTCTGGAAAAATCTCACCGTGATACTCGTAACTAAGGTGAAGTGAGCTTAGAGTGAGCTGTGAGTCATGCTGATGGTAAGGATTGACACTGTTGACGACTCACTCCACGCTCGCTGCACCCAAGTTTTCACGGTGAGATGGTTACAGAATCGCACGGCAGACATAATTATTATGATTGAGTCACCTGTGACTTTCTCAGGATTAAAACGTTTGTAAATGACCTTGCCCACGCCCCTATTCGATTTGATCCATACTTCCAGGCACACCCTGTATAAAGTATTCCAACGACAAAATTCACCACTTGGTTGCGTTTAAGTTCCATAAACTTTCGAGTAACAAACATACAGTCTTTCCCATTATATTATTCCTATTGGGATTTACAAATGTATTGTTCATTGATAGGTGAACTTCGAGTGTAACCAAGACTTCATTCTGATCGGCGACAAGCGTCGTGTGTGCGAGGACGACGGGCGGTGGAACCTGCCGGACTATGGATACACGGAGTGTCTGCGTAAGTACTTTGGAGTTTTTGTCAGTGAAGTAACAGTTGTATAATCGATTCATTCAACATGAGTGAATTGGAGAATCAATGTTGTGGCCATTTAATTTTCCTTGAGTGATTAAACAATATTTTAATACTTATTCAATTTCGAAGCGTGACTTCGTTTCATGTTTACCCAAAGGTAAAATTAGAGCTAGTTAGAGACGAAATCATAACAGAAACGAGGTCACAATTAAAATATTGTTAAATTAGATACAGTGCCCGAACGTTAAATATGGAACATTGAGTTACACAAGGTGCAATTTAAATAACGCACGACCTCTTAAGAGGTCATTGTACTCATCATTATGAACAACTTTTACTATTGGACCAAACATTATTGTAGCGATTTCATCGCGACAATAATCAGCTGCTTGTTTGTAAACGCACCCACAATACAGGAGAAATTCCTGGTGGGGCAACGTTTTATAAAAAATAAAAAATATAAAAAAAAATTAAAAAGACATAAATATAGGGAACAGCCGATTTTTTTTTAACTCAATGGGCCACATTAACAGATGCGTAATGTGCCTGGTGCAGTGGTGGCCCACTGGTAACAGCCGCGACTTACGAGTAGTCGTAGGTTCGAACCCAGTCAGGCGCTTTATTTTGTGTAAATTATTTCATCACCACTGCTCTCAAAACGGTGAAGGAAAACATCGTGAGGAAACCGGCATGTCCTAGAACCAAAAATTCGAAGTCATGTGACATCTAACACCCGCACTGGGCCCGCGTGGTGGATTGGCCCACTCCTTTCCGCCGAGAGGAGGCCTGTCTCCCAGCAGTGGGAACATTATAGGGTGATTATAAGTTCCTATTGATTATCTCAAAACAAGCATTCAGTAACACAACGATTTATAATATCCAGGTAACCAAGAATACTCTCAACGCGCTCTGTTTCTGACGTGGGGCATCATTCTGGCAGTTATTCTACCGTTAGGACTGTTGATCTGCCTTCTGTGGTTTTGGTGCTGGTACAAACCCAGGTCCGAAGGCAAAGAGGGATTCAACTTCGAAGATATACCACGCTCAAAATCAGCATCCAGACTAAACCTAAGAACAGCATCGATGGGAAACCTCACGGATACCATGAAATCTTCCACTTCACGTAGCACTTCCTCTGATAAAAAACCTCGATTACCCGAAACTCCTACGGAGGAGACCCCAATGACTAAGGCTCCTATTACTAGGGCTGCCCCCCCGCCCCCACCTATGCCCACAGATGGCGACAGTTCAGGCATAGGGTACCCAGATTCAAACAAGAGCGACTCCAACAAATCTGACAAATCCAATCCTAAAAAGCGTAGGGCTTACGACAAGACATACCGAACCAACGAGCCTATCCCGAACGCACCCGATGTAGATTTCCCTGAAAAACTGTGGGATCTGTCCGAAGAGGATTTGCTATCTATAACGTCTCCTTCAGACACTGAATCCAACCGAGATTCAACTCTAACTCGACCTGCAAAAGATATAGAATACTTAAGCAGACCACGTCAATTAGGTCGTAGGGCGTTGCCTAGTGACTCAGGATATTCGACGAAAGATTCTGAAGACCCATACGTTCCAAAGTACGAAGGTCAATATAGCCCTATCCCCTCCACATATTCCCCGACATATTCCGAAATATACTCCCCACCGATTAGTCCTACCTCAGACAATAGTCCTAGGAACACTTTCAATAACCCTGGTTTACCGGATCCTCCCAAAAGCGCTCCTGCAGATTCCATTCAAACTTTTACAATGCCACCGCAAAGGGGGAAATCTATGGAGACACTTATAGACCCTCCTAACATGGAAGTACCTACTATGAGCCCTCGCTCTACCATGGTCTGACAAACTTAGAAAATTAAGAATTAGGGTCTTCGATCAAGAAAACACTCGATCGAAGAATAGGGTGAATAATTCACTGCCCGTTTACGAATGACATTTTTAGGAGTAGCTTAAGATCTAGATAGTATTAAGTGGCACATTATTCTAGTATTTTGCACCTAATGTTTACTTTAATTCAATTTAGGTTTTAGTGGACTTTCGTGAGTTTCCCATCGTTGTTGTTGAATGTTTGTAAATTCTATTAATTTTGAATAAATTTATTTTAAATCTTACGGAGTCACATGAAGAGGAAATTTCTGTTCCCATTTCGGTAGAATAACTTCCAAGTGATGTTGTTTTAGGTAAGAAAGCAAGGAATGACGTTGACGATGATGATGATGAATAGAAATTTTCTCTGAATTGTGATGAGTTATTATTTTCCTTCTTCCTAATGTCTATGGTTATTACTTGCTTTCTTATCTAGTGTACATAAAAAACCGGGTCATATGAACAGGTACGTTTATCATTTATTTTTTTATTTGCATTAGCGTGATATCTTGTAGGACTTTGATAACGTATCGGTGTTTGTTGATAAATTGCGTTACAAGGGTCAGGTTTTTTTTTTCCTTGGGATTGGGACACAGTCAATGGTAGATTAGCACCATTTGACCTATTTTTCAAAATATTTATTGATGTGGGACCAGTTTTCCAGAGATTATCATCCTACATTAAATTAACCTTTTGAACGCCCGCACGACCGCAATACGCACTTGTATACAAGTGCGTATTACACAAGTGATTGGCGTTCAAAAGGTTAATACCCATATTCGAAAAAGCTAAACTACACAAAAATTTGCTAATAGATGAGACTGTTGAACTCATGTTAACTGCTGACCAAAATAACGAGAGCAGTCGGTCGATTCTGTAAAAATCTCACCGTGAACACTTGCGTGTAGTGAGCTGTCAGTGTCATCCCACTGATGCTAGGGATTGACTAAGAAAACATTTACAATCATAACCGAGATTTTAATAATATTTTTTATGCTAATTCTATTCGACTCGTCAGGACTAGTCTAGGAAAAAAAACAACATTGAGATTCTGACTGAGTTTCGGTTTTGCTATTTTATTTTAAAATTCCACAAATAGTAATGTTTTGACAGCTAAAATACTAGCGTTGAAATTATATAAAATGATCAATACAATTAGCATAAAAAATATTATTAAAATCTCGAAAATGTATGCTTGGTCAATCCCTAGTATCAGGTGGGATGACACTGATAGCTCACTCCATGCTCACTTCGCCTAAGTTTTCACGGAGAGATGGTTACAGAATCGCACTGCTGATCAAATCACTTGATATGAGTTTATTTACTTATATTTATTTATTCCTTTATTTCATGCAACTAGGGCCCATAGAAAAAAAAAACAGTACATACTACTACAAACGTAAGAAAACTTTTTTTTTTAATACTATAAATATAATAGAGGAAAGTAACCAAATATGGAATACCATTTTGTTTTTTACCCTTAAAAAAAACAAATTTTAAAAATCAAAAACTTTTAATCGTAATTATCAACTGACATACATTTTCGCGTTGGATAGTAACAGTCTTGTAAATTATTTATTAATTATAAGTACTATAATTTCTCCAAAACAAAATAAACACAAAGGTATCTATTTATGGAATAGGTACCCCAAATATGGAACAGTAAAAATTAACCTTAATTTCTATGAGATACTATAGGAACTTTGGTCTAATATAAAATGTTACTTAAACTACTTGAAATAATCACAAATCCGGGGGTGGAATTCTTCACCAGCGCAATCATTATATGCCCAGAGTTCGCACATGAAGCATTTGATCCCGGTTTATCCTCGAATATCGGTTTCTGACAGCAACAAAACAAAACAGCCTCACCGCGGCTATGTCACTCACTCGACTGTCGAGTTGAAACCTGTACGCGTGTATAGTGTTAGAAAGAGATAGTTGATCACTGCCTACTGCGTCTAGCTGTATTTGTTTTTGAGAAATGCGGGTATTCCACATTAGGGATACTATTCCATATTTGGTTACTTTCCCCTACATACAACATAACAAACTTATACTACTGCACACGAAGTGTCGGCGTCGTGTTTCGCTGACTGGTGTGCTGGTGGTGTCAACAATCAGTCAACAAATTGCTGCGATATTAACCTTTCAGGGAACAATATTTTCTACACCCAAGTGAGGCTAAGCCTCGCGGTTTAAATTTACAACATTGACCATAAAATTCTCTACTTTCCAAAATTGTCCATCAGCATCATCATTCTTTTTATTTTTTATATTGGTCGTCTTTGTAGCCATATCATCTTTCACAAGCTCACCTATTCTTCCAAACTCCAGGCAAACAGGAGTACTCCTCCCGTACCCTGGGCGCGACATGGGGCATTATTAGCGCCGTGATGGTGCCCATCATCATCGTGCTGATCTGCATCGCCTGGAGGCTACTCCTGCGCAGGAAGGCCGAAGAAAAGGATGAGAATGCCTTCTTGACTATTAAGTAAGTGAAACTTTGAAATCTAGGCAACCTAGTCAACATTATTATTATTGAAAACATTTTTTTTTTTAATATTTTGCATATATAATTCGATCTTGTCCACGAATTATCAAAAAAAATATGGGAGAGAAAACCAAGGAGAAATCGCAGGATACGAACCTAAGCGGATACGGAAAAGGTTTTAGTCAGCATTTGTAATGACGCCAAGAAAAACGTAAGAGACGGCGAAGAAAAACGTAATGAGAAAACCTAAAACCGTCCTAAAACCAAACATTCAAAAGTCATGTGAAATCCACCACTACTGGGCTCGCGTGATGGATTTCGGCCCACTCCTCACAAAGAAGAGGCCTGATTATGTTTTGACCTCTTTTATTGTTCTTAATCACATTAAATAACATGATTCAATCTCTCCCCAGACCATTGGACCCTGAAGAGTCTCTCCGAATAAACTCGGACGATGAGAGCATACCCTACAAGAAAGATACGACGGAAGATACTCCGGAGCCAACGGAACCCGTGGCCGTGGCGGACAGTCCAGACCGATACCCATATGCTACTCCTTACAACCAGGCAGTGAGCAGGTCACAAGCCCGGCCGTTTGCTGGGGAGACAGAAATCGATTAGGTTAGGGAAATGCAACATGGCCGCGGTGACAGAAAACAATTGACAGTGCCAGCACACAGAAGGTTCGAGATTTGAAATATCAACGGAATAATGTTGCCGCGCTATGGTTGATTAATATATTTTTTTTTTTTTTAAATAATACCGTTTAGGGAAATAGTTTATTAAATTCATAACTTAGGAATAATTAGATTTAAATTACTTAGTAGAGCCACTATTTGTAAGTTTTATACTGTATGTAAGTATGCAAAATAGTAGCTATATTTTATGTACAAAATAGTGTTAGCTGCTTTTTCAAAACTTTTATATTAACACTAATTATGACTATGGAGATCAAAACACATAGAAATGTGTATGTGTGATTTACTATATTATTGAATTTAATTCGATGTAACTTGAACGATTCTATTATGGTTTGATTAGTTAAAATGATATGATACCATTTTGAATACCATTATTTGGAATCCATGAATAATCCCACCATTGAAATAACTTTAGACATAAATCAATATAGTTAATACCTTTGTCTTTAGTGTAACATGACAACAATAAATACATAATTATATAATCGTTTATTTATTTTATTGTTTTTGTCTTTTATAGTGCCATTTAATACATTTTTTTCTCTTTGTTTTGTTGTTCGCCTAATTTTCCAGTTGTTTTTATTTCGAGACTATGTAATTTAATTAAGTTAATTAAAAAATATCTAAAACTTTGTTTGTTTCATTTTACTAATATCGAGGTAGGAGGAAGCTTACAATATCGAAGCGAATCTTCTGACAATCGAGATCTAATAACTCTTCTGCACAATACAATCAAATTAAAACCGAGAAATAAAAAATGATATCTATGCAAATTATTTGAAGTTAGCAAACCTACTCCCATTTTGTTCATATTTTTTATGCATGGCAACGCAAACCGCGTTGCTATGGTAACGCGCACCAAACATAAACATGTCCCATTGACAGTGGAAATGTAATAATTTGTGAGTGCGTCGTATTTTCTTAGGTCCATTATAAGAATAAGAAAAATGGATCTAAAGCTAATGGACAAACTGCGCTTATTAAAAATCGACACCGAGTTACGTTCGCAAATCAAAATGAAACCGATGAGTAGGTACTATTTTATAACTGGCACGAACCCTGGTGAGCAGTTCTACGTGTTTGCATCCACTGCCGCATGGCTTATTAGGAAAACTGGCAAAGAATTCGAACAGCCCAACGAGGAGGATGATCCTAACAGTATTATTGCTACCATCCTCGATATTTTAAGAGTAAAAGAGGTCGCCGTTGATTTCTCTTCGCACAAACTAAAACAGGGTTACGGCGAACAAGTGTGCTACATATTAAACGTTTTAGCTGACGAAGCTTTGAAGGCAGAGGAGTTTAAATGGCAGCAGCCAGTTGTGGATATCCCTGAGCCTGAAGAAGCTGCAGACGATGTTGATCAAGTTGAAGATGAGACTGAAATCTTGCTAGACAAAGTCGAGGAAGAAATGGCGATATATTCCGGAGAATCAGAACAAGAGTTTGATGTAGAAGAAAAAGAAACAAGCTCGGTTAAAAAAGTCCACGATTGGGAAGCATGGAAGTTAGAATTAGAAAGAGTAGCACCCGCTTTGAGGTTGAAAATCTCAGCCGACGGTCGCGATTGGAGAGCAAGACATGCTCAAATGAGGACGTACAGAGACGAACTGTTTGAAAGATTCAAAACAACAGGATCCCAACTAAATAAGCTACATGGAAACATTAGTTCCGTAATGGACAAGATATCAGCTAGAGAGAACATTTTGAATGAACAGTTCGAGCCGTTGGTTCGAGAATACGGATCTTTGCTAGATGAGTTGAATAAAGTTACGAATGAGTATAAGGACGTTAGTGTAGGAGTGACAGAGAGACAAGAAGTTCTGAACGAATTAACATCTAAAGTAGAAAATATAAAGCAGAGAACAGAATCTAAGGGTTCTTCAATGAATGACAATTCTCCGTTGGTAACAGCAAAGAAGGCGGTGACGAATTTGAAGAAGGATATACAAGACATGGATTTCCAGATTGTCGTCTTGCTTTGGCTGTTAACGACCAAAGAGAATCCTAATAGCAATAATTTGTTTACCAATGCTGAGTCTAAGATGGTTGGCATTGAAAGTTATTGATCCTATGAAAGCTAATAAATAACGGGATATTATTTAAATCAGAATAATACTATGAGTGTGATATTCATAATGTTTTTTAAATTTAATAAATAAAACTCTTTTCTATGTATATTTTTTTATTCTTGCAATATTCAAATATTACGTAAAAATATTTAACTCTTAATACATTAATTTGCCAATGTGTCGCCTTGGCTGTACGTACAACGTTGTGAAGTACCGTTTAAATTACTTAATTAAAATACTCAAAAATAATACAATCTTTGGCGAAAAAATAAATAAATGAAAAAGTAACTTATTATGTTTATTGCATACTTACTTAAATATATAGACTTTAATTTTCACATGTAGTAACTAACAAAAAAAAAACAGTGAAGTACATAATAGTAAAATTTCATAAAAATGTGAGAACATTTTGTAAAAAAAAAACGGAAATTTTTTGTTCGTCACAAATTAAAATGCGGCTAATATGATAATTATAAAAAATAATTAAGTAGCGATAGAAAAATATAAAATTTGTTGTTCCTTACGCGTAGTGACTTTCAAAATAAACATCTATTAACATAACATTGAGTTTCAAAATAAACATTTATTAACATAACATTGGGTACTTTCGAAGATCTACTAGTTTCTTTTTTTTCTGTACAACGATAAATTCTATCTTACGGTAGTGTTCAAAATGTCTGCTTGATTACAAAAGTGGTTAAACCAAGTTGTATATTTAAATATACATATTCACATTTCTTTGGTTTTGCAAGAAACAAATAAAACAATAGGAATTTAAAAGTAAAAATAATTATCGATATAATATGTTTTTATAATATACAACAATATTACAGGCTGTAACACAACAGTATGCATATACATATTTACGTCACTACCCGGCTAATGTTGTACCCAACTAAAAATAACGACTATAATTGATATATCAACATCGTGAGGAAACTGGCATGTCCTAGGACCAAAAATTCAAAGAGATTTGACTTCCACCAATCCGCACTGCGCCCGCGTGGTGGATTACGGCCCACTCCCTCTCACAGAGAGAAGGCCTGTGTTTCATCAGTGGGAGCATTATAGTTTGATTATGCTTAATTAATCTGTCAACCGGGCAGTGTCGACATTTTCAAAATGTATAATTAAAAAACATAAGCCCTTTGCAAAATGCATTGTGCTGCCTGTTAAAGAAAAAAAATCTAATACTATTAAATACTTAAGGAAATATCTCATTCAAATTGACGTAGTTTGCGAATAATTTGTTAGAATTATTTCTATGCCTAAATAAAATTAGAACTCGTTTCTGTAATCGAGTTTTTGAAGTGTGTAAAAAGTGCACAGTTTTTCCATCTATGTGTAGCAACTTATTCAGAGAAAAAATATTTTTCTAAGGTTTTTTTTATTCAAAACACTTTTTGGACATATTTTATTCTGCCAGTGCAAATGTTACTACAGTATTTTCATCTCACGAAGCGCGCCCTTTACATCTGTTTGTACACTTGGTAACCACAAGTAAAGCGCGCGTCGTTTCCTGGGATAAAAATACTAGTTATTTTATTTAACATTCTTAACTATCCCATTAAATTCGTAATTGAGATCAGTACAAGATCTTACATATTTTGTATTTTGTCATCGAGTAAGTATAGCGCAGAATATATGACTTTCAAAATAATATAATACAAAAGGAATGTAAAAAATGAGATATAAACTCACTGGATTTTATTCACAAAAATAATAATTTGCGAAATATTGGAACGCGTCCACTTTGCAACTCTAGCCTGTTAGAAATCCAATGACACTGGTATACAACAACTTTGGCGACAGTATCGCCAAAGTTGTTGTATACCAGTGTCATTCACACACAGTCACATGTAAACGTGTAAGATCTACTTACAGAAAATAAATATAATTTTATTTCATCATGGGCAAATTACCTTTTTCAAGAGGCTGGCTTTACTTATTAAAAATATAACACAACATTCTTATAAATAAGGAGTTACGATACTTATTCAAAATTAATTAATTCACAACATTTTGACAACATTATAGTTATATAAAATGGATGACTTTATAATTACAATTTTTTCAAAACCGGCTGCAATATGGCTTACCTAAGTATGGTTTCGTTTTTGTAAGATCTGGCAAAGCGCAAACCACCTTTTCATTGCCAAACAAATCTCAACACTGCACTCGTTGTAATAAAGTAGAATAAAGCAGACAAGAGCGCGATGTTTTTTTATGGAGTGAAACTTCTTAGGCGACGGTTCGATAATATAATTGCACAAGAATTGAGAGTGAAATTTTAAGGACGCGTCACGTTTAGGCACATTTCGTTACATGAGAGAGAAGAAAGATCTCTTTCTCTCTCTGTCTCTCACACTAAAACTCTCTTTTTCTTTCTTTATTTTTCTTTATTTTTTAAGTTTCACTTCTTTTATGGTATTTTATTTGACTCCTTTTTCCAATGTGTGCAAAGGTGATATTTGTTGAGCAATATAGCGCTGTATGTTAATACTCGCAAAACGTAAGAGTAGGTATTTTTTTTGCGGGTAATTTCGTACCTACCCGAAATAATTGTTTTTTTTTAGGCCCTGTTTCTACACTTGGATAAACACTATCCAGCAGTTAAATTAACCGTCAAGTTAACTGGAACTCATTCGGAGGTGTTTAAACAATTTACTATAATTATACTACTAATATCTTCAGCGAATGTCAAAAACATACTTCCGCAAGTTTCATAAGCAAATACACTATTAGAACTTTTGGGGCATTTTTTTACCATTTATCTATTTCAAATATTTTTTATTTTATTTTATAAGACTACCACAGTATAAAATAATGTACAACAGTCAGTTTACCTCCTGCTCGCCAGCCTGGTTGAATATGATGCTCTTGGCCTGCGCTAGATATACAGGATCGGGTTTAGACGGCTCTTCAAACGTTACGTTATATTTTCTCTTGAGATCTTCCATGAATTCCTGTTTCAGTAAGGCTAGACAGCTGAAATAGGGATAAAGGACTTTATTTTTTTATTGTTAGAGTTTACATCAGTCAGATAGGAAACGCCGACCTCATCTAGTTTTAAAAAAATATGATTGACATGTAAAAGTGTTTGTACAAACCTACTTACAGAAAATAAATCATTTATCATTTATCATCAGTAGCGGGATGGCGAAAGAAGGATTTTAAGTCGGGAGCGTCAGGGTAGCTCGTGAAATTCAAATTTTCTTATTTTTTTTTTGCAATTTGCAATGTCTGTGCCATGTTGTATGTTGATCTAAATATGATTCGCGGCCGAAAAAAAAATTTATTTATAGTAATAATAATAATAGAATTTCTTTATTAGAGTAACCAAGACTCAACAAGATTGTTAGTAAAACTTACGACTGCCAATTGAATCTCTGCGCGAATGCCCTTAATTAGATTTTTTTTTTTGCGCCTCTAGACAGACTAAACTGGAAGGAAGTTTTGCCTTGCAGTGGGATAATACGGGCTAGTAAAAAATATTTTAGTTCGTCTTACATTTCTTAGATATCGGTTGTAATAAATTCATGAGCATATTTTTTAACCAATTTCCTGTCTTGTGTGATTATTTAATTATTGTGGACAGTGAGTGTTAAGGACACCTTGAAGCGCTGCCTTTTTTTTCCCGGATACGGAACCTTTTTTTTTGTATAACGCTATTGCAGTGGTTGCCTCTCGTTCTATGTCAGTTACTTACTGCTGACTCTACAAAATCATGTTCATGAGGCCACCCAAATAAGACAAGAGTCAAAACGAACGGTCCTTTTCGGAACTTTATGTATGTATTCATTGTATTGTGTAAATGTTACACCACAGACTACCTACAGTATTTGTCTCTCCTTCCCTTTTCAATCCATCCAAAGGTTGTCTTTAAAAGATCGCTCTTAGCGATAAGACCGCCCATTGTGTCACGCTTTGTAAAATTTCTATATTTATCTCTGTAATTTATATGGTGTACATAATAAAGAGTATTCTATTCTGTTCTATTCTATTCTGTCATCTGGTTCTTTTTTATGGATACTCCGTCTAGGAAGGCTCATACTCCAACCAACCAAAATACGACGGTCCTCGTGCTATCGTGAGTCGGGGGCCCTGATAGTGAAAATGATCACAGTAAACCCCTGTTTCTGTCTGTCAAGGGCCGATGACCGGTGGAGCAGACGAGTCCTGGAGTGGAGACCGCGTATCGGCAAGCGTAGTGTGCGACGCCCCACAGCTAGATGGACGGACGACCTAAAGAAGGCGGCTGGGGTAGACTGGATGCGGAAGGTGGAGGAGAGGGTGTTGTAGCGCAGTCTGGGAGAGGCCTATGTCCAGCAGTGGACTGCGATAGGCTGAGTTGATTGAAACCCCTGTTTAGTACTCACATGCGATAGTGCGGGTCTGCGCGGAAGGCGGTGATGTCCTGCGAGGGCGCGTGCGGCGTGTGCAGCACGAACGCGCCCGGCAGCACTACGCAGCGGTAGCCCTGGGCACGTAGTTCCACACTGTGGGATACCTGGGAAAATATACCGTTTAAAATGTTGACCAATTTCATTAAAAGATGACTGGTGTTTAAAATATGACCATTTTTTTTTTTTAATAATATTCCACAACTTTCACACAACGCCATCTAGTCCCAAACTAAGCAGAGCTTGTGCTATGGATACTAGACAACTGATAAACATACATATATATTTCTAAATACATACATATTATAAATAAATTACACCCAGACACAGAACAAATGATCGTGCTCATCATGTTATTATTATTATTGTTCATTGTCATGAACATATGACCATTGTCATGAACATATGACCAATGCCATGAAAAGAGCTCAAAAAAGATTGTATAGCAGGTTTGCTGACCAGAGAAGCTTTTATACACCAGGCTCAAGCTTGCCATAGGCAAAATAGTTTAGAATAATAATAGTTATAATAACTCACCTTATTCCAGCCAAAGCCTGAGAATCTCGTATCGTACTTGGGCACTGATCTGTGAACCACTAAATACGGTTCGTAGTCCGACTGCCACTCGACCTGAAAAATTAGAAAAAATAATTTTAATTGGAGAATTGCTAGCCACAATACATTCTCCCAATTCCGGGAGTAACTCGTTGCAAATAGTATTTTTTTCACACGTTCAAATGTACATAAATACGCTTTTCTTCTGGAAGTAGTTATAATCCTACAGAGAATCTCGCTTAATTAAGAAAGAGAAAAAAAAGAAAAAAATAATATTTTACACAAATAAGACGCACATTATTTGCAATACACGCACGCTGTTTCGCAGTACGCATTTTAAAAGACATCACTCGTCGAATTTTCTTCTCCTGACTTTAATTCCGATGTTTTCTCTGACCAATGCATGGTGTCAGCCAAATGTAAGTTGAATTGGTACACATCGTGTGACGTCAAGGGACAGTACAGTACCTACACTGCTATATGGATCATTTGGCACTGGCATGACATTGACAAGGGGCGCTGTTGGTAAGCATTTGTGCAATTGTTTTGTAAAGTGCACATGAAATTTATTCAAAAATAAAACAAAATGGATTAGTTCCGATTATGGCCACGCGTCAAAATAAGCTTGTAGCACTATACTGAGTTAGACGTATGTATGCAGACGCCAGCACATCAAGCTACCCGAAACTGTCAGATTTTCTCAATCAACTTTGAACCTTATGCTTTGGCGATAAAGTTGAAAATCTATTAAAGAAATCTGACAGATTGTAGTAGCTCGATGTGCTGGCGTCTGTACCTCGTAGGGTGCAGCGGCGTTGGCCCAGCGCGAGTAGTTGGTCGCGCGGTGTCCGCGCGGCCACTCGCGCGCGCGGAAGGGCTGCACGTCGCCCGTGTGGCCGCGCGCCGCGCTCGCCAGCCGCGCCAGGAGCGCCGCCTTGCTGCGCGGGACGGACGTGCGGTAGCGTGTCGTCTCGAACGCTGCTACTACTAGACACTGCTCAAAAAATAAATACACCTTTTATTTATTTATTTATTCATTGGTTCACCAACGATTGTTTACACTAGTTAAGGGTATAAAAAGCAAGCAAAAACAGATGAACAATAGTGTACAATCACTTAACTCCGCATGCAAAACGAAAGTTGTATGTACGATAGAGAAAAACATGAAATATTATCTTTATAATAATATTATCTTAATTTTCGCTTTTAACATATTGAAAGCGAAAAAAAAAAATATGTGAACCAAACCCTCATGTCTGTATGTCTATGAGAAGTAAGTTCATAGTACAGTTTATTTTTTGTGGCATTTAGGGGACTTTGGGATGAAATTAGAATCCCAACCAAATAGACAAAACTTATTAAGAAGTCAAGTCGAACTAGTTGAGACAGGAATTGTACCAATTTAGTTTATTTTTATACCCCCCGTCACGTAGTTTAAGGTTTAAACAAATCTTACGAAGCACAACGACGTGTAAAACTTGAACTATGAAAACCGCTCTTGCTGCCACGAAATAATCGCGCTGTTAAACTGTTACTGATCCAGTTATTCTGAAATCAACTTAATTTTACAGCATTAAGGTTGATATTTGTTTAGCTGGCAATAACATGAACATACCTTCTTCTGCGGATAAGGGTTGACCAGCTGGATGGCGCTCCGCAGATGGTCGTAAAGGCCTGCCATGGGCACGAAGTCAACGTCCATTAGAAACACGTACGGCGTGTTCACGTTCTCCAGCGCCACGTTACGGAGGTAGTTCACTGGGTAGTGCACCTGTAATAACACCGTGTAGATGTTAGGAGAAAAAGAGGTGGAGCCATACAAGCTTTTTAGCGCCTTCTCTTTCTCAAGCTCTCGAGTGCCACGTTACGGATATAGTTCACTGGGTAGTGCACTCGTAATAACACCATGTAGATGTTAAGAATGAAAAGAGATGGAGCTATACAAGTTGTTTAGCGCCATCTCTTTCTCACGTTCTTGAGTGCCACGTTACGGAGGTAGTTCACTAGACACTGCACCTATATAAACGACACCCAGTACCTGTCATCAAGAAAGAAAGAGATAGAGCTATATAAAATGAGTAGCACAATCTCTTTTTCGCATTGCATTAATAATTTTCTATAGGAGTCGTGCTCGCACAATAACCAAATAATTATAATTTGTGGAAAAGTTTAATTTAGTTTATCATAACTTAATATTATAAGTGCGAAAGAGAGTGTGTTTCTAACGCTTTCACGCTAAAACGGCAGAACGGATTTGGATGAAATTTGCCACATGGGTAGACCTTGACCTGGAGAAGGACATAGGGTACTTTTCATTCTAGATCGCGGACAAAGTCGCGGGCAACTGCTAGTTTTTCGATAAAAACAAGCGGTGCACCCGATGCAGGGGCGTAGCTACCGCCGTATCAGCCGTATCAATGATACGGGGCCCCCGGGCTACAGGGGCCCCTAACGCGTGTAAGCAAAAATTAGTAAAATGTTAGTCACTTAATCTCGTGCTTCCCGGGAAAAAAACATAAAAAAAAACTGTCATACGTGCCTATAGAGTTTTCACTTCAGAAATGACAAAATTCTAAATGACAATTTCTAGGAGTAAGCGATAACTTATAATCAATAAATATTTATTTTAATTTAATGCAAGCATTTTTGTTTCTTTTGTGAGAAATCTTTACCCTTCATTTGGGCCCCCCAACTAATTTTGATACAGGGCCCCTCCAAGGCACGCTACACCACTGACCCGATGGGATTTCCCATCGGCAAAAATTAGGAACTTTCCCCTATTTAACCCGCTTGAGGGATGAATTTTCAAAAATCCTTACTTAGTGCTCCCGTTCGTTTTATAAGGAACTCTTGTACAGACGCCAGCACATCAAGCTACCCGAAACTGTCAGATTTTCCCAATCAACTTTGAACCTTATGCTTTAGCGCTAAAGTTGAAAATCTATTAAAGAAATCTGACAGATTGTAGTAGCTTGATGTGCTGGCATCTGTACAAAATTGTATGCTTCTAGACCCAGCGGTTTAGGCTGTGCGTTGTCTGTCAGCGAATGTAAAATAGGTGAGGTATCAAGTTCAAATTTATATCAAACACTTACCTACTGACTTAGAATTACATCAAATTCAAGTTTCTTGTATAATGCAACAAACGATACGGCCTTTCATAGCGTATTTTCATGTGCCTTAGTTTGTGTTTATATGGATTTATCATCTTCCTGGTCTTTTCCCAACTATGTTGTGGACGGCTTCCAGTCTAACCAGATGCAGCTGAATATCAGTATTTTATATGGAGCGACTATCTATCTGACCTCCACAACCAAGTTACTGGGTAATACAATACCCCTTAGTAAGACTGTCAGACTTTCAGGTTTCTGACTAACCGTAACGACTGTCACAGATCTAAAAATGAGCCAGGACCAACGGCTTAACGAACTTTCCGAGCCATGGAGGAGTCTCGATACGTATGTAATAAATGGTCACCCATCCACGGACCGACCTCAGCAAGGGTAGCTTAAACTTCGAGCCGTTCGGCTGTTATTATTTTAGACACGATACGAAACCTCAATGATTAAAAAATTATTTAGCTTACCTTATCATGTTTAAACACCAGATGATATCCAATATTCTTCCTATCTCTAAGGGTGTCGGACCAGTCTCCAATAAAGCTCCACAGTCTTGTCACTTCACAGTCTGATAAGTATATGGCAACACTTAATGGACCTGTCAAATTGGATTAACTAAAGTTACTAACCCGGCTTAAGGTAAAAATTTGTAACACAGAGTATTTTTATTTAGAGCTGTTTCTAGTACGTACCTTCCCAGTAGTTGACGAGTCTCTCGAGGAACTGCAGACGGTCCATGGACAGCTGCAGCGCGAGGGTCACGTCGAAGCTGTCCACGTCAACGTGGCTGTAGTCCATGTAGTAGAGATGTGTTCGGAGCTTCACCTTTTGTGCTGCGCGGAAACTAACGCAGAGGTCTGATTGGTTTACCTGTAGATAGAAAGAAAATGGGTCATTGTAGTCAAGGGCTAAAATAAGTATACAATCAGTGAAATGCAACAACAATTTTCTCATCGTTATGATTGATATTGTGAGTGTGCGTGTTTTTTTATGCATATAGTATCTATATTTACTGTATCATAGAACTCAGCAACTGAACCAATACTCTACGATATATTCGCGTTTGAATTTAGCGTTGCTGGGCAAATATTGATTATATTTGAATTAAGAATCTCAGATAATTATTAAGTTTTGGAAAAATAAACACGATGACAAAAAAAAAAACATTCAAACTTCACTGCAACAAAAATTTATTTAGGACCTTTTTATTAGAAATGGTCACTCAAAAATCAACTTTAGAATAAACAACCGTAAAGTAGAAAGTTCAGTACTTACTCACTTTCTATTATTGTCATTTTTATTGATTAATCTCAGATAGATTAAGAATTGAAGTATATACATCGATGCCTAACCCAGCGTTACTTTGCAGAAATCCATGACTAACAAATGTTATGCAATTTCTATAGTTTAGTTTTAACACTAGAAAGACTGAAACTTAGTATATACCTATATTGCCCAAATGCAAAATGACTGCTTTTGGGAATTATAGGTATAACACACATATACAAGTTGTAACTTAAATAACGCACAACCTCTTAAGGGGTCATTGTACTCATCATTATGAACAACTTTTACTATGGGACCAAACCGGAAATCGCGAAAAAAAAATCAGCTGTTCCCTACATTTATGTTCGCATAACTCGTCAAAATGTAGGGAACAGCTGATTTTTTTCGCGATTTCAGGTTTGGTGCCATGTAGTAAAAGTTGTTCATAATGATGACTACAATGACCCCTTAAGAGGTTGTGCTTCATTTAAGTTACACCTTGTATACAATGGAAATGAAGGAGGAAGGGGGTAAGTACAGTTATTAATAAACGCATTTATATGTTGTACAAAGTCACAAAATTCTATGAAATTATGCCATTATACAAGGTGTAACTTAAATAACGCACAACCTCTTAAGGCGTCATTGTACTCATCATTATGAACAACTTTTACTATGGGACCAAACCTGAAATCGCGAAAAAAAAATCAGCTGTTCCCTACATTTATGTTCGCATAACTCGTCAAAATGTAGGGAACAGCTGATTTTTTTTCGCGATTTCAGGTTTGGTCCCATAGTAAAAGTTGTTCATAATGATGAGTACAATGACCCCTTAAGAGGTTGCGCGTTATTTAAGTTACACCTTGTATACGTAATTGTTTTTCTAACTGAAATGAAAAAGCAGTCAAAATGACTTCCTTGGGCAATCTAGTGTTAATTTCGCCAAAAAATAGTATCAAGCTTGGATGCAGGTGGTTATAAATTGATACTAACCTTCATCGTAAAGTGCTCCATGAAGGAGCACCGGTGTAGTTTCTCCCGCAGCAGGTAGCCATCGAAGTTGACATAAGACTGATGTATGTCACGGAAGAAACTGGCGTCGCGAGTGTTTATGTGATGCTTCAGCGGAGAGTTCCAATGAATAACCTGGAAATTACAATCACAATAATTTTCTCTCTTCTGTATATAAGGTGTATCTATTCATACACAAAATATTGTTTATGTATTCACACATGCATCCTGCTTCCAGTATCCGGCAAACAGGATGCTTGTGTGGATATGTATATTTAAACACGTACACCACTAAACGGGATCCTGCAAAAAACCCATACCTTCAAAAAACGGGATTTTGCCGTGGGAAGGGGCCCTTAGGGCCTGTTTGCCGGCGGCGCGTAAATTGCTGCGATTGGCTATTGATAAATCACTCAACCAATCACAGCGGTTGATGCGCGCTTGACAATTTGTCAAATTCATTTTACTATAAGGTGCGTTCGCGAAACTGGCCCTTAGTTGTCAATTTTAAACTTTACAAAAGTAGGAATAAAGTTCAAAATACAATAACTGACTGGACGCTTAAACTCCAGTTAGAAGTCGTAATAAGACGGGTAAGATCTAATAAAAAAACTACTATTTAATAATACGTACCTTAACATTATTCCTATCTTCTCCATAACAATTCTTGGCTAACGTCTGCGTAGACATCTGCACGTTGTACTGACAGCTCATATTATACACGTAGCGCGGCTGGCTCTTAATAATCGCGTTGATAACGTCCTGGTCTGCCAGCGTAGTCTGTTTGAGCCTGCCTATGTTATCATGAACAGCGTCATGCCATAGTCTTGTCCAGTCTGTGGTTGTACGTATCTTCTTGAGGTCTAATGATAATAAAAATGTATTTTCAGACCAGCGCCCTAATTGCGTAACACACTATTCTTCTCAATTTGAATCATTTTGAAGCATATTTCTAATCCATTACTCCATATATTCGTAAAATGTGTCTGCTCAACAACGTAAGTAACGCAATAAATAAATAAAATCAGCTTAATTCAAGTAACAAGACTCATATACAAACAGATACATAAAAGGTAACAAGAATGAAGAAAGAAGAAAGGTAACAGGATAACAAGCACAGACAAAGACTCACAAGGTAACAATATGTCTACTACAGCATTGCCGGATATAAAGGCAATGCAGTCTCTTGGCGATCATCGCCAGGAATGAATGTTGTTGAACTGTCAAAATGAAACCCATTGCTACTTATAGTGTGATATGCAACTACCCTGCAGAGTCCACAGTGAAAAAATTACAATCAAGTTATTACATAATCATCGTCATCTACACACACAAATACAGGGTGGCAGTGACCGCGACGCGCTAACTATAAGCATGAATTCAGCATATATGATTCTAGAAGATTTCTACGCTAGGGGCACCCCTAGCATAGAAATCTTTCGTCGGTTATCAAAAAAAAAAAACAGCTTTTTCATAGAAAAGGGCAACACCTATTCGGTCAAAATGTATGAAACAAACAATTTTTGGAACGAAGTTCTTTAACATGGCTTGCGGTAGGAGTAAACTGGTAGAATTCCTCAAGTAACCAAAGAGCGTTAAGACCACCCCATGCGACATTCTCTCTCGGAGATAGTTTTCATGGTTTTCGAGGGTGCTAAAGTCAATAGTGAGGTCAAAATGAAAATCGATGACGGCGGCTGCAAAACATTTCAAATTTTACATAATTGGTGTCGTTTTCGATGTTTGCGAGGGTGCTAAAGCCGATAGTGAGGTTAAAATGTAAATTCAATATGGCGACAACTTTATGAGAGCTTATACTAGATGGCTCTGTATTAAAAACGCGTATTAAATTCACAATTTCCCTATTTGTCTTTTTCTATTATATACAAGTTGTAAGTTAAATAACGCACAACCTCTTAAGGGGTCATTGTACTTACTCATCATCATGAACAACTTTTACTATGGGACCAGACTTGAAATCTCAATCACACTTATGTTCGCATAACTCGTCAAATTGTAGGGAACAACTGATTTTTTTTTTCGCGATTTCAGGTATGGTCCCATAGTAAAAGTTGTTCATGATGATGAGTACAATGACCCCTTAAGAAGTTGTGCGTTATTTAAGTTACACCTTGTATACGATTCTGTAAGCGTACGAGTATCGCGTAAGGAACTTCGTTCCTGATGGGGGTCCCCCGACCGCACACGTTTTTTTTTTTCTTTTTTCTTTAAATAACCGACGGAAAATTTTAAATTTGCGCGCCGATGTTCCAGCCAGCCTGTAATGCCCTATAAACATATAAAAAATTAAATAAAGTACCTAAAAGCATTACTCCTGTGTTGTAGCCTCTGCCGAGGGCTGGCCAGCGCTTTGCCTTGTTTAGGTACCAGCTACTTTCGTTTTCGACTAGGCCTATAAACTGTTAGGAATATGGTTAGTTAAGATTCTAAAGTAAAATGTGATTTATTGTCACGAACATAGAACAGAAAATACAACACGCTCCCACCCCCTCCTTGAGAATTCATGAAATAGAGGCGTGATGTTTGAACTTTACATTAGTCGGAATAAAGTTCAAAATACAATAACTGACTGGAAGGGTAGAATTCGTTTTGTAATAAAACGGGTATAATCTAAATGTAAAATAGCCATACCTGATCATCCGTCATATTTCTAAACAAGGACCACAGTTCAGCGACATCACACAGGAAGGTGAGATCCGAGTCCAGCACAATAGCCTGACTTAGTGTATCTGGCAGGATATCAGGAAACAGCAACTTTACTAGCGCATAGATACCGGAGTAATGGCTGTTCGGGATCCATCGCACTTGCGTCAGATACTCTTCTGCATTGTAGCATGTGTACTTTACTGAAAAAAAATACAGATTTCACCCATTAGGCCTTAGTGTCGTTTAAAGCTGGACTCACACTGGTATCTCTTGGAAGATTCGCTAGCCCTCATACATTTGTTAATAGCAGTTGTAACAACGCGATTGTTATTGGGTTAAAATATCTCATGTACAGACGCCAGCACATCAAGCTACTACAATCTGTCAGATTTCTTTAATAGATTTTCAACTTTATCGCTAAAGCATAAGGTTCAAAGTTGATCGGGAAAATCTGACAGTTTCGGGTAGCTTGATGTGCTGGCGTCTGTACAATCTGAATCATTTTGAAGGATTTTGCTAATCCATTGCTTCATGTGTTCGAAAAAATTGTCTGCGCAACAACGTATATAACGCAATGAATGTTGTTGAACTGTCAAAATGAAATCCATTCCTACTGTTAGTGTGTTACGTAATAACCCCGCTGACTTCCCAGAAAAAGTATGTGCTTCGGCAATCATCGTCTATCTACAGAAATACGAACGATGAAGAGATCTAACCTCGGTTTAGTATACCTCGGTTAGTATACGTCGGCTTAACTGTATAAGGCATACATCTCACAAACCAAAACACAACAAAACCGAGCAATTTACGTCCATTGCAAAATTGTATAGAAATTGACAGTGGGCAATTTATGTTGCCCATGCATGTATGGGAGGTCCTTGCCCTGCAGTGGGACAGCACAGACTAGTTAGGTTAATAGATATAGATGTATGTCAGTGCAACTTAGTGCACTGACATACATGATCAAAGAAAATGATCGCTTCCTGCATGACGTCTGTCGTAACAACTAGTCGCAGACGAGGCATCCACTGTCAAGTCCGGTTAAGCAGACGGCAACCTCCTAGGTTGAACTGCGAGATGACATTTATGAGAGAAAAAAAAAGTTGTCGCAGACGCAAACACCAGCTGTGCGTCTAGTCGCTACAGCAAGACGCAAATACAGACGACTACTCTGCGTCTTGTTGCAGCGACAAGATGCACAATTTGCGCGAGTCATAGAAAGTGAAATAAAAGTTAAAATAAACACTGTCTTACTTAACCCTTTACTGCATGATATATTAAATAAGTGACAATTTTTTTTTTAAATTTAATGTCTTTATTAAAGCTTCAGAATTAATTATAGTTTTTTTTTTTTTTTTTATGTCCAAGTGGTATGTGATGATAGACAAAATAGTTTTGTTTTATTATTGCTAATGATAATATGACAAACAAACCCCATTAGGATTTATACGCTAGTTTTTTTATTTTTTTAGAGTAAATAAACTGTAAACATGTCAAACCATATATGGTTTCTTATGCGGTAAAGGGTTAAAACAAACAGATTTTCATATCACAAACTGTACTACTCACCATCAGGCAAATCCCAAGTATCAAAAAGCTTGTTGACCGTTCTATGAGAACTGCTATCTACGACAAAATGGAAGTGTATGGGGTTCTGCCGGTGATGCATCAAGGACTTCAGCATGGGAGTAATCTGGCGCGTACACTTGCCCATGCACACTAAGGCTATGTGAACCGTCTCGCATAGAGTACCGACTGCATCTGGTATCTGTGGATAAGCAGTTTGACATTTTTTCTTTATATGTTAGTAAACACTGTTGTCATCAATTGCTTCTGGAAAACATCAAAACTAATATATTGAAATAATGCTGATAATCTGCACTTTTTGAACATCAAAATTTCATGAGACAACCTTTCAACCAATTTATTGTGCGTGTTTTTTTTTTGGTGGGAAGAAGTGGCGCAACAAACTCTCGAACAGCACAGCTGTCTGTTCAGTTAGCAGAACTTGATTCTATGGAAAGTAATTAACATTACAAAACACAAAACAATACATAAAATTATTTGCCATACAAATAGACAGAATGTCAGTCAATCACCTCAACATTAAAACCAAATTATTTATTAATAACACTGCGGGACACTAAACACAGATACGTAATAACAATAAAACACTAGAGACATAATAACAATAAAACATCTATTGTGTCTTGTTCTTGTCTTTCAATGGGTTACTCTCCCCCCACCCCCCTTCTTTTTCTATTTTTATTGTTAATATTGATATTCAAAAGTGCCTTAGTATATGCTTATTTAAAATAAATGCTATTATTTTTATTATTTTTAAATTATGTCTCTCTCTTTAATAAACACATAACAATATACACATTAAACAACATTTTTACTTTTAGTATTTACTTTCAACGCAACAGTTATTTAGTGTAGAATCACTGTCTACTTACCACAGGAACTTCGTAAGTTGATACAGAATCAACAGACATTTGTTTCATGACACTCTGTGACAGTCTCAGTTGTGTCTTGAACACTTTGTTCTGTGTTTCCAGCACACTTATCCTGGATATTAGCCACCAGTAATAGACTATGGACACCGCTATACCTATCCCAAAAGGCACTCCCAGCCACGGCCGAAAAAACAGGCAGTACAATAGATTCTTTAACTTCATGTTTGTATTGGTTCATTTCAGTTTCATAATTGTTTTGACCATGCTGTTTTTTAGCTGTAAAAATAATAAAGAACACTTTATTGCCAATTCGAAGGACAAACGAGGGGTATACAATCAAAGTTGGTAAAGTCCAGAGTGCCAAAATGTTCAGTAAACGATAAAAATGATTATCTTTATGCAAATTGAAACTCAACTCACTTGGACTTTGCTAGGTTTGTTTGTAAAATCAATTTTCAATTTGAAATAGCGGTCGTGATTACTAGAATTTGTATAAAATTATTCTACAGGGTAAATATAGATACGGAAACAAATGTGTTGCAATTTAAGTCTCACTTTTAAAATTTTTTGGACTTTACCAACTTTGATTGCATACCCCTGAAACCACTTATTTTATTACAAATAACTCATTATCAAACATTGGCTCACATTCTGGCAATTTGATGGAGCTGTGTACAAGTGATTCAATTTCACAGCTGATTAAGGAAATTTATTACCTAAAGGACATTGTGAAACACTAACAGGGTATGGTAAACCGTTCGTAAATAATTTTATTACAACGGCAGCTTGTTGTAGATTAACCTGTCGTATTCACTGACCATAGAAGCTTAATAATTTTATAATTAAACGTTTAATTAATTTACTAGTACTTACTTTTTATTACGATTTACACACAAACAACTTCTCTACATAATTAATAAGAGGGTAAAATTGTTTCTAATTACGATATTGCTTTAGGTCCTAGCAGGTGTTAGTAGGCCATCTTTATTGGTTGAGTGTTACGTATTTTAGATATTTAATTGTTTATTTACACATTTAATATAGAAAAGGTCGTCGGATTTCCTTAAACACCGAGTACGAAATGTCACTTTGACAGCATTTTGACAATGACGTCCATTTAGAATGCGTTCATGTATGTACGTGTCCATTCTGCGGTCACATTTGCTTGAAAGAACTTACTGTATGTTAAACTTGTGTGATCAACTGATCACTGATCCGCCAAGTTTGGATTGATAGAGATTGATATGAACGAAGAGGTGTTGAATGGAGGAGAATAACTATTTTGTGCCAATGCGTAGTAACATAAGCCAAGGGTCACAAGGACAGGCGCAAGAAGGTGAAGATCATGATTATTATCCTAGAAAATTAATATCTGTGACCTCTCCATTTGACCTCTGGGTCAAACATCACGCTTGCTCATGTCGGATTGGCGATTTCAGACTTACATTTTGCCTGCTGTAGCAGTTTGAGCATTACATTATAAATTATAATATTTAAAAATTTGGTACCTACATTCTGACAGCACAAATTTTAACCCGGTTCAATGTAAAATGCAATTATGTGAAATGAAATTAAATACTCAGGGTGGGTTGGCGATTTCAGATATAAGTTAATTATAAGACTAGGTTTCCCCAAGATATTTTTATTCACTGAGTGTTGTCCAAGATAAACTTAGAAAGAACATGGTAGGTATATTTTGAAAAATTCAGATTATTACTTGTCTGGTTTTGAACCCATAACCTCGTACATAGACCTAAACTTACCTTAATCACCCCGCCATCACGACAGGGAGTATAATTAACTAAACGACATAATATTTATAGTGTATTTGTTAAATACGTTGCATAACAATGTTCTTGGAAACACATCAGTCCGCCGGTATTTTGCTTCTCTCTATGTAACTCTTCTATAACCGATTAATGAACATAGAACTCCTACCATTGGTTTATTAATAAATAATTATTTATTTATAATTAATTATAATTAGCATAATGAAATAAAAAAAAATTGAAATTGTTTAGTCTACAGACCGTATTTCAGCCATAGCGGCCAATCAACGAAGACGTCGCCTTCCGCGCGGGAGATATTCTAGTGCACAAGTGTGTGCCGCAGACACAGGTGCACACTCTCTTCCATTACTCTCATACATAGCCCGATGGGACGGCAATTTGACACGACCAGAGAGAGATCAGGCGCAGGACCAACGGCTTAAGGTCACAGCTCATTACAGCCACCCGGCACCCACTCCGCACCGCCTCGCCTCCTGCGGCTAGTATTCTTTATATGGACTTGTATGGGTATGCGCTCACTACATCAACTCCGTAGCGTCACCGGATCGCCTGGGTCGTAAGCCCTCCACGCGCGGACGGCGGGTGGACCACTCGGTGACAACTCGCTGCTCGCATGCTTGCCTTGCGTTGACTGCGCATTGCCAACGCGCGGATCCCGAGTGGACCACGCGCTGCCCGCGAATGATTCACGCGAGGACGATACGTTAGCAATTTATTTATTTTTATTTTTTTATTCCTTTATTTCAAGCAACTAAGGCCCATAGAAAAAACAATACATACTTCTACAAACAAACTTATAAAGTAATACATACAAAATTATCACAAATACAATACTATAATAATATAACTTAATAATACTATAAATAAATACAACATAACACAACTTATACTACCAATGCGCCGCTCCCCACCCTCCCTTCATTCATTTCACGGTTTGTAAAATTTGACATTACGAAACACACGTGTAGACCTAGTGCCAATTGTTAATAGACTACTCGAAAATTCGTGGACCAAGTGACGTCCACTCGTTGACCACGCGGCGTCCACTCGTTGACCGCGGGGGGTCCACTGGTTGACGACGCGAGGTCCACTGTTTGACCGCGCGACGTTTATTGGTGGATAACGCGGCGTCCACCCGTGGACCACCTGTCGACAACGAGTGGACGCCGTGCGACGAGGCGGTGCGGGGTGGCTGCCGGGTGGCTCTAATGAGCTGTGACCTTTAACGTGTATTCCGAGGCACAGGGGCATTACACCGCCAACTTCCCTAAAAATCTCTAAAAATCTCACCGTGAAATCATAAGTGGAGTGAGCTTGAAGTGTCAATAGTGTTAATCCCTAATGACAGCTCACTCCACGCTCGCTTCACCCAAGTTTTCACGGTGAGATGGTTACAGAATCGCACGGCTGAACTGAGTTTGTGAATAAGAGAATCGGCACCATTTTTTTTATGTGTAACATCTTTCCTCTCGCCTTCCTGCAATCTGTGGGAGTAATTTCGTGAAATGAAACGGAAGTGGCTAACAGGAAGCTGGAGATGCGCGCGCTATTTGATTTGATCAATAAACGCCCGTGATATAAAATTTTAAATCTCCTAGTGTTAATTCAATAAAATACAATTTTTATTAAAAATAATTATTCTTCTTTACGAAAAATCATTTCAAATAATACCTGAATCATTTTTTTTCAGGATATAGTGTTAATGTTGCTTATTACCAAGGTGAGATGTCACACTACTATAAGGCTCGCTCGTTTTTTTATTTATAAGATTCAGATCTGCGAGCAGGCTCGATAATAGTCATGGAAAATTACAAATCACCATTGTAATGTTTATATAATTAAATTCGGAACGACCACGTTGTATTTATCAGCACCTAAGGCCGAGTGACTAATGTCTGTGACACACGGTCGTGTAGTACGTCAAGAAATACTACCAACTAATTGTAAGTTTTGCGGTTTTGAGTTATTTTAATATTTTAACGTCAAAATTCAGTTTTCTTGTTGTCATTGTGTTTTTCCATCAGTATCAGGAATTTCTCAAGGTCAAAAGATGACCAGAGGACAAGTCGCAGTTGCTTCATAACAGGATTTTTTTAAGGTGAACCAATGACTGACAAAGCGAATCTTATTTCTACAACGATTTTCAACAGTCTTCATCATTCTGCTACCCTCATTTCAATTTATTTGGGGTCGGTGCACCATGTCTTTTCTTCCATAAGTACTTCTCTATTATTCGTCATCTTGGTATATGCCTAGAAAGGCCACATTTCACCTTTTACCTTTCTAGCCAAATTATCTTTCACACAGTCCATCCATCGTTTGTTTGGTCTTCTCTTACTCCATCGACCTTCATACTCAAAACTTTCAACAGGATTGACATAAGCTTTTCGGTAGCTTAGGTCAGTCCAATACATTTTGACTATGCATCATCGTTATCGCTGTTACGAGTATAATGTCACTTTGTCTACATGATGACATTTTTTTTTTCTTTTTAAGGTTCCGTACCAAAATGGTAAAAAGGAACCCTTATGGTGCGACTCAGTCTGTCTGTCCGTCTGTCACAGCTGAATATCTCAAGAATTACTAAAGCTATCAACTTGAAATTTGGAACAGTTTTATATGACGTTTGCCTAACTATTTTGCAAATAAGAAAGTTTGTTTTTAGCAACAGGGACTTCGAATTTTTAGTGCATGTATTTATTTAGTGTAATTTCTAGGGCATGTGGGGTATAATATGAAAGAGCGCTGATTGTACATACTCAAACAACTTTTTTTTATAAATATATTACAGGAAAAATAAAACAATGTCTCTAAATAGCACACTTTTTCAGAAATCATCAGCAAAAATGACATGTTCCACTGTCGGTTAAGAGATGGCGCTTACCTAAAACTTTAATATATGATGGTCTTTTTATCAAAATAAAAAGGTGAAATAAATTGTGACTTGCTGCTGTGTTTTAGCTGTTTGGCAGATCTACAGAAGACGAAAATTACATTCCTAACTGACACTATAGTCGAAAACCAAGATAAAAGGCCATATTTTGATGTATTCTTGCATAGATCTCGATCGACACAGTTTCGAGGCCAATATTGCTCAAAAACTAACCAGGAATAGCTACATAATATGTGCTAATGCTTTCATGGTTTTACTCATACCTGTCGACGCGCAAGCAAAGGATCAAAGTCTCGACGGCACGGTTGGCGCAGTGGTTAAGCGATTGACTGCTGCGCTGCGTGTCGCGGGTTCGATTCCCGCACGGAACAAATATTTGTATGACCTACATGTATTTGTTCCGAGTCTGGGTGTTTTTCTATCTATAATATGTATGTATTTACAAAAAAAAATGTATATAAGTAGTTTATCAGCCATCTTGTTACCATAACACAAGCATTAGGTTGCTTAGCTTGGGACAAATGGTGCTGTGTGAAATGTCCAGGGATTTATTATTAAAAAAAAAAAAAAAAAAAAGTCGCAAAGCTACATAATTATGTATAGTGATCATTTGAAACCAACTTCGGCGTGCCCGAAGGTAGCGTCTTGGGCCCAAAACTATTTTAACAAAATGTCATTGTTCCCTTTAGCAAGGCGGTTCTCGTCGGGTGTGTGTCATGCATGTCACATGTGTGTATGGATCAACCTGTTGCGTTGACTCGCCGTCCGCAAGTTCCGTGTGTACTATAACATGTCATCAAGACACACCCGCGCGACACAACGTATCCAGTGTTACAAGGTGATCCCTTGTAACACTGGATCCGTTTATTTTAGCATGTTCTTATAAAAAAACTAATTATTACTTACTTACCATTTAATATGGTGAACAAGACAAACCTTTTTCTGTACCTATATCTGAGGTGTGAAACTCGTAAAGGAATAGCCTGTAGAATGTTTGTTTCCTATAAGAAACCCGATTAATCTAAAGGGTAGGTAAATACTAAGCAACATGGTACTGCGGGGTAATTGCGTAACACACTATCAGTAGCAATGGGTTTGATTTTGACAGTTCAACAACATTCATTGCGTTGTTTATGTTGTTGAGCAGACACATTATTCGAACACATGAAGCAATGTATTAGCAATATCCTTCAAAATGATTGAGATTGTGATTGATACTGTGTTACGCAATTATGGTGCTGGATATATACAAATCGAAATTCGCCAAATATCTTAATGAATAATCAGGAAGAATGGATAGATTAAATACGAGTGCCAATGTCAGTTAATGCCAAACTTCATTTATTTCATTATATTGTAGTCTCGTAATTATGGAACGCTTGCCAAACTTGAATACCTACAGTTCTGTGGTTAATGGGGAAAATATATATATACTGTTTATACATAATAAACAGTCAGTTTGTTAGCGCATGAGAACCACAATATAAGATTCAGTTTATCAGTTTCTGACTGACGCAGCTCATTAGTATCTCTGATTCATTTATTTAATCGTCGATTTTCCTTTCGTATAATATAAAATAAAAAAGTCTCAATAAAGACCGGCTTTATCTCGTGTTACTGGCACGGTAAAATTAGAAACGTTGCCCGCCATCGAGGTTCAGTCCGTTCAGTCGCGAGCAAGCGTTCGCCGCGAGCGGACGTTATATGCATCTGAAACTAACAGAAAAACCACTTTTAAATATCCCATTTTGTTTTGAACATTGTGTAAAGTGACGATACTGTGTGGATGCCATATTAACTGGTGTATGTGCTTCGTGTGGGTTTTTTAATTCAAAACAGGATATATCTTTGGATGCTTTCGATTGTAACTTGAGTTTGTTTTTCGGAGGCATTAAAGGTGAGTTTTTGTTTTTCCAAGTTTTATGTTTTATAATTTCCATTATTTAACTAAGTAAAAAGTATACGAGTTTCAATGCTCTTTGAAGATCTAGGTACCTACTTGACCTGTTGCATGCAAAAACTTTAACAACTTCAGGAGTTCACAAGTTATCTTAGACCTAACTTTGAAGAAAGAAAACCTATTTCTGGTCAAACAGAAAACTGTCTGCATCCTAATAAGTTCAGCTTTTTCTCCAGTTCAACTTGTATGACACTGCACGTGACCAAAAACTTTCTCATCGTCAGAGGCACCGATACAAAACTTTTAAAGATTACAATCTTGTTTTATAGCTTTGACTCCAACTGTACATACGGAGAAGTACACTCAAGAACAGTCACATACTAAAGAAACAGTTCAAAAGTTGAAAGCTATCTAATCCGGAAAGTCTTTGCTAATCATTCTAAGAAAGTTGCATCCATTAGGCGGCTGCTTAAAATCAAAACATAGTAACTCGTTCCCACAAAAATGTTCAGGAGAGCCAAAAAACTGGTCGGCTACTTTGATTCGTTCGCCCGAAGAAACCAGAAGAGATAGCGATTTGGATGTTTGGCGAAAAGTTGTGCTATATTGTTGACATTTTAGTTTGTTATACTCGTAATCATTTTTAGAGTATTTACACTTGAATCGCTCATACTTTATTTTTATTTGTGAATTTACCCAAATATAAATGTAAAAACAATATAAAAACTTGGTAAGTCTGCTTACTAGGTTATCAATTTGATTTTCTATGGTAAACGTGAAGACTAAACAAATTCATTATACATTAAGTGTTTATAAGATTAAAAAAATATTCTAAAGTACCTATGAGCTTATTCAAAATCTGGATTTTGAATAAAAATCCTGTTGACTTATAAAAAGATATTTATTAACGTACTTCAAAGGACTCTTAAATTAAAACATGACACACGCTCTCAACAGTCAACAAAAACTAAAAAATATAAATAAACTTAAGCTAAGGTGACACTGGACTTACTAAACGAAATTTCATCTATTTTACAATCGGCGTCAAATTCAAAACATAGCAAGTTGGTATTTCAAATTCATAACTTAGTAAGTCGCTTGAGCTGCTAGGGTTTTAAATTTGGATTTTGACATACTAAGTTTAAAATTTGTACTTCAAGTAAATTTTCGTAATCATGCCAAATTGCTTCGACATACTAAATTATTTTTTTAAAATTACGTATGAAACTGGGTGTTTTAAGGTACACATCATTTTGATACTGTCTAGTAAGTCGAAAAATGCCAAAAACCGTTTTTTTTTTAAATCACCTGTTACTAGGTTTTGAATTTGGGCAGCCGAGGTCACCTGCGAGAAACTGGTTTGATTTTCACATACGATATGCGTGCATTTATACGTGCACAATGCACTGTTCTCCATAAAACGAGGTTTTACTAATAGAGGCAAAAGGCTAGAGGGTAGAAGTAGCCAAGTAGGCATTTAAAGAGTTTTTGCGTACGTAGGTTCATGTGACTGTGACACGCGAGAAATGGCCACGTTTTTACTTACACAAACGTTGACTAAAGACCTACTTTGTAGAGATGTGACGATATGCAAAGTAAAGAATAATGTTTTGGAACACAGACCTTCGCTGTTGCAATCGTAAAGAGGATCCTTTTCAAGTCTGTTGTTACTTTTACATTTTGATAGCAAGGTTAGACGTTCAATTCTTTGAAAGTCTAAATGCTATTCAAATCACGATCTGAACCTCCTTTACGAACTAGTCTTGTCTATTGCACTTATTCCTTTTTTACTTTTTAATGTTGCCATGGCATTTTCATGTGATCCTTGATCCTTCTAGTATCTTTTTTATTTTGCCACGACATTTTGATTAATCCCCGTTTTACTCTTTTAGGTTGCCATGTCATTGTCATGAATTTCCCTCTAAATCTTTCAGATTGCCATATGAAATTTTAATAACGGAATGATTGAAATTACTTCAATCATTCCGTTATTAAAATTTCATATTGCCACGACATTGACATATCTAATAGTTATGTACCTAAAACAAGTAATCGTCTTTATTTAAGTAACTCATTATCTTCTTCATTTGAAGGCAAAAGAGATTATTAATGCAACAGACTTGATTAGATACTTAGTACATTGATATAACGAAGTTACAAGTACATACATAGGTATACCGTCGATAAAACAATAACTAGGTAGATTGAAACACGTTACCGTATCGGAATTGTACTGATAAGTCGTGATAGCTGATTGCTAGTGGTTGAGCAATCAATTTCTGCGTCTCTTTCAATATTATCGTTCAATATACAACGTGTAACGTTAAATTCGCAAAACCTCAGACACCCCAACTGATTTTTAATTCAATTGGCCTATTTCAGAGAGAAAATAAGTCATTAAAAAAAATGTAAAGGTATTATGTGGTGTCTTAGTTTTACTGGCCATTCTGATTGTTTCTTGCGTCTGCGACGACGCTTTACCGAGAGAGGAGTCGTCACCGGGCCGCTGCGCCGCGCTGACATTGACTTGCTTGACCTATTAATAAATAGACACGGCAACGTTATAATGAAGATTTTTTGAAAAATGTGAACTATATTAAAATGTGGTTCAATTAATTGTGCTCGTTATTCTGATCAAACTATTTTCAGGTTTTGCGCATTTAACGTTACACGTTGTATAAGTACACATGTCCGGTTTTGCGTTTTTATGCGATTTCTTTTGTTTTAGGACTTCCTTCAGTTACTTACTATTGAATCAAGCTCTTCTAACTGAACAGACAGCTGTGCTGCTGGGGAGTTAGTTGCGCCACATCTTCGTCCCAGCTGAAGGGCGCGCGTTTTGGGGGAGTCTTATCTAAAGACGTTCAAAAAGTGCTGATTCTGAAGAATTTGAATGATGTGGTTCTGAATTTCTACCATGTCTTTTAAGAAAGATCTTCCCACTACTGTCCCAAGTTACTTGGGGTCGGCGCTACACGTCTTCTCTTTCCATTCTCCTCTCCGTTACTCTATCATGTAGGTATTTATTTATTTAATCTTTTCGCACACAAAAATGTACAGAGGCGGTCTTAATGCCTTAGGCATAACTGAAGGAACACGGGTGGGTTTTAGTCAGTAAAAGTCTGACACACCCTCCCGCTCCGCCCAGAGCGGGAGAAGTTTTCGGGAAAGATTTGATAATTTCCCACCCAAAAAAAAGGCATTCTCTACCAGTCAACCAAGGGTGCTGAAGAGATTAGATGGCAGGTGCTTTGGTTGAGCGTTTGTTTGGTATTGTGCTTGTTTTAAACTTTTCGTTGGCCCATCATCATCTTTATTTCAAATATGATCTTTTACAGTTAAGTCCAGTCTTAGCTTGAGGATTTCGTCACGAGGAGCTAATGTTTTGACACA
Source organism: Eremobia ochroleuca (assembly GCA_949629135.1). Classification (NCBI taxonomy): domain Eukaryota; kingdom Metazoa; phylum Arthropoda; class Insecta; order Lepidoptera; family Noctuidae; genus Eremobia; species Eremobia ochroleuca. Next base: position 15,722,400 of record OX451385.1, read on the forward strand.
GATTGATCAAACCAGCCTTTCCGTCGTTTTATAACCAAAGCAAATAGAGTCTTCGTATAATAAAAATTTTTGGGAAGCAGCTGTCTTCTCACAAACACGTAAAGCGAGGAATGTATGTCGGCTCTTTATTTTTCCTTCCAATCGTATACACGGAATGAAGGGTAACCGCGTGTAGTAGGCTAAGCCTTAAACATCTACAGCGTGTAACAGAAGGGGGTATCAACCCTGAAGGAGGTGACTGTGCTCATGAAACTCAACAACTTTCCCCAAAGAACATAGGTCGAAATATGAAAAAAAAATTTGGCCCTCCCTTACAAAACTGACTACCAGCTGATTGATTTACTATGGGAGGGCCAAATTTTTTTTTCATATTTCGACCTGTGTTCTTTGGGGAAAGTTGTTGAGTTTCATGAGCACATTCACCTCCTTCAGGGTTGATACCCCCTTTCCGTTACACGTTGTATAGAGGAAATGTTTCTGTATTCTCAATCATTTACGTACTTCATTAATTTCTATTACATATGCAGTGTTTTGTTTTCTATTAATATTTAAATTGGACTGTTTGTCTATAAATTGACTGCCTAGTTAGCCTAGTGTAGGACTGCCATCACCTAAATTACAAACCCCGGATAAAAACTTCAAAACCCCGGAAATTTAGGTGAAATGAAGAATTTTTTTTCGGTTTTTACCCGGACTGCCTCAAAAAAAAATAATATAATAACAGAAAAACATCGTTAAGTATCAAAATTATTTTTTCTTATTTATAGAAAATCAACTTAAATCTCAACAATACAAATGATAAACTCTTCTCTATGTGAGAGGTATTCTGGTAAAAAAATAATTACCAACGCTTTTCTTTTTGGCACCAATGAAAAAAATAATAATATACAGCGTGTAACAGAAGGGGGGTATCAACCCTGAAGGAGGTGAATGTGCTCATGAAACTCAACAACTTTCCCCAAAGAACTATAGGTCGAAATATGAAAAATAAAATTTGGCCCTCCCTTACAAAACTGACTACCAGCTGATTGATTTACTATGGGAGGGCCAAATTTTTTTTTCATATTTCGACCTATGTTCTTTGGGGAAAGTTGTTGAGTTTCATGAGCACATTCACCTCCTTCAGGGTTGATACCCTCCTTCCGTTACACGCTGTATAAACCTCGGTTATAAATAAAAAATTCGACGCGCGGCCAATTTTTAACTATGATTATGCTTTACTTTTCCGTGGATGGATGACCATCTTCACATACCAAGACCCCTCCGTGTCTCGGAAAGCACGTTAAGCCGTTGGCCCCGGCTGTCATTCGTGGATCTTTGACAGTCGTTACGGGTCGTCAATAGCCCGAAAGTCTGACAACCAGTCTTACCAAGGGCTATCGTATTACCTAGTCACTGGGTTGTGGAGGTCAGATAGGCAGTCGCTCCACATAAAATACTGGTATTCAGCTGCATCCAGTTAGACTGGAAGCCGACCCCAACATAGTTGGGAAAAGGCTAGGCAGATGATGACTATGCTTTAATCTATTGCAATTCATTCAAAGTCTGATTTCTCTTAACACAGAAAGTACACAGGACACTATTTAAAAACCCCGGACGCTCCCCGGACGCCCTCGAAACTAGGACAAATCCGGGGAAACCGGACGGATGGCAACCCTAGTCTAAGGCTGCCTGTCCACTGACGCGGAGCGAGGCTGCGGAGCGGAGAAACGGAGAAATATTAACCACTAGAATTGCATAAAATCTCAATATCATTGTTCTATTGGTTAATATTTCTCCGTTTCTCTGCTCCGCAGCCTCGCTCCGCGTCAATGGACAGGCAGCCTAATGGTCTGCTGAGCATGAGGACCTTTTTTTTGTGTCGCGGTGGAAATCCTCATGGACTTCATCCATCGTGGGGGTGACAGAGGGGCATGCCGGACTCTTACCCGCTAAAACCATAGCGGTGTTCCACCTCTGCTTATGGCCGAGGGTGCGGGATTGGCATAAGCATTCACCGCAACCCCGAAAGCATGAGAAAACCAGAATACCTTTATAGTGAAATAATGACACAGTTTACGAAGTTACTTAAAAATTATGGAAATACCATGTATTAAATATTTGGGTAATATTGACCCACCTCACCGTGCATGTAACTATTTCCTACCACAATGACACCGGGTTACAATGAGAAATAATCTACGGATCATTTCTCATTTTAACCCGGCGTCATTAGTAGGATACGTCCTAGGACACATTCTAGCCTTCAGCGTCCCATTCGGAGATGTATTGTTATGTAAAAACAAAAGATGATCGAAAGATGTTACGCACGGAGCTACTATTGTTTAGAAAGTTATTCTTTAAAACAATGGCTTAGGATGCTATTTAGAAACTGCGATGGATGGTAAACATAGGTAACCTTTCTTTAGCAAATAATTATGTGGAATTATGCACATGCCTACGCGCCATATACCACTCGTAAGGGCCCTTTCCCACGGCAAGATCCCGTCTTTTGCAGGTACGGTTTTTCGCAGGATCCCGTTTAGTGGTGTACGTGTTTAAATATATATATTCACACAAGCATCCGGTTTGCAGTATCCGGCAAACAGGATGCTTGAATCAAGAAACACCACTCAGAAAAAGTTATGACTAAAACCGCCTACAGTTAAAAAAATGTAGAAATAAAAAATATAAAAAAAAATATTTCTCGAAAACTACAAAATGCGGAACATACATAGGGGTTTAATCGATGGGTATTAGCGTCCCCTGACCGCAGATCTTCGCTGGTACAGGTTTCCTGGGACACCCTGTATATACTCACGCCTTCTTCCCATGGGGTAGGTGGGAACTTCAGAACGCCACCGGCTGCGATCCTTATACTCCTTTTGCTTCGTTTACGAAGCATACATCAGTCACCGTCATCACAATCTGGCCTATGGCATTAAGTCCGCCTCTGTACATTTGTGTGCTTAAAGTTTTACACAAATAAACATTAAATCATCATTTTAAGAATATTGCTAATCCACTGCTTCATGTGTTCGAAAAATTTCTCTGCTCAACAAAGTAAATAACGTAATGAATGTTTTTGAACTGTCAAAAAGCCATTGCTATTGATAGTTTACTACTCAATTACAGCCACACCGGTTGCGATAACTACACACCTGACCTTTCTGAAGAACGTCATTCTACCAACCATCATTCTACCAATTCTACCAACTGAATAGGTAACTAACTAATAATATAACTATAATCTCTAGCCAAAAAAACATATATTGACATTCGATATACTGGTCGAATGTCAATATATATTTTTTTTAGTCTTGAGATTATAGTTACTTGAATAATAACCCATGTTCAACCAAGTTGCTATATTCTGTGGTTACAAAGCATAGCATGTACAAATAAACACGACTAAGCAAAAACTATTTTTATACGGCAGACTAGAAAACAACCGCAGCATACTCCGAGATATCGTATTACATATGTTATTCGATCTATCGCTACCTCAGAACACAGCTGGTCAGGAATTATGTCCCTATATACCTACTAGTTTTATACTTATGTATACCTAAAAGCATGGTTTAAACCTGAGTTAATCACTAGGTTGATCAGTGCCAATCTGCCAGAGAAGTCCTTAGATCTTTATTATTATAGCCAATCTACTCTCTTTTCACCTCTCTCTGTCCGAAGCTGCCAACGACCAATCTTCATTAAAGGAGTCCAGCTCATTCCGCCATGTCCGTCTGGGCCTGCTGCGGTGTCCTTTGCCATTAAGCGGGACCTACGGGTCCTAAGAAAGCTAATTTCTCTATAAAACCAATCTCTGATACAGATACTCAAAAAGTTGTTGACTATAGGAGTACACAGGCGGCCGGGACCGCTGTCAACTCGAAATAATATTACCATCAATTAGGGTTGTATCTATTTTACTTTCTCGAAACCACTCCCTTTGCTTCATGGCATAATTATAAACGTAAACAACCTATAATGTACCCACTGCTGCGAAACTGCACCCTAATTGCGTAACACACTATTACTCTAAATTTGAATTATTTTGAAGCATATTGCAGATCCGTTGCTCCATATGTTCGGAGAATGCGTCTCCTTAACAACGTAAATAACATCAATGTATGTTGTTGAACTGTCAAAATGAAACCCATTGCTACTGATAGTGTGTAACGCAATTACCCTGCAGGCCTCCTCTCTGTTAGAGGCAGTAGGCCGTAAACCACCACGCGGGCCCAGTGTGGCAGGATGGCACATGTCTTCGGATGTTTGGTTCTAGGACATGCCGTTTTCCTTCACCGTTTTGAGAGCAGTGCTGATGAAATAATTTACATAAAGTAAAGCGCCTGTCTGGGTTCCAGTCTATGGCCTACAACTCGTAAGTCGTGGCCCCATGGTAACAGCACCACTGTTTCCACTGTTTCATGGCGGGGCCCAAAAACAAATACAATAGGCAAAATTTACCACATATGCAATTTGTACCTAATAGGTAACAAGGAATGGCATTGAATTCAAGAAGAAAACATCCTAGTATTCCATGAAAAAAGATACTGAATGATTTTTTTTCAGGCTCCAAATTTGTACAGGGTGTTGTACTCATAAATTTGAACAAGTTTCACTATGGGACCAACTCTGAAATCACGAAAACAAAATCAGCTGTTTAATACAAACGTTCAATACCTACTTGACCAAAATGTATGAAACAGCTGATTTTTTCGTGATCTAAGAGTTGGTTCCATAGTAAAAGTTATTCATATTCATGGGTGGAACAACCTGTAAAAATTTGGAGACGGTAAAAAAAAACCATGCTGTATATTATCCCAAATTCCCAATCCTCCTATACGTTTGTTGAATTGGGGTCTCTACTGATAAGTTAGTTGTGTAAGTGACATTCCATTGTATTCATATACGAAGTACCCAATCCACGCCTCTAATGTCGCCTCATTGCCTGTCAAAACTTTTTCTTGATAATAAAAAGCTAATGTATCTGTATACTTCCAAGCTCCCAAGACAACAAAGGAAATATTAGTATAAAATATGTATCTACGTTATTTTTCCCTTTATCTCGAATCTCGAGGCGCCGTTTATTTCAATCTCATTGTTTACTAACAAAACAACGCTGTCTGTTCTTAACATTGAAATACTCGTAAAAAGTTATATAAACAAACAAATTCCTTGTTGGTTTTTCTTTCCGAACAATATTTATGTTGTGTGAAGGCCATTTTTGTCATGATAGTGTACTTAATATCTTCCACTACAAAAACATGACGGTTATATGTATGCGTCATATTAAATTAAGTAAGGGTTATTTTGTGTCCAATGGTATACGCGCAATCTGCTACCATGGATTCAGTACATGATTCTGAACAACACTGCGTTAAAATTGTTCATCAGTAAAAAAAAAATAGCTGTTCCATCATTATGACTGCGTAGGCATTGATTGCACTTTTCTATGAAATAGCAAATTATTATTTTTTGATAACCGACGAAAAATTTCTGCTCTAAAGGGTCTGCTGAATTCATGGTTAAAGTTTGCGCGTCGATGTCCGCCACCCTGTATACTCGTACTCCCTCTTTTTGCCAAATAGCCTACAAAGGGTAAAAATCACGTGCAGAGTCGCATACTCGCAGTATACTCGCTTTGAGAATCTCCTGAAAACAAATCTAGCCAGTCAACGTAGCTGAGAAACAATATCAAACAAAAGCAGCAATGATATCAGATTCAAATTAGCCCAGATAAAAACGTTCCGACGGCGTACAGTAAATGCACCTAGACATTGAATAGATAACTGACGAAGGGAGCAGCTCCCTAATTGCGTAACACACTATTACTCTCAATTTGAATTATTTTGAAGCATCCTGCTAATCCATTGCTCCATATGTTCGAAAAATGTGTCTGCTCAACAACATAAATAACGCAATGAATTTTGTTGAACTGTCAAAATGAGACCGATTGCTACTGATAGTATGTTACGCAATTACCCTGCAGATGACGCTGGAGTAAAAGTGTCCAACACAATTGAAACCATCTTGATGAGATGTTGTGAGAGTAACCGAGGATCCAACTATGCTTGCAAATGGAGAGTCCTATGTTCAGAAGTGAAAAGCAAAACAGCCTGGTGATGATAATGATTGTAACTAGTTTCATCTTTCTGAATGACTGACTCGTTTGACAATTCAGTAGTGCCCGTTAATGTCTTAATTAAAATAAATGCTTTGAGTTTGAGTAACAGAAGGCAAACAGAAACCAGTAATAAATGATTAAAAACCAACAGTCAACAAAACTGAAGTATCTAGGCTGTCATGAACCCATTCGAATGACTCACAATTTTCTCTAAACGGTAACTGACCGGTTTATTGATTAGTACCACTTAACATAGACATATAATTTTAGCCACGGGTTAGTATGAATGTGTGATTTTTTGCAACGTCTCGTCGCGTCGGAAATAGCCTGTCTGGCTGGCGCGGCTTCGCGTGGCTTGATTCACTGACACCGCACTACGCTGCACATTGCTACCTAGATTTTGCGGAATTATATGAGTACTGTCTTGACAGTAAGCCACGAGAAATTTTTTGTTACCTGTGTCATCACATCAGTTTTGGACTTACTGAAATTTATTTGCTGGATCGCGAATTTGTCAAATCTTGTTTACTTTAAAACAGTATTTCTAATTTCACTCCAAGTAGTACAAGTACTTTTCAGGGGCCTATACTAGGATTCCCCATGTCAAAACGCTGACTGTATAGACTATATAGTATATCTATATAGTATATCTATATCTCCTGCTGGGGAGTTTGTTGCGCCACTTCTTCTTCCCAGCGAAAGCACTAGGAAGTGGTGAAGGGCGGGCGTTTTGGGGGACTGTCTTTTGTAATTTTGACGTTCGAAAAGTGCTGATTCTCAGCCTAGTTTGAATAAATGACTTTTGATTTTGATTTTTTGATTTATAGCAACCGACCACAAACTGCAGTATTCGGAGCTGGTAAGAGTGAAAATTTTACTGGTCTTCAAATCAATCTCCTAATAAACTTCCGTGTTATCCTCTTTTCTTATAGTAGTTAATCTATCTACAGAGCCGTCCTAATGGTTCATTAAAGATGGAGGTGTCAGATGCTAGGTGAAATCACTGTGTGATTTTTTGCGGATATGCGATGCGAGTGAAAGTCGCCGAGTTTATCAGATCCACGAACTTTAATGTCAACTGAGTGATCAATGCACTCCCTTCTTCGGGGAAATCCGTTCAAATGAATGTAACGTTGTTTATTTTGTATTGTCGTTGGTAAATATTTTGCTTGTTCTTCTAACACACCGTTAATACCCTTACAGAGATCGATACCGGTGAAAAGATCAATGCTTGTGCCTTCGCTTCTTCTTCTTTATGAGAAGAGTCCTTTCCCCACAGAGGGACCTCACTGCAAGCCGGTGTTGCTATGTACAGACGCCAGCACATCAAGCTACCCGAAACTGTCAAATTTTCTCTATCAACTTTGAACCTAATGCTTTAGCGATAATGTTGAAAATCTATTAAAGAAGTTTGACAGATTGTAGTAGCTTGATGTGCTGGCGTCTGTACATAACTTCTACTAGGGCGACTTTAGATTCTATTGCATCGTCTTTAGAATTAACTGAAGTCTACTTTGCCAAGAAGAATCTTCCGCTTGCTCAATCTGCTGTTGAAATGCACAATTTATTACTGGAAGTTTCTTTGGTCTTCCAAGCTGTACCGTCATCAAATGAGCCATAAGCGTGTGCGCAATATTCTGTTGTACCATACATGGTAGCACGCCATATCAGTCCGTCTATTGTTGTGCACGTTTGCTAAATACCTATCGCCGACTGTCCTTGCAATGAGAAGGATGTTTTTGTTAGATTTGGGATCAGAGGAACTTGTGTTTTGTTTTATATTTGTGATTTAGATTGAGTGTAGGTTATTGTTACTGATAAGAATAATTTTATCATCGTTCTCATCATCAACCTACGGCAGTCCACTGCTGGACATAGGCCTCTCCAATTGCACGCCATTCGTCTCGGTTCTCGGCCATTTTCATCCAGCTGATACCAGCCACCCGGCGAAGATAATCGCTCCACCTAGCCTGAGGGCGCCTACCTTACGTTTGCCGATTCGCGGTCTCCACTCAGGAACACGTCTACCCCAACGGTCATCAGTTCTACAGCTACTATGGGAGGCTTCCGGCGACTGGGACCGCAATTAACTAGGACCGCGGTCCCAGTAGCCGGAAGCCTCACTATGGCCGGCGCATTGCCACTTTAGCTTGCTTATTCTGTGTTTAGGGTATGTCGCCCCTAAAAGGTCAATTTGGTCCCAAGAAAAGCTCATCGAAAAAGCGAAAACATCGTATGAAAGAAAATCCTCTGGTTGATTTGTCTATGAATTCGAAGTGACACGAATGACGATGATGATCATGAAAATAATATGTAGGCATGTTTATTCTCCAAACAATTTAGTGCTTTTTACTCGTTCATTATTGTTTCAGACTTCCGCTGATAGTTAAATCTTTATTCGCATTCTTGGCAGGCAAATTAACTATTTCTATCAACTTTAAATGATCTGGAGACTACACAAAAACAATTTTCTATACTTTGTCACCCACACAATAATGTTCAGGGTTCGAAAGATCCACAGTTAAACCAACATTGTGAAGAATTCGACGCTCCTCTCTTGGTTCTTATAACCTCCAGACTACAACTTTTTATTGTTATAATCTGCTTTTTGTATTTATTTAAGGAAAATGAAATAATGTTGGCAAGTGATGAAGCGAGTGCGTGAAGATCACGGAGGTGAAGATAAATGGTACGTCCATCATTTGCAGTACCTACGAAACGTGTATTTTGATCAATTTAACACTGCCAAGAAGTTTTTAACCAAATGAGGTTTTATTGCTGCAAAGACGGTTTTAACAAATTCTGAGTATCGTACGACATTTCTGTTGGTCGTGGGCACATATGTAACGTGTTCCGTGTGAGCCTTTTATCAGAAACAAGTTTGGAAAGTTAATTCCGGTCGACGAACCCAAGAAGCATTCTCCTATCGGCGTGTCGCGTCGAACTGGCGGGTCTTGCTCCTCGACCGATTCAAATTAATTTAATTTTCGAACTGAATATCACACGTGTTTGTTATGCAATCTGTTTTTATTATACATTTTTTCTATTTTAAAAACTTTTCATCGCAAATGTATTTTTTATTTTATTTTCAGATTTCACTAATTTAATTGAATGAGTGCTTATTATTATAATGATGTCTGCGGTTTCTCTGACGTTAGACTTCTAGAGATAAAAATAAAACAAGTTTCCTTTGAAAATAAAAATAACTGCAGAAACAAGAAAGTACTTATCAATAAATTATTTACACGATAAATTCACATGAATCGATGAGTTTTTTTTTTTTAAATACCTTGATATTAAAACTTTAAAACAAATAAAAAATGTATGCAAAATTATAAGCAGTTTTATGGTTACTAAAATAATTCCTAGGTAGATAGGTAATTCCTGATTTTTTTTTTTTATATCCACATACACCGCAAGCCTAAGAAACGCTGGCGTGACGATTTAGACTCGTTTCCAACGGATTGGACGGAGAAGGCACAGGACAAAGAAAAGTGGAAAAATATGGGGGAGACTTTTGCCCAGTAGTGGCACAGTATTAGTTAACGGAAAAAAAAAAACACAAACTTTGCAACCTTTCTGAAACCAGCTTTAAAGGGGCAACTAAAATGGTTATGTCAACAATCTAGTGCTAGTCTATTTCCCCCACCAAGCAGCAGTAAGCGTCACAGAATACAATATTTACATCCTACACGCAGTAGAAAGACGTAGTATGCCTACGTAGGTATATTATGCCACAGTATAAACAATAGTAAACTGAGCATACGAACATGGAAGTCGTGACGTATTTAAAGTTGGGTAAAGCGAGCAGCTGGCTGTAGGCTGGTGCCAAATTTTAGTAAACTATAGTTATTTTTGCTGTCGTAAACATGGATTTTATGAGTCTAGACCACCTTTTTTCCCATTTATATGCGTTATTTACAACTTAACAAATAGAGACGCTACGTATGTATTTGTTTTCCGTACACAGATTTGGCACAAACTTGGTCGCTGATTAATAAAAATGGCCTTTCAAATAATTTAACACGTCTACAACTAAATTTTTCTGATTCTACTCGTAGTGCTATGTTCATACAAGAATATTAATTGTAGCCATCCATCTAAATATATAATGGCACTCAATACTAAAAATCACAAAGCACTCTCAGATGAAAATAATTATATTAATTACTGTCTCGTGCTACGGACAATTGGCCGGTTCCCCTTACAATGGCGCCCATACCAAATGCATTCCATGTATGATGCCAATTGATTCTTCGACGTATGTATCTCACAAGACGATCTTCAATCAATTCAGTTAGCCATTGTCACTTCCTTCATCAAATGTCCCGTGCATATTCAATTGAAAAAAAAAAATTCTGTGGTTCTAAATTTCAAATTAATGTGACGTTTGAACATAATGGCCGATTGGCGGCGATATTGATGAGGTGTTTTTGTTTGTTTTAATTTTTAAAATTAATTACGAATCAGTTGAGTGTAAAATTTTAAATTAAATACGACTGTAGGAACTTTCATAAGATTAACGATGTTTAATTTTACCAATTTTTTACAAAAATGGAATTAATTAAAGTACAAAAGAACCTTAAAAATACAGCAGAAGTGAATTAACCTGAAAGTTTTATTTAATAGTTCATTCGATGATATTCCGGTAATTTTCTCTCGTTATGGATAAACAGTATTCATTACAAAGAGCCACTTAAAGATTCAAGAGATTGAGCGGTAAATGAGTTTTTAAATTCCGGACTAATAGTGGAAAATTTAAAAACATTGTGTTCCAATTTTGAATAATTCACAGAAGCCAATTTAGTGTTTCACCGTTGTGTTCTCAATTACATTTTATGCTCCTGTTTATTCGCATGATTTTTTTTGCGAATAGTGAGTGGTTTATGAAGATTTCTTTTGGTTGTACAGTGATGCTGCACCAGTTTTAGTGAAATAGAGACAAGTTCTTTTAAAATGAGTCCATTAGCTACGTTCAGGAAAACTAACAGACAGATGTAAGTAATCATTTTAAAGGTTTTATTTGTCAACAAAAAAGATTCATTGTTTTTGCTCGGTGTTGCCTACACACTTACCTAATTTTTTTTTTGTTGGTAATAGTGAGTCCACACGATTCAGACTTTCATACAGACTTCTATAGAATTTTGTCTGTGCGACTTTTTATCACACCGACATTTGTCTGTACTGCTTAGTTGCACAGACAAAATTCTATAGAAGTCTGTATGAAAGTCTGTAGTCTGTATGAAAGTCTGTATCGTGTGGACCCACCATAACAACCGAGGGCCAGCGTGCATCAATGAGATAAATTCAATATTTTAATTTGTCTCGAAATATATGTTTTTACTTATACCTATAGTGAATAACTCAGGGTTTGATGTCTACCACTGAAACTCAAAAATGAAAATGTCTAAATAAACTTAAGTCACAGGTGTTAATGTACTGCACCTACCTACTGCTTGAATTGGGATTTAGAGCTTATAGTCAATTTTAATTAAATACATACCTAAAATCTCTATGGTATAGTCAGCGTCAAAAATAAAAAGACAAAAAGTTTGTTTAAAATTATCAAAACAAGTAAGAAAATAGACATACTTATTTAATTACACATCTCTCGTCTGTTTGTCCTTTTATTTTTGACGTTGAAAATACCTACTACTTAATGTATAATTTTAATTATTCCTGCAAGCGTTAATGTGCATAAAATATTCAATTAAGTATCAGCCGTTTAAACATTAAACCCATCTATAATTTTATTGAATTTGTTGTATAACACAGCTCAAAAGAATTTCACCTTGAGTCGCGAAAGCTGTGTGCAGAAACATTTTGTGACCCGACACATACCCGCTGTCATTAAGTCACACCATCTTATTAATTTGACACACAATAATAATCCTTATTTGCAAAGAAACAAGACTTTCAATTGTGTATAGGTATTTCGAGTATCGTAAAACCTGGGTTTTCGATGGTACGCAAACAATATGTCGACAGTTGGTAGTGAATACATATTAAGTAGTGATGATAATGTTAGCAGAAAAACCTACTAGCAAATTCGGTAATATTAACGTTAAAAACAAAGAAAAAGTAAAAAAAAAAAAAAAAAGCATAGACAGCCGCGAATGTTTCCACTGCTGGGCTGGCACACTGGTCTCCTCTCCGTGAAAGGGACTTACGGCTAAGGTACAGACGCCAGCACATCAAGCTACCCGAAACTGTCAGATTTTCCCAATCATCTTTGAACCTTAATACTTTAGCGATAAAGTTGAAAATCTATTAAAGAAATTTGACAGATTGTAGTAGCTTGATGTGCTGGCGTCTGTATTTTCTTGAATAAATCTACGGTGATCAATAAAGTTGCAGAGAAACGGTAGAAGAAGCGTTGGCAGACCAATGGCCAGGTGGGTGGACGACCTACAGAAGACCACGGGGAAGATCGTGGAGAAGTCGGGAAAACCGTAAATGAACGCCTCAATATTATTGCAGTGGTGGAACCGGCACCCTCACTGCGTTACACACCATCAAACACAATTTGAATCATTTTGAAGGATATTGTTAATCCATTGCTTCATGTGTTCGAAAAATTTGTCTGCTCAACAACGTAAATAACGCATTGAATGTTGTTGAACTGTCTAAATGAAAGCCAATGCTACTGATAGTGTGTTACGCAATCAGCCCGCTGAACGAGACTCGCACAGAACAGGGAAACATGGCTCAAAAGGGAGGAGGCCTATACTCAGCATTGGTACAGACGCCAGCACATCAAGCTACCCGAAACTGTCAAATTTTCCCAATCAACTTTGCACCCAATGCTTTACGAATAGGAATAAAGTTGAAAATCCATTCAAGAAATTTGACAGATAAATTGTAGTAGCTTGATGTGCTGGCGTCTGTACAAAGTGGCCAATGATGATGATGAATCAATAACGATTATGGGATTAAAGTAATTAAAGCATGCATCAGCGTCGGTAAAACACCCACTGGTAAATCATTCTATTAATAACTTAACCGATAGTAGTTAAGCAATTTATTGTTAACGTAACGTAGGAAAGTCTGACAACCAGTACAACCAGTCTTACCAAGGGGTATCTTATTACCCAGTAACTGATGGGTTGTGGAGGTCAGATAGGCAGTCGCTCCATGTAAAATACTGATATTCAGCTGCATCCGGTTAGACTGGAAGCCGACTACAACATAGTTGGGAAAAGGCTAGGCAGGTGGTGGTGGTGGTGGTGGTGAAAACGTAGGCATAGAATAATCAGCCTATAATGTTTCCACTGTTGGGACACAGGGCTCTTCTCTTGGAGAGGAAGTGGGCTATAATCTACCACGCGGGCCCAGAGCGGGTCGGTAAATGTCACATGTCTTCGAATTTGGTTTTGGTTCTAGAACATGCCGATTTCCTCACGATGTTTTCCTTCACTGTTTTGAGAGCAGTGGTTATGAAACCATACGCACAAAGTAAGGGTGCGTTTCCACAGAAGCGGAGCTGTGCGGAGCGGAGTGGAGACGTGTAGGAATAGTCCAATCACAGACGAGACGAGTGACGCGATGAGGATTTCAACCATTGTGATTAGTCGATTCCTGCACGTCTCTGCTCCGCTTCGCCCAGCTCCGCTTCTGTGGAAACGCACCCTAAAGCGCCTGTCTGTGTGCGAGCCCACGACTTACAACTCGTAAGTCGGGGCCGTTAAGAATGTATAATTTTTATAATTTATCAATTATACTGAAGGTAACTAGCTGTATTAATTACTTAGTCAATAAGTGTCGGTAGCCGTTAGTGACTAAAAAGGTATAGGTAATATAAATGCAATGTTTAAATATCCTTCAATAATATTACCGTCAGTATAACTTGACAAAAATGGAAGTTTGCAACACTGTTATTAGATTTAAAGTGGATTTAAAAGATAGTATCCTATTAGTATAACATTACATTTTTTTTACTATTAAATAAAGGCTTTATTAGACATAAAACGTAAACAACGTAAACAGAATGACTTCATCAGTGGGTACTCAGTGCCAATTTCACCAATGAAACTGCAGTGCGATTCTGTAACCATCTCACCGTGAAAACTTGGGTGAAGTGAGCGTGGACTGAGCTGTCAGTGTCATCTCACCTGATACTGGGGATTGACCAAGCATACCTACAATTACAATCATAATCGAGATTTTAATAATATTTTTTATGCTAATTCTATTGATCATTTTGTATAATTTCAAAGCTAGTATTTTAGTTGTCAAAGCATTACTATTTTGTGGGGTTTTAATGTAAGAAAAAACAGACTAGTCCGTATATAAGGACTAGTCCTTATATTATAAGGTTTAGTCTGGGAAAACAAAAAACAAAATTGATATTCTGACTAAGTTTCTGTTTTGCTGTTATATTTTATTTTAAAACCCCGCAAAATACTAATGTTTTGACAACTATAATACTAGCTTTGTTAATAAATAAATTATATAAAATAATCAATAGAATTAGCATAAAAAATATTATTACAATCTCCATTATGATTGTAAATGTTTGCTTAGTCAATCCCTAGCATCAGTGGGATGACACTGACAGCTCACTCCACGCAAGTTTTCACGGTGAGATTTTTACAGAATCGACCGGGTGGACGCGATTAGCAAATCTGAACTGCGTTTAAGAACTGTCAGTGTCAAAATCCCCCCACAGTGATGACATTGACAGTTCTTGAATTCGGTTGGGTTGTTCTGATCGCGTCCAGGTTCATTTGTAAAATCCGCTCTTAGTCACTTCGAGGAACTTAGTATGTTTACACTAAAAAGGAAGGAATAATTTTGAGAGTGGGTACCTAAGTATTTGTTGTAGTTATTTAAATATTTTACCGCCTTGAATAACGTTTACTGTACGTGTATAAAACTCAATAGAATTTAAAAACAATTTAACCTGATTATTTAAAATAAACATTCAGTCAAGCATAAATCAAGCGAAGTGTGCAAAACCTTATCTGAACATCGGCCTCCTTTCCTCACGTGGAATATGTGTTAATCTAACTAATTAGGCAACACCTACATACAAGCTAAAATTAACTTTAAAAACTCTACAACTGAAGCTATTTTCGTAAAGCATAAAAGTAAAATGTTTACTTTTGTCGGAAATATCTTCGAAGTGGGTTTAGTTTTAAAATCGTTTAATGATATGTAATTGGGAAATGTAGGGAAGTTGAATTGAGTGTGCAATGAGTATCTATTTCTAAATAATCTGCAGCTTAGTCTAGATCCATTTTAATCTACAGCCTATCTATTCTGTAAATATCTCACCGTGAAAACAAAGGTGAAGTGAGCGTGAAGGGAGTCGTCAATAGTGTCAATCCCTAGCCCCGGCAAGACTCACTCTAAGCTCACTTCACCTTAGTTATCACGATGAGATTTTTCCAGAATCGACCGGCTGTATCCTCTTTTCGTAACATTTTGGATAAAGTTACGAAAATAGGATGGATAAGTAATAAGTAGGTAGGTATGAATGTTTTAGGGGTTCCCACAAAGCTCATAGAATTAGAAAAATTATCGAATAATTATCGCATATTAGTCACACTCACAAACACAACGCCACAAAATCAGCTAGCTAGTTGAGAAACAGCTGATACCTATTTTAATGATTTCATCTGTCTTTACAACATTTCAGTGCAAAATCAAGTCAACCAATGGTTTTAATTAATTACTCACTTTACTCAGTCTTCAACGCAAGTAGGTCGGAACACCAAAAAGCCCTCGTTACACCAACCTTGTTCCATTTAAAAAAAAGAATGTTTGATTTTTCTTTTTCAATGTTTATTTTGCCCCAGTGAGCCTGTTTACGATCGAAAAACTGGCTGAATAAATGTTTGAGCGCGTTTTCATTAAAAAATTTTGAATCCACGTTGTCAGATAGTGAGATAGAAGAGATTTTGCGTAATGAAAAGGTTTCAAGTTCATTTTACAAACATCAGCTGTCTATTCCAGAATATTTCTCATTATTTTCAGTTCTGAAAGCAAAAACCTGTTCCTTTCAGTTATTTGTCCCAGAAGTGACATAACAAAGGAGAGTTCAAAATATTTACCGTAGTTGTGGGAGCTTCCCTGTTTTTATCTATCCCAAAAGACATTTTTGTTAAGTTTAGAACTGAATACGTAAATCGGATTTTTTTTCATACCTAGATCCTGTAGAGCTACGGTTTCTTGGGTAAATAAAATCTGGATGAAAGATAAAAGGCTACAAAAATAACGCTAGATAATGCTTAGAATATAAATTCATTCCACACGATTTTTCCATTGATTTTCTATAACTGAGTACCTACCTACCAACATAAATGACAAAATACAGCATCATTTGTCATATTTACCAAGCATAGCATTGACATGACAAAGCATAGCAATCATTTCAAAACAGCGTGATTTAAAATATGAAATACGTTTGTGTCCGTGCGATCGACACGATATAATAATGGGCCACAAATGTTAGTTCGTAAATAGACGACCCAAATCCCGAATGATTCCGAGTGCACGGCTGGACTGCAGAATGTAGTCATCTGTTCCACGACACGAAATAGACAAATTGTCAAGATGGAGGGACTATTTGTGGTGAAGTGTTTTTTTTTTTTAATTGTGAAAGCACGTTAAGCCGTTGGTCCCGGCTGTCATTCGTAGATCTTTGAAAGTCGTTACGGGTCGTCAGTAGCCCGAAAGTCTGACAACCAGTCTTACCTAGGGGTATCGTATTACCCAGTAACTGGGTTGTGGAGGTCAGATAGGCAGTCGCTCCATGTAAAATACTGGTATTCAGCTGCATCCGGTTAGACTGGAAGCCGACCCCAACATAGTTGGGAAAAGGCTAGGCAGATGATGATGATGCTTGAATATTATTTTAGGGCCTTCTAAACTCTGGTTGCAATTTTAGCTCTCATTGCAATCTGAGGGGCAATTCCCGTATTTTAAGAACGTTAGTATTCTTACAAAAGAAAACAAGTCTAGGCTTTCAAAAATTGGCATTCTATTGTTGCCATCCGCTCAATACACGTTTAGACCACTTTGTCTGACTTTGGCAGTTAGCCGGAATAACTAAGCTGAGAACAAAATTCGAATGCAGGCACAGACAATTTAAAAATAATAAACAAAACAAGTCCAAAATAAAAAGCTGGTCGGCTTCAAAGTTCACGGCCGCCATTTGTTTTTTAAAAGTACAATCTCCGATGTACTTGGAACAAATTAAAACACGACTAATGGTGCCATAAACAATTTCTAAATTGCTCGTTGAACGTTTAATACATCATTTGTTGGAGTACCGTCCTTAATTTGTGCATTAATTAATTCTGCACCAGTTTCCAGCAGAGCTATTTGCATGAATATTTTAATGTAAATGAAAAACTGAAATTCTTGTTATTGTTTCAGATCATCAGAAATGATCCACGTTGACGAAACGGATCCGGTTGGAGGTAATATTTCATTTAAGTACTTCTTTTTATTGTTTTTTAAATACTTTAAGGCTGAGCAGACACGATAATGGCCATTTCAACTGAAAAACACATCACGAATAACGGATTTGAACGCCGAAAGTATGACGACACAAAGATTCGGTCTGCTGATTCATTGTATTCTTAACTTGTTCGCAAATACGATAATTAACACGTATAGGGTGATATCGATTAGTATTTTGTACTTAAATTTTATTATTTGGTGTTTAAAGAGATACTTACATGAAAGTTTCGAACGTTTGACGTACGTTTAATAATGGTCTGTAATGGCCAACTTGTACTCAGTCCTTCCTTGTGTGAACAGCACCCACCCTAGTTGCGTAACACATCAATATTATCATTTTGAAGGATATTGCTAATCCATCGCTTCACATGTTAGAAAAATGTGTCTGCTCAACAACGTAAATAACGCATTGAATGTTGTTGAACTGACAAAATGAATGGTTTTGCTACTGTTATAGTATTTTTAGCAATTAGGTACCTCGGCCAGGCCGTATATTGGTAAATAAAGTAGGTTCACTCTTATAATAGTTCTGACCTCCCACAAAATTACTAAGTGAGAACTAAACATTACCTCACTAAAGTCAGCGTAAAATAAAAATCGCAAAAATACTATGTCAACATCAATTAAGTACTCTTAGCACTTAACGCGCATTCTATTAATTCCTCAGATCTAGGTTAAATCTAATGTTGATTATCGTTACGAGTAGTTAGCTAAACTGACGGCAGAATAAAAATAAAGTAAACAAACACAATATTTGGCAGGCGAATGGAATCCGTCTTTATTTTAGACTGGGCCGAATATTTGGAATCGTGCGCTCGATGACAGTACCTTCAGTCGTCATGTATGTCGGTAATACATACAGACGAGTCGTGGAGGCAATTCTGTCGCTCTTATGACGATTATTGACGGTCATTACGTCAGATAGATAGTTCTTCTTTTCGTACCGACTGTACTTTGTTTCTACATTGGGACTTAAACAATAAAATACATTTAAAACGAGGCCTTTCTAAATTAAATGGCAAAACTTCTCAGACGTGATGGATAGGTATCGGTATTAAATTAAATACTTAGTAATAAATCAACAAAAACTTTTTTTTATTATGTACGAATAGGTAGATAGCCCTTTCTTTTTGGACCCAGCCAGCCATTCCAGGACCAGTAATTTTATATGTGTTGCAGCCATAGAGAATAGTCTTTGGTTGCAGCTGAATACCAGTATTTTACATGGGGCGACTGCCTATCTGACCTCCACAGCCCATATAGGTACTAGGTAATACGATACCCCTTGGTACGACTTGTTGACAGACTTTCGGGCTTCTTCGGTCAAAGATCCCCGTATGATGACAGCCGGGCCCAACGGCTTAATTAACGTGCTTTCCGAGGCGTGGAGGGGTCTCAATGTATGTAGGTATGAAAAGATGGTCACCTATCCACGGAGCACTGTTAACATTAACACTCGTGGTGAGGCGTGCAAATAGCCTGCACCTTTAGGAAGGTTTGAGAAAAAAGTGTAATGGCGGACCTCAAAATGAAGCCAATTTCCCTATTGATGAATCCTCGAGAAACCAGTACCAAAAAATTATTAGCAGCAAAACATGCCTAACCTTGACAATCCAGAGATCCCACTCGGACCCAGGGAGATGGGAAAATACCTCGTTCATGCGGGCTTGTAGGTACCTATAGACTGCCGGCCGGCGAGCAAAATCTTCTTAAATCCACCCGAGGAATGGTTAAAGCTCCAAAAATCAACGCTGCACTATAAGTTCTTAATGAAGCACAGATGCAGGTCCATTTATTTTATTTTATTAAATTCAAACTAAGTATCCTCTCAAAAAAACTCAAAATACTGCCTCTTCGGTTTAGAGTTTGCACATGCTACTGATGAGCATGAGGTTTCCAAGACGAGCAAAGTGTTATTGGGTTTTTCCTGAGGAATTTCTCAGTCGCAGACCGGAGTCTGGATTAACTGTGCCCGCATGGTGGCAATCGGCTCGCGCCCTTTTAAATAGGACTTAAAACATGACTGCCGAAATGTGGGTGAAAATACACCTCTGCCGAACCCTTTCGGGGATCACAGACGAGGTGTTATGCTATGCCAATTCAATCAAACATTCCTAAAAATACAGATTGCAGCCATTCCAAGCATTTCTGAACCTCAGTCACAAGAGCGTCCGGAATTCCGAATCGGATATGACGGTATCCGACGGCCAGTTGTCAGGTTCAATTCTTGAGTCCTATGCACAAAACAACGACCAACAGCCCTAGGCATCCAGGCAAAGTACATACCACAAGCTTTAATCATAAAGCATTCTTTGTGTGACGCATACGTCCTGGAGATGTAAACTTTTTTTTTTACTTGAAAAGGCAATGTGGTCTGTTAGCTTGTTTTAAGAACTTATATGTTTATTTGACTAACTGTATGTTTGAAAACTTCTTTAAATGTTCTCACAATGTTTGTTTAAGTAAATCGTGTCTTGTTTCACAAGGAAGCAGCGAAGGTACATAGGTCCTGTTTTCTTATTTGGCGTTCAAAAAGTGCTGATTCCTTGATGATTCAGAATGAGCACTTTTTGAAGGAATTTCTTTTAATTAAGTTCACATTCCTACGTGCTATTCCGTACCTAATTGAAATAGTTGGCTTTTATCCGCTCCGATGTCGAGAAATGTAAAGGTCGGTAACGATAGAAAATATAGTTAAAAAAAACTGAAAAAACACACTTTAATAGCAAATCGAACTAAAAATCAGAAAATAACTAGTAGTTTAAAATTCTAAAATAAAAATAAACTTATGAAAAGAAAATTAATTTCATTGTAAAAAAAACGTGGGGTTATAAAAGGAGGGTTCCGTTTTTCCCTTCGGGTACGGAACCCTAAAAATGGTAGTGGTGTACTCATTACATATTTATATGTATATTCTCAAAAGTCATGTCTCCTATCATAAATGTAGTCTCCACAAATCTACTCGTACTCACACTGCAAATGCATAAGTTTCATAGAGAATATAACCACTAGAGAGCGTATGGGCCGATTTCTTCGAAGCACACGACTCACTACTGCGGGCCGGGGGATGAGGAAGAACGCGCGGCTGCAATTGGTCAGTTCAAGGTCAAGTTGCATCGTTAGGGCTGCTTTACTTCATTACGAGAAAATAGTCGATATCGATAAAATGGACGTTAACATTATAATAAATACTAAATCAAAATCATAGAAATAATATTTAATCAAAATCAATCAATTACAAAAAAAAATCCCGGAAATGGACTGATCGGCCCCGGTCGGGGACAAAAAGAACTAAAAAATCCCGGATAATACAAAAAAAAAAAAACCGACGAACTGAAAACCGAGGAGGTTCTCAGTTCATCGGTATTTCTTTTTTGAAGTCGGTTAATAGTAGATAGTTATTTTATTAAAGTATGTGAATTGAATAAAAAATGTATTCATTTTATTTTTCTCGATATCTACTTTCAGCTATTAAAAATAACAGCACTATTTTTTACGATAAACATACAAAAGGAAAGAAAGGGATAGAAGCATTAGAATTGTCTAATACAAGAACGAGACTTTTCCAAAAGACATCAACGCGCGACTCAAAAAGTGTGCTCGTTTACCCAGCCACCATTTTAAATAGACCCCTGCAGTGGCTTATAATCTGATTAAATCAATGTAATGTTTATGTACCGATGAAAAGTTATGTCATCCTTTTTGTAACTAGATGTCTAAGAATGTTTCCCACACCACTTCACCGCGCATGAAGGCATTTTGATGCGTTATAATTGCATAAACGTTATAAAAAAAATATATTAATTTAGCGTGCACGCAGGTCTAACACTTGGACACAACTAAAATTGCTACTAGTACCGTAGCCTATACATAGGCGACAAAATACTAATAGTTTTCGTGCGTCGGGGCACTGTATACGCAGTCAAGTGGTTATAATAGTCTTTGATAAGTTTGATGACAATTTTATTGTGAAAGGTGAATGACATTGAAGACGAAAACACAATTTCACTTTATCGAATTTTTCAGGCAGTAAAATACATTTCAAACGAGGCCCTTTTAAATTAAATGGCAAAACTTCACAGACCTGATGGCTAGGTATCGGTATTCAAGTAAATACTTATTTAGTAATAATACAACGCAAAAACTTTTCATCATTCATCTACATAGACTTTTCCCAACTTGGGGTCAGCTTCCAGTCTAACCGGATGCAGCTGAATACCACTACCAGTAGTATTTTAAATGGAGCGACTGCCTTTCTGACCTCCACAACCCAGTTACGGGCTAACACGATACCCTTTGGTAAGACTGGTTCTCAGACTTGTGCTTCTGCCTACCTGTAACGACTGTCAAAGATCTAATTTTAAGAGTGACAGACGGGACCAACCTACCACCAGTTTTGATAGATATATTCATCACTAAATCAAAATTAAAAAAAGATAGGTATGACCACAAAATACCACACACCTGATTTTCCGCAATGTAGTCGTCATACAACGTGTAACGTTAAATGCGCAAAACCTGAAAATAGTTTGATCAGAATAACGAGCAGAATTAATTGAACGACTTTTTAATATAGGTCATATTTTTCAAATTATCTTCATTAAAAACGTTGCAGTGTCTATTTATTAATAGGTCAAGCAAGCCAATGTCAGCGCGGCGCAGCGGCCTGGTGACGACTCCTCCCTCGGTAAAGCGTCGTCGCAGACGCAAGAAACAATCAGAATTGCCAGTAAAACTAAAACAGCATATAAAACCTTTACAATTTTTTAATGAATTATTTTCTGAAATAGGTCAATTGAATTAAAAATCAGTTGGGGTATCTGAGGTTTTGCGCATTTAACGTTACACGTTGTATATTTATTAACACATTGAATTTATAAAACACAATTGATTTAATTTTAAATTTCATTTTCCTTTACCTAACAATATAATTGTATGGAAATAAATTCATAATGCGGCCGTACATGGCGGAAACAATTGAATTTTTCAACGTCGTGAAATGATTACCCAATATCATGAAAGATGAGGCAGAAATATAGGAAAAAGAAATGTAGGTGAACTGTCTACTTAAGTTCATCAAAAAGGAAATAAAACTAGTGAAATGGCTGTGTAAAATCCAGGCGGACGGAGACGTACGGCTGGATTTTACACAATTTAGTGTAATAGTGTGTTACGCAATTAGGGTGCAGCACCCTAATTGCGTAACACACTATTACTCTCAATTTGTATCATTTTGAAGCATATTGCTAATCCATTGCTCCATATGTTCGAAAAGTGTGCCTGTTCAGCAACTAAATAACGCAATGAATGTTGTTGAACTGTCAAAATGAAACCCATTGCTACTGATAGTGTGTTACGCAATTACCCTGCAGGTCATAAACGCACGCCGGTTGCGAGCACTATGCACCCGACCTTTCTGGAGAACATCACCAATAAGGTCACTCACTATATGTCCTCCTAGGTCGTCCCCTTCCGGCGCTTCCACTATTCTCTGCCTTGTAATTAACTTAAACCCTTTTTTTAAGTACATAATATGCATTTCAAATACATACAGACAGACTGGCCTATTTTAATAACAAAACGCTACATCGATTTCGCTATTAATAATTGTAAAACAATGCCAGGCAAAAGGCAGATACTAAATCTATTTTAATAGCAGAATTCGCGATTCGGTGTAATTTATAACTGAGAGCGAGACAGTTTTTTATAACGGTATAATTTAAACGCCTTTTTTTTTCTATCGTTAGATGTAATAGAGCCTGGGGTGGCGTTATTACCGACACAAAAAAACTGGCCAATGTAGGTATTAAGTGAGGTAGATGACCTGCCATATCGACTGGAAACTGGCACTACAGAAAAATTGCGCGTGCAGCATGGCAGCATCTTACACGTCAGAGAAACGAAACTTCTTAAAAAATAAAGAATAGGTAAGATGGATTTAGTGTGAGAGACAGAGAGTTATATCTTTCTTCTCTCTTATGTAACGAAATGTGCCAAGACGTGACACGTCCTTGAAATTTCACTCTCAATTCATCACCATCATCTGCCTAGCCTTTTTCCAACTATGGTGGGGTCCCAACTCTGGAAGCCGACCCCAACATATTTGGGAAAAGGATAGACTCTTTAATTCTGTTTAAAAAAAAACCGGTCAAAAACTAGTAGGACTCCCGCACCGAGGGTTCCGTACCATCACATATTAAATTTTAATCGGCGAGGCCTATTATTCGTCAGTAAATTTTAATACTGCGGTGTAGAATATTGCAGTTTTAGGTCAGCGCCATCTCTTGACCGATAGTGGAACTAATGTAATGTTTGTGGATGATTTCTGAAAAAGTGTGCTATTTAGAGGCATCGTTTTATTTTGCCTGTAATCTTTACATAAACTTCTATCACATAGAATAATTTCAGATATTTCTCTATGCAAACTTCGGAGATAAGGGGGAACGGTATTTTTTTTTACATTTTTCATCAAAATTCGAAAACTATGCAACCTAAAAAAAAATTAAAATGTTTGAGAAAGTGCAAACAGCGCTCTTTCATATTATACCCCACGCCGCCCTAGTAGCCCCACTTCGAATTTTTAAGACCCCTTTCAGTCCCTGTTGCAAAAAAAATATATACATTTTATTTTTTCTTAATTGCAAAATAGTTGGGCAAACGTCATCTAAAACCATTCCAAATTTCAAGTTGATAGCATTAGTAGTTCTTGATATATCCAGCTGTGACAGACGGACAGACCGAACGAGTGTACTTCTTGGTCTGTCTTTTTTAACATTTCGGTACGGAACCCTAAAAAAAATGATTCGCGGTGAGTCATAGCACAAATAATTACGATAATATACCGTGGCGGTAGTATAATACTATTTGGGTTACTAATAAAACACTATGATATGTATAGGAACACGTGCCAATCAGTAGCCAAGTATCCAACCGGATGATGTTAGGCAGAAGGTCGACAGATCTTTGCCCGTTCGGCGCCCGCGCGCCCATTCATAACCTTCTTATTTTTAAAACTAAAACGACGCAATACTGCTGATAATTATTATGTTTTTTAACTGTCATTGGTGTCGTTTCTTTTGTTCACAAACTAAACTAAATTTAAGTTCAGCGCATCTTTTTCTTTCTATTTCATTAAGAAAAGGACAGAAGATAAATATTAGTTTAGTCCTGTCAAATTCAGATAATTCATAGACAAGTTTAGACGTCATTAAAAAATTGACTACTAAAAATACGCTTACGTCAGGCGCTGACTAATTTGACAGGACTAAACTAAAGTTTATCTTCTGTCCTTTTTTTAATTAAATAGAAAGGAAAATATGCACTGAACTTAAATTTAGTTTAGCTTGTGAACAAAGGAATCGGCGCCATTGTTGATAATTATTATGTTTTTTAACTGTCACTGCCTCATTGGGCTACGATGTCGCATGTTGAATGAATTGAATTTGGGAATTGGATTGAATTGAATTGAATTCTTAATTCCAATTAGCTGGAAGCTGGAAGATCAATGAATTCCGAATTAGGAAACCACAATAAACAAAAATAGACCTAGTTTTTTGCCTTACCAAAAACAATTTCATTTATGGCAAACCTATAAAACATCGGCTTCGTTTATGGTAGCCATTAACTTTAAACCCTAGGAAAACACAGTTCAGTCTCTTATTTACTACAACAAGTAGCATAAGCAAAGCATAATGCCTGTATAAAAATCAAGAGTAGAACGAAAGAAGAATCTATATTGTTCCCACCGCTGGGACATAGGCTTCCTCTTTGTGAGAGGGAGTGGACCGCAATCCACCACGCGAGCCCAGTGCGGGTTGGTATTTTATGGTGCTAGTACATGCTGGTTTCCTCGCGATGTTTTCCTTTACTTCAGAAAGCCATATACATTAAAGGTATGTAAGGATCACAGCAAGTGGCGTTCTGTAGTTCTCTCTACCTACCCTCATGGGAAGAAGGCGTGAGTTGTATGTATTTAACTGGAGTTATATTATTAGGCCATGCAGTCCGCCAATGCAATTCGTTGCATAAATAAATATAATCCATGTAGATCTGCCTGTATAAAATCGATGACTAATCAACTGCTTGCTGTGAAGGTGGATTCACGCGTCATAGGCGTCTGTGGTGCGTTCACCCCGTGCACTGTCCAACGTAGTAAGGTTGGTTAGTACTATTGTGTGCCTACTATTAATATTACTACTGGGGCGGATTTGGGACGGCTGCAGTGGCAAGAAATTGCACGTTTTTAATGATTGTGCAAAATAATACCCGGTCCTTATTATTTAAATACTTTTTGTTAATGATTATTTATTTGAATACCTAAAGTATCCTCTAAAAATATAATAAAAAATAATAATATTATTTTAAATTTTAAGCTAATTCGGCAGCTGTACGAAATTACATACGTAAAGTCGGCGTGAGTATAAGTATATGTATTTATAAACATCATGTTACCTAGAAATTTTGTATTTTCCCATGGCGGAAAATACAAAATTACTAGGTACAATAATGTTTAAACTGAAACCAACAAAATTAAACTTGTTAATTGGCAGCAAAACTATAAATTAACCAGCCTATCCAAACAGAGCCTCCGAAACTTTACTAAATAACAAAATGAACATACAAAATTAGGTTGATTACCAATTTACCATTGAAAATTAACTAAACAAGCCAAACTCATGGCGGATACAAAAATATGTAAACAAGATACAGCAAAACCGTTGAACACATGTTGGTCAGCTAAACAATAGACAGACACTCCAAAAATCGCAATGTTGTGCTCGACACACGTTTTTTACATCTTGACTTGCTGCCAAAAAGATGCATGACGCATACTTGGGTGCAATCGTAAGTTTATTATTGTTTTTTTTTTTTACTGTCGCTATAGAAGTATCGAGAAAAATAATAAATTAGCCTGACAAATAAATGTGTTGACAACAGCTTTTTTTGCCAATTTTGCTATTTGTAGATGTAATTTATTGGCGCGATGAGACAAATTGCATCGTGATCGTGATTGAGTAATGACGCCGTAAGGTCACACCTAATTTACAGAGTGATTAACTGAGTTACATATATTAGATAGAACCTATGACACTACAGAGATGATTCAGTAATTTTCCTATATAGTATCTTATCTACAGTGTAAAAGTCACTACAATATTTACGGTAGCGTGGATTTCGCTCGCAACGACGATAAAGCCTAGTTGGCGACGCGAGAAGTGCTCGAACCCCGTTTCTCCATATAAAATATTCGTTGACGTGACTGACATAGTAACAGTCAAAGCTAAGGCTAAGCATACAGATTGGCTTGTAGGATAGCTACAAAGACACACACCTGTGTTGGATTTAACGTGATATTTATCTAAACGTATACACTACCTGTAATTCTGTATGTTCTTTATCGCGGTGAGATTAAAATTAGTTCTTTCATTATAACCACTGATAGGAATAGGTAGTGCCTATTTGCCTAAACTTCGAAGAACAGAGACAAGAAACAAAGACTTCCTTAGGACTACATTTTTTCCGGGACATCTGTCCCGAAATTCGGGACAACACTTTTAAATATATTAAAAAAATATGTTATTTGGAATAAGTAATTCGTCTATATTTACCTAAAGTTTGCGACTAGACATAACATTTATAATTTATACATATACAACGTGTAACGTTAAATGCGCAAAACCTCAGACACCCCAACTGATTTTTAATTCAATTGACCTATTTCACAGAGAAAATAAGTCATTGAAAAAATTGTAAAGGTTTTATGTGCTGTTTTAGTTTTACTGGCCATTCTGATCGTTTCTTGCGTCTGCGACGACACTTTGTCGAGAGAGGAGTCGTCACCGGGCCGCCGCGCCGCGCTGTCATTGGCTTGCTTGACATATTAATAAATAGACACGGCAACGTTTTTAATGATTTTTTTTTTAAAATGTGACCTATATTAAAAAGTGGTTCAATTAATTTTGCTCGTTTTGCTGATCAAACTATTTTCAGGTTTTGCGCATTTAACGTTACACGTTGTATTTGTAAATGACATAACTAGTAGTAATTTATAACTCCATAATTATTATTATGGAGTTATAAATTATAAATGTTATGTCTAGTCGCAAACTTTAGGTAAATATAGACCAATTACTTATTCCAAATAACATATTTTTTTGATGTATTTAAAAGTATTGTCCCGAATTTCGGGACAGATGTCCCGGAAAAAATTTAGTCCTAAGGAAGTCTCCGTTTCTTGTCTCTGCTCTTCGAAGTTTAGGCAAATAGGCACTACCTATTCCTATCACTGATTATAACATACGGAGCCAGTTTTATCTGTTCATTAATACAGGGTAAAAAAAGATCCTAATCAGGCTAATTACCGATGCGGAATATCATATCCGCAAGAAAAGTCAATTTCTACATATAATAACGGGCAATAAACTATAGTCCAGAACCAAATAACCAAAGCCAATTTCCCTGTCATTCCATCAAGGAACGGAAGCAAAATGTTAATATCGGTAACAGATTACACATCGTACCATGTCATAATAACAAAAGGGAAACATACAAAGGAGACCACGGCATCGTGTCATCGGTAATTCAGTGTGCTTAGACACGTGTTCTAATCAGATAATAGAAAACGAGTTAAAAAGGTCAGTAGAGCTCGTGAAGTCCACTAGAATACTACTGCTTCAAGTGTTGATTATGCAAGGTGTAACTTAAATAACGCACAACCTCTTAAGGGGTCATTGTACTCATCATTATGAACAACTTTTACTATGGGACCAAACCTGAAATCGCGAAAAAAAAATCAGCTGTTCCCTACATTTATGTTCGCATAACTCGTCAAAATGTAGGGAACAGCTGATTTTTTTTTCGCGATTTCAGGTTTGGTCTCATAGTAAAAGTTGTTCATAATGATGAGTACAATGATCCCTTAAGAGGTTGTGCGTTATTTATGTTACACCTTGTAGATAAGCAATCTGGATTACGGCAGATGATATGTTACGTATCTTTTTACTGGAGCAAGCTTAGCTATCCAACATGCTCGGCAAATAAAAGGGCAGCAAAGAACCAGTAAATCATTGAGGGGCTTGTGGCTAAGTAATAAGATAAGATGGATGGTCTGTGGATGGGTGACCATCTTTACATAACAAGACCCCTCCGTGCCTCGGAAAGCACGTTAAGCTGTTGGTCCCGGCTATCATTTGTAGATCTTTGACAGTCGTTACGGGTCGTCAGAAGCCCGAAAGTCTGACAACCAGTCTTACCAAGGAGTATCGTATTATCCAGTAGCTGGTAGAGGTCTGATAGGTGATCGCTCCATTTTAAATACTGGTATTCCGCTGCATCCGGTTAGACTGGAAGCCGACCCCAACATAGTTGGGAAAAGGCTAGGCAGATGATGATGATGATGAAAGAACCAGTAAATCAATTAGGATAGATCGTGAAATTTAAGGGCGATAGTCTGAGCCTTGGTTGATGTTACATAGCCTTGAACCTTCTAAGCACATATGTATAACATAATCGGCCTATAATGTTCCCACTGCTGGGACGCAGACCTCCTCTCGATGGGAGGGAGTGGGCTGTAATCCACCACGCGGACCCAGTGCGGGTTGTACATGTCAAATGTCTGCGATTTTTTGGTTCTGGGACATGCCTGTTTCCTCGCGATGTTTTCTTTCACCGTTTTGAGAGCAGTGGTGATGTAATAATTTACACAACGTAAAGGGCCTGTTCGGGTTCGAACCCACGACCTACAACTCATAAATCGCGGCCATTACCACTGGGCCACCACTGCTCGCAAAAGTGAAACTCAAACAACAATAAATCATTTTTCAAATAAGCCCTAATATCATCCCCGAGAAACTCCAATGCTTTTGGCAATAAACCAGTCCGTTACTCCGTACTAGTCTTCTGATCCTCACATTTAATTGAATATTTACATATTATTTATTATTACAGAGATCGAGCCACCTTTCCCGTGTCGCGATGTCTCAATCAAAAGAAGTACAGATGTCAACGAATTTTACGAAATGCTCTCCGAGATCGGCAGGTGAGTTTATCAAATGTACGAGTATTACACACTACAATACAGTGTTTATTGAATACATACAATGTGTTTAAACAATGATTATTACGATAAGCTATCGCAATTGTATTTGTTGGACATATCAATTTACATGTAGCAAGTAGAAAGTGTGCAAAACCAACAAAGAGTACCTACTTTACCGTATGAATGTGGGTTGTTGAGGTGGTGACTTTACTTTTTTCGAGTACCTTATTTGTCTGCGATTTTCAAGTAGTAAGGAAACTAAATAAAATGAATTCTACTGGTCTATCGTTTAAATGCCTAAATATAGTGGGCATATTTAGAATTTATCCATTTCATTTGCCAAATTATCTTTACCAAAAGTCGAATTTGTCCAATGTCCATCGCTAAATATTCTAATTGCCTACCTCGTTCTATTAATCATGGCATACATTTCCTAAACACTAAAACACCTTGTTATAAATATGAAACATGGCACATTCACGCGAAGATAATGCCAGTACCGTTCGTAATCGTCTTATAATTAGATCCCACTAAATTTACTGTCGGAATCGATAGTCTAAACGCGTGCACATAAAGGTTCCCTCATTATATGACTCATGATATAACAGGTGGAAACATTAATTCAACCTAAGCTATATAAGATTGAATTAATAGTTTATTAACGAACCTATCGATTTGAATCCGTAGAACTTAATGTATGATGTTCGTTACGCAACATTTCTCCATCTGAAAGGGTTTCGTTTGCCATGGAATTAATCTCACCATTGTAATGGCTTCCTTTATCAAAAGACGTATACGTAATTCATTTTCTCAGATCAGCATTCTAATCTATTAAAGGCACTTTGTCGAGATTGTTCTCTTTCATAAATCTTTGGGATGCTTTTGTATTGTAACTGACATTCAGGCAAATCGGATTGGATTCAATGTCGATCTTTGGATGCTTGGGGAAACTTGAGAAGGATGATAACTATTGTGCTTTATTATTTTTATCTCAACGAAATTTTGAGTTAATTTTACGATTCCCGCCAAATGTAACATTTTTACCTTTTCTATTTCTTCCTCTTCAAGTTTGAAACCGTCCAATTTATTTTTTGCAAATTTTTAAAACGCATTTTAAAACGCTACCATTTTTTTTTCAGAGGCAAATTCGGAACCGTATACCTCTGCCGAGAGAGAAGCACTGGACTGGAGCTAGCAGCCAAGCTGGTTTCCGTTAGCAGACGAGATGAAAGACGGAATGTAGAACGAGAGGTGGATGTGATGAGGAGGCTGCGACACCCGAGGCTCATACAGCTTTATGATGCCTACGAATGGGGGAAATACATGTGTGTGGTGCTGGAACTGTAAGTACCATTCAAGTTGAAAGTAATACCGGTATGATAAGAGGAGAATGTTGGAAATGTTATTACCTGCCAGCACTTCAATAAGGCATTTGGTTGCATGAATGAAATCATGTACTCAAATGATAAGAACGGGTTCGATCATTGATAGAAAAGGAAATTCTGAATACGTTTAATAAAATGTTCAATTGATACATCTAGATTTGGTTCAGTCTCCGAAAATAATGTCTTGCGTGCGACATTCCACTTTAAATCATAAACCAGCGGATGTGAAATTTTAAATTATGCTCATAATATTCTAATTAGTTGTAACAGCAGTCTCTTGATCATTTCGAAAGTCAACAATGCCAAGAAATCTACCCACGGCAGTCCATATAGCGTGGGACATACCAGATGCGTGTTTATCTAATTTTAATCAACGACCTTTCTTTTATAAATACTGTGCGCAAATGAGTAAAGAATCACAGCATCACACGACACGGCACTTGCGGAAAAACTGGTGGAGGAGCCGACGATTCTGAAGCTTCCGTCATACCAGTTTATTTGTATCGTTCATCGTCCACCTAGCTTCGCACACGAATTTATTTTTGTAATAGTTATTTATCATACATACGACCTAGGAGGTAGCAGATTCATTTGTAGTTTGTATAAACATGCCCGATGCATTTCGATGTTGTCAGTTCATTCAACGGTAGCTTCGCGAGTGAGTCATGCACGCAAAAGCTGGACAATATCAGGTTATGTTTGACTCCACCGATGTGGGTTAAGGACGCCCGTAATTTTGACGTGCTGGAATTCTAGGCCATTTGTTTCCATTTATCATTTCACTAAATGATCTTAAGTTTGCATTATTTATCACCATTCGCTGTCACTCTCCAACTTATTCGCACAATGTCTTATTTTTTTCTGCTTGTCAGATTGTAGATTAATGGAAGCATATGGTAGCGCTGAAATCATCTTTGTTTTAAAATCTCTGAAGGGCACGCTAATATGCCTAAAAATATGCACCTAAAAATTCTCATTGGCAGAATTCAATACTGACATGATTGGTACGCAAACTTTAGTCTGAAGACATCGGATATTAAATAAACAACGTAAAAAAAAACATCATTATATTTGTTAGAGCTCTCGCTGTCATCGCCTTTAATTAGAATATGTATTTTTTCACTACAGCGGAGTTTCCTTCCTGTACTTGACGAAGTCTCCTATAAATAGTAATTATGAATAATCCAGGTGTAATTAGGTCGGTCGTTGACAGACCGAGTGTGCTGACAGGTGCGACAACGCCCGTTACACATTAATTATGGAATTTTCACTTTTATACGTGACGTCATACTATA
Source organism: Eremobia ochroleuca (assembly GCA_949629135.1). Lineage (NCBI taxonomy): Eukaryota > Metazoa > Arthropoda > Insecta > Lepidoptera > Noctuidae > Eremobia > Eremobia ochroleuca. The sequence goes on from OX451385.1 coordinate 15,754,695, forward strand.
GTAAATAGTTTGATACCAACTCATCTGTATAATACATCTGTTCTATTTATCGAATTAATGTAAAATTAGAAAGCGTCTGTTCGTCATAATTCTATTATAATGATGCTTTAATTAGGTGTAGCATGTATGACTAAAGTACATTGTTATTTAATTTATAGCATTAGTCAGGCAGTCCCTCATTTGATGCAAATCACTTTGGCATTCCCAAAATTACTTCCACCACCCACTTGTGTAATCATGCATAAATAGCAGGAAAACATAATTATGTCAAATGCTTTCATTCGAGACTGCGCTTAGGTGCAAACTTTTTGCACATACATACGTAAATCAGATCAGTGACATGTCAAAAAGGTGAAAGCCAGTTAAGTGATGAGTCACAGAAACTGTGTAGTTATTACTTTACTATTGGAAAGTTACACAAATGTACAGCTAAGCAAACATGAGGTGGTTTTCTTATCGGCCGTTCTGCGGTTGACCGCGATGAGTGCAGGAATCGCACTGTACAGTCATAGGTCTTGTCAACTTTGTTTAATTTGGAGATACCCAAATATGGATGGCTGCGGTAGGAAAACACGATTATGACGCCTATAAATTTTTGACTTAAGTTGGTAATCGTCGGATTGTTCCGGATGTTTCCTTATTGGTAAAATACTTTTTCTAAAATTGTTTCTTTGAACAGTTTGCATACCTGATAAGAGTAAGATATGTAAACTGTTGAAAAAAACAGGCAATTTTCTCTTTCGTTTTTGAAGACAGTTTAAAAAAAAATTACTTGCAAATTATGCACACACCCCAACAGCCCTGAATGCGGCCCTGACTAAGAAAAAACGATCGCTCTAAAAAAAAGCGTATAAAAAGAGTTGTTTATTACTCAGTGTGTATAAGGCCTCTCTATCTTCAACTTTGAATCTGAACCCTCAATGAACCTATCTTGAATACCGTCTTTGTCTTCCTCTGTGACGCATATCCTGATATAAAAAGCGCGCCAAAGCATAACCCGTAAATGGCTACGGCCACTCCACAGATACAGAATGAGTCGTGGCGTCAAACCACGTCAGAAATTACGGCGCATAGTTGGCGCTCGGCCACGAGACGCCATTCTATCAAAGTTGACAGGGCTGCTAGTTGTCATCGCTAATTTCTTTTACAACATAAAATCACGCCTGTATTCCCACAAAGGGTAAAGCAGAGGTGTAAGTAGTTGACTGACTAGTGGTCACTGGTGACTGAGTAGTTGGTTGACTGGTAGAAAATGCCTATGGCATTAAGTCCGCCTCTGTGCATTTATGTGCTTGAAGTATTAAATAAAATAAATAAATATTCACAATTTCTTTTATTATTCACAAGGATTACTTGGCGCGTGGCGAAAATCTAAACGAATCATGAGACGTTGCCTGAGGTAGCAGCGCGTTGCAGGAGGGGTGTGGTGACGTGATGCTAGAGCTCAGTGATTCGTCAACTTGTGATAGCTATCACCCTTCGCGCACCGCGCAGCTACCTCAGGCAACGTCTCAGTTAAGCGGTCGGCCTATAAAGCCGCCATCTTGATTATTCAATACTATTTCACTAATGCTTACTAACAACGCCCCCCGTCAGTGTCATTCAAGAGAGCCAAAAGAGTTCCATTCAAGAGTTGTAGCACTTCTATTTATATAATAAAATGTAAGGAAAAAATTTCTCCGTTTGTCTGTTTGTCTGGATTTGTATGTTTCGAATTGGCGCAAAAACGGTTGAACAGATTTGGCTGAAATTGGCGTGCTCTAGTGTTGACATGTCCATTACATTCCTTACCCTGCCTAAATTTTCCTGTCTCCTCAGATGTTCTGCCAAATGTCTATCTTCACACCAAACATGTGACCAAACACAATTTATAATAGGCACTAATTACATAATTTCCTTTTTGGCCACACAAACATATATTTTATTTTTAAAAGTTGGCAACCCTATTTCAAGTGGATGCGTTCACAGAAAATGATTAACAATAAAGATGAAGCAACGCTTAAATAACTTTTTTATTTTTATTTAAATCTTGTGACTTTTGGCTGACTCCTTATAAAACTATTACGTTTGTACGCCAAGGATATTTTTTTCTTCTAAAAATATAATTTTCTGAATCACATTCATGAGACAGTTTTGTCCGTTTTGCTTCGTGGTGCATACGCACCATATTATTATACGAGTATTGTTTGGGCCTTCAACACTAACTACACCAAATGCATAATGTTATGTGAACACTTCATAATTTCAGGAAACATGATTTTCAATGTAAATAATAATCAATGTAGGTTATTGTAGGTAAGCATTCTGTTTCGCTTTTGCCTCATTCAGGTTTCAGGTGATATGTATAAATCTACACATATTTTATTTGAATCGCTATTCCTGTCTGTCTGTGTGATCGCTTCGTTCTTCTAACTACGCAACAGGATGTTGATGCGATTTTCACAATCATAAAGAAATCTCGTTTTTTTTTTCTCAAGACTTAAAAATAATGCGAAGTACGGGCAGGCCGCTAGTAGACAATACAGAGGGACCACAACCTCTAATTTACAACCCAACCTACAACTACACATTTTAGTATGATTTCCATTAAAAAAAAAAATGATGAGTCCCCAAATTAAGCAATACTATGACATGAGGAAGTAGGTAGCTTTCGAGCCTATCTTTAGCAGACCTTCGCAAAAACTATCAATGTAAACACAGATATTGATGTTGTGACATTGATTGATCATCGTCTAAAGCCGTTAACCCGTTAACGTTTGTATATAGCTACTTACATTAGTTGCCATTTATTGACGTACAGCAAAAACCGACTTTCATGCAAAACATATTGTTTATGTAAACAGCGGTTTTAAACTGTTTACATATCCGAGCTATCCGAACAACCGACGCTTCTGCTTACGTCAAAACTACACGGAGCTTGCCATAAATTCGGAAAACTTAACACAACCACCGTAACAGAGACGCCATCGCGAAAAACGAAAAATGTTACTCAGAATCAGCTGTTGACGTTCCCCCATTCAAACATTCTAATTTTAAATGAGAAGATGACGTTAAAGCCAGTGAAGTAAACATAACGTATTGGTAAACGGAAAAATCCGACGTTGATGCTTCATAACTCGCAGATAGGCGAGTCAGGGTCGTTCCAACAAAAAAAAAGTTAGTAGCATCTCAGGAATGTGTATTTTTAGATACAGTTATGGGTCAAGGAAAGAATTTTTCCGGTCTAGCCTAGTGGGTAGATAAACATTTACGTCCATTACGAGGCATAACTCAACTAAAGTTGCCTTAAATCTTGTCAGATATAATCAAAGATCTTTAATAAAAAAGTCTATAAAATCCTTCTTTACAACTCTCTGTACAAAGAAAAAAAAAAAGCAAAGAGCAGAGCTGTAATAAAATTTTTGGACATATCTTCCATTCGTTTATTTTGGCATCAGACCACATTCCTCCACACAGTCTGCACGATTTGGAATGAAAAGTACTTGTGCAAATCACAGCCGGATCGTAACACGTAAATAATAATTAATGTCGTTGTTAAATAAATTTATTTCGACGGGTAACAGCTTTCTGGACGATCGTATTCGCCAGATTACTTTATTCATAAAATAATTTACTTGTATCGACGTTTTCCGACTAAAATGGTGGGCGATGATAAAATTGCTACAAATTCCAGGGGGGTCACGTAGTGTCGGCATAAGTTACGGGCGATTCCTACTAGGTATCACTTACGAGCATAAACTAATAACGAATGAAATGAGTGACAATACGATTTGACAGTTGTCTGCCCTACTCCCGATGTGTATAGTTGTTCGAATTCGACACTTGTGTTCCGAACGGGCCCGTATCTTCTTTAATGGAGTTAGAGAGTATAGACCCTCAGAATCGGGCCTACAAAATCGGCTAATTTTCTACTAGAACTTTGGTAGTAGCCGCGTTTAAAATGAGACATGGGTCCTCAATCCATACGGAGACTTTCGATAGTATGTACTATAAATATTGAAGGGAACTAGTAGAAATATTTAAAACTCTAGGAATTGAAAAAATTTTATACAAAAAAAAACAACCGACTTCCAAAAAAACACTACAAAGTGAATAATAATTTTAATTTTGGAAGTCGGTGTCGTTGGTTCCGCATTTTGGTTTTTTGACACCGACTTCCAAAATTAAAATTATTATTCACTTTGTAGTGTTTTTTTGGAAGTCGGTTGTTTTTTTTTGTATAAATTTTTTTATTTTTCACTTTTTAGTTATATCTACCCCAATCAAATTCATATAAACACTACTTGCTATGTAAATATCAGTGACAGGAAGCTGCATCTGCGTTTATAGGGTACAGACGTGATGTTATGTTGTGCGATTGCGTAAACAATGCATACATATGCGATAGCAGCAATCGCGGTTGTTTTACTGGTATTAATTATTATTATAATAAAAAAAATTATAACCTTTGTAGTGAGTACAGGCGTGATATTATGTTGTGTAATGGTGTAAACAATGCTTAGATATGCTATAGCAACAATCGCGGTTAATCTGCTGTTATTTATTGAAGAGTTCCCCAGATTTCTACAAGATCCCATCATCAGATATTGAAATGGTGACAATGGGACCACACGGGAAGCACCAGCTTTCAAATAAAAAAAGAATCATGAAAATCGGTTCACCCAGTAGGTTATTATGAGATAACAAACATAAAAAAAAAAAAAAAAAAAAAAAAAATACAGTCGAATTGATAACCTCCTCCTTTTTTTGAAGTCGGTTAAAAATATACACTGCGATAAAATCAACAAAAAATCTAAAGACGAACATGCAAATCATCATAATATTCTTGCTAGAATCATGAACAATTCCGTGAATGATGACTAACAATTCAAGCAAAGATATCTGCAGCTCCATTAGGTTCTAAATTAAAGGCCAAACATCTAATAAAGTCCCCATACTATTTACGTTGGCTCCATTCAGATATCCACGTGCAGTAACCTAGCTCTTAGTCTAATTCTCAATTATTTAGCTATTTGAACACTGTTTGAAAGCTGTACGTCTTTTGGACACTCCAAATAAATGGTCCAGCCATTTGTTACTGACTGAAGTACGCAAATGGAAGCATAGCTGCACGTTTCTGGGAACGAATTGGATGTAAAACAAAGACTGCAATATAATATAGTGTCGTATCATCAGAAGAAAAAAAAGGGTTTTCGAAACTATTGAGTCTCAATCAATCTGCCTAGCCATTTCTCAACTATGTTGGGGTTGGCTCCCAGTCTAACCGGATGCAGGTGAATACCAGTATTTTCCATGGGGTGACTGCCTATCTGCCCTCCACAACCCAGTTACTAGATAATATGATACAACTTGGTAAGACTGCTTGTCAGACGTTTGAGCTACTAACTACCCGTAATGACTCTCAAAGATCTACCCATGAACTACTGAGACTGTCATATTATCTGACTCATTGAGAATCTGAATATCAAACTGTTCACGATGGCTGGATTTTTGACCTTAATGGATTTGAATTTAATTTTAACCTTTGCTTCTCAACTGACATAGCTTCCAAGTCATATTATGTCTGTTGACACCCACGTCAAGAGACCGTACGTTCTATATTTAGATGATGCGATTGCACGATTTATGAACAAAAGATCAAGCATTCCTAACGCAAAACAGTGCGCGTACTAGAAACAAAACAGTTTTGTATATAGATAAAACTTCTGTGTCGAAACAGGTATTTCAGTACTTTCAACTTTGACTATGAGACGCGTATTGTCGTGAGTGTGCTCGCCATCATTGTTTCAATCTGTCGACCGTCTTGTCTGAGTCTACGCACAGCCTAATCCACATCACGTTTCACAGACACTGGACCTAGCACCCCTGACTAACGTGACCATCAGAATGTTTGTAAGTACATTAAAGCAAACAGACTTAGGTACCTACATCCTTCAATTTACATATTTTTATGCGAGTTGAATCATGCAGCGCAATATATAAATTGCGAGTTAAATAAAATATGTTCTGACCTAGTAATGCCATTGCAGTAAGACTATTGTTAACTATTTTAAATTGTGGCGAAATACGTATCGGACGTGCTTCTGCAAATACGAGTAAAATGGAATTTAAAATCTTTTGAACGAATTTAAACTTAATGTCTTCATCGTATGCAGTTTGTGTCTTTCTTTGCGAATGCTTCTGTAAAGATTACCAACTTAAAGATTTCTCCAGTTTTCGTCTGTTCGCATTTAATGCAGCGGGCTTAAGGTAAAAATTTGTAACACGGAGCATAAGGTGGGTGTGACAAACAAACCCATACGACATTTTTACGGTTTAATGTTGATTTTAATTCTTTTCTTAAAATTTAAAATAAATATGTATGTATATGTAAAATATGTATATGTCACAAAATATCGAGCGATTTATTAGGATCTGGGTGTATTATTCCCAACCTTAGGTATGCTCGCCGGGTTAACACAGTAGCTATAAAACATTGCCCTCTAAAGAACCATGACGGCGTGAACCAATATTGCATTTCAAAAAGCTCTAACCAGGACTTTCAGAGTGAAAGTATGCCACAGTCAAGCTGTTTATACGCTTCAAAAGGCGTTGGGTTTTATTGCTAATTTCGCGTGGCTATTGTTTAAATTATGTTGTGTTCGTAAACAAACCAATCTAGGTAACGTTAGGTACGTAGCCTAGTAAATAATGTGGCTTTTAGTGGATTTTGAGCCATAAATCAAGCTTGATTTGAGATCTCAGAAAGCTTTTGCTGGGGGGGTTTTATTAAAAACAAATCTACATCCTTTTCAAAATATGTATCGTTAACAGTTTATAAGCGCCCATCGCTCTGGAATTTAAACTTATATTTTAAGAACCGAGCAAAATCATCTGGATCCTCAAAACCTCAATATAGCAGCAGGACAGGACAACAACCTTGTCCTTTTTACTGAAGCAAAAAAATCCCATCTCTTTTAACAGCTCGCACACAAAGAGATAGTCATCGCTAAAATAAAGAACAGTTAGTCGCCACTTTGCCAACCTTTCCGAGACATTACTAAAGCACTATTAACGTATTCGTGCACGTGTATGCTAAGGACGTGGTCGAAATAGCGTCGTGACGACCTATACGGAACTTCGAAACTCAATTTTAAAGTAAAAACGTTAACAGCCAAGTAAAGGAAGATTACAGACTGGTTTCGGTTCAGGAATGCGGTTTCAAGAATGCATTAAGGCAGCTTAGGGCGATTTAATGGTCATTCTGGATTTGGAGTTCGAAATGTCGGGGTTTCTGTGATATCTTCCAAAAAGAGACAATGCTCCTACTTGGGGTTGGCGACCGCAGAAAGGCCTGGACTGGTCGCATTCTGGGTCTGATTACTCTTGTCATTTGAAAGCTATCCGAGTCGAATTGAAAATATCACATCATTTTATGCTCCTCAGTAACATATAACAACGTTTTTAAAGCCAGTACATCGATAAACACGGAATAAACGGCCTGACATCAACCTTCAACACCTCTATTTAAGTTTATTTTGGCGCCAACGCACACGTCGATACTAATTCGATCATCTTATTTTTTTGGCAACCTTACCCAAAGCACGCTTCGGTCGCGCAATTTGTAGTTTTTCTATAGATAAAAAAACGTATTTTCTTGAGTTACGTCTGTTTTTAAGAGGCAAGTTTTGGTATTTTGCGTAGTTATTGGTTGTTTGTTTATTTTTCGTTGCTATAACAACAACAAATAGTTACATATTTATTTTGAATTCACTTATTTCCAAGGAGGAGCCTGGTGATAATACTTAGCTTGAATTCTAAACCTTAGATGCCGGACTATTCTGGCCTTGTGATAACAAATGCACTTTGTATTGATAGTGCATAAATGTGCCGCTTCCTTTAATGGAGAACCGCACTTCAACGTGCATTCCAAGAAGTAAGGGACTACTGATTGGGAAGACCTATCTTTGGGTTACAATAATGCGGAAGGCGGAAAATCGTGTAGTGTCATCAAATTGGGAGAGGTCCAGAAATGACTCTGTCTCGAGTGAATGACTAATCGTCCTTCTGTAGAAGACTATCCAAGAAAGAACTGCTGATTCCCGATCATGTAGGTAGCACAGAATTCAGTAAGCCCGTAGCAATGATTTATTTTAGGTTGGGCCAGATCTCCATACAATTATTGGAAATATTAATCTTGCCTGAGTTAATTAATGATTATTTCTAATTCTGGGGTTATCGTCAATGGAGAAAAGGAAGGTGATCCCAACCTGCCCCATTTTGGGGTACGTTGGGCCCATCTGTGTGACTTACCAAATCTTGCGTTGCTTTTCCAACGTCAATCATTTTTCGCCCAAATCCAGGCATCACCATGTTCTTCAACTAGTGATGCTATAAACCAGATTTTGTGACCGTTTTACGAGTGTGAGGTGTTCAACACGGACTAATAGCAGTTAGTCGGTTTCGTTTGTCCGTCCACACGATCGCAAATAATACGTTCACGCGGATATTCGGGATTGTTGCGTCGACATGACGTAGTGGTACATTGTTTAGTTCATGCATGGGATTCTGACACTTGTGTTGCATCTGACCGGTAATTTCAATAAATTGGGCTGACGCAGTTATCTTTTGGTTTATAATGCAGTGTATCTTCTCTGCTGCAGTTACGATTTCTTCATAGGAAATGACTCCGAAATTCTTTTTCTTTTTTCCTTTTGAAAGATGCTCGTACAGATTATAACTTTGGTCACCCATAAACACTACCGATCGCGATGTTAGCACACACGTCAAAAAGTGTGATATTTTAATATTGTTTTCTCTATTATTTCCAGTATAACCGGTGGCGAGCTGTTTGAACGTGTTATAGACGAGGACTTCGTGCTGACGGAGCGAGCATGCACAGTGTTCATGCGACAGATATGCGAGGGCATCGAGTTTGTGCACCGACAGAATATTCTGCATCTGGACATGAAGGTACGTTGAGATTGAGACTTGGGACTGGTCTAGGAACTTTATCCTGATCTTGATAAGGAAATCTTCGTAGTTTAGTAGTAAGTGCAATTAAGTGCATATTGAGCACTGCTTCTAGCAGCAGTTGATCCCGTTTAAGGGCTGATTATACCAAAGTCAGATATCTTTTATTCGTGGAATAAAATTGACGTCTGACAGTTCTAGTATGGAAAAACTGTCAAAAATTCAAAATTTATTCTCAGGATAAGACTTATTCTAGATACAAAAGTTTGGTCGAATGCGCCCTAAGTATGTTAGTAACCTTACTATTAAATCTTAAGTAATAATTACCTACAGCATCATCATCAATACTTAAATGAGATTTGACAAGATATTTAATGGAATAGGTTTTTGGGACACAACAATGGTTTTGCCCAAAATAAAGATGTTAAATCATTCATGGTTTGGTAATCATGTATTGTAAATTGCGCAAGGCAAGGCATAGTGTTGACATTTCACGAATGTTGAAACAGCATCTCTGAAATATTATAGTAACAATGAAATCGCTTAAATCTCATCCCTAAAAGGAAAACTCCCTTACTGAACGTCATAATTATGGTTCTCAGACTTTAGGAGGTCTACTCTAGAGAGTAGACCTCCTACGGCCGTAGACGTCCGTCTAAGAAAATACGGGCCGAAAGTACTTGATCCGTCAAAACAGATTTCAAGTTCGATTTTTCGAACGGGCAAATACATATCGGTAGTAGAGATAACTGTCAGGGGCTTGTGGCTAAGTAATAACAGCCGTACGGGAATATCGATCAGGTTAAGCTACGCTTGCCGCGGTTGGTCCGTGGTTGGGTGACCATCTTCACATAGCAAAGCACCTCCGTGCCTCGGAAAGCACGTTAAGCCGTTGGTCCCGGCTGTCATTCGTGGATCTTTGACAGTCGTCAAGGGTCGTCAGTAGCCCGAAAATTCTGACTAGTCTTACCAAGGGGCGTCGTATTACCCAGTTAGTGTTGTAGAGGTCAGATAGGCCGTCGCTCTATGTAAAATACTGGTATTTAGCTGCCTCCGTTTAGACTGGAAGCCGACCCCAACATAGTTGGGAAAAGGCTAGGCAGATGATGATGAGTAGAGACAACGTCAATTCGTGTTGACATTAATTCTTAGTTCGGGCCCCGAACTAATCGTATGTTCACTAGCGATGTAGAGTAGGATATTCCCGTAACTTCGTCCGAAACTACGGACATCGAGGTTCGGGTGTAGACCGGAAAGAAACTAGACCGATCTCTAAAGAGTCATTGTAAATATTCAAAGAAATAATTTATTATATCCGTACAGTTAATACCGTGTACGAGCTAAAAATAAAACCACTTAACGGGTCGTGTCTGTACGTGATCTTCTTCTATATAGAAACGTTTAAAATAGTGACGTCTCTAAATATGTAATTGCATTTGTAATGGGGAGGACTTTTTCTATTCGTCTGGAATAGTACAATGATGTCATTTGCTTAGAATCTTACGATATTTCGTCATCTGCAAATACTAAAGAAATTTGAGTACTTTTTGTGTAGAATCCAAGCCTAGTACCTAATTCGACAAAACGATAAACGACAAGACTTTAAACAATACCCTGTTTAAAGTCCACGGACTAGAAAATTTTTATCTAGTCCGTGGGTATATCCTGCTAGTTAGATAAAATTCTACAAAAGAAAGTTCGAATGAGATCACAATAGATTAACGGCTTGATGTGAATGATTACTACATACACTACATAAATATCCTTGAAGGCATCCTGAATTACTTAAAATTCTCATTATTATAGACAAGAAAATGCAAAATCGCTTCACCCTTGACTCCAACAATAAATACAGACGTTTGTACAAATAACAAAGTAAATAAAGAAACGATTACATTGTTCAGCTGTTGCGGTCCCGCCATTTTGGTCCGCGTCCAACTAATAAATCAAAATGGCGGAAAAAAGCGCGCGACTTTTATGATTACCGGCCAGTTCAGAGTTTATTTGAAGATGTCGCTTTTGAATTTCGAATCCGTATTTCTGTCATCTGTCGGAAACGTTGCAGAAATATCTTTTTTATTTTTGTTTTTAAAGTTTTCAATCCGGTACTTAGTGGTTAACTAACATTCGATGATTATTTTATGCTTTATTTACTTTGAAGTTCCTTGTTTACATAAGACAGCTGTGTGAGTGTGTATTAAAATAGTTGGTACTTATTAATAATTACGATTGATACAGATGCACTTACAATATAACACACTTATATTCTCTCCTAGGCACCTACTTACCTTTAGGCAGGCCTGTTGGTCTAGTGGTCAGTGGCCCTGACTATTATACGCAAGGTCGTGGGTTCGATTCCCACCCAGGACAAACGTTTGTGTGATGAGCACGATCAATTGTTCTTTATATGTATGTTTATCAGTTGTCTAGTACTAATAGCACAAGCTCTGCTTAGTTTGGGACTAGATGGCGTTGTGTGAAAGTTGTGGAATATTATTATTATTATCCATATTCCGACTCTTTCTCTCGCGAGTGTACTAAATCATAACTATAATGATAAGCAAGTGTATTATAATAACAAATGGATTATGCCAAGAAACAGCAGCTTACACATGCTACTCAACTACTGCATTCGCTTAATATTTGTTTCGGGAAGACAAAGTCCGAAACTATCGGACTGCCCAACCGTAAAATTTGTGACTGCCCCGACTGCCTCCGTAAATCTTATAAGTCACCCAACTAGTGAAATCGATTCTTATTACCTAACACTATCCTAAGTCTTATTTTATCTTGCAGCCAGAAAACATCCTCTGCCTAACAAAGCAGGGCAATCGCATCAAGATCATTGACTTCGGTCTGGCCAGGTTCTACGACCCTGAGAAGAAACTCCAAGTTCTATTCGGTACTCCCGAGTTCGTGGCCCCAGAAGTTGTGAACTTCGATCAGATTGGCTACGGGACTGATATGTGGTCTGTGGGAGTCATATGTTATGTGCTGTAAGTATAACCTTTCTTTTGGTGATTAATATTAGCTATTAATATGTTAAAGATGGTCTTTACATTTCGTTTTAATAATCTGTTGGTTCGGTAGCCTGTTGAAGAAAACGTAGGATCTTCTGAGAACTGTGAAACCTAAAAGACCGGAACCCTAATTGTGTTACACACTACCAATCATAATCTGAATAATTTTGAAGGATATTGCTTATCCATTGCTTCATATGTTCGAAAAGTGTATCTGCTTAACAACGTAAATAAGTCAATGAATGTTGTTGAACTGTCAAAATGAAACCCAACGCTACTGATAGATTGTGTAGTTCGAAAAAATCATTTTATTTTGCACACTTCAATAATGACACAGATGGTTTCTTTAATAATGACAGTTAGTTTTTGCTGAGTAGAAAAGTGGAATCCAGATTGGACCGCTTACGAACCAAAATTAAAAAAAAAAACTTTACCAAACCAACACAGATCGTAATGTAACTAAAACTGAAGAAGCAAAATTAAAACATATGTCATCTCTTTCCAGCCTATCAGGTCTATCACCGTTCATGGGTGAGACAGACATAGAAACAATGGCTAACGTCACCGTCGCTAAGTACGACTTCGACGATGAAGCCTTCACGGAGATCTCGGACGATGCTAAGGACTTCATTCAGAAACTTCTCGTTAAGGACAAAGAGTAAGTGTATTGCCTGATTATTATTTGTTGTGATATTTTTAGGGCTTTAAGCCCTATAGAACCTGAACTTTTTGCAAACAAACGTTTGAATGTTGTAAATAGCTTTGAATGGTTTAAATCCTTGGAACAATTTTTCCTTATCCTTGTAGGCATCCTGTTTCTTGAATTGCAACCACCTTCATCATTTAAAATAAGATGATGAAGATGATTAAATATGAGTTCTAATACCATTTGCAAAAGGTTTGGGCCTTAATGTAAGCCAGTACAAATTATGAAGTTTACATAAGAACCTTAGTTCAAAATGCGTGTCAAAAAACCTTTTATCTTCGAAAAAATACCTCAAATCCTCGCAACCTATCAATTCCGGTATGATCTCAAATAATCGCGAGTTTTCTAAAGCTGTGTACATACCAGCCTGACGATAAAGAACCCTTGTTACTCGTTTTATCCAACACTAGTAACTAACCCCACATAAAACGTTGCACGATGTAGAAAGAATGACCTAACTTTTACAATAATTCTCTAACCCTGTACATACTAGTTAAGTAGTTGTAGATTAGAATGTATGTGTAGACCATCTAACTGTCCCTTCAAAATGTTGTCCAAATTCTAGCACAAACTCCAATCTGCAAGTTAACCCATTAATCCTTCTCAAACTCCTTCCTCTTTTGCACGCATTTCCTCTTGCATCCCACGTTGGTGTAGCTGGGTCCTATCAACCACTTGTCTATGTCCATCCCGTAGAGCTAGAGACGCCACCCCCTTAACTGTTGTGTCGGTGTTGGGCGCTAGTAACAAGGGTCTTTGTCGCAGGTCGCGGCCGGGCGCCACCGAGTGCCTCCGGCACGCGTGGCTGCAGCGCAGGCCTCCGCCCCCGCACCTCCCGCCACACGCACCGCCACCTGTTCGTCCTGAGCTCAAGAACCCACTTGACGTAGCCAAGGACAACCTGCGACTGTTCGTCGAGCGCTGGAGCGAACACCCAAACTCACCATACGTATTCGACAACCAAGCGCACGAAATCACCAGCCTTGCAAATGGAAACTGTGAAAGATCCTCCATCGGAGGATGTTCACCTTCACCCAGAAGCTCCCTCAGCAGCTCCCCCGACGTAGTATTCGATGAAGACGACCTGGAACCTCCACCGCTAAGAGAACACAACTTCCTATCCGCGCCCAAATACAACCCCGTCGAAAGGCGAGCCTCCGACAGCACCTGCTTCTTACACAAGAAACAAGATGTCCTCGTCAGGAAAAACTTAGCGGAAGAAATAAAGAAACTATCCGACCACTTATATATGCTGTCCACAATGAACACTGATCTCGCAAACAACAACAGCACCAAGGAACTAGACAAAAACGTTACGGAAACAAAGTCGACCAAAGAAGAGAAACTACCGAACGGTTACAAGAAGGAAACGAGGCACACGAAGCTAATAACTAATGGCGACGCGTCCGGGAAGGAGAAGAGACTGTTCACGTCCAAGTCAACAACCAAAATAACGTCATCATTCTTAACAGAGAGAGAACCAGAGAAACCAATGACGAGTAAAATGCCGTGGGCGAAATCAAACAGGTCGAAACGAGTGACGAATATGAGTCGAGATGTCCCAGACCAACCCGTAGACGTTCGGAACAGTTTCTTCCAAGAATTCGACAGACGAAGGGAGAAGATAGACAAACTAGTGAATGGTTCTGAGAACGGGAGACAGATGCCTTACCGAAGAGGCGATGAAAACAATGCCCATCGGACGAAAGACCTCCTTTTACATCTCTTAGAAAAATGGGGAGAGTCTGAGGAAGTGGAGGCAGAAAGATCGGCTGGAGGAACCTCAAACGGGGGCAGACACCAGTCGATATCCCTTGAGTGGTCGCCCTCCAACCAGTTGGGACAGACCTCTATGTCGAGTCTACACGCATTCTTCCAAAGACAGACTTCGGATGAGAAGACACAAAGGAAGAAAGCGACGAGTAATGTAGCGAAATGACTCCAGTTGTAAGAATGAGTGCCATGACACTATGTTACCAAAGTACGGTATGAGATTAGTTAATGTTCTTATAGCCTAGCGCATATACACGAGTCGAACTCGGAACATGACGGATTGTAAGTACATGGTTATATTACGTAATTTTTTACCTTCGGTCCCATACGTTAGGGGTCGTACTCGTACCTATAGGGAAAATTGGGACATAATACACGTCCTAGAACTGAGAATATTTCAACAAAATGAAGTTAAATAGACTCCGATAGTGCAAGCTGTGGTACAAGTTATTTAAATTTAAATATACATTGTTTGGAATTGATAAAAGTACGTACTTAAGTAGTTTCTTAATCATGTTTTTTCTTTTATAATATAAGAAAGGTCGTTTATATGCGCTAAGTCTTAAAAGGCAGTTAAAATGACAATAATAAAAATCTAGTCTTCAAAATTTTACAAACAGATTTAGATTCAAGACTGAGAACGAATTATATCGACATATTGAACACATTTCGGTAATTTTTAAAACATTTTTATTTGTAAATAAGACATGTTTTGAAAAGTAGGGGGTATATAAACTTAAATTATGATTGTTCCTTATCTGTACTTATAACTTAAATGTAATTTATTGTTATTGCGATACGTATGTTGTTAAAATATAAGGCTTTATTAAAAATCTCTTGTTTTATTACTTTAAAATATCAACGACTAGCTGCGCCCCGCGGTTTTATTCGGATTCCCGCAGGAACCGTGCATAGTTCTGGCATAAAATTATCCTACGTCACTTGGGATTATTCCCAAGTGACGTAAAAAACATTTCACTGATAGAAAGCTACACTATTGTAGCTTTCTATCAGTGAAATGTTTTTTTTTTGGAATCAGAGCAGTAATTCTAGTAATTCCAACTCTATAAAAACATGCCACAAAACGCAGTCTATCACCTTGGAATGTATCTCCAAGCGGAGGAAACGGGGGTGTGCAGGCAGTAACATGACTAACTTTTGCCACGAATAAATAAATATGACATCATCTAAATCAACCTTCCACAGCGATCGTCTATCGGCGTCATCAACTCTGACGCACCCCTGGCTGATCCAGTCAGCGCTTTGCACAGAGCTTCACGTTACCAAGTCTAAATTGAAGAGATATGTCATCAAGAAACGGTGGGCCAAGGCAGTATCAGCTGTCATAGCCCTCAAGAGAATGGGAGCAAAGTTTGAAGACCATCGTGACGAAAAAGTGGAGAAGAAGAATGGAGAAAATTGATTGAAGAAGGTTTCTTTAGTTGAAATCTGATTGGGCAGTGTTGTGAAAAGGCGTAGATAGGATAGGTAATCCTCTGTTGTGTCAGATATTTTGGCTCAAATGGGCCCAAATTATTTTCTAAACATCAGTACGGTACCAACAGTTAGGTACCAATTTCAGGGGATCTTGTACCACAATCCTGGGTACACCCATGCTTAATTTAATTTTGCAAAAATATCCGTGGACTCTTCACTTCTATTTCATGCCTGATTTTTCTCGTGTTTTCTTAAACCATGTATTTCCCAGCGATATTGCTTCTTGACAGTTCTTGTCCTGTCTTTTCTCAATTTCTGCCCGTTAGTCCCTTTTCGCCCCTTTCTTACTTTGATTTTCTGGTTCAGTACGGTCTCTCGCAATCACGGACTTGCATTATTGTTAAATTACAAATACACGAATATTTCTGCTAAATTAAAGACATTTATTTTAAAGATGCGTCTGAGGCTGACTTAGATTTTATTTGGACTTACAAATACTATTATTTGTATTATTTTTTTAAATTATTATTATTTGTATGAAAAAAATATCATAACTGGATTAGGTATTATAAATTCCATAACACTGCTCAATCTTTGACTAAATAAAATTTAGATATATTTTAAGCTTAAGAAAGTTTGTTAAACGCACATAGTACGCAAAAAAATCGCACACATGCATATCTAACATAGTCATAATTGGTTATAACATATTCGTATAATTATGTTATAGACAGTGTAATCTAATTCTATAGAACGTTGACCTTGCCTATATTCCGTTATTATTTCTGTTGATTTTTTGTTTTTTGCTCCAAATAACCACTTGTTAAGTCGCTAGAGTTCAATGTTGTTTTAAAGATAGTTAATAAATAATATGCATAATAGGTACCCTATTCAAAACACGGCATCATCGTGTTGTTTATGTAAGTACTTCAAGATCGCCATAAATACGTGTAAGAATTCACTTTTGCTATAACGAACTTTTGAAATAAAAATTTTAGGACATGTGGCAGTAATACATTAAAATTACTATTTATATGAAATTCAGTATTAAATAAGTCATGATTATAAATGCCTGTACTACTTAATATAATTTTAACTACGTACAGTAAAATGGGGATATAATAGGGATGCGTAGGGTGAATTGGTACGAAACTTTGAAGTTATGTCACAGAATACATAATAGTACTACGTACAGAAGGGACACTCCATTCCCCGCGCTCACATGAGACACCGCACCTCACCCCGCACTTTGAGGTATTCGTCGCCGACTCTTTAGCAAGGGCTGTACTGAAAAGTTTAAGAAAACTAAAAGATTTATTTTAGTTTTAATAACGATGGTTGGATATTGTGCTTTAATTGAATGCTGCTGAATTATCTTCATCGAGCAATATCTGCATCAAGCAATTAAGCATTTTTTGTTTGGTACCTTGTTTTGTCACTGAATAAAAAACCTCTCTTACATAATAACTATTATAATATTATTTTTATTTCATTACGAACCCGACTATATAAATAAATAATTGAATGCTGCTCGTACAAGGTCACTTCCTATTAATGCATACTTTCGGGCAGCGACGTCGTCGTTCGGTTCGCCCGACGCAAATCGCTGCACTTTCCGCGCGATTTTTTACGCTACGCACGACAGCCAAACCTAGTAAAATTCACACACACATTTGCACGTGTACAAATGTCATTTGGTTATGTAGTAGTAATAGAGGTCATTATTTTGCGAGCGTTTTATGAAGTGTCCGAGGTGTGGTTATGTCCCAAATTACCCTTAGCTTTTTATAAACCCCATTTTACCGTAATTAAGCATTGCCTCTCTTGTACATCGAAAAATAATACATTTGAACCTGAATAGGTAGGTACTTAAGTTTTTGAAGCTATTAGAGGCGAAAACCTTTAGTTTTATGTGACTAAAATGGTGCCAAAATATTTACTAATTAGTAACACTAAGTGTAATGCAGTGCCTATAATAATAATAATAATTACATTACATGTAATCTATATTATGTAATCTAATAATCTCATTAAGATCTGTATATCAGGAATATTATATACATTATTATAATTTATGTAATTAAAATAAGTAAATGGGGAGTCCCGGCAACGTCCCAGGCATAGATGAATAGACTACTCAGCCAATAGGTACAGCCAGCATCGAAAGTCAGTTTAATAATAACGTCTACTTACTTTCGTTGGTATCCGTACACACGACGATATATCAAGCTATAAATTTCCAGTTTTAGCTGACCTCGCATTGTATAGGTTTTTTGTACAATGAGAAGTCAGCATAAACTGTAAATGTATATCATAGTGTCGTATCGTAACGATATTTAAAAAGGGAATGCCTTGTTCATGCAGTGGGGCGTTACGGACTAAAAATAAATAAAAAAATACATCTAGATAGGAAAATAATGAAAGACATTAACTTCTAACATTAAATCTAAGTTTTGTGCTAATTTAAATTAAAATTTAATTGCAATCTCTTAATATTAGATCTGATGTAATGGTTAGCATCTCGGCATAATATTTATTCGTATGGAAGTTTGATTTAAAAATATAAATTGTGAAAAACTAAATTGTTTGAAATTGTGTAGTCGTACGTTATATATTGCATTTAATTTTCCAAGTAAATGACTATTATTAAAGACATTGGATTATGAACGAAATTTTTATAGTGTAATAATAAATCTTGTTGCATCAAAGGCGTATTTTTTATTTTTCCTTTTTTCTGCCTTTCACTTATTATCTACTAGCGACCCGCCCCGGCTTCGCACGGGTGCAATGGAGAAACACTGATAATTTTAGAGCCATTATTTCTCGTAAAAAGTATAGGATAAAAATGGTTATTGTGGGTTATCCCTAAGAGATAGACATATACCATCGCGGACTTTTTTGTAGACCGTTTTAAGGTGTACAATACTGTAGTACATTATTTTGATCTATCTCGACGGGTTCAGCCAGCGTTTACAATGTAAGCGCAAAAAATGTGTTTATTTACGACATTACATTAGAAACCTCTAAAATTATCAGTGTTTCTCTTCTATATTATGCATGTATTATACATATAAACCTTCCTCTTGAATCACTCTATCGATTAAAACAAACCGCATCAAAATCCGTTGCGCAGTTTTAAAGATCTAAGCATATATAGGGACAGACAGACAGCGAAGCGACTTTGTTTTATACTATGTAGTGACAACATGAGTGTGACCAGCAGGGTAATTGCGTAACACACTATCAGTAGCAATGAGTTTTATTTTGACAGTTCAACAAAATTCATTGCGTTATTAATTTACGTTTTTGAGCAGACACACTTTTCGAACATATGGAGCAATGGATCAGCAATATGCTTCAAAATGATTCAAATTGAGAGTAATAGTGTGTTACACAATTAGTGCCGTGCTGTGCTTGTAAACGTCTACGCACACCGGGGACGGCAGGGTAAGCGATTTTGCCAACGGCCAGCCCACACTGATAGTGTCAGCGGCCTATTGGATACCGTGACATACCGGTAGCTATCGAGACATCCCGCGGCATGCCGAGGGCCAGAGCATACCAGGGACGTCGGGAATTTTGCCACGGCATGCCTGCACTGCCTCACCTAGCGATATTATCGGACTCCAGCTCATACTGACGCATGCCTTGGCGGCCCTCAGCATGCCTTCGCGTCCCGTTGCAACGTGCCGTTACCTCCCGTCATGTGCCGTCGTATCCTATAGCGCGCTCCTGTATGCTGCGAAGGAAAATCCCCTTTGATGCCCGAGTCGATCTCTAAACATTGGAATCTGTATCTTGATACCACCACATACGTATGAATTTACGTTGGGTAAAGATAAAATGCTCTGCCCTGCCGTCCCCGGTGTGGTTTGTAACTGTAGGGACGTGTTAGCAATAATGCTTACCTGTAAAGGATCTTTGGTAAGCTTTGTTATCACCAAATGACTGTACCGCCATCTATCGACTATCAGCCGTGTGGGTGTGCTTTATCAATCCACATGACTGTGTGGTAGGCGATCCAAGGTAGGCCACCTAAAGAAGAAAGTAAATTGTGGGAAGAGAGGTATCCACCATCTCAAGACTTCGTAAAGCCCGAACACCTGCCTCCCGGTCGTGAACTGCTAATTTGTTAATACTGAATCGACTGCGTAGCTAAGTAGGCCGCTGCAAACAAGCTGGCGAATCGATAATTCCCCATGCATTATCGATTCGCCAACTCAGCTTGCGCAACCACTCTAAATTAAATTTTACGTCGAAACTAGTGCTGGGAAACGGGATCTGTAATCTACGTAATCTTTCAGAGAGGAGGCGGGCGCGGGTGCGTGTAATTCAAAATGTATGCAGACGCCATTTGCGTTCAGTGCTCCCGATAGCCGCGCGTCTTCATGAGGCGGGCGCGGGCGCGGGTGGCGCGGCTGTCCGCCCGTATCGTTCAGTGACATCGCACTGCTATTTGGCAAAGCAAACATCTGCAACATTTGTAGTAAAGTGTGTACAGTCAATTTGGGTAACTTTGATTCATTCGGGTAACTTTGACAGCGGGACCATGAACTAGTTTTGATTATTTTTTCGCATGAAGCCAACACTATTCATAAATGTTTATTTTAGATTTGCAATTTTCAACAAGCTTCGTAAACGCACCTTAAAAAAAAGTAAGCTGTGAAAGTAAGAAAACGTCAAAACTTTTTTTCTGAATATAGCGCGCGAATTCAAGTTTGCTTGTTATATTTGTTAGTTTGCAATGTTACCCAGATTGATAAAAATAATACTTATTACTACTTTTTTATGGCTCTGTGTGTGTCAAAGTTACCCATTTTATGAATGTAACTTTGACAGGGCACAGAATTGAGATTTTCTACTATATTGGTATGTTTTATAAACTTTCTGTGAATTTCTATACATGGAAAGTAATACGAGAGCACTGATAAAATAAAAAACACTCGAGTGATAGGCGTAAATTTTTTAAATATAGTATAAAATATCGCCCTTATCTGTCAAAGTTACCCAGATTGACTGTAATGACATTCTCGTGTATTCAAAGAATTTATCGGGATACGTCCGTAAATCAGCGTATAATACATATAAAGTTCTCCCAACTTTTCTCTTCCTTTATTTAAATCGTGTGTACTAAACTTCATATCGCTCATCCAATGGAACAACGACGTAATTACGAAAATGTTTTTTTAACAGTTCTTGAGTTTTGTCATGAAATTATTACGAATTATTATTGATAGTAAAGTAACAGGTACATAAAAATATTAAACATTAAAGCATAATCATTGGATTAAAAGTTTGAAATTGAAAATATGATATATCATATTTTCAATTTCAAACTTTTAAAACGTTCTCCTGAAAAATAGCTAAAACGTAATTACGTCGTTGTTCCATTGGATGAGCGATATATTGCAATTTCCATTTAAAGTATGAATTTTCCATTAATAAAAGCAATCTTCATCCATGTCTTCTAAATACGTAGCAAAGTTTGAGAGCGACCAAACACATGTGCAATGACACTCGTAGCTCGTTCGGCACTGTGAATACGCAGACGCCAAGACTCGAGCGCCCGCGACCGCAGTCTGATTGACCACTACCACGCGTGCCCAGCGCGGGTTAGTAGGTCACCCCAATGGGTTTATATTTTGTCGATGGTACCTAATAAGCACCCAGTGGCCACGTTATGTGACTTCACCAAACCAACATCATAAAAAATAAAACAACCCATAAACTTTTTATACTTTTTTTTATTTTTAAAAACACGCAATGGTATCGCACTCCTGGTTCCACAGCAATGCAATACCATACCGTGGTACCAAAGATGGTATTAACGGTAAGATTTCTGGTAGCGTGCGCGCGCGCCTGGACCACCGAACTTCTTAGGCTCGCAGCGACGAGGGTCGGCGACCAGCAAACTCCTATCGTACTGGACGAGGATGTCTTTAATTTCCTTCTTTGATGCCTCGTCTACATCTGTAATGAGATAGGAGACTGTTAAAAATACTGCTTTCTAGATTTTTTAAAGTTAAATCTAACCAACCATTCTACAAAAAAATCTACCATTTAAAAAGACGTCAACTTGATCAATAAAATTAAGTTGACGTCTTTTTAAATGGTAAAAGAATTTCATATTTTTTTTTATACCACATTACAAGAAAATAAAAATTTACCCAATATTATTGGATCGAATATTTTTTTTATATAAAAAAAATTTTTGGTAAATAAATGTTGTGTACATTTCAAACTAACAAGTTATTGAGATACATTACTGCTTGGTAAATGTCACAGTTGATCTACCCTCCCTGAAATGACTGAGTTACATTTGGGCAACACAGCTTTGGAAGAAGGGGTAACATTTCATTTGTTTGCAGATACTGAAAATAGCCAATTATTTTGACAAAGTAGTCTATTTTGTCAGTATCACAAAACAAATAATAGTAGCCAAAATAATGAATATTACTAGTTTGTTTATACTTACATTTCTGGTAGAAAGCGATGAGTGCCTTAGAGATAGCTTGTCTGATAGCGTACACCTGGGCGACATGACCACCACCCTTAACAGTGACTCTGATGTCGACACCGGAGAATTTCTCCTGTAAAAATATAACATTTTATTAGTACAATGTGACATGGAGAAATGTAAAATGTCTATGATTGAAATGGTGATCAGATTGGATCTTTACTACACATCCTTAGATGCTCAGGTTCGGAATAAGTGTAATCATCATTTGAAAGTTCAAAAGGCTAATATTTTTACTCACTGATCTCAGTAGCCGTAGTGTGATATTTTTTATGACCTCTGGTAATGTGTTAGTACAGTTTGACATAATTAGATAAGACATCATCATCTGACTAGCCTTTTCCCAACTAAGTTGGATTCGGCTTCCAGTCTAACCGGATGCCGCTGAATACCAGTATTTTACATGGAGCAACTGCCTATCTGACCTCCACAACCCAGTTACTGGGTAATAAGATACCCCTTGGTTAGACTGGTTGTCAGACTTTCGGGCTTCTGACCACCCATAACGTCTGTCAAAGATCCACAAATGACAGCCAGGACCAATTGCTTCGCATGGTTTCTGAGACACAGAGGGGTCTCGGTATGTAAAGATGGTCACCCATCCACAGGCCAACCGCGGCAAGTATAGCTTAACCTGATCGATCGACCTGTGTGGCTGTTATTATTTAGCCACGGGTCTCCCAAGTTAAGGCATCACAAAATCGAAAATGTTATAAAGCTGACAAAGGAATATGATAAGTGGATAAGTTATAGAAATTGCAATGCAAAACAACTATCTAGAAGCATGAGTGCAAAGTTAGCATGCAATCTAGTATTACTATACTACAAACATGAGCAAACTAAAGAATGTGAAATAAACATGCAAATGAAATGAACGACTGAATTAAGGTCAAGATGTGTTTCTTAAATAAAATATGAAATGCAACTTTTTTTTTTCAAGTCATGAAATAATCTGAATCTGGCAAAGTACAACCTTATTTTAGAATTGCTGCATTTTTAAACAGCCAGCATCAATACATAGTTGGTTGGAAAAAAATTAGAAATCATACATTTTTAATTAACAGTAGTAAATGTTCTACGAAACATGCATGAACATTAAATTATAAACAAAATTACCAGAATATTGTGCTGGTTACGTCTATTATTTAAATTAGCTGGATTTGGATGAAAAACAAAAGGAGTTATATACAAAACATACAAGAAATGCAAACTGAATGTTAAAAGTTAGTGTTGATAAAGTGAAAATTACACAGTGAACACAAACATCAATAAATATTTCTGACCTTGCCGAGCAGTAGGATGGGCTCCTGCAGTTTGTATTGCAGCAGACGGGGCTCCACCAGGTCGAGTGGGCGACCGTTCACGCGCAAAACTCCATGACCACGTTTACAGTAAGCCACGGCCGTGGCGGTTTTCTAAAAACATAGAAAATGCATTATTAAGAAGTCATGAAAAATTCAACATGATGGTATTACAAATTTTTCCATGTTCCAAGCTCAACTTTGAATGGGGAAGATACAGATTTGCTTTTGAGTAAATGATTGTCTGATTTTTTTTTTTTTTTGTGAGGTTATGTTGGTGATATAAATAATAGTTGCAACAAAGCGACTTGGGTCAAAAATTATTAAAAAAGTGTGGTCAAAGCTGTAATATATTTGTAAATCAAAGAGGGATTGGCTCCATGGGATGGCCAAGCCAACGGAAACAGTGATGCACCTAGTTAAGTTTGTTACCCCCCATACAAGATACCACATTGATGCGGATGGAACGTTTGTATTTCAATTGTTTCACCACTAATCTCGTACCACAAACTGATAACGGAGTAAAAATATGGACTAAATAACTAAATTATTCACATAGAAATCGGCACAAACACGTGGAAGGAACAAACACTACTAACCTTGCGGCCGAATACTTGGACAGCCTGGATAGGTTCACGTCGCGCCTGAAACACAGGTAAGCAGAAATCGAATGAGAATCAAATCAATTTATAAGTTTTGGTAAAGAAAGTACTAGTAAAATTTGATAATTACAGAGCGCAAATCTTCACGCACCTCCTGCGGGGCAGCCATTTTGACAGAGAAAGACTGAATGAATGAAATGATTGTCAGAGACTAAACATTGAACGA
This sequence comes from Eremobia ochroleuca, assembly GCA_949629135.1. Taxonomy (NCBI): domain Eukaryota; kingdom Metazoa; phylum Arthropoda; class Insecta; order Lepidoptera; family Noctuidae; genus Eremobia; species Eremobia ochroleuca. The sequence goes on from OX451385.1 coordinate 15,779,229, forward strand.
ATGATCATAAAAACCGGAACTTGTCAAACAAACAAGAAGGGCATTCTCGTCGGTTTTACTGAATTATGCTACCCTGACATCTGTTGGCAAGTAGTATAAGTACAGTAGCTAATATTTTAGTGCACATATTGATAGCTAGATGGCACTGTAGTCTCTTAATACACATATTTGCCACTAGATGGCACTAAAACGCATGCATGTTCCCACACGTTCACGGTGGATGAGTCAACTAGCCAATCCATCACGCATAGCAAAGCGGCGCGCCAAGCAAGCTTGTTTTGTATTCGTCGAACGTAATTGCTGAGGTGGAGTCGTGCGGAATGTGCGACAGTAGTGCACGATCACGACAATGCGCCGCGAAAAACGCTAAGTTGCGAACATTCCCGCGCTAGTGCATTAAAACTTGAAACAAAACAGTGTGAATTTGTTATTGTACGAGAGAAATTTTGTGAATATTGTTTTGTTTATATAATGAACAGTTTGTGTAATATTTGAACTGGATTTATTGTGATTTATCTTTGCGAGTTGTTATTGAGAATTTGGAGGTAAGTTCGGAAATATTTTTAATATTATCAATTTATTAGAAAACCACGCGTGAATTATTTAACATTATTATAGCAATAGCTTTTAGGTACTTACAGTTTTAAATAGGTACCCACAAACTGTCGAAAGTTTGTAAAACTTTCGTTTTAACAAGTATGAACCAAAATGACAAAAGTTGAATCAGTGAATAGGTAGGTAAGTATATAGTTAGTGGGACGATTTTTATGAGTAAATTCAATTCCCAGAACCAATGTAGGTACATATAATATAAACAATTTAAACGTGTTTTTATACTAAGTATTATAGTTACTCAACTCGGACCACTATGCACACAAGCAGGTACTTACAGTGAGACTTGAACTTTTTATCACTAACTTTTTGTTAAATATGCGTCATAAAAAAAAAAAAAACAAAATGAATCATTCAAGAATGTTAGCCGCAAGCTTAAGTAACGAAGTAGAATATCCAGGAAAAATAGAAAAATGGGAATTTATGTCAAAGTAATTCATCGGTTGAGTGGTAAAACCAGTGCGTAGCAGGTAGGATGTTTTGCAAATAAATAACTTACAATATGCGACGTTATCTGCCTTTAAAACCACATAAAAAACTTACTTAGCATATTGCAATGTAATTCATGCATGTTATAACTGAAGAGAGGTCAAAAGTGCAGTTTCTGTACATCAAGATATACCCGGTCCCATAGGGAAGAACTTCATCAGTTACCCACTGAGATTCTTGCTATAAATTGTTCAAACAGTATGCAATCGAAACGAGGAACTCATGCGCCTCCGGGCGCCTGGCTTTCCACTACTTACTGATCATACGCAGAGTAACATTTAGGTACTTATTTCTGAGTTGCGCCTGAAGTGGAGTTGGGCAGGACATCTAGCTAGACGAAGAGATGGCCGATGGAGCACAGCTGTGACCGAATGGTGGCCAAGGTTCGGCCAAAGAATCCAGGGCCGTCCGAAACCACGTTGGGTTGAAGATGTCGTCAAAGTCGGGAAACACCTGGATTAGAGACGCATGGAACCGGGAAGTGTGGCAGAAGAAAGGAGAAGCCTGAAGAGAGCCCAGCAGTGGGTGATTCCGGGCTGAAATTATGATGATGATGACTTGTTTATTTATGGCTGTATAGCTGATACAATGATACCCTACATTTCATTTTTATAGGCTTTTTTATACTAATGATAACTATGAATATTGCATCCTAAAAATAACATTCGGTAACGGTACAGAGTAAGGCCCTTTCCCACGGCAAGATCCCGTTTTTTGCAGGATCCCGTTTAGTGGTGTACGTGCTTAGATATTCACACAAGCATCCTGTTTTTCGGATACTGCAACAGGATGCTTGTGTAACCGTACCTGCAAAAAATGGGATCTTGCCGTGGGAAAGAGCCCTTACAGATGTCTATGTCCTATCAGTTTATCAGATACCTACGCAACAACGTTCCTCATACTGAAGTACAAGATTACAGCAAAAGTATTTCGGTTTCCCTAAATCTACTCTCCCAGCGTCCACCAATTCAGTCCAATTCTATCGAATTAGATGTAAGTCGGTCTTCGGTCAGTCGGTCTTTTTCGTGATTTTTTTTTTTGTGTCATAAAAACCGTAAAAGTTACTAGTCACACAGCTACCGCAAAATGATTTATCTCTGCTTTTTCCTCGTCAAACAATCTTATCAACTCAGCCCATCGCAGTCCACTGCTGGACATAGGCCTCTCCCAGACTGCGCCACAACACCCTGTCCTCCGCCTTCCGCATCCAGGCCATCTTTTTAAGGCCGTCGGTCCATCTAGCTGGGGGGCGTCCACACTTTTCCCCCGTACCTATACTAATTCCTACCTTTACGTAAGATCTCTGACCAAGAAGAAAAAGAATAAGTATAAGCTTTTGTTACTAGATAACATTTTCCTATGTTGGAGTCGGCTTCCAGTCTAACTGGATGTAGTATTTTAAATGGAACGACTGCCTATCTGAACTCCACAACCCAGTCACTGGGTAATACGATACCCCTTGGTAAGACTGGTTGTCAGACTTTCGGGCTACTGCCGATCCATAACGAATGACAAAGACCCAAGAATGACAGCCGGGACCAAGAGCTTAACGTGATTTCCGTGGCACGGAGGGGCTTCGGTATTTAAATGTGAACACCCATCTACGGACCGACCGCGGCAAGCGTAGCTTCACCTGATCGATCGACCCGTGCGGCTGTTATTACTTAGCCTCGAGCCTTATCTATCATATTCATTCATTACTAATTTTGAAACAGAACTGATTCAAAATTCATCGACGAATCTTCTAGGAATTTCATCCCCGCAGCATCTTTCCCTCGAAAATGATATCCTTAGGCATTCACAAGAACTTTTGTACGTACGAACGGAGTCACGAAGAAATGCTAGATCATCCAAAGTGTTACGATTTACGAACATTAGCATATAATTTACATGTATTAACTGCTATTAACATGCTCAGTAATGTTCACGACTCAATTAGTGCCCCTATCCACAAGTTATGTAACAAAACTAGTTCAATAAAACAAACCATAATTTCCATATTTTCATAATATTATAATTACTTGGAAAAATAAATTAAAATGTTGAGATTATGAAAGGATAATAAATTTGAGGCTTTATTGACTTCCGTCTGTCAAACATAACGATCAATTAGAAGATTATTTAAGCACAATAAAACGAATGTCAGATTATTTATTTTGTGTTACGTTCACTAACAAGAAATGAACAACTACTGTACAAAGGAATAATATACATATTTAGCTATTTATATACCCAACCTTTGGTAGGTAGGTATATCATCCAAAGATACAGGCGCTAGGTTATTAAAGTCTCATTATTTGACATTAAATTGGCATGTAATGTTATTCAATTTGCCTTTCGCTCAAGGAAAACTCAGAAACTCCTATCATAAAGAAAAGTCACTACGCGGTTTTCGAAATAATTATCATGCGTGACCAACTATAAAAAAAGACCTGAGAAAAATCAAAATCATTAGTGATACTTTTCCGCCAATTTAGTTTTTCTTTCAGAGCTTTTCAAAAATCTAAGCAGTAAACTCAGTAAGCTTTACAAATATGAAAGTGTCCCACGTGAGTATCATCCGATTCTAACCACTAGCCTAGATTCCTACTACAAACTTATGAATTGTCTATGACAAGCAAACTTTTTATTAATGTTGTTCAGATGTAAGTCGTGGCGTTTATCGGGCGACCGTTGTGTGACCGAGAACATGTCGAAGTCGACACGGCTTCCTGTCGATCGCACACTTCACGTAATACGGTCACGGATAATCCATTTTAGGATTAAATGGGCCGAAGAAATGTGTTTGTGATAGATTATGAAAGTATGGGGCTGGGTTCGTTCAACATTTTGTATTTGGGTTTTGCTTATTCACCAACCAATTACCTTACACTGGCTGGGGCCTATTTAATAAAACCGACAGGCGACAATCTGCCAATCCGACAAGTTTTTTTTCATAGTTTTTGCTTTTTTATACATCACTTTTTGAGACAATCACTTAAGTATTTTTTTGACAAATATGTCGCATTGTCAGCTATCATTTAATAGGGCCCTGATCAAAACAATAGAATATAATCATCCCTACATACTGTTCACCAAAAGGTGTCACACGTTTGTGCACTATTCTGACAATCGGACGTTCGAAAAGTGCTGATTCTCAGCCTAGTTTGAATAAATGAGTTTTTATTCTGATATTCTTGCATATTTTTGTATTATTGCATAGAAGATTTTTAAATACAGCACGTTATTATCATTGAGACTTAATACCATCTTTTAAACTTATAATTAAACACACAGGAAGGATTTAACATATTTCATATTAAATAACAAAAACTTGTAGCAGTAATTAAACGTATAAAAACATAAACCAAAGCTATGTGGCATGATATGTGGTTCTCAGAAGACAATAGTGTGCTATTAATAGTTGAAATATAAGGAACATTCGTTAATAATTACACATTATTGTCTGTTTACTTTGTTTTATACATTCCTACCTAAGGATTTTATTAAATATACTTTATAATATGTTATATTATGTACCTATTATACTTACTGCAAGCGCTAGTTACTGCTTACTGCTCCTGCGATTCCCAGGTAGAGCTGTGAAAAAAATTGTAGGTATGAAACTACAAATCATTTGAATTCACATACAGCGTTATTTTACCTTTCAATTAGTTAGACCCAGTCACCTAAATCTTTATACAACGTGTAACGTTAAATGCGCCAAACCTGAAAATAGTTTGATCAGAATAACGAGCAGAATTAATTGAACCACTTTTTAATATAGGTCACATTTTTCAAAAAATCTTCATTAAAAACGTTGCCGTGTCTATTTATTAATAGGTCAAGCAAGCCAATGTCAGCGCGGCGCAGCGGCCCGGCGACGACTCCTCCCTCGATAAAGCGTCGTCGCAGACGCAAGAAACGATCAGAATGGCCAGTAAAACTAAAACAGCACATGAAACCTTTACAATTTTTTTAATGACTTATTTTTTCTCTGAAATAGGTCAATCGAATTAAAAATTAGTTGGGGTGTCTGAGGTTTTGCGCATTTAACGTTACACGTTGTATATTTTTTACGATAATTTTCCCTGAAAACAGCATAACATCAATTCATAATAATTACAAGGAAGAGAACAGCCATTATTAAAATTTCTATCAAGTAGCCAAAGAAATAAACACACTTTACTTAAGAGGGTTCATGCGTTAGAGCCATGCTGGAGTCAAAATTGATGATTTCCGACGGACAATAAAACCATAATGTGTTTAATTTATAGATGAGATATTGACGTCATATTATTGGGAATTTTATAATCTAGTGCATGGCTGAAAAACATTTTCAATTTTTTGTTTAGTTTTCTCATCAGAACCGTTTTTATGCAAGCCTTTTTTAAAACTAGCGATCGACGGTCTAAGCAGATGCTAGATATTAGTAAAACCATATATGACAAACTTATTACAACATTACTTTATAAAAAATAAGAACATTTTTTAGTGCATGGCTGAAAAAAAAACACGATTACTGTAAGTTTTCATTCAAGAAAAGTATATTCAAAAGTGTCAATTGTAGCCACTTTTCGAGATATTAAACGTGTTAGTTTAGGATGAAATCTGAAATATTTATATTTTCTTTTAGACCTAGTAAATTAAGACATTTATGTTCTAAAACATGGTTCAAATATTTTTTTAATAACTTATATGTTTATTTTACTATGAATTATTTAGTATTGCTATATAATCGGCGCGGATTCACGCCACCGCTCATTGCCGGCTGAGGCCTTTCAGAGGCAGGACGTGTGTCGCTCCCATCACTGCGTGTCGCGTAAAATATTATCGTACTTTCGCGAGTTTTTAGCGCGACTGGGACATATTGATACTTTTTATTATAATATATTTTTATTATATTACAGAACTTTGGTGAGTACATATTTTAATGTAATGGTATTCAATTAACTTAAGAAGATTAAATTAGACTTCTTTATGTATGTTTCGATTTTACTTTTTTTTAGATATGGCTAACAAAAGGCGCTATACGGGAATAAAAAGAAAAAATATGAAAATTTAGCCAAGGCTAATGAAGCTAAAAGGTAAGTTACCGAGGACCCACTTTTTAACTATGTAACAGGTTATAGCCAATTCATATTTTTCTTACACGGGGATAGAATTCGTAATAATTTGCGTTTATTCTGTCTTATAATCTCATAAACTGAATTGACCATTCTGGGGTTGTCAGTTTTGGATAGTTGAGAATATACCACTGAAACGAGGTGGGTTCTCTACTTATAAAAAAAATATCTATATTAGGTGTAATTAGTAAACCATAAGAAACAATATTATACTTACTACTTTCTGAAGTCAATATAATTTTTTCAAATTACTTTTTGTCTGGGTATTTTTATGAAACACAGTAGTACTTAATAAGATAAAATTAATATCCGATTCGTTGTTATAGGCAGAAAAGAGAAGTTCAAATATTTCAAAATGCTGTTGTAAGTTTTATTTTTTTTTACTTGTTTATATTTTATGGCAATTTTTGAGATTTTATATCTAAACAGACACGTGTTTCCTTTATTTTGAATTAGCACCTATTAAACCAAAACTAAATAAGACATTTCTTCGTTATTTATTTATCTCAAGCCGACAATCGATCGCCTGTCGTGGTGCTTCTTATGGTTTGTGTCACTTCATATTATACTCTGCATATTATTTTCAGACTCAACAAAAAGAAAAAGTCACTGAAAAAACACTGGAAATTCAGGAAAACTTGCAGGCGTTAGAAACGGTTCCAACTCAAGATCCTGACGCAGGAAATCTTGTAAGAATGACTTGGACATTTGTAAACATATTTTAGCACAAATAAAACATTGTTGTGTCTCAAGCCTACAATCGGCCGCCGGACATGATGCTTACGGTTTGTGTCACTAACCGACACAAACCGACCAACATGTTATTTTCAGACTCAACAAAAAGAAAAACTCAGTGAAATAACACTGAAAATTCAGGAAAACTCGCAAGCATTGGAAACGGCTTCATCTCAAGATCCTGACGCAGGGAATCTTGTAAGAATTACTTGGTCGTTATATACATATTTTAGCACAAATAAAACATTGTTGTGTCTCAAGCCGACAATCGACCGCCGGACACGATGCTTACGGTTTGTGTCACTATGTTATACCTACATGTTATTTTCAGACTCAACAAAAAGAAAAACTCAGTGAAATAACACTGAAAATTCAGGAAAACTCGAAAGCATTAGAAACGGCTTCATTCCACTATACATAGAGTACTCACGGAGGATTTATGTCTGGTCAATAAAAGTGCAGTGTGGGTGCCTCACACTCTGAACACGGATCAGAAGGAGTTTCGTTATGAAACTGCGCGTAGCCATTTATCGTGGTATCGCCGTAAGAAAAATATACTTAATAGATTCATATGCCTTGATGAAACTTGGGTCGAATTTTATACTCCTCGTCAAAGACATCAGTCACGATGTTGGGTGGAACCGGGCACTTCAGCTGAACATTTACCACGTGCAGAGCTACATGAACGAAAAATACTACTAATAGTACCTATGGATGTCAGAGGCATTGCTTTTTGGAGAACTTATGATGAAAATACAACTATGACTGGAGAGCGATATAAGTCATTTTTAGAAGAAAATATTCCTATTTGGGCAGACGAACATCATATAACGAGTCCTATAATTTTACATGATAACGCCAGACCGCACAAATAAAAATAGTTCAGAATTTAATTGAAGAAAAGGATGGATTGAAATTATTCAGCCGCCATATTCCCCGGATATGAATCCTTGTGATTTCAATTGTTTTGGCCATGTGAAGAGGAAATTGTCGGGTACTCGATACAATAGCAAAAAGGAGTTAGATATTAAACTAAAGAGCATTATTGATGAATTAAATGAAAGTGGTACTTTAAATGGTGTTCAAGATTTGCCAGCAGTCTGGGAGCGAGTGATTAATAGTGGTGGAGATTATTGATTAGTGTCACAAGGTTATATAATATAGTAGTCAGTTTTTGTAAAATAATAATAATAAAAAATATGACACTGGAAGTGGGATGACCTAATATAATATTAATCGTTGTAGGACTTTACATTTGTACTACATTTCTAACTTTTCACCCCTGATTAGTATATATATACTTTATAAAGTATCCAAAACTGCCTATTTATTTCACAAGGTTGTAATAAAAATAAGAATAGTAAATAAAAATCAACTAACGGTTAAATAAGTATCATTATACATAACTCAACGGATCAACATGGGTTAGTTTGACTATAATGACAGAGAGCACACCAACTTTACGCACACAGACACGCGCGCATCTGTGTGAGTGCAAAGAGCACTGCAATTACCTAAACTTGGTGCCGCGGATTTGGCGTTAACGCTCTTAACATGTTTATTTTTGAGGGGCTCGCGGCTAGTAAGTAATAACAGCCGACCGGATCGATCTTCTTAAGCAATCGCATGCCGAGGTCGGTCCGTGGACAGGTGACCGTCCATAACATACCCAGACCCCTCCGTGCATCGGAAAAGTGCGTTATGAAGTTGGTCCCAACTGTCATTCGTAGATCTTTGACTGTCGGAAGCCCGAAAGTCTGACATCCGGCTTTGCCAAGGATATGTGTTACCCAGTAACTGGGTTGTGGAGATCAGATAGTCAGTCGCTGTATGTAAAATACTGGTATTCATCTGCGTCTAGACTGGAAGCCAACCCCAAGAAGGTCGGGAAAAGGCAAGATAGATTGATTTGACTTAGATACTTCCCATTTTTATTTTTTTAGCTGGCGGAAGGAAATACCCGTGACAATTACTGAAACTTTGATTTTCCTGTTGCTAATAATACCTATTTATTGTAATTTCCAAGCAGTCATAAAATAAACCAAGTATAACTGTGCAAACTGCTAACGATATTAGAGTAGAGAAACAACAAAGTGTAAACCACACATGATTCTATTTTCAACCTTATTCACTTGTTTAAAATTAAATAATCAATAGTGCAATAGGCTGCATGGTCGGAGTACTAGGGCTTCATATATAAGTTGATTAGCAATGCTCGCCGCACGCATGCGGGCCGGGAAGCCATACTTACTTACTGCAGATTTTTCAAAGCAAAATGATTTTCTCTTCCACTTTCCCCTGTCAACCGTCACAGACCATTTGAGACACCAATCTACATTGTCTTCACATGATCTGACCAAGATTATGTCTGGACTTTAAAAGAGACTGTGACCTCTGAGTTTGTTTCGGCTTTTCTTCTCAGAGTAGTCAGATAGGAAACGCCGACCTCATCTAATTTAAAAAAAATATATGATTGACACGTAAAAGTGTTTGTACAAACCTACTTACAGAAAATAAATAATTTATCATTTACTGTATCACTCAGCCCCTTTTCATTCATACCACCCCATATATACAATCCATCAATCTTTTCTTTGGTCTTCCTCAAAATAATGCTTGATATTATTGTTGATTGAAAATGTACTAACATCTTCGTCTCTTATATTGGCTCTTACACGGCCAGAACTGTAGGGGCCCGTGGCTAAATAGTAACAGCCGCACAGGTCGATCGATCAGGTTAAGCTACGCTTGCCGCGGTTGGTCTGTGGATGGGTGACCATCTTTACATACCGAGACCCCTCCGTGCCTCGGAAAGCACGTTAAGCCGTTGGTCCCGGCTGTCATTCGTAGATCTTTGACAGTCGTTACGGGTAGTCAGTAGCTCGAAAGTCTGACAACCAGTCTTACCTAGGAGTATCGTATTACCCAGTAACTGGGTTGTGAAGGTCAGATAGGCAGTCGCTCCATGTAAAATACTGGTATTCAGCTGCATCCGGTTAGACTGGAAGCCGACCCCAACATAGTTGGGAAAAGGCTAGGCAGATGATGACACGGCCAGAACTGAGACACCAGCCGGTCGATTCTGTAATAATCTCACCGTGAAATCATAAGTGAAGTGAGCACTTAATAGTGTTTATCCCTAGCGAATGACAGCTCACTCCACGCTCACTTACCCAAGCTTTCACGGTGAGATGGTTACAGAATCGTACGGCAGCTCATGTCATGGTAAAAATGTAATATGCCAATTTAGCCAGCACCCTAATTACCATTGATAGACTTTCAGTCACAATGTGAATGATTTTGAAGGATGTTGCTAATGCATTGCTTCATATGTTCGACAAATTTGTCAGCTCACCAACGTAAATAACGCTATGAATGTTGTTGAACTGTCAAATAGCGAGGTGTCTTTCTAGCTAGGGTGCGCCTGATCTAGACCTGCAGGTCGATTCTGTAAAAATCTCACCGTGAAATCATAAGAGAAGTGAGCACTTAATAGTGTTAATCCCTAGCGAATGACGGCTCACTCCACGCTCACTTCACCTAAGCTTTCACGGTGAGATGGTTACAGAATCGCACTGCTGATCTTTACTGAAAGAGCGACTGTAAACTTCACCGTGGTCAGTGAGGCTCAAAATATCCCTTATTAAAAACACAACCATATGATCGAGATTCAGGTCATCACAAGTAGTTCTAGTTCATAATCTGATAAGATATATATTTTGAGGAAAAAGCAAAAGTATTTTAGGCCATGTTTGCTATTGATAACCGAATGTTTACTTTCGATAGACGATATAAAACGAAAGAATTCTGTTACTGACACTAATTTACCGACCAGATTTCTTTTTACGTTGGATGGATTATTCAATTGAATATAGGTACATACTCGTACCTAGCTCTTCCGACAGGCGTTGTCCAGTCCGTCGATTCTGTAAAAATCTCACCGTGAAATCATAAGTGAAGTGAGCACTTAATCCCTAGCATTAGGGAATGACAGAGCTCACTTCCCGCTCACTTCACCTAAGTTCTCACGGTGAGATTTTTACAGAATAGCACTGCTGACCAATTTTCAATAATTCATAGAAAAAAGGACGTTCAATTCTGATGAATTATTTTTTTTTTTTTTCAAATATTTGTGTCTATAAAAAACCTAATTCGGACTATTACAAACATTTCAAAAACAAAAAAAAAATAGCCAAATCCAGCCGTTCCAACGAACAACATTATATATTTATTTATATGAGTTAGGAGATGATAGTTGGATAGTATTCAAGAATTTAGCTCAGAAACAAAAGAAGGCTTTATCGAATATGACTTGCAGGCATTTCATCGCTAAAAACCATTTTATCAGTTTGCTATGCAAAGCTCAATTCGTCATGGAGCATGACAACAATAGGATCAAGTCAAGAAACTATTTGGTTTTTGCCTGTAGTGCCAGTTAGGTATGTAACTATGTTTCTACTACATATATACCTGTAACTAACGACTGACTATATAGGGTGACTGGTAATTAGTGACCGATACTTAAACACATGATTGTACTCATGACAACAAACAACTTTTACTATCGGACCAAATACGAAATCGCGAAAAAAAAATCAGCTGTTCCACACATAAGTACATTTATGTTCGTACGAGTCGTCAAAATGTAGGGAACAGCTGATTTTTTTTTCGCGATTTCAGGTTTGGTCCCATAGTAAAAGTTGTTTGTTGTCATGAGTAGAATCATGTGTTTAAGTATCGGTCACTAATTACCAGTCACCCTATATAAATGTATTTCTTTATTTTGTCAGGGAAAACAATTGTACATTACATATTACTACTAAGATTACATTGGAAGTGGGTAAAAGTACAACCCACAACGTTTCCACAGATTACCTAGGTTAATGATACAGTGAAGACACAATATTCAAATTACAAAAACACAAAGAAGAATATAGGTAATAATAATATGTACGAAGAGAAAAAATACGCTGTACTTATTTTAAACTAAAATAAATAGTACTAGATGTAATTATTACGACAACAAACAAAAAGAAAAGACACTAAACATCACGCAAATGTAGACTATTCACTAAATATTTCTTAAATTTTTGGCGATCCAAAGCGAATACAACGTGTAACGTTAAATGCGCAAAACCTCAGACACCCCAACTGATTTTTAATTCAATTGACCTATTTCAGAAAGAAAATAAGTCATTCAAAATATTGTAAAGGTTTTATGTGCTGTTTTAGTTTTACTGGCCATTCTGATCGTTTCTTGCGTATGCGACGACGCTTTACGGCTTTACCGAGGGAAGAGTCGTCACCGGGCCGCTGCGACGCGCTGACATTGGCTTGCTTGACCTATTAATAAATAGACACGGCAACGTTTTTAATGAAGATTTTTTTGAAAAATGTGACCTAAATTAAAAAGTGATTCAATTAATTCTGCTCGTTATTCTGATCAAACTATTTTCCGGTTTTGCGCATTTCACTTTACACGTTGTATATCCAAATTCACAAAATGTTTATTGTAAATTTTAGCTAGTCTATGGAGATGCGCCCGTTCACCCGCGTTGGTACGACAAGGTGTCCACAAATGTAGATAGTTTGGTATCCCTAAATGAAATTTAAGTTACATAGACCTTGTCTTTTCGTTATTCTCTTCGATATTCATTCCTGGAATCTGTGTCAACATTTTTTTTTTAACTTACTAAGTTGTAGAATTGGCATTACCTACTTAATTACTTATGTATTAGATTCAGAGCAATCATTATTTCTATAATTCTTCGAATTTCCCTTAAAAAATCCTAAAACTTCCACCAACGTATTCCAAAGCATTCAAGTTATTTAACCATCAAACTGACTGTGATGGCTAAGTTCACTGACAGTTAAGTTAAGAGAAAAGGTAGTAACTTATGAACTGAACCTCACAGGAGAGTTTATGTTTAAAATGCCGGTGAAATCGTTGGAAGTTTAGTTGAAGGCTCTTATTTAAGAAGGTTTAAGTTGATATGTCTTGTCTATGGGGTAAAAGAAAAGATAAGGAAAGGTAAATCGTAAAGTTGTTAAAAGCTTTAGCGATCAAAGAAGTTTGTAAATAGCTTTGTTTTGGTAGGGGGCGGGGGGGGGTTAGTTTATTATTTAGATTAAGTATTTAAACTTTAAGAGGAGTATTACAAAAATCGTAGATGCATGATTCTTTCGTTGATATTGAATACTATTCGTTAGTTGGTATAAATAACAATTAATTAGTAAGTAAATATAGTTCGTTTTCTCTTCTACGATAGTAATAAAGCATTTTTTTTATTATTTAACTATTTTTTTAGCAACAATCGTTCTCCTGATGCATGTTTAGGTAAAAACTCTTGGAGAGCTGATTTGAGAGCTCTAATTTGCAGATTCTGTTGAATATAATCCATCAAAACCTTTTTTCTCAAATCACAAATATCATAAGGAAAAAACGACTGAACCTAATTAAATGTTCTACTGGAAACAAGTCTGAATATCTCCGAACTTCTACATCATTTTCACTTAGTATTTATACCAAAATAGTCTCCAATAACTGCTTAAACAATACCAATTAAAAAAAAATATGCTTTGATTTTTTAATAAATAATATAAAAGTACTATTAATTTTACTGCGCTGGCGATGCGCGCTCGCCGTAGCTGCGCGCTCAATGCCGATATGTAAGAAGGCTCTTAAATGATGTTTAGTAATTTGAGTCCTATAATCTATTAATGAGCTTTCTGTAGAGTACTTTAAACGTTCCGTAATCTGACCGCGCTCTAGTTTAGCTTTTTCATTTAGGTATGTACATGTTTTCCTTCTTTGTTTGTTTTCATGTATATAATAAAATACAGCCTTTGGGGTATTTTTCAATGCATTAAGGTATCGTTCTGCAGTCAAATATCAATTTAGTACCTATGTCCTTGTCTTTCCAACTAAAATCTACATTTTATATAAGTTTTTGGACGTGTTTGTTACTGCACCTCATAAAGTTTTTATGAGGGTTCAAGGGGTGTTCCCCGAGGATTGCAGTGCATATGCGGGACTGGTTAGAAATTAACTCATCGAATGCCGTAATTAGAGACACAATAGAAAGACAATTGCTTATGTCGAACTGTGTAACATAAGACATTCAAAAGGTTAAGCAAGTAAATCCCAGGCACATTGCTAGTATATTATTTGAATGAGATGAAATCAAGTGTATCCGGAAGCAGATCGTATCATCACACACTCGTTATAACCATTAGCTCGTTGTAGCCATTCACGTATAGGGACAGGTTTTTGATATATTTCGTTGCATATACATAAGAATTTTTTTAACGAACCACGCCGCTTACGATATTTTACGTAACTTTATTATTATAACTTTTTATCGACTTGGAATCTTATGTTTTTAATTGAACTGTTACTGACTTTTTCTTTATATTTTTTTTTGTTTTTGTTATATACTTGTATATAATATTTGTATATTTTTTAGTATTAATTAGGTATTACTTGTTATTTGCTTAGTTATTATTTTAATTTACAGAAATAAAATAAATATGATGTATTTATCTATAATTGGAAACGCACACCAGTATTTCTCCCTGTTCTTAAAAATTTGCATTGTGTAGCCTCTGTAAGAGATCCAATATTTAAATATGTTACTGACTCTTTCATTATATTATGTATTAGGATTGTAAAAGTTTTATAACTACGAAGCATACCGATAAGTACCTACTGAAAAGCCAGATTATCCAATAAACACCAAACAAAAAACCGGTCAAGTGCGTGTCGGACTTGCGCACCGAGGGTTGCGTACAAAGCAGGTAAATAACAACAAATTTACGGTTTTCGGATTTTCACCCTTATTTGTGCTATATGACATTGCTTCTTGCCAATTTTCATGATTCTAGGTCAACGAGAAGAATTCTATAGGATTTGATTCCCTTGCGAGTCTCAAAACATGCGGCATAAACGGAACTTAAACGCCCGTATCTTATGATTGCGTTGACTTAGAAGTTTGGTTTTTTCACTGCTTCGCGTTCCTGAGAAAAGGGGTCTTGACAGACGGACAACGAAGTGATCTTATAAGGGTTCCGTTTTTCCTTTTGAGGTACGGAACCCTAAAAATGGACTAGCTATAACTAGCTAATATACTAGCAGGATTTTAACAATAGAAACAGTTGCAGAAAGGAAGCAAAAAAAAAAATCGATCGTAAAGCACTCTAATGCTTCTAAATATGTAATGGAAAAAAATATCTTTCATCAGTAACATCTAACGTTGCAAAAACCCCTCCTATTCCTCACAATACAACCTAATAATATTTTATCACTTTATTTTCCCTTCCATATAAGTCCCCACCCGGTGTCGAACCGCCGATCTCGTATGACGATACATAAACAATTGCCAACAGTCTCCAGTTCGCGCCTTATTCGAGATCATGACTTATTAAACGAGATGTTTTGCCGACTCCACACTATAAATTAAATCTGATAAGTAAGCGAAGAAGCAATGTATGAAGAATTGTGATATTTTATCGCTGGTCCATGTTGGAGTGATTTTGCAGTAGTTTAGTTTGACGATACATTACTTTGAAGCTGTCTGAAGATTTGTGACTTATCATTTAGGTTAAGCCTTTGATTATCATAGCATCATAAGGATGTGTTCATTTCAAGTAGGGTTTCCTTCAGAGCAGTTCACATTAGGTCCATGCCTCACCGGGACGCCATGGCGACGTCGCCAGGTCGCGCTGCCAAGTAAATGTTTACAGTACAGCTATACAACGTGTAACGTTAAATGCGCAAAACCTGAAAATGGTTTGATCAGAATAACGAGCAGAATTAATTGAACCACTTTTTAATATAGGTCACATTTTTCAAAAAAATCTTCATTAAAAACGTTGCCGTGTCTATTTATTAATAGGTCAATCAAGCCAATGTCAGCGCGGCGCAGCGGCCCGGTGACGACTCCTCCCTCGATAAAGCGTCGTCGAAGACGCAAGAAACGATCAGAATGGCCAGTAAAACTAAAACAGCACATAAAACCTTTACAATTTTTTGAATGACTTATTTTCTCTATGAAATAGGTCAATTGAATTAAAAATCAGTTGGGGTGTCTGAGGTTTTGCGCATTTAACGTTACACGTGGTATAGTGGGTGGCTCACCTGTCCTCCGCTTGGTTACGCAGCCAGCCATACATTTTGTTAGCGACGCGACCTGGATGCGCTGTCTTGGCGTCCCTGTGAGGTAAGGCTCTCAAGCTACGGTTTCGTAGAAGAGCGTTTCCGTCATATTTATAACGGACGTCATGAAAATCTGTCATTTTCACCAGTATTTGACATTAAGGTGTCAAAAAACATTGTATTTGGACATTACGGCCGTATGTGGCGGTCTTCGCTCTTCTAGGAAACCGTAGTTTTTGTGTTTAAAGCCACGAGATAATTCTGGCTAGCTATCAATAGATATCGCACCACCTGGTTGATATTTGAGTATCCCTTCATTCATCTTTTGGCGCTACAATCCCAAGCTTCGGCCTCTTCCATAACTTTCTGCGACTATTATTTGAGGTGACAGATTAATCTGCGACTTTTCTAGCTGAGTTATTCTAGATTATAGCTTATAAATGAGGTTTTTTACCAGTAAATTTCATCTCTTCCATCTCCCATTCCTCGTTCTTTAGACACATACAAACATGGATACTTGGATTTATTAGCATTACACTGAGCTTTTGCTAAGTTTCTCACACAGTTAATCTTCTGATCATATAAACTACTAAAATGGCAAGAGCTTTAACTCCCATTCGTAACCCGAGCAATATTATATTTCGTCGAGCCAAAGTTTAAGTTACAAGTAAGCAGTTGTGTGTGGCCAGTGACTACATGGACGTATGGCTACTGAGTTATCAACGATGCCCATCCGGTCGAGATATGAACACGTAAACAAGACTATGATGAGGTAGAAACTGAGAAGGTGGTTTAGAGAACTGGAGTATAAGTACTTGGCTGGTATTCAAGCCGTTTCTGCCCAAAACTGAATCCTCCAGCATTGATCGCAGCCCAGCATCGAAAAATTAATAGATTTGGAGGTAATTTCATTTGCCACAGACGCTACAGTTCAATATCATGGTTGAAATGCGGATAGTATAGTATTGTTCTTTCGTGTTAGTTTCCGAAAGAGTTGCCGTTATTGCTTGCAGAGTAATCAAGCTGAAGTAGAAGCGGGCTGGCCATGTTTGTCGAAGGACCGAAGGCTGGTCGAGCAGACGAGTCCTGGGGGCTTGGTGAAACGCCAGAAAGATGGAGGAGGTGGCTGGGCAGACTGAATGCGGAAGGCGGAGGGCAGGATGTTGTGGCATAACCTAGGAAATGCCTATGTCCTGTGGACTGCGATAGGCTTAGTTGATTGATTATTTCGGTTTGAGTCCTACGAGGAAACATCCAGTCTGCAAGTAGAAGGTGCAGCCGACTATAGGCACCAAAAGCGTGCCGGATTGGAGGCTATTGTATTGCATTCCGTTGTCAAAATTAGACAGCATTATCTGTCTAGCCTTTTCCCAACTATGTTGAGGTCGGCTTCCAGTCTAACCGGATGCAGCTGAATACCAGTATTTTACATGGAGCGACTGCCTATCTGACCTCCACAACCCAGTTACTGGGTAATACGATACCCCTTGGTAAGACTGGTTGTCAGGCTTTTGGGCTATTGACGATTCGTAGCGACTGTCAAAGATCCACGAATGACAGCCGGGACCAACGGCTTAACGAGCTTTCCGAGGCACGGAGGGGTCTTGATATGTGAAGATGGTCACCCATCCACGGACCAACCGCGGCAAGCATAGCTTAACCTGATCGATCGATCCGTGCGGTTGTTATTACTTAGCCACAAGCCCCTCCTGTCAAAATTAGACAGTAGACAGTCATATTGAATTTTTCATCCCATTCAATATAAGTACAAACTCTTAAGGCTAAGTGTGTCTAGAGCTTAAGTACTATAAATAAACGCAGATTCCTTGAATAGCTTATGATAAATGCAGGTGCATTGTACAAAATGGCTGAAAAACAAATTCGCAATAAGAATAGAATTATACGGTACAGCTGCATGTCATGCAGCAACTTCGTTTTTGTGAAGATTGCTATTTGAATTTACTAATTTATGATGAAATAAAGTAGCTTATAAAGTACTGCTAGCTTCACCTTCCAAAGAAGAATATGAATGGGCACCGCCAGAAACGGACCTAGTAGGATGGTCACGTACTTAATCGAATCCCTTGTTCGCTGTTTTTAGGAACGACCGTTGCACTTTTAGTTGGGATTCAAGAGAGACGTTATTAAGTTTTTCTGTGGCAAACGATTCGACTCTTCGTTTGAGCATTCGTGAGTGAGTCTTATCAACATCGTTCAGACTTGCTCTCATTCCTTTTAAAATTCCAGTTCCTCATACAATGGAGCCAATCCACTGCGTAACAAGTAAAGTCTAGTGAAATATGAATATATAATGCGTCGGGTATTGTCACCCGGCTGTCAGTGAGTCAGGCAGGTAACGAAATAACTAAACACGCCCGTTTCGACTTTACATACAATCAACTGCATTAAAATAATCATTATAGCGACGGTGTGCCGTGAAAATATTTAGTATGTTGTTTGCACAGAGGTTAGGAAAAGGTACCTTTAGTTTAAAGTCTTGGTAGGTTAATAATAAATAATGTATTGAAAAGCGTTTAGCTTGAGGGGCCCGTGGCTAAATAATAACAGTCGCACAGGTCGATCGATCAGGTTAAGCTACGCTTGCCGCGGTTGGTCTGTTAATGGGTGACCATCTTTACATACCGAGACCCCTCCGTGCCTCGGAAAGCACGTAAAGCCGTTGGTCCCGGCTGTCATCCGTGGATCTTTGACAGTCGTTACGGGTAGTCAGAAGCCCGAAAGTCTGACAACCAGTCTTACAAAGGGGTGTCGTACTACCCAGTAACTGGGTTGTGGAGGTCAGATAGGCAGTCGCTCCATGTAAAATACTGGTATTCAGCTGCATCTGGTTAGACTGGAAGCTGACCCCAACATAGTTGGGAAAAGGCTAGGCAGATGATGATGAAAAGCGTGTAGCTTGTACAGTCTACAATAGTTTTGCATTGTGGATATTTTTGAAAATCTTCAAAGTACTTAGACGTGCAAGCTTACTAATTTTGAAACCGACGAAAAAAGGAGGAGGTTCTAACGTCGACACGCTTTTGTTTTTCGTAAAAGCTTAGACTTCAGCTAGCTGTTCGTAAGCTTAGTAATGTCAGACCAGCCGGTCGATTCTGTAAAAAATCTCACCGTGAAATCATAAGTCAAGTGAGCTTGAAGTGAGCAGTGTCAATAGTGTTAATCTCTAATGACAGCTCACTCCACGCTCACTTCACCCAAGTTTTCACGGTGAGATGGTTACAGAATCGCACGGAAGTTCCTCTAGGCTGATCTTGTCTCACTTCATTGCAATGATATAAAATATACACTCTTTTGGTAGAAGACATTTCTTGTAGCCGCAGCCAGCGGGGTGATTGCGTAAGGCACCAACTGTAACAATGGCTTTCATTTTGACAGCTCAGCAACATTTATTGCGTTATGTACGTTGTTAAACAGAGACATTTATCGAAGATATGAAGCAGTGGATTAGCATTATACTTCAAAATGGTTCATATTGTGATTGGTAGTAGTTGTTGTTGTTGTTGCGATAATAATCATGGTAATACGCGCATTGACGTGGAGTTGCGGACACCAGCCCGTATTACCTATAGTGTACGAGTATTACGAGATTAGGGTGCTGGATCGTCTCCATTAAAGATTACAGATATCGTCTCGTTAAAATTGGTAAGCAAAACGTAATCCAATGACGTGCAGCATTTTCATAAAAGCTTGTATAATAAGTTTTATTTTAGCTTGGATATCTTTTATGCAGGAAGTGTCACTTGTAGACCATTGTTCATTTCTAGTATCTTATATAGCTAGGATCTTTCTGAGTATCCATACTAATATAAAAAAATGTGAAAGTAACTGACTCTGTCAGGTCTCTGTCTTTCCTTTTCACGCTTTAACCATTGAACCAATCGTTATGACATATATATCGTTATGGAGTACAGATTAGTAGCCTGGGTCCTGGACCTGAACCTGCAGGACATCGATCAACGCGGTCAAAATGTACCTATTTCTTTTTTTTTAATAACCGACGAAAAATTGACGCTGCGGTTCGGCATCATATACTAAGTCCATGTTATCTGCACCCTGATTGCGTAACACACTGTTACTCTCAATTTGAAGCATATAGCTAATCCATTGCTCTATATGTTAGAAAAATGTGTCTGCTCAACAACGTAAATAACGCAATGAATGTTGCTGAACTGTCAAAATGAAACCCATAGCTACTGTCAGTGTGTTACGCAATTAGCCTGCAGGTTGCGCGTTGGTGTCCCTACCTGCCTGTAGATATAGGGGCCTCCCTAACGATCGGAAAAGTATAGGAATTGGATATTAGAAAGAACTATTGGATAATCTAAATAAATATTTACTTAAATGTTTGTAGAAAGTAAAAGAAAAAACTTGAAACGATGTACTCGATACGAGGATTATGTATTACATAACGATTTGTATTTTCAAGTTTGTTACATAAGTGTCTACTTTGCCATATTGTTTTAATTGAATCAACTATCTGTTTTTACGCCCGTCTCCTCATCATGGTTTATCCGGACTATACCTAAGGTCTAATCTTCCTTGTATAATTTATTATTTATCTTTGATTTAAGTCTTAATTAACCAATCCGGTTCTAGATTATTCATAATCACAATTAATTAGTACCTAAATGTCTTCTTACTGACCATATTATGCCCTTTGTAGACCAATACAAAGTTGCACGCAAGGGAGACATGAAATTAGGTCTATTCTGCAACAATTATTGTTACCAATCAAGAGGATCTGTGTAATATCTTTCCAAGAACAATTAATTGAGCCGCAATAATTACAACTATTACACGAATCAGGTCAATACGCTGTAAAAATAAATTGAACGCACAGTCCTCTCCACATTTTCTATGCTAAATCATCGTGAAAAATGCCGAACATTCGTTCGCACCGGCCGCGCTGCCATTACAAGTAAGCTAATGGCAGTAATATCTCGTAGTACGGTACACTGCACACTTGATCATCTAAATCGATGTATTAGCGGTTAACATCGGTATTTCTGAGGTTTATTGATATTATCTGCATTTATCTTTACACCACTTTCCTACAATTGCCGTGAACATGGTAAATGAAGATTGCTAATTTCTGAATTGGGAACAGTTTCTGTAAACTTCTGACCAAAAAATGTCTGTCTTTACAAATTAAATTAATTAGTACTTAGACTTCTCTGAATCTACGGCACTTCTCACCATAAACAGAGCTATGTAATACCCGTTAGTCATCGTAAGAAAAATAAGTTCTCATAGCACAAATCACGGAGAGCGTTCGTATTTCTTGCTGATGCTGCCTCTGATACTAACATGAGGCCCATCAGTCAGATGTCAGACTCCAAGTGATAGAGACGTCCCGATAAATCACGACATATTTGTCCCGATCCATAATCAAAGTCCATTAATTTCACGGCAAGAAAAATTATTGCAAAAAATCACGAAGAATGTTAGAACTTTCTACAGGGAACAAAATATTGTCATGTTACTGTTATCATTAAACATTGTATGCTTTTGAATTATCATGTAATTGGTATGAATTGATTTCTTTGACATGACGTTCTATAAAAGGAGTTGTATTTGTAGTCCGTCGTTTTATAAATATCCATGTTACAATGTCTGAAAACATTCTTACTCCTTTGAACTGAAGTTTCAACATGTATTGTTTTTACCAGCTATCGTTTTATTTTCTTTTTATAAATATGTTATCTTTGACGTAATCTTACTTTGTTAGTAGTTACTTTGGCTTGTCTTGGATGACAGACTAGATAACCAGGTGACGTCACTCCGGAACGAAACCTGACGCCATGAATTCTTGATGATTCAACCGCTAATCCCTTTCATTTCCTCCACAGGTCCAACGGGCGACGTGATACCTTTTTCCGCGAAAGTGCGTCTTCAAAAGGTAAGAATTAAGATCAAATACCTACTTGAATGAATCTGATCCAAATCAAATTATATAAAAAATATTAAATAACCACACTAGGGTTACGCAGCGGAATCATTCAGAAAATTTGAATAGAAAATTATTCGCCAAACAGCTTTAATATGTATGTAGGCTAATTATGTATAAAAGTTGCCATCACTTAAAAAACATGAACACATTACATAATTATTATTATGAGGTGTAATAAATTGATTTTAGATAGAAGCCAAGAGTAGCCATTGGCAACGCAAAATAAAATTATTGTTTGCAATTTTCACGCTAGAGAATTACTCAATAAAATTAGATACGTATATTATCCGATTTCTACGCTTTCTTCAACATTTGCAATAAACAATACACTAACATAAAAATGAGGGTTATGATGAATTGTTAAGTTGCTTGTTTATTTGTTTTAGGGGCCACAAGAGGCTTTTGTGGCATAGATAAACGGTTTGGACTCATTAGTCTACTGGAAAATATGAGCTTTGGGTCTCCAAAGTTCTTATGAATTATAGATTAAAATAAAATCACGCCAAATGACTCGATAAAACTATTACAAAAAAAGTGACATCAAAAGATGAATTGTAAATTCACAATCATTGCAGAATCATCCCGATAAATGATTAAGCACAAGAATATTTTTAAGCAGCCTATTTTTTAGGTGCCAATATTTTTTTTTTATGTTTTTATTTTTATTTAACACCAAGACATTTAAGAGCATCCATTCTTGATGGAGTCATTACTTTTATTAAAACAGTAGTGAGCTTTTTTCGTTTGGTAGACGTGGGAATCTTTGTCCGGTGCGTCATTAGAAAATGATAAAATATATTTTAAGTACCTGCAAGTGAAATCTTACGTCATGTGGTTATGAGATTTCTAATAATATGCTTTCTTTGCATTATAAAAGGAACAGTCTGTTTTTCTTGGGTATCGATTTGCATAGGACCTTAGTGTAATTATAAGCTACAGGTTTGGTTGCGTTGATGTACCTACCTTTCCTATACATAATGTATTCTACTGATGCTATCAATGTACTAAAATGTCTGAAAATTAGAGTTCCTTACTTTTTTAGGCAGATTTTCCGTGATGGGATTCTTAAAAACCGTAGCAACTCGAATTGGAATTAGTAATATAACAAAATACTTAGCTCTATTTTACCCAAAGAGTCCAGCAAGTACCCATTTCTGATTCATATAATTGTGCAGCAATTCAAATATCATTTTATTGGAATGACGTAGCAATTCAGCAACTGGTTTTCCCGGGTCGACTCCCTGTTTGGGAAAAGTATTTTATACCTTGCAACAATATAGAATAGTATAGAGTTTCCTGTGTAAATCTCGTAATCGTAAGGCATTACGTCTCGTCTCAGGGAATTCTGGTGAATTAATTGATAGTAACTAATTTATGGAAGTTCTGGGAGGGGGGCTGTAATAATAATTTGCTCTTATAGTTAATAAAGATAGTATACTAGGTGTACTTGGTATTTTTGTTGGGCCTAAAAAAATCTTAGGCTGTTTCAGAATCACCCAAACTTTTCTGGTGCTTAAAACCAAAAAGTACCTACCACAAGTGCACCTGTACGTATATGTGTGAAAAAGTGCATGAATCTGTAAAAATCAAAGGGATCGTAGCACAAATTGCTCTCCAGTTTCTACATTTCACCTGTTCTTATCGTTACCGGCGCCATTTCTACTATATTTTTATTATTTTTTTGGAATCGAAATAATTTTATCGTCACCCGACTGTAATCAGCAGGGTAATTTCGTAACATACTATCAGTAGCAATGAGTTTCATTTTGACAGTTCAACAACATTCATTCTGTTATTTACGTTGCTGAGCTGACAAATTCTTCGAACATATGAAGCAATGGATTAGCAATATGCTTCAAAATGATTCAAATTGAGTAATAGTGTTACGTAATTAGGGTGCTGTTCTAAGCCAGGCGTTTGAACCCAAATATTCTTGAAGAATGAAGGATTATCTGTCACTATAATTTATAGTAGAAAGACTATTAATTTAAATATTTATCATTTAAGAAGGTACCAACATAAAACACCAGTCTACTTTGATTTGATAAGAATCCTTTATTTTTACAATTACTTTTTCCTTCGTTGCTACGCGCCATGTCTAGTTTACGCTAGCTGAAAATGAAAGTTCTTATTATGAAATGGAAAACTGCCGGTTATGGGATAGAATCACAAATAAAAATGGCCGATGTTCATCACACGATTATCTTTATGAAAATCTTCACTTTTTATTATGAGGTCGTATGAGAGCTTCAAACTGGTTTACTTAATTTTGGTTCCACGTTGAACTTAGTACAAGGTTAGGAAGGGAAAAATACTGGTTTTGAAGAATATTTATTTGAAGTAACAAACAATTATTAAATATTATCTGTAAGTCAAGACTCCAATTAACTCTTTTAATAGGTACCTAGGTAGGTATTATTAGAATTCGAGATCTGCTCAATCTGAATCTGATTATTCTACAAATCATTCTAGGGTTTATTTTATAAACTATTATTATAGTTGTGACGTTTAAACATCAAAAATGTGTGTGTCGTTTAAACAGTCGGTACTTAACTTTAGGCAACGTTTATGAATCAAGGGGTCAAAATTCTAAATATTGTTGTAAGTTTCATTCATATGAATCATAAAAATGGCTACTAGTGAACCTACCAATCAACACTACTATGCGACCTCTTTTATTAAATCACAACATAGCATGACTTTAAATCTTAAAAAAAAAAACTTACACATCTTCATTCATAAAAACCAAAATGGCCACTATTAAATCAACCAATCAACACAACTACGCGAACTATTCCATTTTCAAAGTCATGAGTCAGGATGTACCTGGTGAACTTGAGTTCCGAGAACAAATCTGACATTCTCTCGACCACCTTACTTATGAATGGGCCGCGTCATCAATGACTCATGGTCTTACTACTTTTACGTTCGACGTTTTTTTGGAGCGTATTTGAGACTGAAACTTGTTCCTGACTCGAGAGGTAGGTATAATTTGATTCGGAGAATTTATGGACAATTGGTCATCATGAACAGGCTGTTCCACTCCTTTGCAGGTCATAACCCTTTGTTGAATGAAGATCTGCAGTATAGTACTGCAGATCTTCTTTACCGAAAAGTGAACTAAAATATCTACCCAAATGTAGTCATTTGGGTAGATATTTTAGTTCACTTTTCGGTAATCATAATCACACATACGAGAAGGGCTCGTGGCTAAGTAATAACAGCTACACGGGTCGATCGATCAGGTTAAGCTACTCTTGCCAAGGTCGGTCCGTAGATCCGTGGTCCGTGGTCCGTGGACCATCTTTACATAACGAGACCCCACTGTGCCTCGGAAAGCATCAAAACACGTTAAGCCATTGGTCTTGGCTGTCATTCGTCGTAGATCTTTGACAGTCGTTACGGGTCGTCAGAAGCCCGAAAGTCTGACAGCCAGTCTTACCAAGGAGTATCGTATTACCCAGACACTAGATTGTGGGGATCAGATAGGCAGTCGCTCCATTTAAAATACTGGTAGTCAGCTGCATCCGGTTAGACTGGAAGCCGAGCCCAACATAGTTGGGAAATGGGTAGGTAGATTGATAATAACACATGGATCAAGTCTGTTTTTTATCCATTATAAAATGTTTTACGGTATCTAAATACCTACGAAGACAAGCAAGAAAAAAGATTTGTTCCTCGATACGAAAGTTTTAGAGTAACGGAAAACTTTAAAACGCTTCAAAAGTCCCGAGTAAAAATAATAAAAGCATGAATTCATTGAAGTACCTACGAGTATTTTCCCACTGTAGCATTTAAATATTCCTTTTTAATTAACTGTTCAACATTTAATAAACTACATTATTAGTTCTCCGTTGTACTCCAAATTGTATAAGTTCTCATTTAAATGCTAAATTAACCGGATGAGATACAATCAGTCACAATAGCTCACTCTCATTGAAATCTGTGCCATTGTGTGGCATACTGGCCCATACTGACATAAAATCATTGTGCTCGTATAGCACTGACATTTTATGACGTTAGTAGGGCAATGGGGATGGGTGACAACGTCATAGTCACGTCACTGGGTTAGCTTTGTTGTCCCCAATCTGGTTGTCAGCAGAATCTTCTGCTTTGTGTAAAGGCATGAGGCCATTCATCAAAGGTAGGTAGGTATGCCCATTTGTCAAAAATGTTGTTAAGCTGTGGCGACTATGCCATTGTTAATGGCGGCATAGAGGTTGCTTAAGATGAAGATCTTGAGGCACATAAGAGACAGTAGCTAACTGTTAAACCAAATGTCTAGAAGGATTGCTTTAACACGTTCACTGTCCAGCCAAAATTTGGAAATTAGCTCTCACGTTTCTCTCTCTTCTCAATTTTTCGTTCTATGTACTGAGGTAATTGCCCTTCAGATCCATAAAGACCATAAAAGTAGGGGGGACCCTTTAACCCCTATTTTCAGAGTGACCCACATGTATGGCACGGACGTCTTGTTCCAACCCAAAATGACCCACATGTGGGTCATGGACAGTGAACGTGTTCATTAATGGTGCTTAGATTTTCGTTACTACAATTGCTGTTAAAACCAGTGAACAAACAGGACTTGATACCACAGCAAAAAAGAAAATAAAATCCTCTGGTGAAGCGACTTGACGGACCACAGTTGCCGATGCGTAGCAAAAACATTAATTAAGTATACCGAAAAAACAAAGAAACATCTAACGGAAGAAATACAAACAATAACAACATTCTCGGTAGTTTTTTCTCTAATACATAAATAATGATAGTTTGATCACCGGAGGTGTCAATGCCTCAAACAGGAAGTGTTGCCAATTGGTTTGTTTTCGAGTCATAAGAATGTGAATACATTATACCATTAGTTCTACGTGTTAATAACTTTCATTGCTTGAGGCTTATATTTGTGTATTCTATACTGTTTTAATAGGTTTATGCGTATCTTTATATTTAAAATATTTATTCCTCAAATTTCATGCACCTAGTACTGTTTGTCTCTGCATCACCCAAAGGTTGACTGGTAGAAAATACCTATGGCATTAAGTCCGTCTCTGTACATTTATGTGCTTGAAGTCTTCTTCTTCCTGCCCTTGTCCCATTTTATTTGGGGTCGGCGCAACAAGTTTTCTTTTTCCATTCTGGCCTGTTAGACGTCATGGCATCATTTACTCCTTTCTCTTTCATATCATTCCTCACACCGTCCATCCATCTTTTGTTTGGCCTTCCTCTTCCTCTCCATCCATTTACATTAATATTCTTTTCGTTATCACTCTTTTCGTTACATAATTTATGTGCTTGAAGTATTAAATAAATAAATAATAAATCTGAAGAATTTGTTTGTTTTAACGAGCTAATCTCTGGAACTGCCAGTCGGATTTGAAAAAAGTTTTTTCATTTGATAGCCCTATTCTTGAAGAAGGCTATGGGGCTATATGGCAATATGTAACATCACGCTAGGACCCAGCCGAGCAACAAGAAAAAAGTCAGTCGGAAAGTCGCGGGCATAAGATAATTTATTTATAACTTTATTGAGGTTCCGAAATTTGTGGTGTTTGTTTTTTATTGCCTGATAGCGTAGAGATAATGACTTAGTAGAATTAGTCTTAATGATCTTTGTTTTTTTTAAACCGCTGTTCGAATCTTCTAATGGCCCTACAGCGAAACGAGGTGAACGCACTTTAAAACTAAACTTAAAATCTTGTTCTTGATTCTTGAAGTCGTAAAATGTCTTTGTTGACTCATTCTCATCACATGACTGCTAAGCTCAGACTACTAGAACATTGCGTTGTTAATTTTGAAACGGTCATAATGGCGAAAACTTACAGACTACAAAACAATTCACTTACGTATTCACTTTTATCAGTTTAAGCTACGCTTGCCGCGGTTGGCCTGTGGATGGGTCAACATTTTTACATACCGAGACCCCTCCGTGCCTCGGAAAGCACGTTAAGTCGTTGGTCCCGGCTGTCATTCGTGGATCTTTGACAGTCGTTACGGGTAATCAGAAGCTCGAAAGTCTGACAACTAGTCTTACCAAGGGGTATCGTAATACCCAGTAAATGGTTTGTGGAGGTCAGATAGGCAGTCGCTTCATGTAAAATACTGGTATTCAGCTGCCTCCGGTTATACTGGAAGCCGACCCCAACGTAGTTGGGAAAGGCTAGGCAGATGATGATGATGATGATGATTCACTTTTCTATGACATAGCTGTTTTTTTTTGTTCAGAATCATGTGCTGAATCCATGGTAACAGGTCGCGCGTCGATGCCACCCTGTATATTGCAGAGCTAGCTAGCTATGACCATTGACCACAAACAATAATTCAACCCAACATTCCAAATAACCAAAACAAAAGAAATTCACATTGACACCAAAAACGTTACACCTCTGTTAAAGCTTTAGATTTAGCATAAGTGAACATTGAACATAGGTGTTGTATAGTTGTCACTTTGTCACGTTGGCAACCTCAATACGTCATGACAATTTCATGCCACCGACTTGGGCTGTCACGATTGCATGTCGCATGCGCGTTGCATAATTGAAGAACTTGCTGCTAATCCCTAATATTATAAGGCAGCTGATAGCGTTTCTAAAATTTCAAGTGCCAACCTCCGGTTTGGCCCTTTTTTTTTGGGTGGGAAATTATCAAATAACTTCTCCCGCTCTGGGCGGATCGGGAGGGCGTGTCAGACTTTTACTGACTAAAACCCACCCGTGTTCCTTCAGTTGCCTGTGCCAAGGGCCACGGTAACTCTTTCGAGCAACCCGCGATCCTGGCAAGCATCGGCCCCAGCGGACCCCGTCAGTTATTGCTGACAACTCTTTGAGGCGCGCGTGGAACACAACGCGCCGTCGACCCGGGTCTGTTCCTTACCGGACGGCGAACTGCCCTTAGAGTCAGAAAATGAAAGTTCGTATGAAAAATTCAGAGGTATATGAATATGGTCACACATTGTAACATCGTGTTTTGACTTAATTTAATTTATTCATTGACTTCGGACAACAATATAGTCCATTTTGTTAGTAAAATATCTTATAACTAGTGTTAGTAGTACAGAAACAAGGAGAAGAATAACAAGAAGAATAGCAGGTGACTGGGGCAGGATGTGCAGAGAACGATAACGCAAGGAGTAAGCTACCTGAACATTCTCCCCACATAATGCCTCAGAAAAGGGGAGCAAAGACAATCCACGACTGTTTTCAGGATGCTATTGTCACTGGCCCGCGTTCTGCGCATCCGTGATGCGACTTTTTTGCGAATCACAGCATCGAAGCCGTCAGTTCGGTTCTGAGCAAACATCTCCGATGCGCTACAGGAACGGGGCGGTTTCAACAGCATCCTAAAAACATTTTTGTATTGGATGCGTAGGACATTAAGCGATCTTATGGTGTAGCTGATCCCTGGACCCCCCGCGTACAGACCTTGACAAACCGCCTTGAACACTGTGATTACATACAGGGCTTTGAATACAGGACTAATTTAAATTAGCCAGCGAAACTCTGTAGACGTGATAGGTAATTAAGATGATGGGAGGTTAAGATATCGATACCCATCACGTTCGCGGAGTTTCGCTACCTAATTTAATTTGAACCTGTCGTTATGGACTTTTCCTCTGGTATGGTGTTTGAAATTGTGTAAGCTTCAGGGTGCGTTTCCACAGAAGCGGAGCTACGCGGAGCGGAGCGGAGATGTGTAGGAATCGTCCAATCACAGACGAGACGAGTGACGCGATGAGGATTTCAACCATTAGTCGATTCCTGCACGTCTCTACTCCGCTTCGCCCAGCTCCGCTTCTGTGGAAACGCACCCTCAAACTTTATGGCAGCTCTGGAGTGCCCTACTCACTGCGCAGTACCTCACCCCTCACCCCCGCTGACCCGTGAATTTGTTACTGCGCAGCGACTCGCCTCATGTTCCGAACCGCCATATACATAGTTTCCATAGGGCTGTAGTTGACTTTTTGAAGCCCGATAGCTAAGACTGCTTACCTATACAAGTTTGGATCTTACGGTCTCCAGTCTCCACACCCTCTTGCCCTTTTTGGTTTCGGAATCAACACTACTGAGGTTTTTGTTTTCCCTTTGCAATTTTGTCCCTCTCCCGTAACCAGAAAACAACTTCCTATTACGCAGTCTCCTCATACCTCCCAATACCTGAAAATAGATCTTTATTCATTACTCGATTAACGTTCTCAACTCACGCTCGACTCCACCATGGATTCGCAAAAACTATCTACCCAAGTATCCATGGATTTCTTACTTACATAAGTCTCGAAATACGCACCCACGGCACGGTATTGTTCAATTGTTTGTCAAGATTACATAATAGTACGGTTTACATCGATAATTGAACTAATAAAGCTATTCGCTAATCGGCGAGGTAACTTCGGATCACGCAATGGACAGGTCTTTAAGAAATGAAATCACGATAAGGATAATGATCGTGTTTTGTCTTCGTTTGCATATCTAAACATGATTTGCGTGATTATATTGAGTGAGTGTTTGTTTTTGATGTCTACTTGTTATTAATTGGGAACCGCCGTGCGATTCTGTAACCATCTCACCGTGAAAGCTTGGGTGAAGTGAGCGTGGAATGAGCTGTCATTCTAGGGATTAACACTATTAAGTGCTCACTTCACTTATGATTTTAGTATGTTAATACATATTTCTAAACGTACGAAATGGGTAAAAAGTGACACTATTAAATCTTCTGATCCAATAATAGTTATTGAAGTCGAATAGTTTAGGTGTTTTTAAGTTTGTCACCACACATGATCACCAACGTCATTCTCCTGTCCTTATTCTAATTTATTTGGTATCGGCACAACATGTATTTTTCTTCCATGCGTCTCTATTAGCCGTCCATTCAATAGTCACTCTTTTTCTACCCATAAATATCATATTTCATACAGAAAAGTAGTGGTCCTGTAGGACGCAGAAATATGTAGATGGAATGACCAAGTTCCAAGTTACAACGGAAATCTCAAGGTCCCACTTTTTGCGACCTCCAAAGTACCTACTCATCAATTAGCACCGTAAGCGCACCCTTGAAAACTAAACCACTAATTACTATGTATAATCAAACAGACGAACAGTAAACCATAAAGGGTAGGTACTTCCTCGTACGCTGCACAAGTACTAGAAACAATACAAGTTGTACGTAGCACAGTGGCGACCATCCTCACACTACGTGATCCGACTCCACACTGACTCATTCGGGATTCTAAAATGGCCGATTGTCCTTTTCGATTGTGTTTTGGTATAAAGAAGTACTGTTAGAAGAATAGTTTTGGAGTGCTTATAGAGAGCGTTTTGAACAAGGAACAAATTGTAAAAGTTCCTCTTCAAGTAATCTTATAGTGTTCTCGGGTTCAAAGAGATGCTTATGACTTTATGACACATGTTTTGCAGACGCGTCACGGTTTTTACTCAAATGAACAGGCATCAAAGTAATTCCTCAAGTAATTAGGAATTTTATTGGTTTTCTTCCTATATTGGGAGAATCCTGAAATATAATGAAAACCCTATTACTTATTTGGAACAGTTAAATTTCAGAGAATTGCTTTATTCAGCTCTTAATGAAGTAACTAAACCTTTTTCCACACTATTACGTTGAACCACAAATACGAATCATTCTAGCCAATCGACTAGGGGTCATTCGACTACTATTTTAAGAAATGACACTAAACTAATGACAGTTCCTTTGTGTTTTAACAAAATGGCGTCACAGATGGTCTGGTGTCACGGCTAGCTTACTCTGACCAATCAAACGGCTAATTGACGATAGTTCTTGAAGGAATTCAATTTAAGTTGTTTATTTGGATGATTTTATTATTTTTGCAGTTGAAAACTTTTTCTGACTTTAATTTTGACTGTAATGCCCGAAAGGTTCGGTAGACGTGAATCTGTATAGGGGCTGTTAATTTATAACGTAGGACAATTTTAACCAATTTTTGATACCCCTCCCCCTGCGTAGGAAAAAATAAGACACGAATGAACCCTCCCCCTCCCCTCCTTTGAATCTTACGTAAGATCAGTAGGTATCTACCAAAATTACAAAGAAAAAGGAGTAATTTTTTTGTTAACCCTTAAACAAACGCGAGCCGGTATGCATTTTTTTTTTAAGGTTGCATTGTATTTTAGGTAATTGAGGGTCACTGATTTTATATTTTAAAACAAAATTTAAAAAAGAATAGGGGATGGGGTAGTTTTTCTGGTGGTAAATAATTTACCATTATCCGTTCATGACTACAAAATTTTTGATGTTGGTGGTAAAATTGTTACCATTGTCCATTACGGTTTAATTTTCGTTTCTTGACTAGTGACTTCCTCTTGGTTCTACTTATAATATTTATTTTATATTTTGGAAATGAAACATTTTATTTTTTTAATAATTTTTTATTAGTATTGCATATTAGCTTTTTGCAGTCCAAAAAAATATACAAAAAGACAACCGATTTTTATATAGATAATCTGATATTTTTCAAAGTGGGATCGGACAAGGGTAAGATATTTACCACATATTTGAAACCTCTAAATTATATGAATAAGTCAATTGCAAATGCTGATAACACGTGATATTAGTCAAAATATGTTATAGTTTTGGAATTTGCGTCGAAAAAGTACTTCCCAGATTTTTTCTTGAACAAACTTTTAAAATTTCTTAAAACACCCGCCAAAAACTCGACTTTTTTCACAACAAAACCGTTGAGTCAACTTTGACATTACCTTACAGTGACAAATGACGTTGACAGGTTATCAAATGAAATAAAATAGATAAATAAATTATTATAGATTATAAATATGTGATATTTATACCTTTAGTGTTACCGTATTAAAAGTTAGAGTGCATTATTTAAAAAAACACGATGTGGTAATATATATACCTTTATTTGAATAAGGGTTAACTTTTAATTTTGCTTAATTTTCTGATCTTTAGTAAGTCTTAATCTAGACCCCTCCCACCCCCATGTAAGAGAAAATAAGACTTGTTTGGACCTCCTCCCCCCTCAAATCGTCTTACGTAATAAATGAACATCCCCACACACCCACATCTCGTCAGTTATGTGTGAGTCCCATGTAATATGGGTCTGTATTTTCATACATGAAATCCCTTTTCTACGTCTTATTCTTTAGTTTATGCATTTCCTTTTTAACACCGAACGTCTCTCGACGTTATAGAATACAACTTCTATTGTTTCGTTCAGTGAACTTCAATGGGTCAGTGATGCTTCATTTTGTGCCACGCTTTGTTTTTACGGCATTTTCCCTTTAAACTTTACATTGGTTAACACAATATTGTAAATTATTTAACAAATTGTTTATTCTTGGGGAAAATTCTTAGCTAAACGTTATAATATGGTCATAACAGACCTAAGTTAAGTTGTAAATGTGATGTACGCTAATAATATGACTTAATAGCTGTGAATGCTGTGATATATTATTAAATGACTAATTCCTTTGTCACTTGAGCTACTAGTAGAATAGCTGTAAACATTTTACGATGATTATATAATAATATAAAGAACGTGGACACTGACGGTCGGGCTGGTCCACAAATTCAAGGTCACTCAGTGCGCTATGGAGCGAGCTATTTAAAGGATAACATCAGGAATAAAATTATCCGGAAAAGAACCGGAGTTACCGATATAGCTTGCAGAGTAAGCAAACAGAAGTGGCAGTGGGCTGGCCATGTCTGTCGAAGGACCGATGGCCGGTGGAGCAGACGAGTCCTGGAGTGGAGACCGCGTATGGGCAAGCGTAGTGTGGGACGCCCCCCAGCTATATGGACGGACGACCTAGAGAAGTTAGCTGGGGTAGACTGGGTGCGGAAGGCGGAGGACAGGGTGTTGTGGCGCAGTCTGGGAGAGGCCTATGTCCAGCAGTGGACTGCGATAGGCTGAGTTGATTGAGGGACATACTGACTAAGTTTAGCAATCACTAAGACATGTTCTTTGACACTAGGGTTGAGGTACATAGAAGAGAAATATTATGCCACTTCATTCTCGTTTTGGAATCTAACCTAACAAGTTGGGGTTGAAACCCGCGGGCCGTGGGGTCCGAGTGGTCTTTTTAAGGAAATTTCGAAACGGCTGGTTGACACTTCCCGTGACTCAAGGCTGGCTTTTTCCTTGACCAGAGGCTAAGCATTGCCATACAACGAGGTAATGCCGCAAGTCACTTGGGTACATAACCAGTCGACAGCGATGTGGATTAATTTTTCGACACTATATAGGGTGACTGGTAATTAGTGATCGATACTTAAACACATGATTCTACTCATCATTACAAACAACTTTTACTATCGGACCAAATCCGAAATCGCGAAAAAAAAATCAGCTGTTCCCTACATTTATGTTCGTACGAGTCGTCAAAATGTAGGGAACAGCTGATTTTTTTTTTCGCGATTAATTATTAATTCACTAAGCACGTTTTTATCGTACCTATAATGTAAAGCCATATTGTATGGCGTGGAATAGGAGAGGCCTATGTGCAGCAGTGGACTGCTGTAGGCATATGATGACGATAGTGTATTTAAAGCCTAATAAATCTTGAGACGCAGATCATTAATTAACTATTAGTTTAAAACAATTGATAATCACGAAGCGATGAATGACAAAGTTAAGAGTTATCAATCGGATGGTCCTCGTACTAGTACGAGTATACTGCATGATTTTTTTTACCGTCTCCAAATTTTTACAGGATGTTCTACCCACGAATATGAACAACTTTTAGTATGGGACCAACTCTGAGATCACAAAAAAAAAAAATCAGCTGCTCCATACATTTTGGTCAAGTAGGTAGGGGAAGGTGGGGCAGCTTCCTACAGTTTTTATATTTTGTCTTATAGAATGCTCTCGGGTATTGATATCTATATCGATTCATCAAAAATCAATAGTCTTACTATTTGACTTTATATAAAAAACATGAAATTTGTTTAAATACACTTCTACGGCTTTTTGTAACACTTTAAAGAAAAAATTAAAAATGTATGAATGTACCCCACATGCGGGGCACTTTCATACAGGCTATGGGGCAGATTCATACATGTGAAAAAAAGACACAAGTTGTGTATGAAATGTTTATTTATTTATCAAAATCACAGTATCAAAACACAACGTTCATGGAAACTAAAGCAATAGGTAATAGGTAACACGGGCTGGTGTCCGCAACTCCACGTCAATGCGCGTATTTTGCGTACGGAACTAAAGCAATATTAGTCTATATGACCAAATAATACATACTTACTTAATCATATTATAAAAAAAAGAATAACAAATATAGTTAGTTTTTCTTTTTATGGCACCGAGGGAACTAACTCAACCTAACAGTATTTCTGATC
The DNA here is from genome assembly GCA_949629135.1 of Eremobia ochroleuca. Lineage (NCBI taxonomy): Eukaryota > Metazoa > Arthropoda > Insecta > Lepidoptera > Noctuidae > Eremobia > Eremobia ochroleuca. Next base: position 15,814,633 of record OX451385.1, read on the forward strand.
AGTCACATCACTATTTAAATATCTAATTCCTATTGCTTAGTTCTTATTTAGTATTACTATTAATAATCAACAATTTCAAAAATTATCACAATCAACATGAGGAATCTAAATGTTAAAACTAATTAAATTGAAGAGAATTATCTTTACAACAATAATATGAATGTACAGACGCCAGCACATCAAGCTACTACAATCTGTCAGATTTCTTTAATAGATTTTCAACTTTATCTCTAAAGCATAAGTTTCAAAGTTGATTGGGAAAATCTGACAGTTTCGGGTAGCTTGATGTGCTGGCGTCTGTAATACGTTATAAAAAGAGAGATCTTTGTTGAAACTATAAATGTTGTGGGTCTTAGCTGTCTTAACTGATGTAGGATACGGAAATATCAAAACCACATCTGATAGATCTACTGATCCTTCATCTTTGACGTCTGGAAATACAAAATTCATAGAAGATCCTGGCTTCTTCCTCAAAAATGAAACGATAAGTAATCGTTGTCTGTCAAACTGTAGTGTTTGATGATTTGTCCGACATAGTAAATAATGAACTTCTTTTGTTCAAATTTTATAAGCACAACGGCACCATCTTTGCCATTTTCAGGGTCAACAGGAACTTCATGATCATCTTCCTCTTCGTTTTCTGAACATAATCGTTCTGCAAAACAAAATTATGGTATAACTGAATAATCTAGAGAGCAGCTTTTATAAAAAAAAGGCGTTAAAAGTGATGTTATAAAATTACTTACGCCTGGCCGAATCATGTTCCGTGTCACACCGACGCGCGTTTCACACCGACTGCTTTCAAACTCCGTGAGCAGTCACACACATAAGTAAGCTACGCATACACGCAAAGTTGAAGTTCGCCTAGCATCAGATACATCTAGTGTATGACGGTGCCCCTTGTATGAATCTGCCCCACTTCCCCCTATTAAACTTTTCTATTAATCAGCAGTTTTTTTTTTCGTGATTTCAGAGTGGGTCTCATAGTGAAAATTGATCACATTCATGAGTAGAACACCCTTTAAAAATTTGGAGACTAATAAAATCATTCAGTATATCCGTAATGCCGATACCTACTAGACACGTCATCATGAACTTTGAAAGGAGTATAGGACCAAAAAGGACTCTTGGTACAAATCAGGTCTTCTTGGAAATTCAACACAAAAGAAATCATAAAGACTGCTTATAGTGAAGAAGTTGAATGACATGGATATGACTAAGTATGTACTCAAAAAGGTCTTTGGGCGTGTTGCTAAATGCGGGGTTCATGCAGTATAAAGTAATATTTCAAACAGCAAAATGATATCATATCTAAAAAGTGGCGGAGCGGGAGGGCGTGTCAGACTTTTACTGACTAAAGCCCACCCGTGTTCCTTCAGTTGCTTGTGCCAGCGGCCACGGTATCTCTTTCGAACAACCCGCGACCCTGGCAGGCATCGGCCCTAGCGGACCCCGTCAGTTAGTGCTGACATCTCTTTGAGGCGCGCGTGGAACACAACGCGCCGTCGACCCGGGCCTGGGTGGTTGCTCGCTGTCTGCAAGCCCGCGCCTACGGTGGCCGGGAATCGGCTCTCGACTCCCGACGCCCAAGGCGTCTCCTGCGCTGACTAGGGGCGTGAGGGCGCAAACATTGCTTCTCCCTCACGCGTTCTGCCTCCTCCGTTGCAAGCATTACTGCTTCGCAGAAGGAGGTGACGGCTTCCCATGCTCTCTCGCTCCGTACCATGGCTAGGGTCGGACGTGAGAGATCGCTGTCGTGAGTATGCGGCGGTGCTCCGCCAAAGCCGGGAAGACCTCCACCGTGTCCTCCGGGCGAGCCACACGATGGTGACACCCGTGTACTCCAAAAGACCGTTGGGCCTGTTACTGAATACTGGACTCCAGCAGCGCCGGATGACATTCTTGAAGAAATTGACTTTAATTTAGCTCTTTTTATAGCTATGTATGTAAGAACGTCTTAAAATTAAGGAATCCGTAGAGATACGAATTCAATGGTCTTAAAATGGAATGAAAGAGATACAGCATGTGCTGAAAATGGGATCATTGAATCACATTCCAAGACTTCAAAATGTAAAGCCACTATACATGTTCATGTTTCATGTGTTCAAACAAACACAAGCAAACTCTGAAGAGTTTGCTTGTTTGTTTGAATGCGCTAATCTCTGAAACTACCAGTCGGATTAAAAAAAATATATAGCCCAATTCAACGCTATGACCCTTAGGAGTGTACAAAAAAAAACTGGATAAAGTACGCTAAGGGAAAACGAAGTAATACTGCGAACGGGAAATGTGGCTGTTATCTTAGTACGAGGTGTCTTACTACTTCCACGGGAACGAAGTCGCGAACAAGAGCTAGTATATACTATATACAACGTGTAACGTTAAATGCGCAAAACCTGAAAATAGTTTGATCAGAATAACGAGCAGAGTTAATTGAACCACTTTTTAATATAGGTCACATTTTTCAAAAAATCTTCATTAAAAACGTTGCCGTGTCTATTTATTAATAGGTCAAGCAAGCCGATGTCAGCGCGGCGCAGCGGCCCGGTGACGACTCCTCCCTCGGTAAAGCGTCGTCGCAGACGCAAGAAACGATCAGAATGGCCAGTAAAACTAAAACAGCACATAAAACCTTTACAATTTTTTTTATGACTTATTTTCTCGGTGAAATAGGTCAATTGAATTAAAAATCAGTTGGGGTGTCTGAGGTTTTGCGCATTTAACGTTACACGTTGTATATGGTCCCGTTATAAGCTATTTAGTATATACTAAATAGCTTTAACTACTAGCCTAACAACCACGGCATCTATTCCAGCGTCCATTCCTAAGATAAATTACCTAGGTTTAAGCCTTAATACAATCCTATTAGTATTCATACCACGACGACAGCTTGGCGAGCATAGAGCAGGTGATCTTTACCACACTCCACTTGCCGCATTCCTTGCGATATGAATCGATTTAATTACTATTGTGTTACTTGCTCACTTGGTTTTGCTACTCGATTGCTATTTATGTCATTAATCGATTCTTATAATCGTTAATAGTGCCAGTAAGTCAGTTGAGGAAATTTCTGAGTTCTGGGAACTTGTTCTTCTATGTTCTGGGATTTTTAAACTTTCGATCAATAATTGACGTAGATACCTATATGTTGGGTTAATATATAACGTAGGGTCCCTAGCAGAAGGTTCAATTGGTGTTCTATCAGCCTGCAGGGCGCTTTCCCACGCCAAGATCCCGTTTTTTGCAGGTACGGGTTTTTGCAGAATCCCGTATACGTGTACGTGTTTAAATATATTATGTATTTACGCATGCATCCTGCTTGCAGTATCCGGCAAACATGATGCTTGTGTGAATATGTATATACCCTGAGACCTTACTGTATCAGAATCATACCCTGCATCCTGCCCTTATCCCAATTTATTTGGTGTCGGTGCAACATGTCTTTTTCTTCCATACTTATCTACTAGTCGTCATCTCGGTAAAACAATGATATTCGAAATTGAACTAAAACTTTGTCTTGGTTGACAAGCAGTGGGAGGAAATTAAGAAAAAGGTATTCAATAACACGTCAATTTCAATAATACAAGCAATATGCGTTGATGGTTACAAAATGTCAGTCGTCTTCAGATAGCGATTGTAATCGCGTCTCGCTACGCGCCGATACAACTTAAAATGATTAGATAAACTGAGAGGTTTGCTATCGATATGATGGGGAGACGTTTTGTAATACTGTATATTTCATTCTTTGTTTATGATTATCATTTATCGAGTCGCGAATAGAACTATACCAAACACTACCAAAAGTAAACTGAGGAATCTCATCATTGGGCCATTTTTTTTTCCATTTCTTTTTCACAGATTCTATTTTTCTGGAATGTCCATTCGTCATCATTGTTTTTGTTATTTTTATGTAGTTATTACGTATGTGATACTGTGACGCATCCAGTGCGTTCAATTGATTTGAAAGTAACCAAATCCAAGTTTGATTTCTAGTTGTTGGCAACAGCTTGTTGGTTTGTTAAATTCCACCGAGGAGGCAAACACAGATGTTTCTCGAAACACGTTCTTGTATCATTGTGATTATTACTGTCGAATATTTCTTTAGAATTCACTTGTTACTACTGTGTTTGAATTGACGATACTTTCCGCGAAATCTGTTTGTTCGTTTTCGCATACCTACTTCTCTAGTTACGCTTTATGTAGATACGACAAATAGGGCTGCACTCCCACACATCTGTCTCCCTTTACTGCAGAGGAATGCTCTTTGTTCGATCTCTTCCGAACTACCTACTCGTCATCATCATCATCTGCGTCGCCTTTTCCCAACTATGTCGGGGTCGGCTTCCAGTCTAACTGGATGCAGTTGAATACCAGTATTTACATGGAGCGACTGCCTATCTGACCTCCACAACCCAGTTACTGGGAAATACGATACCCCTTGGTAAGACTGGTTGTCAGACTTTCGGGCTACTGACGACCCGTAACGGCTGTCAAAGATTTACGAATGACAGCCGGGACCAACGGCTTAACATGCTTTCCGAAGCACTTTTTATCCCGATATTCCCACGGGATCGAAAATTATGTGGGTGAAACCGTGGGGCGCTGCTAGTAAATGTAATAACATCTAGTCCACCATGAAAGTGTATCCAGTCCGGCGCATGTGTGGTAAAGTGGTCAAGCGCCATTTTCTAGATGTAGAGGAAGTACTAAGTGGACCTGAGAATGTCGCTTATTCATTACTGCCGGATGCTTGCGATTTATGGTCGAGCATTCAATTTGATAGTTTTACCTTCACTTATATGTTTTATGCTAAAATAAACTATAGTTTTTTAATTTTATGCTAAAACCAGCTGACCGCCGCAGCTACGCCACCTACCGGGTCCAATTGTGAATCTAAACAATCCAGGGACTAACAATTTCATCAAAATCGGTCCAGCTGTTTAGGAGGAGTTCAGTGACATACACACGTACAGAAGAATTATATATATAAATAAGCGATGTTTAACCAAACTTTTAGAGATTCTTTGAGATTAAAGCGACTAATGTTCATCTGACCTTACCAAAGAAAATAAGTTTTATAAATAATTTGTTTTAAACGACTGCAGAAAAGAGTTACCTGCCGATAAATCAATTGGATATGCGCTTAGGAATGAAGGAACTACCATAAAAACTACTGTAAAATTTAAAAAGAACCAATAAGGCACAAACAGTGATAGGTAATAAAAACTACTTTCAAATAACCTCGTACATTCAATTGCTTTCCCAACGCGATCTTCTAGCCTTTAAAAGACGTTCCTTCTAAGTTTCCTTTAGAAACATTTAGTATGGTGTGTGATTGTGAAGAAAACGCACGTGTATTCTGCATTCCAGCTCCATGATTAACTCTCCCAGTTTGGAAGCGATAGGACAAAGAGCATTCCTCTGCAGTAAAGGGAGACAGATGTATGGCAATGCGGCCCTATTTGTCGTATCTACATAAAGCGTAATTAGAGAATAGTTTTGTTCTCTATGGGATATAAAAAAGGGTTATTTATTTGTACTTTGGTATTTCTTTTCCTATTCTACGCTATGACATTCTTTACATACAAATAAGATTAAAATTGGCATTACGTTCATAGTCGGTTTCCATTTTCAAAATATTTTTTGGAGGGAATGCCAAAAGTGCAATAGAAATTCAGTCTTGATCTGTAGATATTAGGATGCCATTATGTAAGTTCAAAACTAAGATGAATAAACCTAAATGCAAATTAAAATGAATTTACCTAGTCTTTACTAGGTCATCATCTGCCTAGTCTTTTCCCAACTATGTTGGGGTCGGCTTCCAGTCTAACCGGATGCAGCTGAATACCAGTATTTTACATGGAGCGATTGCCTATCTGACCTCCACAACCGAGTTACTGGGTAATACGATACCCCTTGGTAAGACTAGTTGTCAAACTTTCGCGCTACTGACGACCTGTAACGACTGTCAAAGATCTACGAATGACACCCGGGACCAACGGCTTAACGTGCTTTCCGAGGCACGGAGGGGTCTTGGTATGTGAAGATGGTCACCCATCCACGGACCAACCGCGGGAAGCGTAGGTTAACCTGATCGATCGACCCGTGCGGCTGTTATTACTTAGCCACAAGCCCCTCTGTGTCTTTATTAGGTAAAGAGTATTAATAAGCCATCTGCATTCTGCCCATAGGATTTACGTCAAGATGCGTTATGCAGCATGCCACCAGCCATTGACCGTTTATGATCTAGCCAAAGTTGCCACAAACAAAAATAGCCTTAAAATATGTTAAAAATGCAATTTATAAAAGCGTTCTAAAATTGAAAAAATTCAAACGGTTATTATGATAGCGAGCGTAAGGCAGCCATAGACGGTAAGACATCTGCCGCTGAAGTAAATTGTTAATTGCACTGCTGTAATTCGCAGCTGCCCAGCCGTTAAAGCTAAATGTCAAACATATAATCAATTCATTGCGAAGAACAAATGGCAAGGTCGGCCCGTTTAGTCCTGATTAACGTTAAACGGATATGAGTAATGACTGAGTGTGTTTTACTTCATAGTTGTATCATCTTGCTACCGATATTGACAATACCTGGCAAGTTACCTACATTACTCATACATAAACTTACTAAGTTATGGACATTTCTGAGGTCTGCGTCACTCTTTTATTATCCCTTACCTTTCTCAGTAGAACTGATAAGAATTTGTAGCCCAATTAGAAGATAGGTACTGTTTTTCTCATTATCTTCAATCATAAAACATCCAAACAAAACAAATGGAAACGGTAATAAAAACGCCACAACCTATTTCATACTCTACTGAGTAAAAAAAAAGAAATTAAAAATGAACTAGCCGCTGGCACGTGCCTCTTTTTTTTAAAGGCAGAAGCACGAAGCGTTATCAGCCATATGCCACCAACGCGTGCCCTATGAACACCTACCTCCCTTTGGTTCAACCGACCGTGCCCGCTCGTGCTGATAAACCAACCTTTTTAGTGTTTTTAACCATCGTTCTTTTTTTATCAATTCTGCAGAACAAGGTAAGTATACAGTCAATTCTTGGAGAAAAATAGCGCTGGCTGGAATTTTAATGCATTAGTATAAGATTCGTATGCATTTGAAATATTAAATAGGTGTTTTGCGCGCCAATGTAACAACATTCACGTGCTTATATAAAATACTAGGATGTTAGAATGGATTTTCTATTGATTTGCATCGTAAAGGTGAACAACATTGTCTTTGATATTACCTTATAAGGAGTTTAAAATATGAATACAAATAAATAAACTAAATAATGTCGAAGTATACCGAATGATATCGGCTAAGTATTTACAGATAAGTAACTAAAAATATTATTATTATTACTTAGTTATTAATATTTCCTGAAAAATCCGAAACAAAATTTTAACAGAAAAAACCAAGATTAAAAATTGCGTATCAATCTCAATCTGATAAATTTTGAAGGATATTGCTAATCCATTGCTTCATATGTTCCTAAAAAAATATGCTCAACAACGTAAATAACACAATGTGGTTGAACTGTCATAATGAAATCTATTGCTAATGATAGTGTATTACGCAATTACCCCGCTGTTTTAATTTTTTAAACTTTTTATAGAGCTTAATTATCGCTTTCGATTACAAACAAATTCGATACTTTTACTAGTTTTTTTTGCCTTCGTTCGGTAGCGGAAGTCCCAAGTATCGAGTTAGGAGCAGATGTCTTCGAACCAGTAAGTAACCGTTTGGGGAACCCCTTACTACGGCCCGAACCACTAATCTTATACAGGCTGTTTCAGATAAAATAATTTTACGATGTCTGTTTTAAATGAGCGTTATCAAGGTTTATTTTAAGAATGTTAATATAGCAATTAATTTGAGTAATAACTAAATTAACTTTCTATATCTCGAAAAAAATAAATACGTTCTTAAACTTTGTTTCACCACCAACAACATACTATTTAAAAAATTAACGTTACAAATATTATGTTAATTAATTAATGACAAGAAACATTGCGAGATCAGTCGTTCACCATTCGTGTGCATTGCGCAAACGCCGAACAATGGCAACAATCATACGCTGAAAATGAATTATAAATTATAATGTCACACACCTGTGAAATGGCGATTAGTTATAACTTATAGTTAACAATATCACAGTGATTTATCACATAATAGATAACAGATGACTTGTTACGCCTTTCAAATTGCCCTGATTTACATTTAAACGGTCTGCTAATGGGCAGGCAGATATGTTGACCATGTTGTTTTAATCTTTCGCTGCAAATCTAGTGAGTTGCATTGGTAAATTAATTGCGGATAGATGTTGTCGTAAGATGTACATTTCACTATTTGTTTCTGTCAATGTTGTTCGTTTAATTCATTTGTTTGCGTCCTTGTGACATCGAGTTCCTGGTACCGCGTCGCACCGATAACCGAGGCCGATGAAAAAGTAAGGTTTCTTCGACCACTTTGCATTTACTTTTCAGCGGGGTAACCCCACAAAATAGTAACGTTTTGACAATTAAAATACTAGCTTTAAAATTATATAAAATGGTCAATTGAATTAGCATAAAACATATGAGTAAAATCTCGATTATGAATGTAAGGCTTACTGTCCACGGTCGCGTCACTTGACGAACGCACGCAACCTACAGATGACGATAGGCGTATTTTGCATATTTGTTATGTCCACGCTATCTTCATGCAATCGTCAATCACGCTACAAAAATTCTCAGTTTTCTTTTAAGTAGCATTGCAAAAGCACGTCTTTTCGTTGGGAAAATGTCAAGTGATGATGATGATGATGATGATTATAGTATACAACTTTATTAGAAGACGACGAAACAGGCGAAGAATGTACTGGATTCATCCATACATCGAAAGAAATATAAATTGTAGATTGTTGTGACTGGAGTATTCCTGTAATTTATTATTATATAATCAGGGATATTGTTCAATAATGTGAACAAAATTCACCGCTGAGCCCGACATTTTGTAACAAAAAAAAAGTGTTTGCGTCTCGCGAGTCGGTCGAGTAGTGACATGCTGCCGCACGCACCTCATGACGAACGCAAGACGAGAGGCGTACGCGACGATGCCGCTCCGTGGAACTGCAACTGTTTTCATTGTTTCTACGCAAGATGCAAGCAATCGTCAATTGCCGATAGCGTGCGCATGACGTGCGGTTTACGTGGACAGTGCGCCTAAGTGTTTGCTTAGTCAATCTCTAGTATCAGGTCGAATGGTACTGACAGCTCACCCCACGCTCACTTCACCTAAGTTTTCACGGTGAGATGGTTACAGAATCGCACTGCAGTAGTAATGGCTTTTATTTTGACAGTTCAACAACATTCATTACGTTATTTACGTTGCTGAGCAGACAATTTTTCGAATATATGAAGCTAATGTTACCTTACTTTACGCAATTAGGATGCGGGTTGATTGAGGTTTATTATAAAGTCTTATTATTTCTTTAATATTTGGACTCAGATACGTGCCAGTCCCCGCAGAATATATATTATTTTGCCTAAGTCAGCTGGGCAAAGACCTCTCTCCCTTTTCCACACTTTTTCCATTTTTCTTTTTCTGTTCCATTTTTTATTTGCCAGTAATATAGTGCCCTTACAGTTAAGAACTCTGACACAATATCTAATTAAATCCAACACGCTCTATAAAACCCCACATTTTCATGTCCATCAAGTAACTATAGCTATCGAACGCCAGCTTAATCCGTATTAATTCCTCAACTATATACCACAGGTTTCTCGATTATGTCACCCTATTACCAACGCAGTATTTGACCCTGAAATCATTTAAGCAAGTATGTAACTATGTAATAAAATAAAATATTAATAGGTATTATCATTACAATCGTAATTCATTATTTATTTTACGACTCATAAGAAATCATTGTTATTACAATAAATTACTTGATTAAATTAAACTAACGTATAAATATTGGTCATTTCATTTACTCAAGTGTATATTAGAATGTTATACCTACGCTCTTAAAGACGTACGGTTTTCTGAAGTAACTAAGTTACAAACAGCTAATAAAAACTATTTTAAGAGGAGCGCAAATGATTTTGTGGAATTAATAAACAACTGAATTAATGGTTTGGGCTGTCGTTACGTTGTAAATTAATTCATTCAGTCTTGTAATAATTTAATATAACTATCCTTTTTTATGGAAAATAAAATTAGTTATTTTAAAAATATCTTAGTACAGAATATGAAACACCATGTATATCGATCGGTGTGCATCGCTTCCCGGGGCGGTACGGGCGCCATCGCGACCCTTGCGCACACGCATAAAAAGTTCCAACACCTGGCCGTAGCCATAGAGATCAAATCACTACATCGAAAACACATATTATTATCTCTCTTATTGCTATTCTAGACTTTAAGTTTCAATAAATAAGGTACATTTTCCATGGTTTGAGTAGTGGCAGTTTATAGGATAAAGCTCAGGCATTATCGATTATTCGTGTGAATTATAACGGTTTTCTTTTGTTGATATTTTGACAGGTGAGCGTCACAAAAACGCCGGTCAATCTAGTTTTTAGCTTCACACTCAATTCGTTCGTTGCATAATAGTAGCATTATTAATTCCATGTAGTTTTTATGTCAATGCACTTAGTTGCGTTAATGGTCGTATATCGTGTTTCTAATCGAGACGCATTGTTTTTGTTCAATCGCTGCAATTAACAGGCCATATTTCATTGTAGGTACCAACACCTAATCACGATCACTGTGACCAATTTATAGTAGAACTTGGAATTCCGTTATGGGAGCAAAAAACAGGCGTGTCAAAATATCCCGTTCGATTTTTAATTTTGAGCGCAGGATAGGATATGGGACGCGCATGCGCGTGCCATACTGGGCGGCAGAGCGTGGCGTATGGGAGCAGATGACACGCGACCGTTACACCAGGTGCACGTGCCTGCATATTTTTCACATCGGAATTTATGAGCTGTACACATAACGAGTGGGTGCGAAAGATAAGAGATGGGTATACGAACTCGTTCGGGAAGGAAAAGTATGTACCGTATTCCAATTAAGGTGTTTTTTTTTTATTAACAGTGTTTTGTTTTCGTTCTCAGTGCTCATGTCTATAAAGCTATTTGCATAGGAGATTTGCATCATAAAATCAAAATTACGAGTGAAATCGTTGAAATCTTAGGCCCCAGCACACATAGAGTCAAGGTTGCGTTACAGATACGTAGGTAGGCTCTACACAGATCATTTGCTCAAATTGAATAGCGAAGTTTTCGGAATTCTGATGTTTTACATTCACCAAGTTAAAAGGTATGACCTATCCTTGGCTCCGATTTATGGAAAGGAACTGTTATGTATTTCCTTACTGGTGTAGCAGATGATCTGATGCAAATCCACATTCATTTATCACTAAGATTTTAAGGCTTGATGCTGATTCTAAAAATCTTCTTTAGCTCGGGAAAAAATCCAACATTCTTCTATTTCATCTGCTTAGCCTTTTCCCAACTATTTTGGGGTCGGCTTCCAGTCTAACCGGATGCAGCTGAATACCAGTATTTTACATGGGGTGACTGCCTATCTACCGTCCACAACCCAGTTACTGGATAACGTGATACACTTTGGTAAGACTGCTTGTCAGACTTTCGGGCTTCTGACGACCCGTAACGATTGTCAAAGATCCACGAATGACAGCCGGGACCAACAGCTTAACGTGCTTTCCGAGGCACGGAGAGGTCTTGGTATGTGAAGATGGTCACCCATCCACGGGCCAATCGCGGAAAGCATAGCTTAACCCTGATCGATCGACCCGTGCGGTTGTTATTAGCCACAAGCCCCTCAACATTCTTCTATTTATAAGCTAAAAATCACATCATACATAACATTCGTAATCAACCGAAAATGTTCCCACTGCTGGGACGTCCATCCACCACGCAGGCCCAGTGTGGATTGGCACATAGTCTATATTATTATACCATGGATTGGCAGATGTCACATATTTTTGAGTTTTTGTTTCTAGGAACTGTCGGTTTCCTCACGATGTTTCATGAGATAATTTACACAAAGTAAAACGCCTGATTGGGTTCGAACCTACAACTCGAAAGTCGTTACCACCACTGCTTTTATAAAGTAAAATACTGCCAATCGTCGGTATCGCAATATAATTAAAAAATTATTTTATGTTCAGATTGATTCGTCGATAAGATTAAAAAATTTACAGCGATCTCGAGTGTTCGGGAATCAGAGCAAAGCCGCTTAAATCCCAAGCTTAAACTACTATAATTTCTATAATACCTAACATAAATCTATTATACACACACCGGCAAAATTAGAGGAACACAAAAAAAAGGTGCCTTTTTTTAAAAACTTGTGGGTATTTCGACGAGTGGTTCCGTTATTTGAATGATTGCCCTTTTTTCATATAACATTATGGGCTTTTATGACATTTTTAAGCCTTCTAACAGAAATTGTACCCTCTTAAGTGTTTATTTACACTTTAAGCTTCTAAGTGTTTTTGATAAGAAAGTTGGTTTATGCAGTCAATGGTGGCCCTAGCTCATTACGTTTGTTTTGTTTGGAGAGTTAACATTGTATTGCATACAGAATGAGTGATTTGCCTGCAACTGAAGTCGCCAGGGCTGTAACAATGATTGAGGAAGGTCACACCTACCGTTCAGTCAGTCGAACGTTGGGTGTATCAGTATCCGTGATCCACCGTAATGTGCAACGGTACAGACAGACAGGATCTTACGTGCGCAGACGAGGGCAAGGCAGAAATCGTGCAACCAGTGCCGTAGACGACCGTTTTATAAGGGTGCAAACTTTAAGAAATCGTCGTCAAACGGCTGTTCAGACCCGAGCTGTCTTAGAAGAAGTGCGTAACGTACGTGTTAGTGAACGAACAGTGAGGAGAAGGTTAAATGAAGTTGGTTTGAAGTCATACGTGCCAGCAAAAGCGCCAAAACTTGAGGTGAGCCATCGAGTAGCAAGATTAGCGTTCGCTCGTGAGCATCAAAATTGGTCCGATGAATGGAGTCGAGTTTTGTTCTCCGACGAAAGCCGTTTTTGTGTAAATTTCATCGACGGAAGGGAGAGGATGTGGAGATATCGAGGAGAACGTCACACACACTGCGCGCATAGTGCGTGATTACTTAAGTGAGACTGGTGTAACCCAGATGGACTGGCCTGCACGATCTCCGGACATGAATCCAATAGAACATGTCTGGGACATGATTGGACGAAGGGTTCGTGAAAGAAATCCTGCCCCTAGGAATGTTGAAGACCTGAAATTGGCGCTGGTTGAAGAATGGGGCATTTTGCCTCAGGAAATGATTGAAGATGTCATCAGAAGCATGGCTAGACGTATCCAAGCCCTTATAATGGCGCGTGGAGGCAACACGCGCTATTAATTCTTTTTTTTTTAATTTAACTCTGTTTTTACGCATTTGAAAACATAAAATTTTTTCAGTCAAGAGCATTTTTTTAAATTTTTTATTAAATAAATCCTAATAAACCATACAATTTGTTTTTTTTCTTGCATAATATAAACGAACAGACTCAAATAAACCATAAAAATTAAATAATAGACATTCAATCTCAAAAAATGATGTTTTCTTTTGTGTTCCTCTAATTTTGCCGGTGTGTGTAATTAATAGAGCTGAAGAGTTTGTTTGTTTGGTCGCGCTAATGTCTGGAATTACCAGTAGGGTTTGAAAATTTCTTTTCTCTCTCTCTCTCTCTTCTCGAGGAAGGCTATAGGGTACTTAACATCACATTAGGACTAGAGAATACAATCCCGGGATCGGGATGTACTTGCCCAATCTCGGGATTTTTGGGAGTGACAATCCCGAAAATCCCGAGATTGGCCAAATACAGTCTCGGGATTTTCGGGATCAGAAAAGGGCCGGGATCCCGGGATTGTATTCTCCCATACTGCCGAAAAAAAAATCAGAAACAACAGCGAAAACGAAGTAATAGCGCGGGCATTCGTTGCGATGAGACGAGGTGGTTTGGGAACGAGAATCACGCGGCTGAAGTCACGGGCAGAAGGCTAGTACAGACGCCAGCATATCATGCTACTGCAATCTGTCAAATTAATAAAGCAAAAAGTTCAAGGTTGATTGGGAAAATTTGACAGTTTTGGATAGCTTGATGTGCTGGCGTCTGTACATAACATGGGTGACAATTATTGTACGATACTTATATTTTTTATGATTCGCAAAACTTCAACGCGTGTAATGGAGTGCGGTCAATCAATACGCTACGGTACGCTCGGTCATGCTTTCCCCTCTCCGTGATCATTTCCACTTATAAATATTATATCATTCTGTTCCTAAAAAAACTACGGAGATTCCTCATTTTTTCTGACGTCAACATTCATTGTTTTTTAGTTAGACCTCCCGTAGAGAAACCGACTTTTAAACTAAGCCGCGTTCCGTTTTATTTTCAAGAAAAACAGTGACTTCCTCGTTAGTCTCGTTGTTGCAAGCGCTACTGAGGCATGAGGTGTGCATGAGGTATTCGATTCCCGAGTCGGCTAAAGTGTTAATGTGGTTTTTTCATCTGAAGTTTCTCAGTAGCAGCTCGGTGTCTGGATTTGTGCTCGGTTGCTGGCAATAGGGTCGCCCCCATTACATGGGACTTAAACATTACTGGCGTAACGTAGGTGTACTATAGGTACAGAAGCCAGCACATCAAGCTACTACAATCTGTCAAATTTCTTTAACAGATTTTCAACTTTATCCCTAAAGTATAAGTTTCAAAGTTGATTGGGAAAATTTGACAGTTTCGGGTAGTTTGATGTGCTGGCGTCTGTACACCTCTGCCTAACCTTTTGGGGAATACATGCTCCCCCCAACTTGTTCTTTTTGTGTTTGTGTTCTTTCCTTGCTGTCATGTTTACCGCAAACAAAAGTATTTTCTTTTTTCTTTTTGATGTTATGTGAAAACAGTTATGATAATTTTTCAGCGCATCACTTGCATAGAAAGTCGGTGAATTTGAATATTTTATTGACATTTATTGTGAAAAATAAACCATACCAATTGCGGTATATTAAATGATTAAACTGCAGCAGATATTGATGGGCACATCCAATGGTAGAAAGTTTCGTGCTCAATTTTTGACAAGAATTGTTATTTCCGTGTCTCTAAAAGGCAATTAAATTAATACCAGCGCATAACGTTCCCAGTACTGGGACACAGGCTCCCTGTGTGAGGGAGTGGGCCGCAATCCACCACGCGGCCCAGTGCGGGTTGGTAGATGTCTCATGTCTTCGAATTTTTCTTCTAGGACATGCCAGCTTCCTCACAGTGTTTTCCTTCACCGTTTTGAGAGCAATGGTGATGAAATAATTTACACAATGTAAAGTGCCTGTTTGGGTTCAAACCCACGACCTACAACTCGTACATCGGGGCCGCTAACACTAGGCCACCACTGCTCCTTTAATGTATACCATACATTATTCTGTGAAACAATCAAAAGAATTATTTTCAGTCAAAAGATAGGTACAGACGCCAGCACATCAAGCTACTACAATCTGTCAGATTTCTTTAATAGATTTTCAACTTTATCGCTAAAGTATAAGGTTCAAAGTTGATTAGGAAAATCTGACAGTTTCGGGTAGCTTGATGTGCTGGCGTCTGTACCTAAGTAGTTTCGGTAAATTCTCTATAACTCTTCCCAATAACAAAAGCCTTTTACACCCAATTAAAATACTTAATTCAAAGTCAACACCTATTGAAGTAATTAGCCATTGTCACCATTGAAGCGAGTCTGTAGAAATGTAGGAAGCTGTCAGAACTAACGTGCGTCGTGAAGGTTTGGAGATAACTTCAAGGTTCCCAATAATGTCACTATTTAGGTCGATTGATAAAATTCAGTGTCGAATAGTCTGTATTCTCGAAAGAATTCTAGTAATAGTCTGTATTCTGTTGTCTCGAAAGAATTTGTAATGAAATAAAAGGTTTACGATTACCTAAATAAAAATAAAAAAACGTACTAATTGGAGAAAACATTATTTCATATTATGAATAAGTATTTAAAAACAAAAACAAAAATAAAAACACTGTATTAGACCAAAATACTTCAAAAAGAAGCTTTTCCTGTTGACTCTACTGGGATTGGTGGCCACATTACGATATATTACACAGATTTCCGATGTTACCAATCCTATTAGAATCCATTTAAATAATCTCTGCCGCCTATAACAATCACAGAAGCAGACAGGTTCGTTAGAGTGCCTTCTACAGGCGAGACCAGTCCACAATGTCCAAAATATAACACACATATGTATGTCATCATCTTGCTAGCCTTTTTCCCAACTATGTTGGGGTCGGCTTCCAGTCTAACCGGATGCAGCTGAATACCAGTATTTTACATGGAGCGACTGCCTATCTGACCTCCACAACCCAGTAACTGGGTAATACGATACCCCTAGGTAAGACTGGTTGTCAGAAGACTGGTTGACACATATGTATGTACAGACGCCAGCACATCAAGCTACCCGAAACTGTCAGATTTTCCCAATCAACTTTGAACCTTATGCTATAGTGATAAAGTTGAAAATCTATTAAAGAAATCTGACAGATTGTAGTAGCTTGATGTGCTGGCGTCTGTACAAGCAGATAATAATAAATAATAATAATAAAACCATTTATTTTCAGGTAACAAAGACCCATAGACAAATACCTTAACTTAAGTATACATAATATAACAATATAACAATTCTGTTAGTAAATAAAACTTAAAAGTTATGTTAGTATCACTTGTTTGCACTAAGTCTTTGTGCGCTCCGGTGGCACTTGCCCGGTAAACAATGGTTTTCTAACATGTAGATAGGGGTCTAATACAATAATATCGTTGGTAGTCGTTATCCCGCATTTTTGAAAGACCCACAGAATATTAAATGTGAATGGGACACCTTTATATATCGAAACATACAATTCTCGACAAAACTAATGAGCATCACGGCTTTTCAGACTGTTGTTCCATATTTAATTAATTTGTGTCCTCCACACAGATAGAGAATCTAGACAGATAAATATTAACCTGTTAACCGGGGAATTCCGTACACGCTACTGTTTAAGTTTGACGTATTTATACGTCCCGCACGGTTAACAGGTTAACAAAAAGTCCCACTGCCCAAGTAATCAAATGCATACAACACTAAATGTATTAAAAACATTATTATGTCTCTGTCATATTAAAGCGATTGACAGAAATAGAACGATGTTTTAAATTCGCTTAGCACTAAACGAGTTTAGTGACTTGTGGTGCAAGTGGGCCTTAATCTATATTCTAGATTAAGGCTTACTTGCTCCGATGCCTTGACAAGACAAGACTAGTCAGGATGTTTGTGCGTGCGATTGTACTGTTTAATTAATTACTTACACCAGCAATATAAGGAATTTTGCTGCTTCGATTGTCAATAGACCATTTTGTAATCAATGTCTATTAGCATTCAAAGAATCCATGGAGTTGTTTTTTTTTTTCAATGTCGATTAGCATTCAAGGAATCCATGGAGTTGCTTGTTTTTTTTTTTTCCATTTTACAACATATCTGTGACGAAATAATCCCATTGCGCATTTCAAATAGGTGATAATTGTCAATCGTTAGCGACTTTGTACTAATTATTATAATTAGTTGCAGAATGAGACTATTTCACCATAGACCTTCGCAGTGACGATTAGGGCTTATATGCTAATTGTATGAACAAGACGTATAAGCAGAGATTCTGTCATAATCAGTGATCGGAATAGGCTGAGTATATTTACCTAAAGTTTAAAGAACAGAGACGAAAATCGGAGACTTCCTTATGCCTATTTTATTTACCGATAAATTTACCGGAACTTTAATTATGTAACTTTCAATATCTTATTTAATCATTTAAAAAAAATATCATCAAAATCGTTACCTGAGAAATGATGCAACACATGTGTATTGTTAATTTAGTTGAAAATAAAAAAAAATATGTGTAAGAAAGAATGTTTAGCTACTCGTAATAGAAGCTTAATTGTAATAATTTGATGTAAAAATTTACATAGTTAAGGTTCCAGCAAATTTAAATAGTCATAAGGAAGTCTCCGATTTCCGTCTCTGTTCTTTAAACTTTAGGTAAATATACTCGCCTATTCCGATCACTGGTCATAATAAATATGAAAGGTTTTAAACCCTTTGACAGTCCACTGCTGGACATAGGACTCTCCTAACAACATACCCACATAAATATCTAGAGGTATGTTGTAAATAACATAAACACTGGACCGTTATTTGTATTTTGGCTCAAACTGTAAATAATGTATGTTAAACTAACAGCTAACAGTAGTAGCAATGGCTTTCAATGTGACATCAACAACATTAATTGCGTTATTTACGTTGTTGAGCAGACAAAATTGTCAAACATACGAAGCAGTGGATTAGCGAACTACTTCAGATAGTGATTTAAAGTGTGTTACCCAATTAGGGTGCCGTTTACATCGAAAACCAACTAGTAGGTACCTACATTTTATTGAAATATGATAATCTATCATCAAACGAAAAAACCTTTCGTCTGAAAATATTGTTTATCACACTAATATTATAAAGGCGAATGTTTGTGAGTGTGTGTGTGTGTGTGTGTGTGTGTATGTGTGTGTGTGTGTGTGTGTATGTATGTTTTTTACATCTTCACGCTCAAACGGCTGGACTAATTTTGATGAAATTTGGCAAAAAGATAGTTTATAACCAGAATTAATACATAGAATATTTTTTTATCCCGATATTCGTACGGGATCGAGACTTATGCGGGTAAAACCGCGTGGCGCAGCTAGTTTATTAATAAAGGCTACTACCCACTAGGCCACTGGCTAGGCTACTTACCTTCCGTTCGATTCTGTAAAAATCTCACCTTAAAATCATAAGTGAAGTGAGCTTAAAGTGAGCAGTGTCAATAGTGTTAATCCCTAATGACAGATCACTTCCCGCTCACTTCACCTAAGTTCTCACGGTGAGATTTTTACAGAATAGCACTGCAGTACCTATATACTGACTGTAGACGGAATATTATTTAATTGATACCTTGCATAATGTACTTTAACCGCTGAAATAACATACCTGTCAATGGTATTACCATACTGCGCAACGGCAAATTATTATGAGTCAATCGAAGGAAAACTATACTTACTTATAAACTATTTGTTAATAATGTAGTAGTGATCACGTTATGTAATAGTAGGACCTTTAGCCCTAACAAGATACCTGCAATCGATGCCTCCAATATTACCTATATTGGAAGGAGTTTCTTTATACTCGTACTGTACCTAAATACGTCAAGTTAATTATGATATTTGCCCAGCAGTGGGACAAAAAATTGTACAAACTTATACAAAGAAATCTTGACATGAAAAAAATTCAAATGTAAGTACAACATACTTGCAACAATTCAAGGATACTTTTTTTTTTTTCGGGAGGGTGGTCGGGGAGTGTGGGATTGTTACCTCACTAAAACCACCCCGGTGATCACCATCAGCACATAGGGGTGGTCCCGGTTCCTCTTAAAATACCAATTCCGGAACCCCCCCGTGCAACGCCTGTAAGGCACATCCCTGGGGAATTCAGTGATACCTAATACTTCTTTAATAAGAAAAACATTCATCTTGAATTCCTTCGATAAAACAAGTTTATTATCGATCAGTAAACAAAATTATCGACTGACTAACAGCTGGTGTGTGTACTTAGTTATATTATAACATGTTAGCATTACAGTACCTACAGGAGACCAATGAATCAGATAGTCCGTTGAGTCAGACCATCAGACAACCGCAAACCGTGGCATACTTTACTTTATTTCTTTACCTATTCGAGATGTTAGTAAAATGAACATTGTTTTATATGAATACTAGCGACCCGCCCCGGCTTCGCACGGGTGCAATGGAGAAACACTGATAAATTTTAGAGCCATTATTTCTCGTAAAAAGTATAGGATAAAAAATGCTTATTGTGGGTTATCCCTAAGAGATAGACATATACCATCGCGGACTTTTTTGTAGACCTTTTTAAGGTGTACAATACTGTAGTACATTATTTTGATCTATCTCGACGGGTTCAGCCAGCGTTTACAATGTAAGCGCAAAAAAATGTGTTTATTTACGACATCACATTAGAAACCTCTAAAATTATCAGTGTTTCTCTACTATATTATGCATGTATTATACATATAAACCTTCCTTTTGAATCACTCTATCTATTAAAAAAAACCGCATCTAAATCCGTTGCGTAGTTTTAAAGATCTAAGCATATACAGTGTGTCCGGACATGGACTAGCGATATTCTAAATACTTAAATATAAGCTATTTTAAAGTACTATTACACTATAGGCTTGGGTCCAATACACTTCCCCGCTATGTGGCAGCCATTTTGTTTTTTTTGTTGAAATATGCTCTATGCGAGTACAAAAAAAATCATATATCTCAAAGTTTTAGTCATACTGAGATAAAAATAGGCTTATTCGGAAGGCAATAATATTGTCTACCGTCTGCATTACAAAGCAATGTGTTCACAATTCCATAACTTTTGAAAAAAAATGTGAAAGTCGAAAAAAAAATCAAAAAATTATGCAATTCAACCAATAATGGTTAATTACTACAAAAACAACCCCGAGAACTTTTTTATTTTTTATACTAGATCGACAGTTTTTGAGCTACGCTACAATGCAACATAAAATTCACAACTGTATGTTTAATACTTTAAGAGTTATTGTTGTTTGAACATAGCGTATGCGCAAGCACAAAACGTCTTTGTTAACCGCCAGAGTGTCATTTATGGCATTCACTGTATTCCATCTGAGAGCAGGCGAGAAATACTGTTCGTTACTACCGTGAGTAAGCGAGATAGAACGTATTAGTCCACTACCTGAAACAAAATCAGTTTTAAGGACAAATTATTAGTTGGGTTAGTTTAGTTGTCCCTCGCCCTGCGTTGTGATCGCTATCGCTACTTTCACTTACCGTCCGTGCTGTTTACGTGCTGCGTTAGTGTTTTGTATTTAAAAGTGTGATAAAGTATGGCACAGCGTCAATATTCATCGCAACATATTGCTGACATAGACTTTGTGTATGGCTTTTGCAATGGAAGTGCAAATTTGGCTGTACAAGAATATCGACGAAGGTACCCTAACAGGCCTACACCGAGTCGCCAAACTTTTATCGACGTGCATTCAAGATTAGCGGAAAGAGGTATTCAAAGAGCTGTTAATGAACGCAATCGCTTGGTATCGCCCGAAGATGAAGAAGAAGTGCTTAGACTAATAACCAATGATCCTAGACTAAGCGTTAGACGGATTTCAGTGCAACTTCGAATGTCTAAGTGGCATGTATGGAGAATTTTGAAAAGAGAAGGGTTACACCCTTATCATTTTCGACGGGTTCAAGACGTGATCGAACCAGATTTTGCTGCGAGATCTGTGTTTTGTTCGTGGATAAATAGAAATTTGAGACAGAACCGTAATTTTTTACAAAGAATACTGTGGACTGATGAAGCCAAATTTACAAGAGCTGGGATTACAAACCACAGAAACGACCATCTCTGGTGCTCCGCAAATCCAAGGGCGGTGCGCCCAAGCTCATTTCAACATGAATTCTCAGTAAATGTGTGGGCCGGCATAATCAACGATAGGCTGATAGGGCCATTGGAATTGCCACCTACATTAAACGGCGCTAGATTTTTAGAATTCTTACAGACACAGTTTGCGGACAGCCTCATGGACCTACCTCTATCATACCGTCGGCGTATGTGGTTCCAGCTCGATGGTGCACCCGCGCATTTTTCTCGAGCAGTGAGAGAATATTTAAATAATAATCTACAGCCGTGGATCGGTCGTGGTGGTGTAGTAGCGTGGCCGCCTCGCTCACCCGATTTGACACCCTTGGATTATTTTTTGTGGGGTCATATGAAACAAAAAGTATACGCTACAGTTCCAAATACCAGGGAAGAACTCGTCGCAAAAATTATGGCAGCCGCCGAAGAAATTAGATCCGATTTGGATTTAATTAGGCGCTCATCAACCCAGGTGGCACAGAGAGCCGTAGTGTGTCTACAAGCTGGAGGTGGCCACTTTGAGCAACTGCTTTAGATATTTTAATCTTCATTTAATATTGGAAAAAACATTAAATAAAATTCAATATGAATGTTATGTTTTTTTAATGATTTCCTGTTTAGGGTTCCGACAAAGGCCTTTTGTGCTTGCGCATACGCTATGTTCATACAACAATAACTCTTAAAGTATTAGACATACAGTTGTGAATTTTATGTTGTATTGTAGCTTAGCTCAAAAACTGTCGATCTAGTATAAAAAATAAAAAAGCTCTCTGGGTTGTTTTTGTAGTAATTAACAATTATTGGTTGAATTGCATAATTTTTTGTTTTTTTTTTCGACTTTCACATTTTTTTTCAAAAGTTATGGAATTGTGAACATATTGCTTTGTAGTGCAGACGGTAGACAATATTATTGCCTTTCGAATAAGCCTATTTTTATCTCAGTATGACTAAAACTTTGAGATATATGATTTTTTTTGTACTCGCATAGAGCATACTTCAACAAAAAAAACAAAATGGCTGCCACATAGCTGGGAAGTATATTGGACCTAAGCCTATAGTGTAATTGTACTTTAAAATAGCTTATATTTAAGTATTTAGAATATCGCTAGTCCATGTCCGGACACACTGTATAGGGACAGACAGACAGGGAAGCGACTTTGTTTTATACTATGTAGTGATTACCGCAAATATAAAACATGTTAGTCTGTGGTAAGTAAAACAAGAATACTGAACAAACTACTAGCACAGTTTTATGGATTGTAAAACTGTGCTTCTTGGTATTACAGACGGTAAAAGACGTTTTGAAGAAAGCAGCGGACGTAGACGATTTTCGTTTAGTTAAAGCAAGGCTGCCAAACCGATATCGAAGGTGGGCCATCATTTTGATTCCATGTCAGCCGGCGGGCCGTCTAGATTAAAACTTGCACACATTTATGTTACGGTGGATACCTAGTTATTAAAAATAAACAAAACTTTAGTTGCTCATAGTTTGAATAGTCTAAAAAAACCTCTACCGTTAGCATTGGCGTAGCTAGGGATTTTGTCTAGGGGGCAGCGGTCCAGCTGTACCAACCACGGTAATTTAATGCGCCCCGTAACACCTCGTAATAAATAATCCCATGGTTACACTTTCACTGTTAAATTATCATCTAATGTAGAGCCAAGCTTCTAACTCCACCAGTCATGTCTAATAAGAAACGATTAAACAGTAAATAATTCTTCAATAATGGGTAGGTACTAGGTTCTAGGGTAGGTACTACGCCCCCCCCCCCCCCCCCCCGCAGGCAACGCCCATGACTTTTACCTTACTATACATTTGAAGGGGTTTATTTTTAACATAAATATGGAGACAAATCGCCAGCTGATAGCTTTTGGCGGACCGATCCAAATGCGTTGGCGGGCCACATATTTATTTCCTGAAAAATGTATTTAAAAATTCAAAGTCAGTCATGTATGTGCTTTAAATGCGGTGATACAAAAGATGGTAAATAAATATTCTTGTGCGATAACACAATTTGCCATATTTTGGCATGCAAATATTAATATCTAAATAGGTTGCTTATATGGTGCTATAAGCAATTATAGGTAACTATAACTCATGCGCTAAAGGTTTGTACCCTGAGAAAAGAAATAGGTACCTTAGTCTTTAACAGCATGGTGCTATGAATTTTGTACCAAAACTCATTGGACCGTATAAAATCTTAGCAAGCTCCAGAGCAAGTTTCAATAGCAAGACTGTTATTATTTGTATGCGTACGACGAACTGAAGGGGAGAAATCACAGCCGATGTGTGAACGCCCTTGCATTCTGTGCACAATAGCCTCTGCAACGGTTTTTAACATCTGCCGACCGGCCCTGCGGAGACTCGTGATATGCCACCATTATTATTATTTCAAAAGCACACGTCATACCGCCTTGGACTGTGTTTTACTCCTTTTTTCTTCAACTATTGTAAGCAATCAACACAATAGGCGTACCAAATTCCCATGACTATCAAACAAAAACAAAACAAACTTTACATACGAGATAATTTGGCCCCGAAGGCCCGCCCGTCACGCGTACCGGGCACGCACCTCTGATGATACTCGACCAACACATTACCTCACTGACACCGATCATTAAACCCACCACCTTAGACACGCTGTTCCCACGACTCATTGATTTTTTTTCTTTTTCAGGATGTCCAATTTTCAACGAACGCGCAGCAAGGTATGGTGGGGTGATTCACCGCCGAGCGTAGGAAGTCCGGTGGCACAGCCCGACTGGAACCGAAACAATCGCGCTCGAGACGATCCCGAGTGGGAGCCCCAGCTACCTCACTGGATAGCCAATCAGCCCGACGAGCCACAGAACAATAGCGCCGATGACATTGCGCCACCCATACAGATGAACCAATGGCCTCTGCGTCACGGTAGCCCCGGCAGCCACAAGAGCCAAGATTCCGGATTCTCGGATTCAGATAGCTCCCCGCCGCCCTCACAGTATTATCAGTCTCCGGAGACAGCGGACAATGATAAATCGACAAGTAGCAGCGATTCTAACAACAATCAAGATATTACTGTGAAACAAGCAGCCGGTTTTAAAAACACGTCGCAAAGCAATTTTGCTAACAATGCGACTATGTCTGACAATGTCAGTGTTGGCATGCCGACGCCGAAGCCGAGACTCCGGAGCAGCAGTGTCATACAGACTCCATACGACTTGCAGAAGTATTGCGAAATACATCAAGACGAGGAACATATGGATCTGTTAAAGGATAAAGACACAGAAAATGTAAATAAAACCGAACAAAAATATCCAACGCCGAAAAATATAAATAACGACAAAGCAAATAAAGAAAACTCGAAAAATATTTTAAATAATAACTTAAACAGTAAACCTAAGTTAAAAATCGAAAACAAAGTAGACATAAAGGTTACACCTCCGAGTAACGTAAATAACAAAGAAAATAAGATAGCAAACAAAATTTCAATACAAAAAGATACCAAAGATGTACCAGTTAAAAACATTAATGCCATAAGTCCTTCGAAAAAGTATCCAGCGAAGAAGTCGTTCATTTCTAGTACAGATAGCGACAGCACCAAAGTCATTAAAGTAGCTAAAGTAAAGGACTTGGAAACTAGTAAGAACAAATCAGATGACAGTTTAGAATATTTGAAGTTAGAGGATAATAACCAAATAGCAGTAAACAATCAGCCGAGAGTGCGTACGCCGATATCAAATATATCCTACGTACCGACAGAGAGGTCGTCTGCATCAAAAGTAGAGTACACACGAAGTTTGTCAAATGAGGATACTATTCCTATAACCACAACTCCAAAGTTCCAAAGAAATAGACTAAACAAATCTCTCAACTTCGAAGCACAGAGGTTAGACCAACAAATACTAGACATCCAAGATGGCTATCATTCGTTAGGATACATAGATGAGGAAGGTTTACCAAGCAATGAGAATGTGTCCTATGATAACGAGCAAATGCATAAACCCGCCAAAGCCATTCTTGGTAAGAATATAATGGACAGTCTCCACTTAAAACCAACCAAGAAACCAGGACCCAAAGCTAAACAGCGGCTGGCCACCAAAGCAGACAGAACGAAGGACATATTCAGAATATTTCCTAAAAAGGAAAAGCCAGGAGTTGTGGACAGTCACGCTGGTGGTCATGTAGCTGGTAGTAGAGTTCCTTCTCTCGGTCTACCACGAGCCAAAGACCAAGACTCGTGGGTAATCGTTGCACATCCCGAAGAAATGCTGATACCACATTACAACGAAAGGCTAGTTGGTACAGAGGCGGAATTAAACATGAAATCTAAAGACAAACCTGAAGAAGACTACCTCAAGAATGGACGAGTTACTCCACCACCACAGTTCCAAGATAAACAGAAGACGCCATATGAAACAGATTCTAATACGAATAAAAATCTAACGCATGACTCTAAAAGGGAGAAATTAAAAGCGGAGATGGACTTTGTGGATGTCCAACTAAACATGGCATGCACATCAACGCCAAAAATGCTGACTCCGCATGAGTTTATGGACATTCCAAATAGTGAGAGGAAAAGTACTCGGAGAGTTAACTTATTTGAAAACTTTAACACCGGGTAAGTATCTTACTACTATACTCCAGAATTTTAAATACTAGAGCTTTCTGTAAAACGCTTTTTCCTAAAATTCTATCCTCATAGTCGAGACCCAAAAAATATGCTGTAGTACAATAAAGACAACGATTATCAAATTGATTACACCCTTTTCTTATGTATATATTTTATTGAAAACCTTTTAAGTTTTTACGATTTCCTGAACACTGGATGAAAACCATTACATTTTGAAGCACTCTTTGTCCTTTCATTAATCGACCTTATTACGACAATTACATTAAATTCAATATCCATTATCCAGTGTCAACTAATTTTAAAAGGTCAACCAGTCACCACTTGAAATCCTTTGTCTTACGTAATATTAGGTGACTAACATCCTCCTTGTACCACGCAAGGAGTATTTTAGGTCCTTTCTATAAATTCCTATACGGTTTTCACGTTTACGATCAACACAACGCAATTCCTATTAAATAAGATAAAGGAATTAGTGAACAACTGCAAACAATTGCAAACTGATGTCATTGATTTATCCGCTCATTCAAGCTTTCGTTTTGTGTCGAATCTACTTCCTATCCTGTATTCTCTCTCTTCTACCCTTTATAGACTTGAGTATTCTGACCTTCAGGTGTGATGCAATTACCCACACTGCATGTTAGGTAGGTCAGTGTTGGTATTCAATGTTTTCCCGCGTAATTATAAGTAGAGATGTATGTACACACGCCAGCACATCAAGCTATCCGAAACGGTCAAATGTTCCCAATAAACTTTGAACCTAATGCTTTAGCGATAAAGTAGAAAATCTATTAAAGAAATTTAACAGATTGTAGTAGCTTGATGTGCGGCCGACTGTAGATTAGTGGTGAAATATCTCGCGCTGTTTCTTAATAACATTCTGCTCTCTTATAACACCTTGATTTTTAATGTTTCTTATAACTTACTAACACATTCTTCATAATTGCTCAACAGTGAATACCATTCCAGAATAGTACTGAACAATCAAGACGAGATCTTATACCGGGAGCGTTCGATAGATCAGACATGCCTAGAAAGGCTCTGTGAAAGGAAGCCAGAACCGGTACAGTACTGGCTATGCGACCTGGTTGGGTCGTGTGAGAACGAGTGCATGACGACGCTGCAGAGCAAGCCTCTGGGTGCTGAGATGAAGGCACTGGTCTCTGCCAGCTCCGCGACGATAACGGGGAACATAAAGAAGGTTCAGACTCATGGGCAGATCATTGTGCACCAGTACAGTGATGTTTTGAGGTAAGAATCATAGATATATCCGTGAATTTTTCGGTGTGATTTCGGCCTCATTTCGGCGTGTTTTTGGAGTATTTTCGGCCTATTTTTGCGTGTGTCGGCGTGTTTTCGGCCTGTTTTCGGCGTGTCAGCGTGTGTCGGCGTGTTATTGGCGTTTTGTTCACTACCTTAGCCTGTTTTCGGCGTATTTTCGGCCTGTTTTCCCGTATTTTTTACCAGGGAACTTGGTTAATAATTTGGTGTCATTGCAAAATGGATTTAAAACCGGAAGTCTACGATAGACATTAAGATCCGTCATTATTCATCCGGTCGCAAAAAAGATAATACAAGAATATTAAGTTATCAAGAACTAAGATCTAATCAATACATCGATAATTGAAAGTAGCTTCCTGTTGCAACTTTCACAGTAAAACAAAAAAAAAATATTTTTTTTCATTCCCCTTCATCCATACCAACTACGGAAACACGTACTTTTCACAATTACCGACTTAGCATACGCATTCGTGATTATACAAAACACTTTCACGTTACAGGCAAATCGAATCGGGGAAATCGAGTGAGGAACAAATCTGCTTATTAATGGCAAATATCAACGAATTCGTACTAGCTCACAGCATAACTCTAAACACAAAACCTCCGGGAGAAACTCCAGAGAGATGGGACAAGATCAAGAAATCCTTACAGCTGTACTTGCAGAAGTTGATAGATGTAGGAGAAGATGTTAAGGTGGAACTGAACGAGAGCAACACAGAATGGAGTCTGGTTCTGAAACATTTGGACACGTTGATTGAGATTTTCTTGGAGACGACTAAGGCTGTTCTTGTCCAACAGATGAAGGTAAAGAAATGTCTTGTTATCTTCGATCAACAATACTAGGTACTAGATTTTCGTTGAGCGCGGCCGGAAAAATAAGTTTTAATTTGAAACATAGTTCTTTCAACCTTATTGCTTAAAGGTAATGTTTCATTTTCCATAACTTTTTTTATTTTTATTTTAGTAATACTTTTACAATTATGGTAGTAAATATGGCAATCGCGTCAACATGAGCGATGTGTTAGTTTTCAATTCAATTCGTTTATTGCTCAACACAGTACATAATAATACATTTCTAGATGTCAAGTGAATGCGCAGTCCACTGTGTTGCACCAATTCAGCCATGCAAAATTATCATTCAATTTCTAATCCTTAATCTAGTGATATTGTTGATCGAAACTTGTTACAGGGTGATATTGAGTGAGGGAGGGTACCTAAATAGCATTTTGGGATTTTAAGTTGCTTTTGCAACCAAATGTTCCGATTGGTGACAAACAATCTTACGACGGATATTTAGAGTATACAACATTAGTTTTAGTATATCCGAAACCCGAAACACGTGTCTAGTGTTCGTATTTAAAGAATCTATGTACAAAATTTCAAAACTGTATCATGAAAAATCACATTGTTATGTTACCTGCTTGTCCGTACAAAAAGATGGTTACCACTTACCACGTGCCGCCGGCCAACCGGCCGTGACCTGTGTTGTGCGCATATGATTGCGGATATGTACTTAGTGTCGCTCGGTGTCCAACTTGTAACCTTTTTTAAATATTTTTGGGACAAAATATAACATGGTGTAAAAATTATTGGAATCGATTCAGTTACTTGAACAAACTGTATTCAGGTTTGCAATATACTAAAAATAATGTTGTGTAAGCGGTTCTGACCCTCCAATAACAGTCGCTCTTTTTAGGATATTGAGATTCAGCTTTTTTGTATCACCACAATCGATTCTCTTGTTATTACAACATTCAATAGGTACCCACTCGAATGACCAGATATTCCCAACATCTTTTATACATTTAATATTAACAATTTCATGTTATATTTCACATTAAAAACATTTCCTTTCTCACAGACTTTAGTATCAATAATCGAAGAACCACCATCGGACATGATCCTCAAAAGCACTCTAACATCCATAGGCCATTTAGCCATGTTAAGTGACGCCACCGAAAGTTCCTTACACGAGAAATGTATCAAGATCATGAAGAATATCACTGAGTTGCCGTTCGTGGACTGTGCTGTACCCAGGGCGTTGTTGACGGCGATTATTGAGTCGAATAAGAGCTCTATCAAGGCGCTGTCACTGCGTGCGCTTGCGACTGTCTGCGTTAACGGGGATGCGGTGAAACAGTTTGAAGAGGTAAGGATTCCATGACTTCTTTTTCATCATCGGACATGATCTTCAACCAGTTTAACCTACTTAAAATTATCTCCATAAAAGCATTCTTACGCTATCAGCTTCTGAGATCTTATATTTTGACATTCGCATCTAACGTTGTGTCCAAGCTACCCAATTGCAGTTACTAAATAATTTGGTAGATACGCGTTGGTTCTACAAAGGTCTTTGAAATTACTTACTTAGTATTTGCACTCTTCTTTTGGAATCCTGCGCGAGATCCTGCGGCGTAATTGCGTAACACATATAAAATGACAATTAAACGCAATGGATTTCATTTTGAGAGTTCACTCACGTTCATTGCGTTATTTACGTTGTTGAGCACACGATTTTTTCAAACCTATGAAGCAATGGATTAGATTTTGGTTGATAGTGTAGGTATTACGCAATTCGGGTGCTGATCCAACCTGTGATTCTGTCAAAGTGGCCTTTGTAGGCCCTCGTAATTCTCTCTCATTTCAGAGATTACCCGAAATATCCAAATTCTCTTACAAGAACTCTGAAATGAGAGAAGATACTTTATATTATTTATAAATTAATATCCTATAAGCCTCAGTTAACTATAACTTTTTTCTTTTCTTCTCCAGGGAGGTGGCATCGAGATAATATCAGACATCCTATCAGATCGGTCGAACTCAGAGCCACAGATGCGAGAGGCGATCACTGTGCTCACTCAGATCTCTGCTCCGTGGTTGAGGGGACACTACGACTTGACACAGCTGCATCTGTACCTCAACACCATTGTTGATAATATAACCGGTAAGTTTAAGAGAAAAATTGAAAAAAAAAATCTGTTAGAATATAGGACGCCTAGCGCCATCTACTTTAAAAAAATCGAAGCAAAAATACAATTTTTTTTCGAGTGCGTGGTGACATCTATTGATAGAAGAAAGACACGTACGTTTTTTAATGATGATTACATCTTTTTGACTAGGTTTACGAAATTTAGAAAAAACATATCAATTTGTTAAAAAAAAAAACGATTCGAATCCAATAACAACTTACTCTAAAAACAAATCAATTTTCCACTTCAATAACCATGTGTAAAAACCTTAATAAAAACTGAAATATATATACAAAAACTTGGTCTAGTGTGATAGAGGTAAATGTAGTTTTATTTCATGACTTATCGTATATCTATATTTTACAAAAGTTTAGGCTATCTGTTAAAATGTAGTGTAGGACAATGAAAGGAAAAACGTCCAGACCACCATATTAAACACGCAACTTCATGTCTCATAAAATTAAAAGCGGTTCTTAGAGAAAAAACATCATAACAAAACACTTCTATTCCCCAGGAATTCTCTCCCGAACCGACTGCTGCCAACTCCTCCTCCTGTGCACCGCGTGTCTTGTCAACTTGGTGCGAGAGTTGGAACTAGAAAAGAAAGAAGATGACGTCACCACCGGCTCTGATATCGTTGACGTCATCACCAAGCATCGGACAGTCGAGAGGCTGCTGGAGGCTGTCAAGCGACGGGGACCGAATATCTCCGTGTTTTTACAAGTAAGTTGGAACTTTGAAGTACTAGGTACTAGCTGTCTATCAAAACTTCGACATCATCAGAATCGGCCTGTCCACTTAGCGATCCCACGTTCGTCTTAAAACCGTTACCGTCCAAATATGGGAATGGCATGGAATTAGTATGTACTATGCCAATGGGGTCAGGATTACACCGGATTTACATTTGTATAATTAACTTTGTCGGCTAGAACACAGTCGTGAAACCTGAAAATTATGTCGAAGCATTTGTAAAATTTTACAAATGACTATCACAGACAAGGGAGTTGATATTTCGCTTCTTTTAAACTTTACCAAACACCCTCGTGTGTTTTAAAAACACCGAAAGGTAACAACGAAAATAGAAGATGAAGAAAATATCACCTTTCGTAACATTCTACATCCGGGACTAACTTAACTTAAACCTTTTTTCTAGGAACAAACAGCCTCTCTCCTAGCCTCACTGTCGCGTATACCGCGCTGTATGCTGCTTCTATCTTCCATCACGTCTTCCAGCGTGGCGCTAGTGTGCTTCGCGCGCACCACGCCCGGCAGTTGCGCGCGTACTGCCGAGCTGCGCGCGCAGGCAAGGCTGCACTGCCATGCCGCTGAGGCTATTGCTAGGTAAGCGTCGATTATTTAAATCAGGCACTTCTAAAGCACTTCAAAATTTACGAGAAAATAGAATTGATTCTAACTATCCCTTCCTAAAGTTAGTTTCTAAAAGAGAAGACTGGGCAGGAAGCTTCCACTCATGTAAAATACCGACACCAATAAGCAAAAAATATATACTGTTTTTGAGCGTCAAGCATTACGCGCACCATTTCACCACTTCCTCCTAGTGTCTATGTTGGGAACAAGAAGTGGCCCAACAAACTACCCAGTACTCAATCTTATCCAACTCAAAACGGAATATTCTAATTTCGTCTCGCTCGGCTCGGCTCAACCTGTCAGATCCATTTACGTAGAACAAGTTAGCTACTTTGCTAACATTAACACATTGAACGCTGTGGTGGTCACCGGTGACCACCACTGACCACCACTGAACTTTCCATATGGGCTGACGCTGATTCGCGATTTCGACAAATTTTACACATTATATTTTATTGGCTCATACGGTTCAAAATAGTCAAAAACCCCACTCTAAATAATTATTTCTTATTACTATTCAAAGAATTAACTAAAATAATTGCTGTCGCTCACCGGTGACCACCATGGCGTTCAATGTGTTAAACTAAAATTCGTACCTCCAAAAAGTTGCATCTTTATAACTAACCATCTCAATTTATCCACAGGCTCTCAGTACTGCCCGACGTCTCCCACCAAATCGTGCAACTAGAGGGCGTTCCCCTCCTTACCAAATTGGTAAGGCTGCAGCGAACGCGCCCCCCCCTCGACACCAACCCCGACCAGACCCTGATACACTGCCTGAAGGCTTTGAGGACCATCCACAAACACTTCCCGGATGCTTTCGATGACGAACAGGATGTAAATGACATGATCAGACCTCATCTCATGGAATCGCTTATGCTATTCTCGGCTAAGAAGGAAAGTTACGTCTAGTTGTATTCGATTTTTTTATTCGATAATAAAATTGCGTTCTTCGGTTGTATCGGTAGCAAATGTGAGTAATATTGCGAATTTCCGATTTTATCGATTGATAAATCGAGCAAAATTATAACCTATTAAATTCGACTAATCAAAATTTAAATGCAAATAATTCTTGTGGCTAGAATATTCTAGAGTATACTTTCTTGGTTAAATGTAAATGAACCAAACTCGAATATAGTTCTCCTGAGACTGAATTGTAGAAAATTATTTTAATGTGACATAATTATGACTCCTTATCTAGGCACCGTAAATTTTTATACTATATCGGATTTATTGAGCTTTATAATCGATCCAAACGGATAATCGACTATGAAAGAAATCGATTAAAACTAAATAAATGTTGACAAATGAAATATAATCACACCTTAATAATTAGACCACTTCCAATAAGGATTTAAAACTACATATTATTTTGGCAAAATATGAATAAAATACATATATTGTTTTATACGACATTGCCATACATTCCACTTGGTATAAGTGTTGCTGTATATAACATTTTAACGCTACAATAAATACATTATTGGCCTTGTAAATAGCGTAATATCTACTTTATTGTTTTACTATTTATCTTGAATAGATTAGTCCTGAGGCCATACTATTGTGAAATTACTTTTACTAGTCTTTAATCATTCGTGTACACTTAGCTTTATAGTTCTATTTTACGACATTATGTTTTAGAACATTGAATGAATCCTGTAATTCAAAACAAAGGAAAATTTTCATTTAAAGCCTCGTCTACACTATAGCACATTTTTTCTGGCTGACAACATTTAGCTGATACTGGCATATAGATCCTAATCGTGCCCTAGTGCGGATGATGCATTAAAAAAATCTATAGCTTTGGAAATATTATGTCCCCTATCAACCCTACATCCCTAAAAACAAACATTTTTCTTTATTATCTTGACCTACAATCTAAAAACCTATTGTTTTGTATTCCGATGGATTCTTTTTGATGTTATTGTATTAACTTCACATCACTCATGACAACACTCAATAGTATTAGCATTTGATACCACCTTATTTTGTAAACTGTAGTGCTCTAATATACCTACCTACTTATACATGTATACGTAAAGTTTGTAAAGAAATTTCGATATGCGGCACCTGCCACTGTTATCTGTTATAATAAAGTATATTATCGATTTCATTTTTTGTTTTATTTGTGTGGAGAAGAATGTTGTTGATACCTACCATCCACACATAATGGCTCTTACATTGCCAGTGACGACCAGTAACATAAGTCAGATGTTATGATATTGTCTATGGAACAGAAAGTCCCGTTACTAAAATATTGGCGCCTATTCCCTTGTTCACAAACTATGCATCTTTTTTTTTTTTCATTACGAAAAGGACAGATGATAAATATTAGTTTAGTCCCGTCAAATAAGATACTCCTGCCAAAGAGATTAGTTTTAGTTAGACTAGTTTAGTTTGTGAACAAGGGAATCGGTACCATTGTATGACTGTGGGAAGTCCGCGTTCACTATACAATATGTAATGGACCTATCAGAAAGAGATCTAAGGGCTGTTAAATTATTACCTAAGACGATTTGAGGATTTTTTTTCTTTGCAATTATGGTAGATATCAGTATCTACCATAATTGCAAAGAAAAAAAAATCAAAAACGACTTTTTGGTTACCTACTTTTGAGATCTTCCGTAAGAACAATGTAGTCGCATTTTTTCTTAGGTGGGAGTGGCCCTCCCACTCCCACCTAAGAAAAAAATGCGACTGGTTTGAACGCCCTGCCCCTCAAATCATCTTACGTAGAACATTCTTAGGGCCGGCGTAAACCTGTAAAGCGCCGCGTACCTAGAGCTGAATTTACTCCCAATCAAATATCAATAAAGTTAAATATAAATAACCTCGGAAGCACTCCTCTGTCCGCTTTCATGCGCTCTCGGAGTAAATGAAGCTTATATATTATAAACTTTATTTTGTACAAATGGAAGCTCGATATTTGTTTGGCAGTGAAAACCCCGCTGCGCAGCACTTCGCCAGGTTTGCGACGGGCCTTAGATACACGTGTAGAAACTGTTTATTATTTTTGCATTCGTGATTCTGTTATCATAACGGAAACGCTGTATTTATTATAAAACCTATTACCTATTCCTATTAATGACTCACTGAGTGGATGCACAATCACGTTAGTCATAACTAGTCTCAAAAGAAAAAATAATCTAAATTATGTATACGATACTTGAACGAGTAAAACACTTATTAATTACAAAAACATTTTTAATTATTCTTTCTCTTATATTTAACAAGCATCAGCAGTACATTAACAAAATATATATGTATATATCACCCGTAAGATTGTTTGATATTTTTAGAGTGGACAATGTCTACAGTAGTCTCATGGCAACTCCTTAGATCTAAGTCATAGACACCTAGACAGAATTTGTTCTCTGGGGCCTTGAAGAAGTCTAGACCTCTGCCGATTTTGATAATCCATCCAGAACTTAACCTGAAATAGGCAAAAGAGAATTAAGTTTTAAAGCGTAAATAAATACAAATAAAAATCCAAAAGTAACAGTTTACACAAATACAAGTTGACACATAATTTACTTTGAACAAAATAGTTTCAGTATATTTTCAAAAAGCAGGGTACCTATTGAGGAGTTAAAGCAAAACATGACAGTGCGTATGTTTCAAAGAAAGGAAGTCACTAATATTGATACTTTTAAAAAGGTAAAACAGCCATATTCAAACTTTTTGGCGGCCCAGAACATGAGGCGAGTCGCTGCGTCGTAACAATTTCATGGGTCAGCAGGGATGTTACAAAATACAAAGGTAATACAGGGTGTCCGATAATTAACCTTCAAGCGGGCGCGCGGACATTTGTAACGCCAGCGGTCGCGCGTAACCTAAAAGACCTATAGGATATTTCAGGGATTTAAAACACTAATTATTTAATATTTTTTGCATTTATCACATTATCATTATGTTAGGACATAAACAAAATTATAAAATCAAAATAATATTCTAATTTTCTTTGGATTTGTAAGCAATTTGGCATCATAAATGTATCGAGAATCGATCGCATCGCGGTCGATTCGACGCCGCGCGCCCGCTTGAAGGTTAATGGATAACCTTGAAATGGCTTATAGCAGAACTAATGGCCGTTAAGAAAAAAATGCAAAACCAAATATATCCTAAGTAGTATGTTTTAAATTAATTGTTCACTGAAAAATTAATCAAAGTTTTTTTTTTTAATTGCTATAGCTAGTCAATCTATTTACTGCCTATCTATCGGAATAATTAGCGTACAACAATAGAACAACAAAAACCGATGGAATTCATTCAATTGTGGTTGTAGCGTACAATAATGTAAAAAAAGGTAAAAATTTGTAGTCCTTTAAAAAAAAAACATATCTTAGGATATATTTGTTTTTTTATTTTCTGAACAGCCATAAGTTCTGCTACAAGCCATATCAAGGTTATCCATTAATTACCGGACACCCTGTATACCCTGTATACAGTTTGATACTCACGTTATCTGCCTATCATGTAAAGTCTCAGAGAATTTTACAACCAGTTGGATCCTATATTTAGACAAGTCAATACTCAAGTTTGTGAACCACTCCTGTTGATCTCCTTCTGTTCGGCCATCCTTGGATGTGATCAATTCAATCAGTTCAAGATTTGTACATGAGCGGACTAAGAGTTCACACAGTCTAAGGAAATTCTGACACTGCAAAAGAAAGTATTAAATATGTTACTTGGGTTTGTAAATAAATATTGAATAAACAAAGCATTGTAATGGTGTAACATTTTCTTTGTTTTAATATTCTAGAGTGGGTTGTATTACAAAAGTTAGTGGATAGCGGACTCGAACCTCTCTAGAATATAAAAAAAATATCATTTCAAAATGTAAACCTATTTAATCTACACTAATATTATAAAGAGGAAAGATTTGTATTTTTGTATGTATGTTTGTAATGAATAAACTCAAAAACTACTGGGCCAATTTCAAAATTTTTTTCACCATTAGAATGCTACATTATCCCTGAGTAACATAGGCTATATTTATTACTAGAAAAAATTAGGAGTCCCTACTAAAACTTCAATAATGTAACCCAAGATGTAAAAAAATTTGCCATAAAATGTCTTTCATTGCATGCGCTGCGGAAACGATTGATGATAGAACGAAAAAATATTCTACAATATTAAAGAGCATATTAATATCTACAAAAAGCTACGTGATACCATATGTCCAACTAACTACTTTTTTACATTTTAAAAGTTGATAGAAATGCTGACCAAAATCAGACCATGTTATCCATATGTTTGTATTAATCCTTATCCAAATAAATCATTTTGTATTCAAGATTGTTTCAATACCTGTAGATTACTTTTTGAATGATTGAAATCGGTCATTCCATTCAGAAGATATTACGAATTTAAAAATGTCAATCTAAACACAAGTGGCCGGTGTGGCCCCACGCAGCGCAGCAGGAAATATATAATATGTTTGTTACTTCTTCATGCAAAAACTGATTAACCGATTGCGATAAAACTTGATAGGTACAGACGCCAGCACATCAAGCTACTACAATCTGTCAGATTTCTTTAATAGATTTTCAACTTTGGCGCTAAAGCATAAGGTTCAAAGTTGATTGGGAAAATCTGACAGTTTCGTGTAGCTTGATGTGCTGGCGTCTGTACATAGCTGTTACTTAAAGCTCTTACTTTTTATCCCAATATTCCCACAGAATTGAAACTTATGCAGGTGAAACTGCGAGGTGCAGCTAGTCCAATATAAAATAAAATATCAAGAATATAAGAAAACATACCATAAGAAATGTAAGGAGATATTCATAAGAAGAATACAGTTTTGGCTTATAAATGGCAAGACAGACAAAGTTCTATAAATACATTTTAATGATTAACTTTTCACTCACCTGATGAAAACTTCTAATATAAGGGTCTTCAACAGAAACATATTTTACGTCATCATCTAAAAACCTTCCGAACAGAGCTTTATAACTGTGCCCCGTGGAATTATTCTCAATATGCACCTGTTCGTGAAATTGACCAGCCTCCTTTTGTTGTAAAACTAACTTTTTTATTGTCTCTGCTCTTTTCATGTACTCTTCAATTTTTTTTCTAAGATAAGCTTTATTGGAATCATCAATTTCTCCTGTAGAAAGAATATTATTGTAAATTAACTGTTTTTTAAATTAAAGTAAACAAAAACAATGATGTTATTGTTACTTACCTTTAATTTTGTCTACTAATATCTGTAGGCCTTCTTGATAACATACTAGCGCTTCTGTGTACCTTTTCTTCGTGTCTAATTCTACACCGCGTTTAAGAATATTTACAGCAGCACTTTCTATATTCATTTTGTATAAATTTAAAAAAATACTATTGAAAGCGTAACTTCTTTGCTTTGCTGTTTTTCATTTGACTTATTTTACTTTACCAAAACTCGTTTACAAAGAGTGATACGACTTTACAGTTATCACAAATTCACAACATTTAATATTTATTTTGGGGACTTGTAAAAAATAACATTAAAGTTATAAAGTAATAAGTTCAGAGTAGTGCAGACCCAGATAAACCAGAAAAAATCGATTGTAATTTTTAACTAAATGAAGTTGGTAATTCCAAGAACATACAAAGTACAAATCTTCATAAATGAACATCAAATGAATGAATATTGTTAGTTTGTATTTTGGTATTTTGGTATTCACCGAAAATGTTTCATTTGAAGTAGGTATAGTAAAAGAAGCCAATGTAAAAATGTATCATAGCTAATAAAACAAATTACCTAAGAAAAAAAAATTAAGAATATGGTGTGAAGAATAAATAATTTAACATAATTTTAATTTTTCCGGTGTCTTTTTAAGTTAAAAACTAACAATGCAAAAAAGTATCTTACCACTATGACTATGGAACGGAACGATAGGTTAATAATTTGACAATTTTGACATGAAGTTTTGTAAATACAATTTAACCTCTAAAGGTTTTCTTAAATAAAATTAAAAGTTTTATAACGCTAAAAAGATGATTTAAAATAAATATCTAAATTTGAAAG
The DNA here is from genome assembly GCA_949629135.1 of Eremobia ochroleuca. Lineage (NCBI taxonomy): Eukaryota > Metazoa > Arthropoda > Insecta > Lepidoptera > Noctuidae > Eremobia > Eremobia ochroleuca. Next base: position 15,853,437 of record OX451385.1, read on the forward strand.
TTTTTATAAAAATTTACAATAAGCGCTATAAAGATAATTTCATATCCACCTGAGCCTTATTTTAGCAGAAAATGTCGCATCAGCTGGGACGTGTAGTGTCGGCAATTTTGCACCGATATTTTGGTGAAATCGTGCAGAAAGTGGGTGACGACTTATTTACTTTTGGTAGTAAGCCTATCGGCATGATAGTGAAGACGACTAGCCTCACACGAACCCAGGTAATTAGCGGCAAACTGACCTCAGTAAAAAATAGGTTATGTTATTTAGTATCAAACAGTATGAGTAATTAATTCGTCAAGCTAGTCTATTTCTCTGTTCAGAGCATCATATAAGTCTTACGGCAGGGTAATCTTAAGGTTAAGGTATCAGTTGACTCTATCATGTTTCACTATAATAGCAGATTAAGCCTCCTTTCATATTTATTCTAATACAGCTATTTATGCGGTCTAACCACCTGACATTTTATTTAGTAACAAATAATTACAGGTGATTGACAGTCTCCGCACACTACTCAAGTTTGACCTGGCCACATTTGAACCATCTGCCAATGAAGTGATACCTGATTATAAGTTGGTTCCTGATAATGTCCTACTACTCATCAGATATCCTCGGTAATTATAAAACAAATAAGTAGGTACCATAACGTATTATCACACCTACACTCCCCAAGGGCAAGGTAGGGGAGTATTTTACACCCTCACCTATGTTAAAGATTGCAGGAATATTGGTGAGCCCATTTCCCAAAAATCAGGAACAAACCAAGACCATGGCATACTACTGAGCAATAGTAAATACAGAGTGGCAGGGAAAATGTCGCGCAACTTGTTACCATGGATTCAGTACGTGATTCTGAACTTTGAAAATTTTCTGTTGATTATGAAAAAAAATATAGTTGCTGTTCCATATATTTTAAGCGCGTAGGTATTGCACTTTTCATTGTAACAGCATATATATATTTTTTATAATCGAATGAAAAATTTCAGCGCAGTGGGGCTCAGAATCATGTACCAAATCCATGGTAACGGGTTACACGTTGATGTCCCAGCCACACTGTATTGCTTGTTGTCTGACTTATAATAAACATGTCTGTCAACATATTTCAGGTATCTGCTACAGATTAAGAGTAAGTACGGCAGCGAGGCAGAGCTGTTGGTTGAAGAGTTACTGCAGCAAGCCACCTGCACTGCCACTGTGCTGCTGTTCACTATTGCCATGAAGTATAAAGATGATAAGGTAGTGTAATGTCTGCCAAGCTAGAGCAGTAATCCTAGAGTGATACCTGTAAATAATTGGCCAGCATCTTAAATTAGTTATGTATTAAGCTATCAAACAAACTCACTATCTCTGACTTACTTGAAATCACACTAATATTATTATAAAGGCGAAAGTTTGTGAGTGTATGTGTGTTTTTGTATGTTTGTTACTTCTTCACGCTCAAACGGCTGGACCAATTTTTATGAAATTTGGCTCACAGATAGTTTATAACCAGGATTAACACATAGAGTACTTTTTTATCTTGATATTCCTACGGGATCGAGACTTATGCGGGTGAAACCGCGGGGCGCAGCTAGTAAAAACATATATCTCAGCTTTTTATAAGCCACAGCATACAAGTTACATCATAATGCACAAGCAAACATTTTGTTAATACATACAGTGATTTATTTATTTATTAATGTACAATTTATTACATGGTGACAAACTATCATGATCACAAGATACAATTCTAAGAAGAATATCAGCTCTGACACACTGCTAACAGACAAAACTCAATACCGAATTATAGTTGTGAATTCAGTCATAATTAACATTTCTGTTGGTCCTGATCAAAAATCCTCCACCACTGCGATCTCACGACATTACCTAATAATGCCAGTTGGGCAAAAGCTTCTTCTCATACAGAGAAAGCACAAGCATTGATCACCATATTACACATGCGCTTCATGATATTGTTCACAATCATTTTGATGCCATTTTGCTGTAACAAGTAAGCTTTGTTATTCTGTCCCCCGAACAGTTCATGTGCGTCAGCTGACTCTGAAACTGGCAAACCATTCTAGCAGACCGCGCGACGGTCTGTTGAGATAAATAATTGTTTAAAAATTGTTTAAAAGGTCGTCACTCTGGTTTTGATGATTGATATTGTTTTTATATTGTTTGAATTAACTCTCTGCAAAATTTCAAGTCTCTGGGTTCATGCATGTGACTGGCTGCTTAGAAAAACCATAAAATATTTATCGCGCGCGATTATGGTTCTTGGTTGGCTTGGTGGTTATGGTTTTTGCAAAAAACGGATGAACGGACGGACGAACGAAAAAGGACCCCCTCCTTTTTGCAAATCTTGTTTTCGGTTACTGTGGAGAAGAAGTGAGAGCTTTTCTTGACAAATATGGCTATTTTTTAAATGTAAGTAGAAGATCGAGTTGGAACCTTTAGCTTTTTAAAAATTGGTCTACTGCTTTCGTATGGAGCCGTCCTATCTGCGGATGGTGCAGTGGGCTGCACCATTACTACCAAAAGTTTTGTTAACCTTATGTATTATACAACATTAGTTTTAGTACGTATATGCGAAACCCGAAACACGTGTCTAGTATTTTTATGTACAGAATCTATGTACAAAATTTCAAAACTGTATCATGAAAACTCAGTAAGTTATAAGCTTGTTATGTTACCTGGATGTCTGTACAAAAATATGCTCACACCACGCGGCGCCCCCGCGCCGCCCGCGCCTCGAGCTCGCTGTGCGCCCGCGTGTGCCGCTATGACCGTCCGTGACCTGCGTTGTGCGCATATGATTGCGGATATGTACTTAGTGTCGCTCGGTGTCCAACTTGTAACCTTTTTTAAATATTTTTGGGACAAAATATAACATGGTGTAAAAATAATTGGAATCGATTCAGTTACTTATTCTGAACAAACTATATTCAGGTTTGCAATATACTAAAAAAAATGTTGTATATGTTGTAGTTGTTTGTTAACCCTTAATAAATATAATAAAATAAAAAAGTACTAGCACAAGAAGGGTTGGCCACCTCATCCTAATACATTTCATTTTCCTTTCCAGGAGAAAAACATAACAATTGTGACCCTAAAGGACATGTTCATAAGCTTGGTGACGGCCGGCTACATCCAACAGGCACCGGTGGCTGAACTCAAGGAGGGCAGTGAGATACCTACCCTGGTTCCTGTGGCCACTATCGTGCCAGATATGTTGGTGTCCAGAACCGGCACATTGGCACTGGTGCAAGCTATGAGTTCTGGCAGTATTAGTGATATTAATGATAGTGAGTTATTGTTTTGAGTTATTATTATTATTTTTACTTTTTTTGTTGAGTCAACCTGGTTTCAGGTTTCAGTAATAATTAAAATTTTCATTAATTCATATAATAATCCACATACATAGAAAAAGGACATTCAGTTTTTCTTGAATTAAAAAAAATCCAATTTCTCTTTTCATAAAAACCTGAACTATTGCGAATATGTTAAAACAAAAAAAAAAGCCAAATCGGTCCAGCCGTTCTCAAGTGATACGCTTACCAACCAAAAATATTTCATTTTCATTTATATAAATAGATAAATCATTTTTGAGAATTTTTCATAGTGAGATTGCTGGTAGACCAGATTGGTTAACCAGAAACAATATCCCAGACTGCTTACACCCAGGCATGGAGCTGTTGTTATGTATGAAACTTTTTAAATGACTCATCTAAGTTACATTTTCTCAATTTTTCAGATATTTACTGGAGGGTGAACTATGACAGGTTCCACCTAGACTTTAGAGATGAAATCATGATCAAAGCTATCACACGACGAATTGATGAAAATGGTGAGTAACTTTGCTTTGTAGTAATCACTTTTGTCAATCTCTATAGATGTTGCAGAAGACGACTAAAGGAAAATATATACAACAGGAATCACGAAAAAAAAAAAAACAACTGTTCCCAACATTTTGACGAATTATGCGAACATATGTAAACGTAGGGAACAGCTGATTTTTTTTCGCGATTTAATGTTTGGTCCCATAGTAAAAGTTGTTCATAATGATGACTACAATGACCCCTTATGATGTTGTGCGTGATTTAATTTACAACTTGTATACAGTCAAAGGTAGTTCTATTATAATCATTTTCAGGCGATGTGCAGATAAGGTAACAGTTATTAACATACTAGTTTCTACCCGCGATTTCGTCCGCGTAAATTTTTTGCTCCCCCGACCCACCTTATCTAACATTATATTTTTTGTCACATCGTATCGTCTGCCCTCGCTCCATGTAAAATTCTGGTATTCAGCTGCATCCGGCAAGGGTGCGTTTCCACACAAGCGGAGCTGGGCGGAGCGGAGCGGAGACGTGTAGGAATCGTCCAATCACAGACGAAACGAGTGACGCGACGAGGATTTCAACCATTGTGATTAGTCGATTCCTGCACGTCTCTGCTCCGCTTCGCCCAGCTCCGCTTCTGTGGAAACGCACCCTTAGACTGGAAGCCAACCCCAACACAGTTGGCAAACGGCTAGGCAGATGATGATGAGGTATCGTCCGCCCTCGCTATTACTTCGTTTTCGCTTGGCGTTTCTTCTGACTTTTTTTTTGTTTTTGCTCAGATCCTAAGGGCCCAAGCGTGATCTTAAGTTTCTTATAGCCTTCCTCGAGAATTGGGCTACAAATGCATAGAGATTTATTTCAAATCCGACTGGTAGTTCCAGAGATTAGCACTTTCAAACAAACAAACAAACTGTTCAGCTTTATTATTAGTACAGATGAATTATTTGACGCACAAATAGTTCAAAATCGCTTGCCAGTTCACTTTTCCGTCTACAAACCGCCTGATTATCGTATCTAACATTATATTTTTTGACATTTTCCAGCTGGAGAACTAATGCGCTTCCTTCTTGAGAAAATGTACCTAACCTCACCAGCGTGGGCCCCTGAGTCAAGTCCCTTGTGCGCGATTGAATTAAGAGAGCGATGTCGAGGCGCCGCCACCGACAAGCCACTGCTGCATCAGTTCGTCGACCAGTATCTGAAAGTGCTAGGTATGTGGAAGTCATGTGATAAAGTTGGCATATAACCCGGCGTGTTTAAGGTAAAAAATTGTAACACGGAGCATAAAGTGGGTGTAACATGCCCATATGATAAATTAGACATATTTACGGTTTAATATTGATTTTAAATTCATTTCTTAAATTATTGTCATTATAATAGATAGGCAACTGAAGCAGAGGATAAAATTTAAAATATATAAATCCTAAAAAAAAAAAATATGTATATATCACAAAATATCGAGCGATTTATTAGGGTCTGGGTGTATTATACCCAACCTTACGCTCGGGTTAAGATATTTTAAAGGTATAAAAATTTTAAATTCACTGACAGACAATGCACAGCCTGAATCGCTGGCTCATCTCATATTCATCTGACGGGCTCATTTTAAATTCATCCCCTAAAGAGGTTAATCCCTTTAACAAAAATTACTAACTTTGTAATTTTTGCTGATGGGAGTACGCTGGATGTGAGAGGCACAGGTCCGGTCGTTGGTGATATTTGGGGCAGACCTATCTCCAGTAACATCTTTCGAATTAATGATATGACGACTTCTTCATACCTCACACAGCTTCAAATTATATACACGGTGGAAGACACATCGCAACGAAACATTTACCATGGATTCAGTACGTAATTCTAGAAGGGTTTGAGCTTTTTCGTCGGTTTAAAGATTGTGAAGCATCGTGAAGAACGGTGGCGGAGAAAGGGTCATGACGGCATGAAATAAATTCATACCGTAGCCCTTTTCCATCACGCCATACGATATGTCTTACTCCCAAGGCGCGCCAATACAACGTGTAACGTTAAATGCGCAAAACCTCAGACACCCCAACTGATTTTTAATTCAATTGACCTATTTCAGAGAGAAAATAAGTCATTAAGAAAATTGTAAAGGTTTTATGTGCTGTTTTAGTTTTACTGGCTATTCTGATCGTTTCTTGCGTCTGCGACGACGCTTTATCGAGGGAGGAGTCGTCACCAGACCGCTGCGCCGCGCTGACATTGGCTTGCTTGACCTATTAACAAATAGACACGGCAACATTTTTAATGAAGATTTTTTTTAAAATGTGACCTATATTAAAAAGTGGTTCAATTAATTCTGCTCGTTATTCTGATCAAACTATTTTCAGGTTTTGCGCATTTAACGTTACACGTTGTATATGTTTCACATACAACATGCCCCAGAATTAACGCACAACCTCTTAAAGGATCATTGTACTTATCATTATGAACAACTTTTACTATGGGACCAAACCTGAAATCGCGAAAATAAAATCCGCTGTTCCCTACATTTATGTTCGCATAACTCGTCAAAATGTAGGGAACAGCTGATATTTTTTTTCGCGATTTCTGTTTTGGTCCCATAGTAAAAGTTGTTCATAATGATAAGTACAATGATCCCTTAAGAGGTTGTGCGTTATTTAAGTTACAGCTTGTATACAGGTTGAAATTAAAAACATGCGACAAATCGAAATGAGAGATTGTACTCATCATTGTGAACAACTTTTACTATGAGATAAAACCTGAAATCACGAAAAAAAAAAATCAGCTGTTCCCTACATTTTGACGAGTAATGCGAACATAAATGTAGGGAACAGCGGATTTTATTTTCGCGATTTCAGGTTTGGTCCCATAGTAAAAGTTGTTCATAATGATAAGTACAATGATCCTTTAAGAGGTTGTGCGTTAATTCTGGGGCATGTTGTATGTGAAACATATACAACGTGTAACGTTAAATGCGCAAAACCTGAAAATAGTTTGATCAGAATAACATTTATGTTCGCATAACTCGTCAAAATGTAGGGAACAGCTGATTTCTTTTTCGCAATTTCAGGTTTGGTCCCATGGTAAAAGTTGCTCATAACGATGAGTACAATCTCCCATTTCGATTTGTCGCATGTTTTCAATTTCACCCTGTATATATTATAAGTGAAAGTCGCTTGCCCTTCTAAACTACGCCACAGATTTTGCGGTTTTCACAATAATTCAGTGAATTCCGGAAGGTTTATGTGTTTGATACAATAATATTAGGTCTTTAACTATGAAATTGTCGTTCTGCAGTACTGGCCATTTCAAATCAAAATAATTTTTGTTTGGCTAAGAATTCTAATTTTAAATTAATTTTATTTTAAAAACATGGAATTTTGTTTACAAAAGTAGTCATTTGTTTATTGATTAGTGTTACATTTTCATCGCATTTCAATCTTTTTCGTCATCATGGATACGTTAAAAATTCGAGTAATTATGGAATATGAGTACCGTCGTGGCAGCAACGCGGCACAAGCGGCACGCAACATCAACGACGTTTACGGAGCTAACACTACAAGCCAACGCACCACCTGTTTTTGGTTTGCTCGCTTCCGTTCTGGAAATTTCGACCTGAAAAATGAACCTCGCGGTCATCCGAAGACTTTGGTCGACAGTGACGAATTAAAGGCGATTGTGGAAGCTGATGATACACAATCTACGGCTGAATTAGCAGCAGCTTTCGACGTTAGCGTCAAAACAATATTGGCCCATTTTCGTCAAATTGGCAAGGTAAAAAAGCTTGAGAAATGGGCGCCCCACGAACTCAATGATCGCCAGCGCGAAGTACGCGTCGAGACGCCTTGCACTGCTCAAAAGACACACAAATGAAGGAATTTTGAACCGCATTGTTACCTGCGATGAAAAATGGATTCTGTTTGATAACCGCAAGCGCTCAGCAAGTTGGTTGGATCCTGGTTCAGCACCTAAACAATGCCCTAAACGAAAACTTACCCCTAGAAAAGTGATGGTCACTGTTTGGTGGTCTAGCGCCGGTGTGATTCATCACAGCTTCTTACTAAACGGGGTGAGCATTACTGCAGATGTGAACTGTGAAGAACTGAACACAATGATGGAGAAGCTGGCACATCTCCAACCAGCATTGGTCAATCGCTCGTCTCCGCTGTTCCTGCACGACAACACGCGACCTCATACTGCACAGCAGACGGTCTCCAATTTGCAAGAACTGGGGTTGGAAGCTCTCCGTCATCCACCCTACTCACCAGACCTTGCGCCTACAGACTACTACTTTTTCCAGAATTTGGATAACTTCTTGGCTGGAAAAAAATTCAATACCCGAGAGGCAGTACAAAATGCCTTTGAAGAATTTGTTGCCATCTGATTTGTTTCATTTTTTTTTATTATTTTATTTCAAAAATCCAGCTGATTTCTTTAAGAAGGGCATCAATAAACTGCCACTGCGTTGGCAAAGATGCATTGATTGCATGGGTGATTACTTCGATTAATACAAATAAAAATACATGTAAAAAATTCGTTTAATTTTTTTCATACAAAACGGCAATTTCATAGGTAAAGACCTATTATGAAACTTGAAAAAATCTCATTGTCTTTGTACCTAGAGGAGAACGGCGGAGGCTTCGTGCGTCGCGTGGGCGACGCGGGCAGCGGGCAGTACTGCGTGCGCGCCAAGCACGCCGCGCGCCAGCTCGTCCTGTGCGCGCTAGAGCACACCGTCACCGAGCGACTGGGCTCTAAAGCCGCTAGGATATTTAGGTAAGAGCCAGCATGGACCAGCCAGGGGGGCGGTATATGTACGAGTATCTCCCGGACCCCCGACTCATGGTAGTAGAAGGAAGAGTGGGGTTTTAGTTAGTAGGAGTTCGATATTGGCGCCGATTTCCTTGTTCACAAACTGAACTATACAACGTGTAACTTAAATAACGCACAACCTCTTAAGGGGTCATTGTACTCATCATTATGAACAACTTTTACTATGGGACCAAACCGGAAATCGCGAAAAAAAAACAGCCGTTCCCTACATTTTGACGAGTTATGCGAACATAAATGTAGGGAACAGCTGATTTTTTTTTCGCGATTTCAGGTTTGGTCCCATAGTAAAAGTTGTTCATAATGATGAGTACAATGACCCCTTAAGAGGTTGTGCGTTATTTAAGTTACACCTTGTATTTAAGTTCAGTGCATCTTTTTCTTTCTATTTCATTAAGAAAGGGACAGGAGATAAATATTAGTTTAGTCCTGTCAAATTAGTAAGCACCTGACGTAAATTGACGTATTTATAGTAGCCAATTTTTAAGGTTCCATACCCAAAGGGAAAACGGAACCCTATTACTCCCGCTCCGCTGTCCGTCCGTCCGTCCAAAGGTCTGTCACCAGGCAGTATCTCATGAACCGTGACAGTTAGACAGTTGAAATTTTCACAGATGATGTATTTCTGTTGCCGCTATAACAACAAATACTAAAAAACAGAATAAAATAAACATTTAAGGTGGGCTCCCATACAACAAACGTGATTTTTTTTTGCCGTTTTTATAGATAATGGTACGGAACCCTTCGTGCGCGAATCGGACTCGCACTTGGCCGGTTTTTCAATCACATGTCAACTTGTCAATCATAATCAATATATCTTAATTTGACAGGACCCTTTCACAGGGTCAAAGGATACGTTTATCCAGGTTGAATAACTATGGTTTGTTTTATGTTTGTATATTTTGTAGTGGGTGGTTTATTTTTCATGTTATGTATTTTTGTGGTGTACAATAAAGTATATATAAATAAATAATAATAAATAAAGTTCCTTCAGCCACTAGGTATTTCGTACCCTGTGTCGAAATGTTAAAACCAGGCTTTTTTCGGTGCGATGTTAGTGCAAAGACGTATTATTATTATCAGTCCTTTTTCTTATTTACAGCACCTAGAGTGGTGTACGACGGCAGACATCAAAAGCGTGTGTGTCGTCTAATAATAATTACGTAATCGCCATCATACTGTCATTTATTATCGCAAATTCCACTTTCCACACACACGCAGACTTGTATGTCCTTGTTAGACTGCTAATGATGAACAATGAGATACTGTTACATAACGAGAGGTAAACTTTTACAGGTTAGTTCGTTCTAGAAAGTACATTGAAGAGGATGACATACAAAAGAACGCGATGTTAGTGAACAAGGAATGTAAGCAGTTGACGTACAAACTGTTAGAAGAACATTTTATTAGTGTACAGGTAATCAGATTTTCTCTGTCCCAACGTAATGTTAATATATAATATTCCTAAAATATTAAGGTGAAGTTTTTGAAATCATCCATGTTTCTACATATACAGGATGTCCGGTAATTAATGGATAACCTTGGCTTAAAATGGCTTATAGCAGAACTAATGGCCGTTAAGAAAAAAATGCAAAACCAAATATGAGTTGATGAATATCAAACGCCAATATGTCCACCACAGACAAAAAAATACTTTTTTACATCAACGTATAGAGAAAAATATATATATATTTCTGAATTTTACAAATTCTAATATGTACAATTATTTACTACAAAAACATTGGGCAAAAAATAACGTTATCAGCACCTGCAAATGAAAATACTATGATATCTCCTTTTCACTTATTATGGACATATTGGCGTTTGATATTTATCAACTCATATATCCTAAGTAGTATGTTTTAAATTAATTGTTCCCTGAAAAATTAATCAAAGTTTTTTTTTTTAAATTGCTATAGCTAGTCAATCTATTTACTGCCTATCTATCGGAATAATTAGCGTATAACAATAGAACAACAAAAACCGATGGAATTCATTCAATTGTGGTTGTAGTGTACAATAATGTAAAAAAAGGTAAAAATTTGTAGTCCTTTTAAAAAAAAAACATATCTTAGGATATATTTGTTTTTTTTTTTTCTGAACAGCCATAAGTTCTGCTTCAAGCCATTTCAAGGTTATCCATTAATTACCGGACACCCTGTATAACAATGGCGCCGATTCCCTTCTTCACGAACTAAACTAAATTTAAGTTCAGTGCATCTTTTTCTTTCTATTTCATTAAGAAAAGGACAGAAGATAAATATTAGTTTAGTCCTGTCAAAAGATGCATTGAACTTAAATTTAGTTCAGTTTGTGAACAACAGAATCGGCGCCATTCTTGGTTGCATTATTATAAATTGTTCTGGCTTTTATATCCGACAACAACAGTACCTATATTATAATATTTTTGTCTCACGAAGCGACGCGCGCTTTAATTATGGTTACCAAGTGTACAAACACGCTGTGAATGTGTGTGTCATTGCAGGAGCTCTCGATACCGACCGAGACAGTGGAGAAGTTCGAAGTGTGTGTGTGTGTGTGTGTGTGTGTGTGTGTGTGTGTGTGTGTGTGTGTGTGTGTGTGTGTGTGCATGTTATGTGCTGAGGCTACTCGTCTTCACGCATACATTCATGTTTGTACACTTTTTTTTTTTTTTTTTCGGGGGGGGAAATTATGAAATAACTTTTCCCGCTCTGGGCGGAGCGGGAGGGCGTGTCAGACTTTTACTGACTAAAACCCACCCGTGTTCCTTCAGTTGCCTGTGCCAAGGGCCACGGTAACTCTTTCGAACAACCCGCGACCCTGGCAAATGTTTGTACACTTGGTGTACGAGTAAAGCGCGCGTAGCTCTGTGAGATAAAAATACCGTACATTTAAAATTAAATTAAATACTTTCAGCCAATGAGAAAAGCAGCTTCGGCCGGTGGTCTTGCGAAAGCGATCTATTTATATCACATCAAGTTACATGACGTGAGTTTGCATGCTTTTGACAGTATTGTGGATATAATAATTGTTTGCTATTTTTTTTAAAATAAATTATGAAAATATTTACTAACTAAACAACTGTTACTATGTCTGTTTTACCGAGACCGATTTTCTGTTAACAATAGTCTGTAGACAAAATGTACCAATTACCATTGCTTACAAATATGACCAACATTTATTTCTTGTTTGGACCGACGACCTTGTGAAGACCGCAGGAACTCGCTGGATGAGGGAAGCACAGAACTGTAGTGCTATTCTATGTATAAAAATCTCACCGTGAGAACTTAGGTGAAGTGAGCGTGAAGTGAGATTCAGTAGACTAATGCTAGGGATTAACACTATTGACTGGTCGCTTCAAGCTCACTTCACCTATGATTTCACGGTAAGAATCGACCGGTTGGTCGAAGTGGAGGTGCTTGGGGGGGGGCTGTGTCCATCAGTGGTCTTTCGGCTGAAAAGATGATGTATTTGTTATTTTTCTAAGAGAAAAGTAGCTTATAATACTTTTCATGAAAAAAAAAAACCGGTATTGTGATGAAAAAAAAAAACCGGTCAAGTGTGAGTCGGACTCGCGCACCGAGGGTTCCGTACAAATTTGTAGGTATGTAACTACAAATGTACGGTTTTCGGTTTTTTTCCTTTACTTGTGCTACATGACATTGCTTCTTGCCAAATTTCATGATTCTAGAATCTAGCTCAACGGGAGGTACCCTATAGGTTTTGGTTCCCTTGTGAGTGTCAATATATGCGACATAAGCGGAACATAAACGTCCGTATCTTTTAATTGCGTTGACTTAGAAGTTTGTTTTTTCACAGCTTCCCTTCACACTACTATCAAATCCCAAGATCATCCAAGATATCTATCTGCAATCCCTTGATTGCAACCCTGAGTATTTGATTAGTAGGTTCAACTTGATAACTCCACGCGTTCCTGAGAAAAAGGGTCTTGACAGACGGACAGACAGACACAACGAAGAGATCTTATAAGGGTTCCGTTTTTCCTTTTGAGGTACGGAACCCTAAAAACAAAGTTTATTTTGATGTAAAACATCTAAAGCGGCGGGTCAAACCGGTTGTTGGCGTGGCGACGCGGCCAGCAGCCAACATCCAAACGAAATTTAAATAAAGAACATTTTTTTTATTTGCTTCTTTTGCTAACATATTCAAAATAATTGTTAACATCTTCAAAATTCTGTACACTTAGTTCGCAATAAAGAATTTGAATTTGCTTTTGATTATGCCATGTTAATTTCCTTTCATGCATATTTTCTATACAAAATAGTTTTTATGTTTCGTCTACCGTCCAATTTTTTTTCTATAGATATATCTCTAACTTGAATTATTTAAACCTTCAACTTCCAGGTGGCCCACGCAGCGCAAGAGATGTGCTACCGCTCGCTGCACAACGTGTTACGTCGCCACGCACACGAGCGCTCTGCGCACGCGCGGCTCGTGGACAAGCAGCGGCGTGTGCGCACCATCGTGCACGGCATGCGGCTGAGGGGGGAGCCGCAGCAGAATATTGACGATGTGAGATAATGCACAATACCCTTGCGTCTGTATAGCACGTCGGTCCGCCCGACCCTTGCTCGAGCCAGCTTAAAATTCCCCACTAATTAGTCTTGATCAGATCCAGGCTGTTCCTTGCTGCTCTCTCCTAGCGACATCCTAAGCCGACGTCCGTACCCCACAAGGGGTGCCCTTGGCGTATACAACGTGTAACGTTAAATGCGCAAAACCTCAGACACCCCAACTGATTTTTAATTCAATTGACCTATTTCAAAGAGAAAATAAGTCATTAAAAAAATTGTAAAGGTTTTATGTGCTGTTTTAGTTTTACTGGCCATTCTGATCGTTTCTTGCGTCTGCGACGACGCTTTACCGAGGGAGGAGTCGTCACCGGGCCGCTGCGCCGCGCTGACATTGGCTTGCTTGAACTATTAATAAATAGACACGGCAACGTTTTTAATGAAGATTTTTTGAAAAATGTGACCTACCTATATTAAAAAGTGGTTCAATTAATTCTGCTCATTATTCTGATCAAACTATTTTCAGGTTTTGCGCATTTAACGTTACACGTTGTATTCGCTTCGTTTATAAATATTATTCCCTGTCTGGAAGCCTGAATTTATTAAGGCATCCATATGATAGCCCTGTTAAGGAGTCGACTATCTCGTAGCGAGCAATTTACAAAAAAAAAAATGGCACGAAGCTTTAGGGCAATTACATGCCAAAGATACCTCGCGGTCGCAGTTTAGCTCGCTACATCGATGTCACCTCCATTTTACATGGATACCAATGCATGCTAATAGACACGCACGCAAACCCTTAGAAATAGACTACCACGCAGGACTTAGTGACAGAGACGAAGATGGCGTTTTAACAAGGCGAACTATTTCCAAATGTCAGATGTGGAATATTAACGGCCGCGTACTGTGAGGCCCTTTGTACACGCAGGGCCGGACTAACCATGTCGGGGCCCCTAGGCAATGCAATTTACGGGGCCCCTTTACCCTTTTCTAACTTCCAAATATGTATTTTTTTTTCTACCACAATGCAATTGTATTCATAATTACGCTATTTTTTTTTTTTACTAAATTACTGTTCTTTGCTTTTGTTTGCCGTACAGTCGTCGTCGTCGTCTTCTTACTTCGATTAGTCAGCGTTTTAAAACGGAATATCATTCTATAATCATTTGAAATATGTAATATATAAAAAAAAACAAGGCAATAATACTGTCATTGAGGATTAAATAAATTTAATTAAATTTTCACTATATGAAACATTTTCAAATTTCTTTTTCTCGGTGCTCGGGGCCCCTAGCCGAGCCGGGGCCCTAGGTAGTTGCCTACACTGCCTTATGGATAATCCGGCTCCACGGCACGGTTTCTTTACGGTACGGTGCATAAACCGCGCCGTAGAAAAAACGTGTCCTTCAACAAGCTTCCATAGTGATCCATACAACACTGACGGCCGTGCCTACACATGGTGAATAAAGTGTAGTTTTTCACGGCAAGAATAACGTGTGTGTACACAGGGGCTAATTTTATTAATCTACTACGCGAGGACAGAACAAGTTTCATAGTACACTTGCAGCACTGCCGCCACATATTATAAGTTGTGTGATTCCATTAGCATACATAATCAGCGTAAAATGTTCCCACTGCTGAGACACAGGCCTCCTCGCGGGCTCCGTGCGGATTGGCAGATGTCACATGTCTTCGCATTTTGGTTCTACGACATGCCGCTTTCTTCACGATGTTTTCTTTCACCTTCCGTGGAGAAATCAGCATGTTCTAGAAACATGAGCGTATAACTCGACTTATATTTCGGTCGAGTTTGGCAGTAGTAAAACAAAGAAGAATAAAGTGAGAGGAAGCGACAATAGCATTCTGAAGGTATTTTCTTAAGGGCATACAATGGATAGGTTTATCAAGCTACGTGTCAGACATGGGGCTTGATAAACCTTCCTGTAATTGGATGCTTTGTATTATAAAATGTTTTAATCTTGTATTTGTGTGTCTAATTTAATTGGTTACCTATTTACTGCTAACATAGTTTTTTTTAAATTAAGGCTCGTACAGACAGGCGCGACGCGATTCTGCGATATATATCCGTAGAACAATTTCTATGGAAACGCGCTCGAGAATTGGGTAGTTGCATGATATTGAATACTATATATTCTAGTAGATAATATATCCACACATGTAATACAATAATAGAATTCGAAATCAAATTTGAAATCGGTCGAAAAATAAAAAACTTATAACTTATAGAAACTTTTTGTCTATCTCTTTCTCGCAAAACGAAGTTTTGCATGTAATTTATATGGCGATACTGAACTATGACGTCACAATTCAGTATTTCCCTCTCTGTCTAATTGAGAGTTTTGAACGCTCATATCTTTTCAATTTTTAAAAATATTAAAAAACTGTTTATACCAAGCAATTAGTGAGGTAAAAAAGCTTCAATTTAAATAATAAAAAAAAATTAGTCAACTCGCGGATTCACACAGGGGCGACCTGTCGCGCCGCAACATGGTTGCGCTGCGACTCCAATAGGAACATTTTGTATGGCGACGCGGCGATATCGCGGTAGCGGCCGAGATTCGCGTCGCTCTAGTGTGAAAGGTGTTGCGGCGCGATAATATCGCAGAATCGCCCCGCGCCACGTCGCGCGACAAGTCGCGCCAGTCTGCACGAGCCTTTACTTGTAATAATAACACGCTATGAGCCTACGATGCCGCAATGCCTGCCAATAAAAGATTTTTATATTATTATTTATTTAAAACTCTTGCGTGTTCCTCTCGGTTACCATCATTTCCCCCACCATAGGTACAATTATTGTGTTTCTTTTTTAAGGATACGGCTGCCAATAAAACATTTTTGGCCATCTAGATTAACCATATCATAATAAACATTGCAGGTACAAGAAACACTAGCCCCGCCCGAGTTAGCAATACTGCAGGGTGTTGAGAAAAGACTGAAGCAGCTGAGCACAGCAGAAATGGAGCTTGATAGAAACCTGTTTATCTTTAAGTGGTACTTTATGTTCCCGGAGACCAAGTGAGGATGTTTACTTGGTGTTGAGTATGCAAGGTCTGACAGTATGTTTTGCTCTGGGGCCTATTTAAGAAAACCGACAGGTTTCAGGCGACAATTGGATAATTTTCTTTCATATTTTTTCTTAATCATTTAACTTATTTCATTATTTACTGTATAAAACAGCATCTGTTATAAAATGTGTCAATTTTTAAATTCTGTTGCAAAAAAATAAATATATTTTTATTTCTTTCTTATTTACAAAATAGTTGGGCAAACGACATCTGAAACTATTCCAAATTTCAAGTTGATAGCATGAAATTTCAAGCGGACAGACAGAGTGGCACCATAAGGGTTCCTTTTTACGATTTTGGTACGGAACGCTAAAAAAAAGGTTTAAATGAAGTGTCGTGCTAAAATGATGCCAATGGAATAGTAGAAATGTAAAATCTTACAGTTGTACTAGAAATTGTATGCTCTACTAGACAAAGTAAAAATTGGTCTAGAAAACTTTAGAAGTACCTATCTAATGTAAGCTTGTATATTGTTATTTAAGAGTTAAAACTCAATCTGTACTAGGACAAGGAAAATGAATAAAATTCTCTAAATACGTTCTTAAAATTTTATTTGTCCCCATTGATACTCAATAGTTGCTCAAACAGGTACAACCTATTCCGTCGATCGATTATTAATACAAAACATATCCGACTATCTACCCGGGCAGCCGTCACACGTAATCAAAACAAAATGGCGTATAATTTGAAGCGAATTTACAACTACCCTCAGAATCATTGCGAACAATGAAGACATAAATACCTAATACTGGTTAGTTCACCGAGGAATTATTTGAAGCTCGTATTGTTTTTTTTTTATATAAATAAAGTTAACAGAAAAACAAATTTTTAGGATAATTCAAGCTTGTCTGAGCGAAGGTGGGTGTATTTTATCCGTAAGGTGGCACTGTTGTTAATCAATATAGCATTAACTTTAATTGAATATTATAATTATTATAAAATGTTCGTTGTGACTTGTATTTATATTTAATTATACGCCCAGCCTTTGCCTCGACTTATTCATTAATTATTAAACAATTATCAGGATATAGAAATGCGTATAAATTATACAATGAAATAAATAATATTGTTTCTTACATAGAAATGTATTTTAATGTAATCAGTTAATTTACTAATATTGCACAAAAATCTGCGTTGTCTCGGTGAACTCAACCAGAACACTTCGAAAGGAAATGACAATTAATCAACATTGTTATAATTATTAATTAATATTAACAAGTATATAGATTATGTACGTACGTAGTTAAACACCTGTTAAACAGTGACATCTAATATTTTTATTATTTTATTTAATACAAATGTTCGACGATGTTTGTGCTGGCAGAGATTGTTTAGAAAACTGAGCCTTTTTAACAAACTTCAATTTTCCTTTTTTTGGCAATTATATGATGTAGAAATTAAGTAATATTCTATAAAATAACTTTTGTTTGCGAGCCATTTTTTTTCCGGTTGTTATCGAAACAAATTTTTTGTATATTAAATGTAGGTGTACAATATGAAACAATTATCTTTGCCAACACACACTCGGCGCTTCGTAAGATATCCACTTCAAGCTAAATTAAATTTACACTAGATTTGTCTAAATTAAAAAGTTGTCGACTATTTACACGCGTCTGCCTCAGCTTGATGTCTCGTATAAAACTCAATAAAAATCTTAAATCTGTTGAATAAATGCATTTCACATTATCATTCTGACTACAGTTATACAGAAATATTATTTATTAGTTCACAGTCATTTATTCACTACAACAGGCTTTACACTTTTAAAATGACACACATTTATTCGACAAACTATCGAACTAAAGAAATAAATTACATACGGAAATAAAAAATATTGAACACATCTTATTATTCAGTCATTTAAAATTGATCTTTACTTCTTGGATTGTTATGTTACTATTTCTATTCGTAAGTACACTTTTATTTATCTGGTTAGGTTTTTGCTTCCTGTTGCTCATAAAGGACACAGATAAACCAAGCGAATATGCATTATATAAAATTTGTGCGC
Organism: Eremobia ochroleuca; assembly: GCA_949629135.1. Classification (NCBI taxonomy): domain Eukaryota; kingdom Metazoa; phylum Arthropoda; class Insecta; order Lepidoptera; family Noctuidae; genus Eremobia; species Eremobia ochroleuca. The sequence continues at coordinate 15,871,684 of OX451385.1, forward strand.
ATTTAATTTTGCATGAACCAGAAATCAAATCTAAAACGTTGAACATAATCAATAGAGACATCAAAGCCGGGCCACGAAAACACCAATTATTTTTATTCAGATTATTTTATGAACTATTCTAGGGAAATATTAAAAATACAGTGAAGACATCGACTATCTGGCCTAAGATATCACCTTAACGCGAACGAATCGACCTATATTATCCGACTATACATACTTGAGATGTTTACAAAAGCAGTTATTTAATATTAATGTTATGAATAGTGTGTGTGTGTGTGTGTGTAACTCAAGCTCAGAAATACAACTAAAAAAATAATCCTTAAAAGACGGAAATGCTTGATTAATTTATCGTTACTCTGAGGGGCAGTAGTGTCGTTGCACGTTCATAAAATCCAGCTTTCCACAAAATAATCTAAACAGCGACATATACAACATTAGTTTTAGTATATGCGAAAACCGAAACACGTATCTAGTATTTTTATGTAAAGAATCTATGTAGAAAATTCCAAAACTGTATCATGAAAAATCACAAAGTTATAAGCTTGTTGTGCTACCCGCTTTTCTGTACAAAAAGATGGTTATTACTTATCACGCGCCTTAGCATGCACTTGGTGTAAAAATTATTGGAATCGATTCAGTTACTTATTCTGAACAAACTATATTCAGGTTTGCAATATACTAAAAATAATGTTCTATATACAAAGGTGAGGTAAAAAGCGAAATAAAAAGAAATATGCAAATTAAAATTGTATTTATTTTATTTATAAACTAGGTATTTTATACAACTTAGCAAAATACATACATACAGTAACTAAACAGAGCAACCAAAATATAATCATTCATACTGGCATTGAATCTTTATCAAAACAACTCATATTGCTGCATTCATTCCACGGGACATTTGGTCAACACATCGTCTCGATCGTCTTCGATTGGCAAGAACCACCTCTGTCTCAGTCAATCTTGTAAAGTTATAGTATCGGAATAAATGAAGCAACATGTTAATGACTACGCAGTGTTGTCAATGTATTTTAGTTTTTCTCTAATACTGTTAAGTTGAATGTCATCACTGAGTACTTAGATTCCTTCAAATATATGTCTGAACGTGTAAATAATTTTATTTGTACTATCACAAAACACTTCGCATTTTATTACGGGATGGAAAACCGAATGAACACAAGTTTTTTTTTTTTTTAATAATTCAAGATATTTTTAGCTTATAACAAAAATTAGGGCTAAGCCGAACAACATTTAATGACAACTTAATCCTTAAAAGCCAATTTACTAAAAGAAATAATTTTGTAACTACATTAAGAGGCCAAATAAAGAAATAAGTAGTAGAGGATAGATTTATGATGTAAAATAAAAATATGATAAAAAGCTCTAATCGATATTTACAAAAGTAATCAGACTGTGGTAACGCTAAGACATGAGGACCAAACTATACTTAGACGATAACAAAACAAAGGCTCGAGTCGCCCACGAGCGGTGACGCGGTGCGCTATATTATAAGGTAGGCATGTACAGACTTCATAAGCGAGACATATTTAAATTTTCCAAATTTACTCTAGTGCTTTATTATTACTATAATTTACCATCTTGAGTGAACCAGTCGCCATGTCGTGAACATAACATACATATTGTTTCTCCGAGTAAACATTATGTATGGCGCGAGAGGCGCCACCTGCCGCCTCGCTCCGGCACTACGCTCCGATACAAGCTACATCTAGCGCAGTAAATAGCATAATTTAGAATAAAAACATAAAAAAGTCCAAAAATATTGCAAGAACTTATAACAAAAAGTACCTAATAAAAATGTCTCCTAATTCAATTATACTATTTACAATGCAAAACAGGGTAATTTACACACTTTGTTTGTTTTACTAAATAATTTGTCATTTTTAGATAAATATCTCCATAATGTAATAAAAATCTATATATGATGGCCTAAATAATAATACTAACATTTGTAAATTAACGTGGCTAGCCGGGACAAAGTAAAATATGTGAAGCCAAATACCTAGTAGTCCAGGAACTACGAAATCATAGGCTTACCTTATACCGACGAACCTTACCCCATATATCTACTAACTTTAACGTATTTGGGCAGCATGATATCTATAAAACGAGCTATAAGTTACGCGGTGAGATAATTATACAGTATCGTTTTATAAAGCTATCCATAATGTTGTCGAAACGTAACAGCGCTCACGACCGCAACTTGCGACATTTTCAAACGAAGCCCCCATCGATGTGCGTTACATCTTTTATAGTCTCGTACATTGTGCATGATTGTTTTATTAAATTAATACTACGAAAATTGACAATAAAAGATATCAGTGAGCTACGCAAACTTTTTAATTTGTAGTTACTTCATTTAAAAACATCACAAGGATTGTTCTGGGCGACATGGTATCTTGGCTTCTACACTGAACACATAGGAGTCCGTCTCCCGGCAACGCTGTCGCTCTCTCTCTCTCGCGCCCACTGCCGCTCGTGTAAGTGCGTCTCCCTCACACAGGAAGCCATTACAATATGCAGCAAGACGCTGAACAACAACTGCTGGAACCACCTTTACTTTTTTGCCGTTGATCTGGAAATAAACAGAGGGACAAGTGTAAGTTTCATTTATAACAAGATTGAAGTTCTGAAATACTCTAAAGCTAATTTTATAACATGGGTACTGCCGATACACGTTTCAACTAGATAAAAAGACACTGAGTTAGGGACTATGCAGGGGATAGATGGTCATTGAGCTGAATGCTAGCGTGGAAACAATTTAGCTTCAAGGAAAGTGCCAAAATTAATATACATACTACATAAAAATTAACAAAGCTTTAAAAATAAAAATAAAACGTTTTTGGCACTGTGTATTGCAGGTTTTTGTTCCTAAACTCTTGCAGCGATGCCACGGAATAGATAAAATAGATTTTATCTATTCCGCGGATACTGGTGCTAAAATTATGCAAATTGAAATTCCGAAAAGTTAAAGCAGTATCGGCAGTACATTCTACTGACACTAAACTACTTTGAAACTAAGTCCCGTATTCTATAAAAATGAGTCTTGAAATAAAGATTCATAGTTTGATATTGTTTTAGAATCTGGGCCTACTTACGAGGATTACATTAAGTAGTATAAGGTATTATAACGACTTACTAAAAGGAGGAGGGAAGTAGGGAACGGGAAAGGTATCGTTAGGACCACCGGACTTCTGTAAAACAAGCCTTAGTTTTAGTCACAACGTTACACATCTTTCCCACAGCCGTCCAGTCCTGCAGGAACAGTTTTTTTACTGAATCCTGCAAAAATCACTAGTATGTTCACACACAATAGTTGTAATATATGTTGTCGTACCGTGTGAGTTAGGCTCGGGCAAGTGCTCGCGCGGCACGAGGTGCATGACGGTGGTGCGGCCCAGCGGGAGGCCTAGGGCCCCCAACGTCACCGAACTGTGCAGGAACCGGCCCTGGTAGATCAGCCGCAGGATCTCTGCGCGCGACACGCATTCCGTCGCCCAGTCCGCTGGAAAATATAAAGTGGAATATTAGATTTAAGGCTAAAGCAGATTGGAACGCAACGCATTGCCAAAATCCTCCTTCAACACTCGCACATTTTCTATGAGCATAGCACACAGGCGGGCCGCACCGCACTTTTTCATATGAAAATGCGTTGCGCTGCGGCCGGTTTAAATGTGTGCTTGTTTTAACAGTAAAAAAATATAGGTAGGTACAGTCAGGGAGAGAAAGTTAATCAAATTTAAACCGTACGTCCATTTATCATGATATACTTAGTCCCATTGTGAACAGGACTAACAGTGATTTGCAAAAATAGACAATTTAAGTTGGTTAACAATTAATTTTCCTGGGTTTACTAGGTGTACAACCAGATCTTTTCATAATCAAGAGCAGGCCACAGCATCCGATTATAAAAAAAAATGGTAACTATAAAAATATTTGACAGTCCTTGATCATTAATTTGATAAGAACAATGTGCTATGTAGTGTGATGCCGTTAACATATTTTTGCACGATATTACAAAAATAAATAAAAAAATAAACATAAAAGAATAATAATTTCAGAAAATATTCCAAATATTACTATTACAAACGAAAAGGAAGACAAGACATACAAAAAAAAAATCCAAAAAGTTGATATAAAACCTGCCCCCAGAGAGATTTGAACTCTCGACCCCTGGTTTACAAGACCAGTGCTCTAACCCCTGAGCTATGGAGGCTGACAGTTAAGGCGTTGTAAATGTTGATACCTATTGACGGCGCGCCAGCTACACACACTACAGTGAATCATACAAACACAGATGTACCGTTTATATGGCTCCAAGTAGTTTCATTACAACAACTAGATGGCGCTGTGATAAATCGTTCAGAGTTCAAAAATAATATTCTGCTATGACGTGTTTATCCTTGTTTATCAAATGGATGTCGTCTAATTGTTTTTTTTTTCTTTTTAATTTAAACGAAGGCTTGAATAAACATTGTACTCAAGAGTATAAAGTATGTAGAGAAGAAGTGTTTGGCAGTAACCTAGCATGTGTAAGTTGTAGTTGTAAGGCATCGCTATCGGTGGCTGTAAATCGCGTGATTCCTAGCACTAAGTATAGCGGTGTTAAACGTGGCCAAACCATGTAGCCAGTAATTTAGTGTTTTTAGTACTTTTTGCTACAATATATATTTTTCGTAAAAATGTTTGCAACACGTTTTTCCCGAAATAAAACAAATATATACATTTTGAAACATTTATAATAACAAGCAAGTAGCACATTCAACAACAGCATTTTTGTTCCAATTTATTCAATTAATAGTAATTGTTTGCTTTATCATGAAATTCATGTAGCATTATTATCAGGAACTGCAGGATCATAATGAAAAAGCATGGAACCAACGTTTTTTACCATACATTTAAAGACCTAAATTAATTTAGCCACGCATAGCCCTAACTTACATGTCTTCCCTGAAAACCCTTACTAACCCTAACATAACACTAGCCAAACTAACAAGCAAAGCTCCATAAATCACGAGCCACCAGGAGGCGCCACTATCGCTGACCACGGGGACAATAATTTGTGAACCAAACACGAAGCACGATGTTTGCCTGCCGATAAATATCTACCAACTTACGTATCTACGTATTTACGTGCTAGATAAACTAAGACACTTTATTGAGACTTTTCCAACAGTGGAAATCTTTTAGTTTTCTACAAGTTACTTCTACCTTATTGGTGGTAAGATAGTGGCTTAATTTTCGTTGTGCATGCGAGTGTTGTCTGATTTTGCGTTTGAGGGAATTTAGGGTTTCTTTGGTATGTGTCGTTAATTTAAAAGCTCTTTTTACAGTCGAAGAATTCGTTTTGGACATGAAGGTCTTGGTAGGTACAATTTCATTGATTCAAGATTAGAGAGGTCTTCATAGGGCCAGACAATGTGAAAATTGTCTTACTTTCTCGTACTAATCGCGTCCAGGGCATGGGAATTGATAACCTGGACGCGACTAGCACTAGCCCCAGTGGGACATGTTTAATAACTAATCAGTAATATATAATTCTCGAAGAGAGGAGACTTTTATCTGTTCTGTGAGAGGAGGCCTCTGTCCCAGCAGAATAGAATAGAATAAAATACTCTTTATTATGTACACCATATAAATTACAGACATAAATATAGAAACTTTACAAAGAGTGACACAATGGGCGGTCTTATCGCTAAGAGCGATCTTTTAAAGACAACCTTTGGATGGATTGAAAAGGAGAGACAAATACTGTAGGTAGTCTGTGGTGTACCATTTACACGATACAATGAATACATACATAAAGTATATTATACTAATCTAAATAAATATAAAAAGGAGTAAAGAAAATATAATGATGCTGTTTAATGTATGATTGATGATTTTAAAATGACGAACACGTTATACTGCTGTATTTGGAAGCTTTATCACAACTGATCAATGAAGCGATAGGGAGCAGAATCAATAAAAAATTCAACTTTGAACCACAACTAGGTAAATCTGCCAAAAAACAACTTCAATAACTAGTTTGTTTTTGCCATCGAGTTATTATTTTATATTTACCACGAAACTTAGCCCGAAGCCAAATAATAAAATTATGGCACGGTAGGTTATTACAACAATTATCGTTTAAAGCCATGTTCACACTTATCCGAGCGCGGTAACTGACCTCAGCAATGCGCTGACGACGAGCTCACATTTGCACAGGATTGTCTTTTTTTTACAACTGCACGAATGTGTGTGTCAGCCATATGTTGGACGCACCATGTGTTTGAGAACAAACGGATATAAAAAAATGAATTACTTATATGTAGGCACTTCCTTAGAATACTAATTGTTTATTTTACTGTGATTTTGTGCCAAATTCTAAATAAAACAAGTGTTTTGTTTCTTCTTAGAACATATCCCGAAGATGGCGCTGCTTAAAGTAGGTATGTTTTTTGTAGGTAATTTTATAAACTTTGTTTTTATCTAAAAAACAATTTTGTATTTATGGTTGTAAAAAGTTGTGGTCCGTAATATGCGTCAAGGCTTTTTTATTATATTAATATTATTTTCCTTAACACCGTATTTTACGCACAAAAACAGGAAAACCAGATGGAAAATTCTTATTATTTCGTGAACATTATGACACCGTTGCACGATGGTGAGAAAACCGGCGTGTCTAAGAACCGAAAATTCGAAGATATGTGACATTTACCAACCCGCACTGGGCCCGCGTAGTGGATTACAGCCCTCTCCCACTTACAGAGAGGGGGCCTGTGTCCCAGCAGTGGGAACATTTATAGGCTGATTATGCTACAAGACGCGAGGAAGCCGACCCCAACATAGTTGGGAAAAGGCTAGGCAGATGATGATATGCTACAAGACGCTAGATGGACGGACGACCTAAATAAGGTGGCTGGGGTAGACTGGATGCGGAAGGCGGAGGACAGGGTGTTGTAGCGCAGTCTGGGAGAGGTCTATGTCCAGCAGTGAACTGCGATGGGCTGAGTTGATGATGCTACAAGATGATAACTTCTTGTAATACAAAAAAAAAAAAAAAAACGCAAAAAAACGTGTTTGAAGCTCATATCATTGCGAAGGACCATTGATCCGATTTCATATTCCATAAGTAAAGCTCAACATACTGTTATATATAAGTAGGTACTTCTCTCTTTTATGAAACGAACGATAAAAAGGAACCGACAAAAACATAATAAAATTACCATAACATAAAATCCGTGGAATTGTAAGAATTCTACGTGTTGTATGAAAAAGTATCAGGGAACATTTTTAATATCGCTTCTTTTTAGCTTTTCAAGACACGTAACGGCGCAATGCTAGAACCTTGTATGAACGGGACTTTAATTCTCGTTTGATAACGTTTTCCGACGTTTCTGAAGTTATTTAGTAGGTATCTAATCTTCATCTTCGTCGTGCCTTTTATTAATTTTATATAAGCTTCGGAATTCGGCCACTTCGACAGCGTTGCAATTGACCTTGCAAAGGTCTTCAATAGTGCAGGCAGGGTGTTTATAAACAGAGGGCACGAAAGAGGTGAGGCATCATTTGTGATGTGGCTGAACAGTCGCACTGTGGCTCATAGGAGTACCCACACCTGACTAAGTTGTACCTGCAGCGACCCACCTAGCTTCTTAGTCGGTTAAATGATTTACAGGTGGGCCATGGCAGTTGGTGGCCCGTATCAAATAATAAGTGTGAATGTTTGATATACACGGTATTTTCAAGCAGCCATTGCGGAATGCGCCAAAAAAAAACGACGTGTTTGCTAAATGACGGTCGTCTTCGTCAATGAAAGCACTCTTGCTCCTACGTCATTCATATCACCTCGTCGGAGAACTACGTCATGAAATGACTGGCCACTGCGTCATTTCGAGGTGGTAATATAGTCCATTCATTCCAACGAGACATTAAATATGGTGGGCGGGACATAGACTTGTAACCAGTTACCGTAGATTCTGTACATGATGAAACAAAATAATTGGAGGATTATTAAAAAAAAAATCAACTGTTCCATACATTTTGATTGTAGTCATATCATTATATTTTTAATACATCAGCTTGCTGGCTGCATGCACCTACAACACAGCGTAAATTATTCTCTTACAGTACATTTTTCCCTAGAACAACCTGGATACATTCGTGACTCACACCCTGGAAACATCCCTAACACACCCTGGGTATACCTCGAAAACATCTATAAACACATAGCACAAATTATACATAGATAATCTTCCAAAATAAGGTTAATTTTAACTGGGTACTGATTTTATTTTATTGTAACACAATTGGACGCGTCAGTACGAGGAATTGGTCATCATATTTTTAGGGAACTTGGAACATGGGGAGATAGGGCATCACCTCAAAAACTGTGAGACGTCAATTTTATTCCACGAATAAAAATTATCTTTCGATTGAAAAATCAGCCCTTATTTACATAAATGCTCTACGTTACATCTGCTAACCCTGCGATGCTCAACACAACTATCGTCAAATTTCTAAGGCTATGTTGACGAGACCAATTAGTAGCCACGCCCGCTGGTATGGAGATCCTAGCGAGCTAGTTACTTACTCCACTTAGTGTACAAACTTAGATTTGCATCCGTAACTTGGACATTCTCTCATGTGGAGTTTTGATATGTGATGCTGTTTGAGCCATGCAGCCTTCTTGTCGTAAGGATGATGAATAATTTTAATTCCATGACTGTATAACTTGAAATAATAATATTATTTTATTAGTAGGGGTCTGTTATGTTGCACTGTCGTCCGTCTTTCCATTTTTCTTTCTCTTTTGTAAGTTGAGCGCAATCCTTTAGGTGCCTAGAGTAGTAGTACGCACGACGACATATCAAGCCATACCTAGTATAAGCTGACTTCTCGTTGTACGAAAAGCCTATACAATGCGAGGTCAGCTAAACCTGGAAGTGCATAGCTTGATATGTCATCGTGCGTACCTTACAATAATAATAGCGTATCCCTACCTCACAACCAAATTCTTTCCCGTTTAGTTGGTAATGAATAAGAACAGAAACATTGATATTTACCTACTTAAAATATTTTATTTTAATTTGTTTTACTTGCCGCGGTTGGTCCGTGGATGGGTGACCATCTTCACATACCAATACCCCTCCGTGGCTCGAAAAACACGTTAAGCCGCTGGTCCCGGTGGTCATTTGTGGATCTTTGACAGTCGTTACGGGTCGTCAGTAGCCCGGAAGTCTGACAATCAGTCTTACAAAGGGGTATTGTATTACCCAGTAACTGGGTTGTGGAGGTCAGATAGGCAGTCACTCCATGTAAAATACTGGTATTCAGCTGCATCCGGTTAGACTAGAAACTGACCCCAACATATTAGAGGCTTGGCAGATGATGAAATATTTTACTTCTTTACATCTCATTGCCAAAACTGTTATCTGCAGTTAAACATTGCACAGATTATACAATTCTCATTTGAAAGTCTGTGAGAAACAGAAAAAAAGTCTTATCTCAGATGTTGTAGTATTGACAAAGATTTACCGAAATTATATTTTCCATAGTAACATTTGTTTATCTAACATGGCCTTGCCACACTGAGTGAATTTAGTAGAGAACAATAAAATATTGGGCATCAAACACGTAGATCAATTAACAGACTCAAACTACGAGTACATGTAGTAAGATGGACTTCTTGCACGAGAGAAAGAGAGAAAAAAGGCGTGATAAGAAAATACAAACAACGAAGGACTTCTCGTTACTGTTGTAGGATCTACAAAATTATTTACTATGGGTATTGTTTATGTATAAGGACTGCCAATCCCAAGCCTTATTGTTATATATCCCACTACATCACATAGAAAACTGATTTCCATATACACAAGGCACTCATAACCAACCACCCATACTCTGTACACACCAGCGGACCAGTTATTTATAGACCTTTGCCAAACGCAGTAAATACCATCAATTGGGACTGTTCAAAGCTAAGTGAATTACGGGCAAAACAGACATAAATTGATTTGATTCAAAAGTAATTTCACAGTTGGGCTGTGATATAAATGTCCAAAATTCGGCAGCTGTGGGTTAACAAAGAACAATAGTGAGTGGATTAATTTGTAATCTACATATTAATGCAGTCTTGTAAAGAATTTGAAATCAATTCGTTTTTTTTAATTATGTATAGTATATCGATATCACATTTATACGTCAAATTAAAACAAAAAAGCTAATTGAAGTTGAAACTTCCCATCGGACTACCCCCGAGAAGAAATGACGAAAGAAACCCAGGGGTCAGTCTCTTTTAAAGTCCAGACATAATCTCCCACATTTAAAAGAAGCTAGACTGATTATTCTGTAGAGATAGTACCTACATGGTCAGTTTGTGGAAGCAAGAAGGGTCCCAAGACTGTTCCCTGTGGCAGACTTGAAGAAAATGTTCTTACACATATAGGTTTATTGGTGAAAAAAAAAATCAGTGTGTTTAATAATAACACATACCTAACCCTTTCCTCGTCTTATGTATTTGTTTAAGATATTTTCGAATGCAGATAACGAGGCTGTAGGCAAAGCCTGTAATACTTGAAGGACGATAAGTGGATTTTCTGAATTTGTAAGATATCAACTTTTATTTCAGGGTTTGGCAAAATGACTATGTAAAAAAAATACACTTATCGAGTTGTGTAGACTGGCATCATGTTGTATGATGTTGCTGTCATAGGACCATGAATGAATGAAGTTAACGGTAGCTGGTAATGAGGATAATGATCAGTTTTGTATGGAATCAAATTGAAGTGTGTGTATTACCTTCAGGCCAATTATCGTAGACATGTATCGCGATATCGCCCGCTGAGTCAACAGGACTGAACACAAACTCCTTCGTTTTGCCAGACACCAGAATTAACCGAAGATTTATCTGTGGAAGAGAAGACAAGACATAATTAGCTTGATGTTTAATTCAATAGAGCTTGTTGAAAGATTTACAAAAAAAAAAAAAATCTTTGAAGAGATGTTCAAACAATTGCCGCAGATAATGAAATGAAATATCGTATTTTGCTATCCAGATATAAATGCACCCGCATGTATGTGTGTATGTGTGTGTGTAATTTTACCTTTCAATCAAACACATAACGTAATAAAAATAAAGATATACTTTAATTTATATTAGTAAACCAAACAATGTGTTTAAACGATCACAATATTTATCCGATTGCAGTACGAAATTGTTATCTTTAGTATTTACATCTATGTATTATTGCAACTTTAAACTGAGCATGTTTTGCACCCTAATCCTGTAACACACTTTACATCAAAATCTGAATATTTTTGAAGGATATTGACAATACATAAACTAATATTATTCATATGTCCGAAAAAATTGTCTGCTCAGCAACGTAAATAACGCATGAATGTTTTTAAACTGTCAAAATGAAAGCCATTGCTATTGTGATTGTGAGTGTATTACGTCATCACCCCACTGTTACTGCCCCTAGTTTAAATTACACTGAAGTACCGCTAGTCATGACCGCAAGGAACACAGGAACATTCCATTCTAGAATAAACTTCATATAAACTTCAAAATCTATTATTAACCAACATTCGCCGAAGCACAAAGAGCTGTTGAAATAAACATTACCTACCTACCTGCTTTTTCGTGTGAGCAATGTCTTCGATCACGCTAAGGTGTAGTTTACATTTATATTTTGCTGCATAGCGAAAAATTGCCTTTGATACTACAGAATTCAATGCCTTGACCCGAAAATGAGCACAAACCTTAATATTTTATGTTCGTAGGAAGCCAGGAGGCTATTTGGGTCAAGGATAAAGAATATCGATTCTCGTGTACAAGCGTATGAAGAAATTATTGGCTAACAGCGGATTATTAGAGTGTTACGGTTAATTAATAAAAGCTTCAAAGAAAACTAGAATGGATCAATGTATATAAATACTCCGTTTATACTAGGTTGAATACTTGAGTTGACTTGCGCTTCAATAAAACGGTCTACTTTGTCTTTGTCTTCCATAAATTAAGTTTTTTTTTCTTTCAATTTTTCTTTTCACCATCGACATTGATAATCGACTAATCAATTCGACTCGAAAACCATCACTAATTGTACGATTTTTAAAATTAGGCCAGTTCTCTCGCTCTGCGCGAATTAACATAACAAAGCCACAAAACAAGGTTAATTTAGTTTGAGCAGCTCATCCTTGCCACATTAATATATATGGAAATGCGTAAAGCTTAAAATGTTGTGGAGTTTCGTCAGTGCGGTGTCACAGCGGTGTGTTGGCGCCTTAATGCATGGTTAATGAGTCTCTCTCTTATTCTTTAATCTGTAGCTTTGATTTCGCAAATCTGTCGTTGTTTAGTGAGAATTTAAAAATCGGCGGTGTATTTATTTATATTTCATTAGTTTTCTTCCGTGGCCGCAGGATGACGCTGGTTGTAATTTCGACTAAATGGATATTCAAATAATTATATAAGTACTTATCTCAAATATACCTACATTACTTACCTATCGACTTGTATTTGTAAACTGATTATCATCAATAATGAGCTTCTAAAAAAAGGGGAATATAAAATGCATTATTGTATCTATTCGTACGAGTATCTCATTAAAAAAAAAACGATGTAAAAAAATATGTTTGCCTGTAACTTTTACAAAAAACTAAATGGACAAAAAGGGATCCGCGACCCTGCCAGGATTCGAACCTGGAATCTTCTGATCCGTAGTCAGACGCGTTATCCATTGCGCCACAGGGCCCGTATTAGATGAAACGAAAATAGCATTGATAAGACGTTTGTTGTCATATCCGAAAAAAATAGTGTCAGCTTGTTTTTTTTTACAACTTTATTAGGTTTTTAACGGTTTTATAATAACATTTTCTTTTGCAAGTACAAGTTTTTCTTGGAAATAAAATTTTCTATTCACAGAGATCTGACGTTCACCAACAAGGCCATATTTTACACCTACTACGCAGTGAACTAAAATAATATTAATGGGTGTGCGGCGACCCTCCTATAGGAATATTACATGTAGACTATAGGGCACATTTTGTTCATAGCGGCCGGCTCAGGGGACGCAAGGTCTTGCGGCGGCCATATTTCATTTTTCCCGCCATCCGGGGGAGTCATCCGCCATTTTCATTTTTGCATCAAAACGTACGCGAAGTTTTTATATTTTCCTTTGTGTTTTTTTTGTGTCTCCGCGATATTTCAAGGAAATCTGGCGTGGAGCAATTTCATTTATATATGTATGCAGACACAGCGGCCTAGATATTTGTATGATATTAATATTAATCTTCTTTTTATTATTCCTTCAAAGTTTCCCAATAGTGAAGGTTAGCAGTCCGCTTTGAAATATTTCTTTTGTTTCTGGCGTTCATTCTATCACATAGGGCTTATTCGTTTTATTTTATCACAATAACATTGATGCCTAGCTTATTTAAAGGTCTTTGTCAAATAAAAATGACTAGCTCCAATCTGCTCCATTCATTTCGTTGACCCTCGCACCAGCACAGAACTGTATTTCACGAATATCTTGCTAAGTGTACCGTAGCCGATCCCACAGTTAGTTTCATCGAGGTCATTGTCGAAAAAGCTTTATAACATAGTAAAAATTTATGTTACGCTCACATTGGGGTCAAGCGGTTTTGAAAAACGGACTTTCTTGCCTGGAATTCTTCAATGATGAAGATTCTTCGCAAACATTTCTTGTAGGGGAATGTTATGGGGGTTCCTGGTGTTTTCCTATGGGGCCCGTGTTATTTATCGTTTGTATTGTGCAAACAGACGTTTTTGGGGAGACGCGTTGTGCTTTTCTTGTTTTTGCACCTCCCACTTTATTTTATGATGTGTAAACAGAGGGAGCCGTGTGTATGAATTACTCATTGATTCCATTACGCGTGAATGATGAAGCAGATAGAGTAACTCAATATCGTCAGCATATTAGAAACCTTGAATATAAATGTTAGAACAATTGAACAATACGTATTTAAGGAAACGACATCATAAAAGGCGAGAAAGACATTACTTTTGGGCGTATATGACATGTGACGTCACGGCCGTTAGCGGCCGTAATGTCGCGATTTACGCCATAGACAATAAGCTACAAGTTTTATGGTTCCATCCGCAATGCGGGGCGACGCCAGTGTACGGAACCGAACACTAGGCCGCTTCCGCTGCATACAACGGCATACCAACATAATTGATTACCCTGCCATTATAACAGTCTCAATAACTGAACAAGTACCGTCGTCGTAGCATGTTTCTATTTCTGAATGGTCTTTTGATCCGCATTATCACATGCCTGCCTGCATTGTATTCTGAGATTTACTGCCTAGTTCTGAACTGAAACTACGTTTAATATCAGCTCATAAGCTGATTTATATTCAAATCTATTATGCGTTTATAACGAATCTCGCGTATCCCCAACCACATTGAACAGCATAGCAACTCGTATAACAGAATAAAGACGAGAACTTCATATATTCCATGAATTGTTAACGAACAAGAAACAAAATACCGTATTCCTGTAAAGTTTTCAAGTGGGGTCATATTAAATTTTCGCGGTTCCACTATGTCGGGGAGTCGCGTCCCCGCCTTTTCAAATTAAACTTAACGCAGCTGTTTCATAAACTATACCGGCTAGTTTTAGACTTTAAATGGCTTCCATAAAATTTTGAACACGGTTCCTTGAGAAACTATTCAGTAATAGCCATACTGTCTTCATCTCTTACGAGATCGCTTACGAGACGCGAGACTAAGCGGACGTGTGTTTTGTATTGATTATAATGAAATAAACAATTACGACAAATCAATTATTATATAATATAATTATTTGCGCCGTCAGTACAAAAGTAAAGTGTGTCGCGTGTGACTTGTAGGTTTTTACAGACTTTTATGTGCAAGATGAACTAAATATTTTTATAAACAATAAATAAAGTGTTTCTAGTATAGTAGTAGTAGTATAGTATGTCTAATCCAGGATCGAGCCCGTTTGGTCGTAGCCAATTACTACGGCGAAGTCCTCCACCGACGCCAAACGAACCATTACCCCCGAGTGACCCAAATCCACCAGCACCCACGGAGAATGAATTGCCGATCGAAGTCATTAGTACGCCGGAGATCCAGAAATGGATCGGATCTATAGAAGCTATTCTGAATGAAGTATGCACTATTGTCAATGAAGGGAAAATGAACGCAGACCAGAAGCTTCGTGTCTCTACTCTTTGCCGTAGGGTTTCAAGTGGGACTTCTCAGATGGCCGTCTTATACCAATCGTTGAAGACGAAAACGATTCAAGCCCATACCACAATCCAGCATCTCCAGGTTCACCAGAACGTTGTGGACTCACTCCAGCAGTTTAAAGAGGTCGTTGAGACTAAGTGTAATCCTTCGGAAAACACTTCTTATGCTAGCATGGTGAAGAAAGGTTCCGATAACTTCGTCCGTCCTGCAAATTTGAGATCAGTCGCCATCTATCCCAGCGATAAGACCCAAACAAGTGACGACACCAAGTCACTTGTCCAAAAGATAATCTCCCCGGAACAACTTAAGCTTCATGTCCGTGGTCTGAGAAAAATGAAAAATGGGGGCGTTCTGATTAGCACCGAAAATAAAGGCGATATTGACAAGCTCAAGAACTCGGAAAAATTAGTTTCATCGGGCCTTACAATAGAAGAACCTTCCAAACGCCGCCCTAGGGTCGCTGTTATTGGTGTCCCTGTTACCCTTACCGAGAAGGAAGTATTTGACTGTATTTACGAGCAAAACCTCTCAGACAAGTTGCCGAACATAACTCGTGAGTCCGTCCTTGAGAGTATCAAATTGAGCCACAAATCGGGTAAGAAAGACCTTCCTACCTGTAACTACATCTTAGAAGTACCAGCTAGCATAAGGAAAATTATGATAACTCAAAGCCGAATTTTTATTAATTGGACATCATGCCCTGTGAGAGACTTCACAATAGTCACCAGGTGCTTCAATTGCCAGCAGTTCGGGCACGCAGCCAAATTTTGCCGAGAAACTAGTCCTACTTGCAACCACTGTGGAGAGACAGGACACTCCTTCAAGGAATGCAACAGCAAATCTTCTCCATCTCAATGTGCGACGTGCAAACGCTTTAAGAGGAAATGTGACCATCCAACTGGCGATGCAAGTTGCCCGGCGCGCAAATATGCAGAGATCAACTACATTAACTCAATAGACTATGAAGGCGCCTAAGAGCGCCACCGAATAGTTTTATTTAGTAAGCACATAAACAGTTAGCTTATCCTCTATATATATTTCCACTTAGTTTGTAACTTTCATGACAAATCAGCTAATTTGTGATCTAGATAATTTCTCTGTGTCTGAATCTAAAATCTGTAATGTCGAGGACTGTAAACACCTTCTCCCTTCTGGTGACAAAAAGTTAATCCTACTCACACAGAATATTCGCAGCATAAATCGAAACATGAACGGTTTTGAAGTATTATTACAGAATCTTGATATAAGCTGTGATATTATCGTCCTAACGGAATGTTGGCTGTCAAAACAGACAGTAAACTTGCCATCTCTTGACGGTTATTATTCATACAGTACAGACAGAAACATAAACCAAAACGATGGATTAGTAGTTTATATCAAAAATAATTTACAAACAATCAAAGAAGAACCGGTATCCCAAGATAGTAATTGCTTAATAATTAAAATTATTCCCGATACAGTTATCATGGCTATTTATAGGCCTCCTTCACAAAATATTGAAGGATTTTTAGACTCACTTGACACAAACTTAAAAAACATAACCTCTTTTAAAAACATAATACTTTTGGGCGATATTAACATTAACATTGCTTCCGGGAAACCTGATACCCATGTTCATAATTATCTGAATATTTGCTCATTTCATGGACTTTTACCAGCTCACTATCACCCCACGCATCAGA
Organism: Eremobia ochroleuca; assembly: GCA_949629135.1. Lineage (NCBI taxonomy): Eukaryota > Metazoa > Arthropoda > Insecta > Lepidoptera > Noctuidae > Eremobia > Eremobia ochroleuca. The sequence continues at coordinate 15,888,610 of OX451385.1, forward strand.
GTGGCTCATGCTTAGACCATATCATTCTAAAATCGAAAAATCCATCCAAAACATTGGTTACTAATTCGTCGCTTACCGATCATCAGGCTGTTTTACTAACATTACAAATAAGTGCACCTAGAAAAAACTGCATGCGTAGCTACACTAAAGTCAATATGATAAACCTTGAAAATGACATACGCGGTATTAATTTTGACCCCGTTTACACTTCAAACGATGCAAATATTACTTTACATTATTTCATTAACTCGCTACAATATGCAATAAGAAAAAACACATTCACTAAACCCATCCCAAGAAAGTATAGTTGTATTAAACCCTGGATCACGCCCGGGCTCGTTCGTTGTATAAGACAGAGAGACAAACTTCACCTAAAATTGAAACTTGCACCTGATAATGAAATACTTTCTCTAACATATAAAAGGTATCGAAACTTCTGTAATAATCTTTTGAAAAAAATTAAATATCAGTACGATAAAAATGAATTACAGAAGGCGGGAAAAAACAGTAAACTTGTCTGGAAATTTATTAAAACTAATACATTTAGATCGAAAACTCCTGAACCTCCGCTTGATTTGCTAACAACAGAGATAAACCCATCCGAAGCAATGAATTATGTAAACAATTTTTTTTGCTAATGTCGGTAAAAACTTGGCTGAAAAATGTTTAAATTCTAGTAATTTTTCCCCTGAAAAGCCGACCACAACATCCTCTAAAATAAATTCTTTTGTTTTATTAGATACCGACGTTGACGAGGTAGTAAGAATAATAAACGGGTTAAAATATGATTGCGCTACTGGTTGGGATGGCATACCTAATAATATACTTATAAGATTTAAATACCTACTTGCCCCTCCGCTAACCCACATTTTTCAGCTATGTTTATCTAAAGGAATATTCCCTAAATGGCTTAAAAAAGCTGTGGTCACACCTGTATTTAAGTCTGGAGACAAAAACTGTGTGAATAACTACAGACCCATTTCAGTACTAACCGGCCTCTCAAAAATTTTAGAAAAAATCATTAACAGTAGGTTGATAAAATATCTGGAAGATAAAAGACTTCTTTCAGATAGTCAATTTGGTTTTAGGCCCAAAAGATCAACTAACCAAGCAGTACACAAACTAACTAATTATATCACTACCAATCTGGATAATGGTATGCACACAATTGGGATTTTTCTAGACCTTGCCAAGGCCTTCGACACTATTTCTTGTACTTTACTTTTGCACAAGCTTGAAACACTTGGGATAAGAGGAGCACAACTACAACTATTTTCTGATTATCTCAGCGATCGTCATCAGTGTGTAAAAATAGGTCAGTTTACAAGTTCTGAACTCAAAAATAGTTGTTTTGGAATTCCACAAGGCAGCATTTTGGGACCCACATTATTTTTAATCTATATAAATGAACTATGCAGCCTGTCCCTCCAAAATGGTATGTTAATGTCTTATGCGGATGACACCGCTCTATTGTTCTCAGCCAAATCAAAAAATGAGGTCTATGAACATGCTCAAAATGGTTTAAACATTGTGTCCAATTGGCTCCATAATAATCTCCTAACATTAAATCCAGATAAAACTAAATACATTCTATTTACAATGAGAAATACTAACATACCGCTTACTAATCTAAACATTTATGCACATAAATGCAACACGTACGCTGACGCTGCATGTTCTTGCCCCACTTTAGCTAATGCTGACTATTTGAAATATCTGGGTGTCACTATTGACTCCAATCTAAATTTCCGTAAACATATCGATTTACTTTGTACTAGAGTGCGCAAATTAATATACGTTTTTAAGAATTTACGGAACATAGCTGACTATAAATTAATTAAACAGGTTTATTTAGCTTTGTGTCAATCCATTCTTACCTATTGCATAACTTCTTGGGGTGGTGCAGCAAAAACAATTTTACTCCCTCTAGAGCGTGCTCAAAGAGCAGTTCTAAAGGTTGCTACCTTTCGCCCTTTTAGATTTCCTACGCACCAGCTCTTCATAGCGTGTAATGTATTAACAATACGGCAATTATTCATTCTAAGCATAGTACTACACCAGCATACTGCACTTCCTTTTAATCCAGTACCTTCCGTCAAGAGAAGAAAGGATTTGGTTTGCATAGGGTCTCAAACCAAACATGCGTTCGCTAATCGATTTTATGTATTTTTAGGACCTTTTCTGTATAATAGGCTCAACAAGGTACTAAACCTCTATAGTGTAAGTTATAAAAAATGTAGTACAATGTTATCAGAATATTTAGCGACCCTCAACTACACAGACACAGAAAAACTTCTAGAAATTCTGTCATGATGATAATATTTTATTCCCTCGTAAGTATCTACTTTTGTATATTTACATAGGCTAGTTTTAGGTATTAATGTAACAATATGCTTTTTCTCATAGTTGTTAATAGATTATCTGTAGTCAGTTTTACTTAATTAAAATTTTATTTTCCCTTTGTAATTTAAATGTAAGTGATGGCCTGAAACACAGGTTTGTATAAACCTAGATCGGGCAGGTCGCTACCTAACATTCTACTTCCGAACCATCATTGCTTGCACCTGTAATATAAAGATTTTAGCTTAAGTTTATTATTATTAGGCACTATAAATGTATAAGGAATTTACTACTGTTGGCTAAATGTACTTTACTTGTAAACGTTTTTATTAAATAAATTTTATTATTTTATTATTTATTATCTTTTAGGGTTCTTGCATAAAAAGAGCGGGTTTCCGTGTACAGATCTCTGCAGGTTGATCTTCGGAAGGAAACGGTTACATGTTTTAAGTACCTGTTTCTTTATGTGTGAGCGCATAATGTGGGACTATTTCACCCGCACAGATCGGTACCGACATCTCTTTACAGGGAACCGGCTTTTTTATGCAAGCACCCTAAACCGTTTCTCGTGCGAAAGTAAGTCCAGTCAGATTTTTTATGCCTCTTATAGAGCAAACCCATTTAAAGACCATAAACGAAACTAATTACATTCCGACTATATACAAAAGTTACAGGCCATCTTAAACTACCGAAAGGCCGTGACATTTGAAAACCTTGGTGGCATAAATATCAGTTCTGAAAACTAACATGTGTTCGAAGTTGTAAACGTTACTCAGAATATCAAAAAGTTTATGATATGGCTTAAATTTATTAATACTGGCAGGCGAACCGCGCCAGATGAATGAAAATAATGATTTACCTTTATGGATAACATGGCTACTGAAATAGATTTCATTGTATGGTAAGACTATCTCGAGCGCTCATTTATAAACTCCAGTCACTCCATAAAATGAGAAATCATTAAAGGTGACGTCGTACTTCCTTTTCTTTTATTTTATTGGGCAGGAGTACAAACAAACAGGAGGGTATCGTGATGGGTTGCGGTCACTGCTACCTGTAATACCAGAACTATCGCAGGTGCGTAACCATCTCTGAGAAAAGCGGTCAAGCACACGAAGTGGTCCTTACAATATTTAACACTACTTTTTTATACTTTAGTAAAAACTCCTTTAATTTTTAACTTTATTTTATATTAACTATTTATTTTAAAAATAAATAGTTAGTATAAGTTAGACACTTGAAATGTTCACTGAGTGTGTACTACTACCTAGTACAGTTCAAAAGATATAGCCCTGTGACAGACAGACGGACGGATGGACGACAGGCTGACAGCGAAGCCTTAATATAATAGAGTCCCGTTGACACCCGTTGACACAATTTATTGAGGCATCAACAGGCAAGCCCGGTTAAGCAGCGACGACCTCATAGGTTGAACTACAAGATACCATTAAAAAAAAAAAGATGCGCGCTGAGTACCGAAATGTAAGAGGGCTCTTAAGTCGACAACTCGACACTTCAACAGTGACAATTGGCAAGTCTGTACAGTTTCGCATAGCTTGTTGCTGTTTTACTTAGACGGTACTTTGCATCCGGTTCCTGGAACGCTGCAAAAAACTTGCTTAGCACTTAGCACCTGTTATTTTCCCTGTGGTATTAACTTTAATGCTGGTAAATTAAGTTGTTAGGTTCAATTTCCAACACGAAGAAGTTATTACATTTTTACAAAGATGTTTTGTTTTTATTTTCACTCCCAGATTACCAAAGGCGCGTTGTCAATTCGGCATACATTTCAAAATTCATTTAAATTAATGGTTTGCATTGTCCTGAAAAAACATTCAGTGAAAAGAATGACAGTCAGTGGACTGTAAAAAGAAACGAAGTCCGTGTTTTTGTTATAGATACTTCCGCGACTGAACACCAATGAACCGGTTTTCCTCGACTTACAATTTTATTAGAACAACCGAAGAAACTTCGGCGAATCGTTCACAAAAATAAACTTTCGTCCCAAGGTTCTTTTCAATTTGACTCGCTGGTCACGGAAGGTCCGACCCTCACAAATATTCAAGTGTATTCATATCGATATACCCTTTACTCGAATTATCGAAACAAACATCTCCAGGACCTTTCCGTTCCGGGGTCCTGGCTACACTAGTGGTACAATTTATGTAGGACACTCGGACTTAACCAAAGCTAACACCTACAATTTAGGGTTTCCATGTGACTTGATTTTGCCCGTAATTTGTGAATGATGGCTCCTTTCAAGATATCGGTTCGCTTGAACGGTTTTCTTTTTGATTCAGTGGAGCATATTCAATAGTCATTGTCAAAACTGATTTCAATACGGTGAAATGAAAGTTCAAAGTCGTGATTGTCTCGCGAATTGTTCTTGTATTATTTCTGTAGTCATAATGTCAATTTGTGTAGAAATATGACTGCGGCTCTTTATAGTTCCAAGGTTTTAGTAGTAAACTCTTTATAGTTCCAAGGTTTTAGTAGTAAAATACTTTTTCCTGAACTCATTATACATACTGTTTTCGTTCCTTTTTCCATGATTGGTAACCCAATTGTTTAGCAGAACAAGATTAGCTATCAAAACGGTAGACTTCATTATTAGTCCAGAAAAAAAAACGAGGAAACATTTTCGTAAGCTGATTACAAAATAACAAAAAAATATATATACAGGAAGGTACATTTTCCTCTGTTGGATACTGCGTGTGTTGCTGTTAACTTAAATTCTTTAAAACCGTGCAGAAAGGCTGCAAAAGACAGATAACAAGGTAAACTCAAATGCTCGCTTTTTCAATTTGGTCGTCGTAGTAGAAAGAGTAAAAAAAACAAAGGTATTTACTTAATCAGTGTATAATGCCGGGCTCCCGGAGTATCTGGCTACATGCAAGCGAACTTCCCTGGCGCAGAGCCAACTAATGCATGAACATGTTTATACTTTCCCGTGTTCGGGAGAAATTCCTGCCGCTGCTGGCTGGTTGGCTTTGACCACAGGCAAAGGCTGTGTTATCAGCATTCTACTTGTTTTATTAATGCAACGTGCACTTATGTAGCGTCCGGTTTTTGGGTCTCTCTCCAAAAATTCTCGTCATTTTCCTTGTTTCAGAACGAAAGAAGATACGAAATGGTTCAGTTAGTTGATTCGTTTCATCCCCATTTCGGTTTTGAGCTTCAATCGGAATAATGGAATCATTAAGTTCACCAACATGTTCCAGGCTTTTACCGGAACCCAAAAAAGAGAATTTGAAATTGTTCCTCTCATTTCAGTGATGTATCACTTGGTCACTGCTCTATCTAAACTAGGTACGTTGTGATGATAAGATTGTGTCATGCCGTTACGTCTAAGAAAGTAGTTAAGTGAAAGGAATCTAATTGCAATACGCAGCTGCGCTTTTTACGCTTGCTGTAATATTTTTTCCCATATTAATGATGCCAGGTTCTGCGAATTCAAGATTATGATTTAACATGAAGACGTTGTAATGTTTACATACAGCAAAAAGTAGCGTAGATTCCACGAATTAATATTAAAACTAGGCTAGAAGAGAAAAACGACCGTGCGATAAACATAACAACAAAGTGCTCAACAAGAATGCTTTGATATTCAAGGCTTCTATAACAAATCACAAAAAAAGAATAGAATTCGATTCCATTCTTCATAGTCTTGACATTTCAATTTGTTAATCCATTGTTGTGTACCATTTACTTATAAATAACGTTCTTATTGCGGGGACCTATTCGAGATAACAATGGGCGATGGAGCAGTGGCTCAGTGGGGCTCACTCCGGACCAGATAATCACGTTTAACGGCAAATAGAGTTTGTGCTCTCTAGAGGAACACTCTCGGCTGTATGGGCCATTGCTGGCATAATAGAATAATAGATTAGTGCAGGAAGCTGTACTGATCATGTTGGTTTGACATTCACCTACTTTTGATGGTTAGGTGGCGATTCACTCTATAGTGCAGTCCGATTCCTTTCGTAGATAGTCACTGCGATACTAAAATGTATGTATATTTAAAAGAGTGTTCGTGGAATTTCTTGGCCGTTCTTCTCCTTAGGTACATATGCAACGTGTAAAGTTAAATGCGCAAAACCTGAAAATACACAAGTATGGAATCACTTGGAATTCATTCCGCGCGATCTTGAGTACTTAATAACTAGTTAAGAATAATAAAAATGGTACCATTTTAAAGTTCAAACGATTAACTTTAAATTGATACCAAATTCATTTAAATCACAGCAGTATTTAAGGAGCTATCCCGCAGGGTAATTGCGTAGCACACTATCAATAGCAATGGTTTCATTTTGACAGTTCAACAACATTCATTGCGTTATTTACGTTGTTGCGCAGACACATTTTTCGAACTTATGGAGCAATGGATTTGCAATATGCTTCAAAATTATTCAAATTGAGAGTAATAGTGTGTTACGCAATTGGGGTGTCCATTCACTATGGAAACTTGACGGTTCCTTACTTCGAAACCACGTCAATTCCTTAGCTAATCCCGCCAATCTCGCGTTGATTTCGTGCCGTTTTGTTCATTGTGTCATAGAGAATTACGGCCCAGGTGAATGTCCTGATAAATTATAATTTCTAAGCCCAACCGGTACTGGTACTACGGCACCGTTAATATTAATTAGTTTCAGCTTATACGGTCTAGACTTTAGCTTGTACAATGTTTCTAATAACTCTGGTAAAAAACACGCCGACACACGCCGAAAATAGGCCGAAAACACGCCGAAATGAGGCCGAAATCACACCGAAAATCATTTTTACCCGGGAAGCTGTATAGCTGAGCGCTTTTCCTTTATTAGTCGAATGCAATATTTGTAAAGAATGCAGTTAGCATGCAGGCCTGTTGGTCTAGTGGTCAGTGGCCCTGACTACTATACGCAAGGTCGTGGCGTTCGATTCCCACCCAGGAAAAATGTTTGTGTGATGAGCACGATCATTTGGTCTTTGTCTGGGTGTATTTTATCTATAATATGTATGTATTTAGAAATATATGCCAGCACATCAAGCTACTACAATCTGTCAGATTTCTTTAATAGATTTTCAACTTTATCGCTAAAGCTTAAGGTTCAAAGTTGATTGGGAAAATCTGACAGTTTCGGGTAGCTTGATGTGCTGGCGTCTGTACATCAAGTTTCAAACGTTCAATGAACGAAATGTCGAAGTGGAAACAGACACAAATTGAAATAAGTGGTCAGACACATTTTTTTTTTTTCTTAAACAAAAATGCTCCATTAATTTATTTATTTCTTCATTTTACATTCAGGATTTTTGTCTGTTTTTGAGTGTTTTTTTTTATTTCCACTTCGACATTTCGTACATTGAACGTTCGAAACTTGAGGTACATCTCTAAATAGTACTTTGCATTAATTTAGTAGTTATCTAACAAAGGCAATTACTCCCACTCAGAGAGTAGCTCTGCGTCCCAGCAGTGGGATCGTCGTAAGCTGATTATTATTATATCAATTGAGATGGTATAGCAGGTGAATTTTTTTGGAGGGTTTGTCGCATAAATTAGGGTGAGATTATTTTTACGCATGCGCGTTCGACCCTCTTAAGTGGATTCTCCGAAATCATAAATCAACCAATTACAATTTTGGGAATATTTCCAATTTCTTATTTCAATCAAACCAATTCCCCAGAGGCTTCAAATTATAGACGAGTTTTTTTGCTGGGAATCGAGAAACATTTCATTAATATTTTAAAAAATTCTGCAATAGAACTTGAACAAATTGCTTCAGAAGCCGAATCGTAACCCCATTTACACAGCTCGATAAAAATCGCGACTAGTTCATTTTGCACCAAAATATCGTCCTTCATGCGGCGGGCGATCGCCTGCGACCTGTGTAAAAAGCCCGCATAAGTTTCAAAATTCCACATTTCTTATCGATGGCGTCGTGTCTAGATCTAACTCATAAGTTCAATATTTCATATAAAAGAAACCTAAAAAAAAAAATCTTCATCGTCTTGATATTCAAGGACAGGTGGGTACTTAAAATTGATGAAGCGTTCAAAAATGTCAAGATGGAGAATTAATGAATATGATTAAATATTTACTCGCATAATGAGTATTTGAGCACGTTTCTTTTAAAACACGCCATCAAACTGTAAAGTTTGGCGAGTAAAATCTGTAAAAAAATAACTTGATTATTTAAAAAAAAAAACAAACGAAACTAGAAAAAACTGAGGAAAATAAAGTTACTTGTCCGACTGCAGTTTTTCCATTTCACTTTTTTTATCCAGAAGTTCTATTAGCGCGTTGAACATTACAAATAAAATCGAAGTAAGCGTACAATTTCCGTGAAAAAAAATATACTTCCTAACTTTTTTGTACGCCTGGTGTTTCTCGGTCTTCTGGAAACATTACGTAGGTAAATTAGGCCAGTTGTAGCCAATATTCGGTTCGGTACCACAAGTTCTATAATAGTAAGATTTTAGTGCCCGATATAAGACATCTGGTTAAGTGTACCTAGAAAATACTGAAAGTATTGTGAAATCCTAAAAAGAAATGTATTGAAAATGAATGCCCTTTATTGGCATTACTGTTATAGTTACTACATTGGAGCTTCATAAAAAAAAAATATTGTAATAATTCTACAGAATAAAAATAGCAGCCAAGTGCGAGTCGTACTCGCACACGAAGGATTCCGTACAAGGCAAAAAACGCGTAAAAAAAAAAAAAACACATTTCTTGTATGAAGACCCCTTTAATTTTTAGCTTTAATTTATTTTTATTGTTATTATTAGTTATTGTAGCGGCAATAGAAATACACACTGTGTAAATTTCTCTGTGTGTATTTCTATTGTATTGTACTGTGTGCCTATTACGGTTTGAGATACAGCCCGCTGACAAATAGACTGACAGGACGGACGGACCAACGGACGAATGGACGGACGGATAGCGGAGGCTTTTAGTAATAGGGTCCCGTTGGCACCCTTTGGGTAACAACCCTAAAAAGTATCTAATTGTTTTATTAAAACAGGTATAGGTAGCTAAATTAGTGCAAAAAAGCCGGTCAAGTGCAAGTCGGACTCGCGCACCGAGGGTTCCGTACAAATTTGTAGGTATGTAACTATAAATTTACGGTTTTCGGATTTTTCCATTACTTGTGCTACATGACATTGCTTCTTGAATCTAGGTCAACGGATTTTGATTCCCTTGCGAGTGTCAAAATATGCGGCATAAGCGGAACATAAACGCCCGTATCTTTTGATTGCGTTGACTTTGAAGTTTGATTTTTTCACTGCTTCAAGGGATTGCAGCCCTGAGTATCTGATATTAATTTCAACTTGAGAAAAAGGATCTTGACAGACGGACAACAAAGTGATCTTAAAAGGGTTCCGTTTTTCCTTTTGAGATACGGAACCCTAAAAATTGTTTTCTGAATATCCAACATGAGCTTCAATGAACTAACCTTGGTGGAGCTGTCATTTATTTTAGGCTATCAGTTATCCAAGTATACCCCTGACCCCCGTGTACGGAAACATTATAAAAATCCATTCTTCCGTAAAACTATTTCATCTGACCCCCATTTCCTGGTATTTAATATCACAATATGAGTGTACCGTTTGATCCGTAGTTATATCTTTGTTAAAATATCGATAGTCCTTTGACATCCAATAACTTTTGCTTACAGAAGCGAGTCGGCCGGGGTAACTATTTCGGTAACAATCGACTACGGACGGGGGAATTTAATATTCCATTTTAGTGGTCCAATGTAAGGGGAGGGGCGATACGGTAAAAAGGTATCTTTGGAGATTATAACGTGGTATTTGAGGATTTGGGACGCGGTTAGCCGCAGTTCTTTGTTGTGAACAAAATGGCTGCAGTTAGAAATGATAACACCAGTTGTGACAGTCGTTTTGCAGATATGAAATCCTAGTTTGATTATTAACTACACACAGTTTATCAAGAGTTCTAGACGATGTAATTAGATGTCTGATGCACATCTCTACATATCTAGTATAAAACAAAGTCGATTTTCGTGTCTCTATTTATTTATTTCCTTAATTAAAACGGTTTAAAACCAATTAGAAAAATTAATGAAATACTTTCATAAATCCCTCTCAGAGTACTTCATAAGTTCAATTCGCGAAATTAAAAACGTTAAAAATCTAGTTGCAATCTAATCTCAGCGACATCAATGTCAAAAACTTGTCAAAACTGTAGGAAAATTAGACGTATTTTTGACAGATTGAGAGGGATCAGACTGTGAACGTTCTTAAAATTACGAGATATGCCGATAAACCTTCGTCCATTCGTCCGCAAGCAGGTGTGACCGCTAATAACTCCTAAACTACACAATAGATTTTGATGCGGTTTTAACCATAATTTAGAGCTAATTCTGCAATTTCTGTAATTTTGAGCATAATACTGGGAGGTTTATGTATAGTATACATACATATTCAACTTATGATATAACATCAATGTCAATGTGCGTGTGTGTGTGTGTGTGTGTGTTTATCTCAATGTTCTGTTCAAGTCGTAAAAACCATGCAAAGCAGCGGCGGGTCGCTAGTAAGTGAATAAATAAATTTCTGACTGGTTTTATTGCAAAGAATTATACTTAACAACGTTAAAAGGCAAAAATATCGTAAGTACCCATGTTATTGCGAAAAACAAACAATTTAACATATAAATTTCACAGGAAAACCTCCAACATCTTTCGCGAAAAAAAAATACATATAAAATTAATGTCTTATTCCTTAAATTTATCATTCGGAATAACGGAAACATAAGAAAAGGCCACGCAAACAATTTAACGTGAATCCAGAGGCAATTACGTGCAAATCCAGTATAATTTCCATAAAAACGAGGCCCTTATGAAAATGCTTTAGAAAATTGCGAATTTGTTTATTATTAAAAAAACAAAGAGTCTATGCAAACACGTGTCTCTGGCCGACCTTGTTGTTAATTATGTCCCTTGCTATGGTAATTTAAACTTTATATCGAGGGAATAAGGTCCGTGATAATCGGACGTTTCCATTAACCTTTTGACCGATTGTCGCGATAACGCGTCATGAACAAAAGTTGTAATTTGTTTTTTTTTTTTTTTATATATGCGCGGTGACGAGCTTTTCAGCCAGTCCAGTTGTTGCAAACATTTTCATGTAACTAAAGTAAAAAGTTTCGTCGCTGGCAGTTGACAAACTAATTAATTCTTGAAGTAAATTATGTAATGCGGTGTACTTTTTTAACAGTGTATAATCCGCATTGCTACAATATGAAATACCCGCAAATAACTACTGCAAAATAAGCTGTCACAACATAACACATTTGATTTATGTGTATCGCCCGTGCTGTGAAAAAGTTGTACCTATTGGTTAAGGTGCTAAGGTAAGAGCAGTGTAGAAATTCTAGAAAGTAGAAAATAAGGTTCAATTAAAGACTTTTTTTTTTCTTTTACTCGTCGTGGATTGATGATTTTACTCTAGTTCCAGCGTCATCAAGATCTCTCCTAAATCGATTTCACTTTACGTCCTGCAGTGCGATTCTGTAACCATCTCACCGTGAAAACTTAGGTGAAATGAGCGGGGAGTGAGCTGTCAGTGTCATCCCACCTGATAGTAGGGATTGACCAAGAATACATTTACAATCATTATCGAGATTTTAAACATATTTTTTATGCTAATTCTATTGATGATTTTATACAATTTCAAAGCTAGTATTTTAATAGTCAAATCATTACTATTTTGTGGGGTTTTAATCTAAAAAAAAAAGGAAAACAACAAAATTCATATTCCGACTAAGTTTCCGCTTTGCTACTTTATTTTAAAACCCCACAAAATAGTAATGTTTTGACAACTAAAAATACTAGTTTTAAAATTATATAAAATGAGCAAAAGAATTAGCAAAAAATATTATTATTAAAATCTCGATTATGATTCTTAATGTTTGCTTGGTCAATCCCTAGCATCAGTGGGTTGACACTGACAGCTCACTCCACGCAAGTTTTCACGGTGAGATTTTTACAGAATCGACCGGCTGCTTAATGCAACAACAAACTTTACATCCCATCATCATCAGTCTCCTGCCCTTACCCCAATATTTTGGGGCCGGCGCAATATATACAAGGTGTAACTTAAATAACGCACAACCTCTTAAGGGGCCATTGTACTCATCATTATGAACAACTTTTACTATGGGACCAAACCTGAAATCGCGAAAAAAAAAATCAGCTGTTCCCTACATTTTGACGAGTTATGCGAACATAAATGTAGGGAACAGCTGATTTTTTTTTCGCGATTTCAGGTTTGGTCCCATAGTAAAAGTTGTTCATAATGATGAGTACAATGACCCCTTAAGAGGTTGTGCGTTATTTAAGTTACACCTTGTATATCATACTTCTCTTTTATATCATACTTCTCTTTTATATCATACTTCTCTATTAGTCGTCATCTCGGTAGTCATCACCTTACTAACCATATCATCATTCACACAGTCCATCGTTTCTTTCCCCCCCTACTCTTATAGCCATCGTCATTCATACTCAGAACTTTTCTCACATTTTCCTCATTCCTCCGTATCATATGCCCATACCATGACAACCGGTTTCCACAGAACTTTCAGTTACCGGTGCCGTTGTCAGACTTCTTCTTATGTACTCATTTCTTATTCTATACATCAAAAAACTTTACATGCCAATTTATTTCAAACTAGCTGCGCCCCGCGGTTTCACCCGCATAAGTGTCGATTCCGTGGGAATATCGGGATAAAAAGTATCCTACGTGTTAATCCCGGTTATAAACTATCTGTGTACCAAATTTCATCCAAATCCGTTCAGCCGTTTGAGAGTGAAGAAGTAACAAACATACAAACACACACACTCACAAACTTTCGCCTTTATAATATTAGTGTGATATCAATCTTCAGGATTAAAACTGCGATCAATATAACGCTTTACATAAATCACTTTCTCACAAAAATGTTGATAAATCAGCTCTGAAGTCTGAACTCGGTGTGAACTTCGACGTCTACGACCGCAGTCACCTTCGTATCCTTGAACCCGGTCAATGTACTAAGATTATCCATCGTTGATTACGTTGGAAAAACTTAGTACATTCTGTTGAACATGTTTTTTTTCTAAGAGTTATTGAAGGGTGGACTCACACGAAAAGGTCTTAAGGTATCTATCGATGTCAAAGGAAGGTTAGTAAATATTTTAACGAGGCAGTAAGTAATTTTTAATCATTTATTTATTTCAAAAAGTAAGGTACCTACATATTACAGTCTGTTACAATAAATATAATAAATTACCAATTTAGGGAAAAATCAATGAAACTTGCGTCCTAGCTAGGTTACATGGTAACCTGTATTAAAGTTCGCCAGCCCAGGTTCCCACAGAAGGAGTCCAAAGTAAACTCTGCCTTTGGCGTCTGATTATGCAGAATGGAGAGTTTTGTAATTAATTTACATTAGAATCTTAGACCTTTATAGATATGTTATATCAACCTCTAGTCTCAAAGCTAGATCAAAGTCTCTGACGCGCAAATCTGCGTTACCTCTGACCTCTGCATTCTGTAAAACTTCAAATTTAATGTGATGTCGATCGACTCACAAAATGACCAAAATAACAACAACTACAGAACAACAACGAGCAGTGGTAAAAACCGCGACTTACGAGTATAAAGTCGTAGGTTTGAACCCTGACAGGTGCTTAACTTTATGTAAATTATTTCATCACCACTGCTCTCACAACGGTAAAGGAAAATATCGTAAGGAAACCGGCATGTCCTAGAACCGAATAATTGGAAGACATGTGACATCTTCCAACAAGCCCTGGGCCCGGGTGGTGGATTACGGCCCGCTCCCTCTCGAAGATCTCGAAAAGAGGCGGCCTGTGTCCCAGTAGTAATAAATAGTTTGATTATGCATTGCAATAATTACTATTGCCTAAATGCTGACATCTAATGGCTTTTTTTTATTTTATTTTTTTAGTATTAACATAACTTAAAACCAACTAGTACAAGTGTCAAGTGTCACTTTACACAATGTATAACCCCCGTCTTATATAATAAAAATTATTATTAGTATTACAGAATAATTGAATAGCCTTCAAGGAGTCAAAAATTTTGCTGAAATGTAAATTCAAATTTCTTCAAAAACCCGGACCTTTAGACCCGTGTTCGATTTCTATGATTTTCGGTCTCGGAAGCCATCGGCTGCAGGTGCTCTACAATATTGAATTCAGTATGAGTGCAGCACTCCGCTAAATTTCGTGACGCTGTTTACGTAACCTTTAATATGGCGCATTTTTATGCGCAAATGTAACACTTTCTGCAGCACATTTTGAATAGCGTGTTAAGTTAACACTTGCAAATATGAACGAGGGAAACATTATGGGTCGAAATATTTTATAAGTGGAAAACTGGTAAAGGGTAAGGTTCTTGTACGTACAGTCGAGGGCACATCAGTGGCAATTCGACATTGCAGGAGCTTTTATGCTGTAAGGACGATTTTCGTAGTGCAAGTGTTAATGTAGGTACTTATTTAGCAAGTAAGGCACTCACATTGACAAATAATCGATCAATTAAAGTTTTATGATAAAATATTTGCGTCTATGTGATACGAAGTAGTTTTTTAAGTCTTCCGGAAAATCCTTGAATATCCCAGATTTTACAATTCTTTTTATCATAGAATATTATACCCCAGGTACTTGTAAGATTCAACAGAGAGACTGTTATTAATGAACCCGAAGTCACAAGATCAACAATTTGTCATTTTGCGATTTTTCATAGTTGCGTTAACTGTACTGACAATAACAGTATTTCTTTTCTAGAATTTAAAATCTATTTAAAACCAATCTTTATGGGGATATTGAGCTGTCATTCTTGGGTCTTTGATAGTCGCTTTGAAGCTCGAAAGTCTGACAACCATTCTTACCAAGGGGTATCGTAACTGGGTTGTGGAGGTCAGATAGGCAGACGCTTCACGTAAAGTACTCAGCTGAGTACTACAGCCGCATCCGGTTAGACTGGAAGCCGGCCCCAATATAGTTGGGAAAAGGCTAGATGGATGATGACCATTATAGGGATTTTTTTATCCAGGAGAACAAAATGCTTGAAAAACTGATAACTTTTCATGACTGGCCTATATTCAGTTTACACGTGTACTCAAATAACTTGGCGATCAATAAATACGTGTCAAGTGCACACGAGGAACTTTCACTGCTTCCATGAAACTATTATTGTGTACTTATTATGTTGTTAGCAGTAACTTGGAGTGACGCACCCTAGACGGTGGAAAAACATTTTCTAATATCGTAGTACTCCGAGCTTTTAATCTAGCATTTCTGTCGCATCACAATTGTTGATAATCCCTGATTATTACATCCATAGTTCGCTAATAGAATAGTTCAATTATTCCAATAGTAGATATAACCAAGTGATAGGAAATGTGTATTTTATGATTCATTGGACATGTTCTATGATAAGATATTTTTGGAACATAAAAGTCCAATGACACTTGGCTCTAATTGGGGCTTGAGTTCAAAACTTTACGACTAATAAACACAATCATATTAACTTAAAAATAAACTGCAATTTCCGAATCGGAATCCGATGGATGCGACAAGCACAATGCGTGTCAATGTGGCGACGCTTGGGGGAGGCATTATGTCCAACAGTGGACGTCTTTCGTCTGATGAAACTATAATGATTCTGTCCTCGATTGACACACCATCAACCATGAAGCTTGTCATAGCAGCGCTTCCTCCGAAACATTGACAATCAATAAACCAGCTTCACCTTTCGGTGTTTCCGTGAAGCCATTACATAATTGACACGTCACCTACCTGGACAGCGGTAACTCAGCAGGACTTTTCCTTAGCGTGTCATAACTCATAACTCTACGACTAGGCGATCAATGGACATATGTCAAGTTCACACATGGTAGGGAATGTTTCTAAGAATGTTTGTGTTATGGCCGGTAGCTAATTGACTTGTCGTCGACTCGTCGACTTTACGACTTACGACCTTACTGTAGTATCGTAAAATAGGTACTATAAATCGTTGAATACCGATGATAGAAGTAGCCAGCAAAGGTCTTATCCTTTGCTGGCTACTTCTATCATCGGTATTCAACGATTTATAGTACCTATTTTTTTTTTTACAGTCGCTGTTCAGTAACTCGATATAGCGGCTGACCCTAAAATGACCGATAGAAAACGAGTTATTTTAATGCCATGCTCAAAAGAAGCATCAAGGCAATAGCTGTATCCCGCGATTTTGCTATATCGCGACCGAACGCAGAGACACGGTACAGACGCCAGCACATCAAGCTACTACAATCTGTAAAATTTCTTTAATAGATTTTCAACTTTATCGCTAAAGCATAAGGTTCAAAGTTGATTGGGAAACTTTTACAGGTTCGAGTAGCTTGATGTGCTGGCGTCTGTACATTACCGTGGCAGAGTCACCAAAACGCCATTCAGAATTATAGAAGTCGCAAAATCGCTGATGCTGAAAGTAGTATGTCTGATAATACCCTTAGGACTTATGACTTGGCGATCAATAAAGCAATATGTCAAGTTCACAACGTGACACGAGGCTTAACATTAGTTTCTACGAATTTATTTCCTTAAGGTCGGTAACTAATTAGCTCCGTATTGTATTTTCCTGGAGGTTTTGTTCTTGGTAGTTGTAATGGCAATCATATCACTTGATTTTAATAAGTTTTTATATTTTATTTATTAAGTACCTGGCACTTGCTGACAGGCCTACGCTGTCCTCCCATACCTACTGTAATTTGAAAACATTGTAAAAGCCAATTATTTTTAAAAGTGTAACCGTGGAGTTTCTTGCCGGCTCTTCTCCACGGGAAACGATCATTTGGAACCATGCACCCAGTTTCTGACGTTTCATAAGTGCCCATGTAGGTTTATGTGAAATAAAATATTTTGATTTGATTTGATTCCTGCAAAATCTATTCGAAGTGGCGTATCCGTATAAGGTAAATTATTGGTTAGCCTTCTATTTCGTGTGGTACTCTGTGGCCGGACCACAGTTTAGTACTCAGATGCTATAGTTCGAAATAATACGTACCTAAAGTCTACTTTCATCGGAATATATCTATATTTTTAGTACCTCAAGAGATATCTTTTTAATTAACAATTTATGTGGTCCGGCCGCGAGGCAGTGCTCTCTGGCCGCGCCACCTCTAATTAAATAGAGTATAATGAACTATTAATAAATCAATATCCCGAAAAAAAACTACCTAAAGAGTACCTTGCATACGAGAAATATGGTCCAATAAACCCCTTTAGTTAAGGAGTTATTGGTCGTAGAGTGTGGTCCGGCTGGAAAGTATACTCTGCAGCAAGTGTGGTCCTCTGTGGCCGGACCACAGTTTAGTACTCAGATGATATAGTTCGAAATAATACGTACCTAAAGTCTACTTTCATCGGAATATATCTATATTTTTAGTACCTCAAGAGATATCTTTTTAATTAACAATTTATGTGGTCCGGCTGCGAGGCACTGCTCTCTGGCCGCGCCACCTCTAATAAAATAGAGTATAATGAATTATTAATAAATCAATATCCCGAAAAAAAACTACCTAAAGAGTACCTTGCATACGAGAAATATGGTCCAATAAACCCCTTTAGATAAGGAGTTATTGGTCGTAGAGTGTGGTCCGGCTGGAAAGTATACTCTGCAGCAAGTCAATTTTGCAATATTTAATATTAACTAGCGATAAATCAATTTATATAATAGTACCTTTTCTCTACTCTTCGTTGATATTTTTTTTTTTTAAGAAACTATTCATTTTGATTAATTAATCTTTAAAGTATGTGGCGCGGCTAGGGAGGATTACTTTCAGCAAATATAACGAAATATGCTTTATTTCTTTATGCCAACGAAAACTGCATAATAAGTACCTTATAAAAAGACCTGGACTTCATCTGTAAACTTTTATTTTTATTACCAACAATGATTTTTAAAAAGGTGCACTTTTTGGTTTTTGTTTACCTATCTACCTAAGAATAGGTAGTTAATTTGACGAAGTAAGTGAAAATTTTGGTTTAAAATAAACAATAAGTATACGAAAAACAAACATATATTTTCATAATGAAATATAAACACAATTGTTAATAAAAGGTATTGTACATGACGGAAAAGTGTTTTATATAACTTGAATTTAATCCTTTAAACAAGAAATAGCACTGAAAAAAAAGTGTACCAAAACCACGTATTAAAAATATAGTCAATCAGTATTACAAATAAAGGAAGTTTTGAAGTTATTTTCCAACTTTAAAATGCAAGGCTTAAATTAAAAATAAACATTTTCATAAAAATAAGTTATAATTTACAATTTTGCGTATAAAATACAATGAAAATTCATTCGCTGGTTTTTAGTCATTGTAACTTTAGTACTTAAATCATCATTATGTTTCCCAAGTATCATCCAGACACTTGCAGTGAGCGACGTAATGATGAATATTTGGTAATTACTCAATCACTGACAACAGTGTAAATAATTTTCCTTGTAATGTCATAGTGTCTGGAATGTCATTTAAATCAACGCCTAAATCAATTTCAAATATTAATAAATCATTCAATGTGTAGGTAATAATTTTTTTACCGGTACATTTTACACCGTTGTCATTACTTTTAACACATAGCACACCTTAATCAATCTCTAACATTGTTTGAGCCGATTCTTCAAGGGCTGAGATGCCTTTATCAGACAAAATTAGTTCATTCAGTGGCATGTACGAACATACTCGTTGAGATTCTGATGTGGAGTTGTTCTGACTGCATTGTGTATTTGTGCATCGTTTTTCCGATATAACTATACAATAATATCGTGTTTGATATTATTGTTGGTCATTTTGAAATAGTGATTACATAAAATGATAATGGACTTATAAAGATTTGGTCATCATTTTTGTTCGATAAATTATACCTACAAAAGTAACGGCTCACGTATTTTACGCATGTTTTCATAAGATGGCGTTAGAGATCTTGTCTTTACAACTTGAGTAATTCCCTAAGGCTGCGCAGCGACAGGGTACGTAAAACTGCGCGCGCAGACTTACCTTCCAATATATTTTACTTACCAACTTCTAGAAATAAACCACCAGGTACAAATACAACAAATATTACAGATATTTCGCCAATACCCAAATCGGACGCTAGACAGGCAGTAAATAAAAGGAAACATAAGGAGTCTGAAATACTTAGCAGTTCACCTTACAAGCTTCAGTTTGAGCAAGCAAAAGGATGAAAAAGAATGCAAGAAACCAGCAAAACAGCCTCGAAAATAGAATTGGTCATATACTGTTGTAAAGAAGTGTATAGAGAACCGATCACAGAAGATTGGATAGGTTGTTCTGTGTGTTCTAAATGGTGGCATGAAAAAAGTTTGGCGTTCATAGGCTTTGGACATTTTAAATGTGATTTGTGTACCTACCTAAAATAAGTTATCTTTATATGCGCACTCTCAAAGATCCCACTGCGCAGTCTTACCCTTCAGGGGATCTAAGACTTTAAGACATTTCCCATTTCTCATATTTTCATTAATTACTCCAAAAATAGTTACGAAATATTTGATTTAGTTTATCGTCCATAAATTACATGAATGTCTATATAAATGAATAAAGATTATTTTGCTAACTTATTATTTTCGTGACTTATATTCAATTAATTCTTAAGTGCGCAATCTTAGGGCACTCTACTCTATACTTATTGTTTATTTTAAACCAAAATTTTCACTTACTTCGTCAAATTAACTACCTATTCTTAGGTAGATAGGTAAACAAAAACCAAAAAGTGCACCTTTTTAAAAATCATTGTTGGTAATAAAAACAAAAGTTTACAGATGAAGTCCAGGTCTTTTTATAAGGTACTTATTATGCAGTTTTCGTTAGAATAAAGAAATAAAGCATATTTCGTTATATTTGCTGAAAGTAATCCTCCCTAGGCGCGCCACATACTTTAAAGATTAATTAATCAAAATGAATAGTTTCTTAAAAAAAAAAAATATCAACGAAGAGTAGAGAAAAGGTACTATTATATAAATTGATTCATCGCTAGTTAATATTAAATATTGCAAAATTGACTTGCTGCAGAGTATACTTTCCAGCCGGACCACACTCTACGACCAATAACTCCTTATCTAAAGGGGTTTATTGGACCATATTTCTCGTATGCAAGGTACTCTTTAGGTACTTTTTTTTCGGGATATTGATTTATTAATAGTTCATTATACTCTATTTAATTAGAGGTGGCGCGGCCAGAGAGCACTGCCTCGCGGCCGGACCACATAAATTGTTAATTAAAAAGATATCTCTTGAGGTACTAAAAATATAGATATATTCCGATGAAAGTAGACTTTAGGTACGTATTATTTCGAACTATAGCATCTGAGTACTAAACTGTGGTCCGGCCACAGAGTACCACACTCTATTTCGGTTGCAACTCCTGTTTCCAAACCTCAATTAAAACAGCGAACGATTTGACAGACAGACACTACATTTTTTTTTGCAAGGTTTACCTGAAACTCTGCTACCAACAGACATCAGCCGCCATTACAGCAACTAGGTTAACTGAGCGATCAATAAAAACACATGTCAAGTTCACACGGCGGTAGCTGTCACTGTATCCATAAAACGACATAGTTACAAATGTTTAATGGACGTATAATCTCTGTTTTGGACTTACGGGACGTTGAGTGACCCTAAGTATGGTGTATATGGCACTTAGGAGGATATTGCGCAAATTGACGGTAGTTTGTTACGAGAGCCTCTTGCGGGTTGTGAAGCGTAGTTTTGGAATATTTTAGAGGAATCTATCTTAACAATAAGACAGTAAACGTTTTGATATAAAGGTACCTACTCAAGTTCAGTTTTACGTATCGTTCTCTCGAAGGTATGTATTACCTACTGCATTCCATCTTAGGGATTTTTGGATAGTTTTTCACCCAATAACTAGTAATTAAGCTTTTGTGTGTAGTGGAAAAAGTTTGGTTTGATTAAGTTGCCAGCTTGCTCATTCGCCCATTCGCGGAGCATCCGATTGGTCTACGGATTGTCGCCACGCTTCCGCGTGCACACACTCTTGAGAGTCGTCGCAACGCGTACAAACAACGTGTTCCGCACATAAACTTTTTCTAATAAGAAATGGTCCTTCAGTGATTTGTGCTACAACCCCCCAAGATACGAGCAATAATACTAACCAGCACCTGTGGAAAGTGAAGTTTAACAGGATTTAGGATGACTGGACGCGACGCCGAGCCCTAGGACCGCGAGGCAGTGGGCAGGAGTTTGCTGGTAAGCCTTTTTGAAATCCTCACATTTAACTACTACACATTCAGTAACCTAAATTAAAGATATAATGACAGCTTAGTAACAGTCACTTCCAAAACTAACAAGTCCTTCCACAAAAGTTCATTCTTAGCAACTATGCAGATAAAGCATCCCGTCATCATTCTTCTAGAAAAATCGATAAGTTTTAACTTTGTCCCGTTGCGACCCACTTCTTACCCCGGACAGTGAGCCCCCCCGTCCCCCGAAATTATAATGAACCGAGCCCGTCACCGCGGTTTAAATATACTGTTTCATGAAACCGCCCCGACTTGATAGGCGTAACTTTTCGGATAGGTTTTTACGAGTTTTGTGCAAATTGTAAATTATGCAAACCGGCAGCTAAATTACTTTTCTACGAATTTGGTGAGAATTATAAACAAACAAATAAGAAATCGCGGATATTATAAATCATTTTGAACTTCCTTTCCCTGAGCTTAGCCACAGCATAATAAAGTTAGCAGTATGACGTCTCGGCAGTGTCTTAATAATAATAATTACCTACGGTCGCTCTGCACATAAACCCGCACTAGGGTCGTCCGCTGACTGTGTCTCTTGAGTTGTAACTGTACCTACTTTGAAAGTCTGGAAAATTTAATGATGGGAGCGCAATATTTTTCAAATCCTTGCGATTTGTTGTAGGTAGTGTGTCTTGTACATCAAAATATTTTTCACAATGAATACGGTATAGCTTGTGGTGTCAGGTTTGTTTGATAAATCATCCGAAATAAAAGTAAATACATAGTATCCATTTATTCGGGTTACGATAGAAATAATGTTATTTTTATAGGCTTACCTTGTCGACTCAGTTGGTAATTTAAAAAGTTATTTCTGGTTTCGATAGTGACGAATTCAAAAATCCATACAGTCTATAACGTTGTGCCATATTTCACGTAAATAAATGTGCAGTCACACCATCCGTGTCCGTAAGCTGCTGCGGCGCACGCGCATGCGCACGCGCGTTTGTTGTAAGCCGAGATTTCCAAGCGCGCCGTTTCGGCCACTTTGTTTGAATACGTAATACTGCTTACTTTATCATACTGTGGTTTAGCATGATCTTCCTAGTGTATAGAATGTTTAATTTTGTTTAAATATTAATAATTCACAGTGCCGTTATAAGATTAGCCTATTAGACTATTACAAAGAAGTGTTTTTTTGCCTGGAAGAAAAATAATGAATCATTAATAAAGCCACTGACTAAGAAAAAGATGCTTGCAAACTTTAGTAGGATAAAATTAAAAAGGGTCTTTTAAAGACGTTAGGGCAAGGGGTACGAAAGAATGAATAAAAAATACTACAGGTGATATTAAAGCATAAATTATTCTGTGGTAAAGGTGCAGTGTTGTGACCACCCTCGGGGGAGGACCACGAGAGATAACCAGTTGAATCTTCCGTTATCATAACATCCATTACTGGCCAAAACGCTGTTTTAGCCCCAATTGCGTAACACTTACAATCAAAATCCGAAGGATTTTGATAGAAATTGCTAATCCAATGGTTCATATTTGAAAAATTCTGCTCGACAGTGTATATGAATGAATGCTGTTGAATGATCAAAATAAAAAACATTGTAAGTGTGCTACGCAATAACCCCGGTGTTTAGATCAGTAATTAATGTAGATGAACCGTGGCTAAATAATAACAGCCGCACAGGTCGATCTATCAGGTTAAGCTACGCTTGCCACGGTTGGTCTGTGGATGGGTGACCATTTTTACATACCGAGACACCTCCGTGCCTCGGAAAACACGTTAAGCCGTTTGTCCCGGCTGTCATTCGTGAATCTTTGACAATCGTTACGGGTCGTCAGAAGCCCGAAAGTCTGACAACCAGTCTTACCAGGGGGTATCGTATTACCCAGTAACTGGGTTGTGGAGGTCAGATAGGCAGTCGCTCTATGTAAAATACTGGTATTCAGCTGCATCTGGTTAGATTGGAAGCCGACCTCAACATAGTTGGGAAAAGGCTAGGCAGATGATGATAACAAAAGATTCAACTGTTTATCTACAAAACTTCAGTCAGAAGCAAAACACTGTAATTAAAGCTAAAAGTCCTACACCTATATAACAAGCTACCCTCTTATAACAAGCCTTTTATAACAAGCTACCCTCTTCTTTGCTAGATTTGCCTTTTAATGCATTTAAAGCTCAAGTAAAATCTAACCTTTGTTCAAAGGCATACTATTCTATCAACGACTACTTAAACGATAAGAATAGTTGGTCGCCCTGATTAACTCAAGACAATGTTTATGTTCTTTCTCCAGAATTAATTTACAAAGAATTACTGATAGGTTATATGAGCTCATTATACAATTGTTTTTTTGGGCTGTATAAGTCAAATCAGTTTAATTTAATTTTAATTTTATTATTGACATAATCAACCCATTGCAATGTTTTCTAATGAGTTGATTGCAATATGTGGTTAGCTAGTGACCTCGACAATTGATCATATAATTCTTACCTGAGCAACCGGCAGCAAGTTCGTCATGCTCCCTTAGATGTCACTGCTTGCGGTAGCGTCGGGGGTCGGGTTGTCTCCTTCCCTCAAATATGGCGAGGGGGGTAATGGCTGACCTTTGCGTTATGCTCGTGAACGGGTGCTGCTTGTGGTGACTGGTCGTCTTGCTGACCATGGTTTTATCATTGTTATCATTATTAATAACTTGTTTATTTAGTTTCCTTATGGTCCTAGTTTATCATTTGTGACTTCAAGCGACAGCTATGTAAACTGAACCCAGCATTGCATAAATATGTTAGCGGTCACGCCCTTTATGCCTGGAGGCTTTTATTTAATTTCCATTTATTAATTTTTGCTTGAGTACGTATAGTTTTTTATTGTATTTCTTGGTATATTGGCGTTGCCAGCTGACATATGGCAAATAATTTAATTTAGCGTTCTGTGTCTTGTAATGTTAATTGCTTTGCATACCTTGTATTGTATTCAGTCAAGTATATTTTCTAACTGAACAGACAGCTGTGCTGCTGGGGAGTTTGTTGCGCCACTTCTTCTTCCCAGCGAAAGCACTAGGAAGTGGTGAAGGGCGGGCGTTTTGGGGGACTGTCTTTTGTAATTTTGACGTTCGAAAAGTGCTGATTCTCAGCCTAGTTTGAATAAATGACTTTTGATTTGATTTGATTTGATATAAATCCCGATAGTGCTTGCAAGCAATCTAACAAATGACTTCCATCCTTGTTTACACTATGAACCCGTATCGGTGTTAACTTTTCATGCAATCACTCGATTTGATTGTACGAGATTTTTTTAACTATAAAAATAAAACTGTTTGCGTCGATATGAAAACTAAACAGAAGTGAATAAAAACAACTGACCTGTATATATGGAATTGGTTAAAATTAAACTGGGGAAATTTATTTATGGTCCAGTCAATGCTATTGTTTTGTTACCTACGTTGCGTTATGCCTCATGATCATAGGAAAAGCTTGAGAGGATTGGAAAAGCGTGAGCAAGAATGTAAAAAAAAGTTTGAAAACAAGTTTAAACTTAAAAAAAAAACCGGCCAAGTGCGAGTCGAACACGAAGGGTTCCGTGCCACAAGGCAAAAAACTCCGAAAAAGACACGTATCTTATATGGACACCTCCTTTAATTTTTTTTTAATTGTTATAGCGGCAATAGAAATACATACTTAGTGAAAACTTAAGCTACTTATTACGGTTCATTAATTACAGCCCGCTGAAAGACAGACGGACGGACGGGCAGCGGAGGCATAGTAGTAGCATGGTCTTGTTGGCACCCTTTGGGTATGGAACCCTAAAATTGTTCAATTTAAAATTTGCAATTTCACCTCAGCGGCAATCAATATCAAAAACTTGACAAAAACATAGGTACCTATATTGATTGTTTTTCAACAGATTAGAACTGAGATTGGAATGCGGGAACTGCACCATAGGTCGTTTCAAATTATTTTCATTGCATCGAACTATCAATGTTAGAAAAGGTCAACGACCATCAGTAAATGCCAACCTGTAAACTATTCACTAATTAGTTTACAATATAAATTGCAAAGTGTTTCTCACCATCATAGCACGCAGTTAGTACAATAAATAACTAGCACATAAAATAGGTATTTCGATAAAATGTATTTAAATGTCAACAAGGATAATAATATATGTTGTTAGAATATTAATAGTAATTTTACAGCAGTACTCGTAAATTATTAATAATAACTCAGAAACATGATACATAAATTAAGTCTGTACAGTTGTGATGATATCTTGTGACTTATGGGCGATAATGTTGTAGAGAGAGTTAAGATATTTTTAAGTGTATTTGTTTCAATGAAATTGTTTAACATCGCAAGGACCAATGATCCTGAAACATTGGTCCTCCGAACCACTTAAACCAAAATATTTTCAGAACCAAGAATTTAAATGACTTTCAGAAAATGTGCAAATATTCGTCTTGGCCCAAATTTTCTCATCCTTGAAATACGTGGTTTAAAAAACTTTTGCCTTTGTTTGGAGGACAAACATGTTTATTTTATGATAGCTTCTAAAACTCCAGATCCTAGAGACTTTAAGAGGCTTCGAGGCCGGAAACCACATTGCTATTCCGAACAGGTTTGCGCACAGCTTTGATTGACTGATTAGCAATTCATCAGGCATGTTGAGGAAGAGATCTAAGAAAAATAGGACGGCCAAAAAGTGTGTCAAACCATACTTTAACTTACAATTCCGTCGCGGGCCTCTTTTATGGTCAAAACTTGCAATAAAGGTAGATTCTTTTCTCGTATCCTTGATGGAACATGGACAGCTCGGGTTCATAGAAAAGTGGTGAGCAATGCCTATGGTATTTGAAGTTTAAACCCGACAACTGTGTCCATATTACGTTTAAATTACGCCATATGATATAGTTAGGTCGTGGAACCCAACAAAACAAAAAGCAACACATTTTACAGCAACACTAGTTTCTGCCTGCGAGGACCGCGACATCGTCCGAGTGCAATTTCTTGTTTTAATATAAAATAAAATATCACACGTAGTGGAGGACAATTAGCCATGAACAAAGCTCTATATTGTTATAATAATTAATAATTATCTAGAAAAAAAATTATTTATATTCTACGCGGACGAAGTAAAATAAAATAGTAACGAAGTCAAACCTTACGTAGTCACATTCGAGTCTGATGCCGAAAATATAGTTTTTAGAATTTTGGTCAGTTTGTTTGGATGTATGCTCCGGTTTGCACAAAAACGGCTGAACGGATTTGGATGATATTTGGCACACAGATAGTTTATAACCTGGACTAACCTATAGGTTACTTTTTAACCACGGTAGTACGTTCCCGTGGGATATTTATCGACATCCACGCGTGCGAAGCCGCGGGCAAAAGCTAGTATAAAATATATCCTACGACACACGGCAATACAGTAGCTTCCCATTGGTGAAAAAAATCCAGAATCGAATCATGCTGTAGTTGCGAAGATTATCCCCTTCATACAACCTCACAAATTTTAGCTCTTAATACTCGTATTAGTATTATACAACGTGTAACGTTAAATGCGCAAAACCTCAGACACCCCAACTGATTTTTAATTCCATTGACCTATTTCAGAGAGAAAATAAGTCATTTAAAAAATTGCAAAGGTTTTATGCGCTGTATTAGTTTTACTGGCCATTCTGATCGTTTCTTGCGTCTGCGACGACGCTTTACCGAGGGAGGAGTCGTCACCGGGCCGCTGCGCCGCGCTGACATTGGCTTGCTTAACCTATTAATAAATAGACACGGCAAAATTTTTAATGAAGATTTTTTGAAAAATGTGACCTATATGAAAAAGTGGTTCAATTAATTCTGCTCGTTATTCTGATCAAACTATTTTCAGGTTTTGCGCATTTAACGTTACACGTTGTATGTAGATTGAGGTATGAGTTCAATGTTCACGTAGACAAGATTGAGCTCAGTCCTCCTCTTGGACGAAGCTTGCTCGTGCCCATATTTGATTAGATCCACTCGGAGTTTGCTTATCAATCAACCTCTTACTTTAACATTTGAAACTTTAATAGTTTTTACTTTTCGACAAATAACGTCACACGAATTTCATGATTTTTGGAACCAATAGAGGAGTATTGCGACATTACATATTATTATATTGCAATTTATATTATACACTAGCATCCGCCCGCAACTTCGTTTGCGTAGAATTCAGAATTCCCGCCGTTTAAATCCTATTACCCGTTTTCCCGTAGGAATGAAGCATTTTCCCGCGGTAAAAAGTAGCCTATGTTCATCAGGGATAATGTCGGCTTCTAAAGGTAAAACAATTTTTCAAATTGGTCCAGGAGTTTCGGATCCTATTCAATATAAACAAATAATCAAATCTTTCCTCTTTATAATATTAGTGTAGATTATTTTAATATTGATGGATAATATATTATTAATAGGGGGTGACTACCGAGATGAAGACTAATAGAGAATTATGGAAGAAAAAGACATGTTGCGCCGACACCAAATACATTGGGATAAGCGCGGGAGAGTGATGATGATGGAGTTTGTTAACCTTAAAAGTTTTTCGTAAGTTTAGAATGCTAATACTTTACCCTTATACAGGTGACGTCACAAAACTTATGACTTCTCCTTGTCACACGCTGTCACTCCTTGTTGACCGCCCCCTTTACCACGTTACGTGGCGAAATACTGGATGCTTTATTTTACAGGCTCCAAATTTTTATAGGGTGTTCTACTCATGAATATGAACAACTTTCACTATGGGACCAACTCTGAAATCGCGAAAACAAAATCAGCTGTGTAATACTAAAGTTCAATACCTACTTGACCAAAATGTATGAAACAGCTGATTTGTTTTTCGTGATCTCAGAGTTAGTCCCATAGTGAAAGTTGTTCATATTCATGAGTAGCACATCCTGTAAAAATTTGGAGCATGTAAAAAAAAGGCATCCAGTATATGGATGGCCCTAATCAACTCTAACGAACTTTATAATTCTAAAGATTCCTTAACTGCCTAATATGTTGAACTAAATAGTCCATAATGTTGTAACCAATAGATCCGTGGTTCCGTACCCTAAGGGCGGACCGTATGTTCGTATCCCAAGACCCAAACAAGAGGGTAAATGATATACCACTAGTGACGGTACAACGATTTAATATGTTAATTAATCCTATAATGAGACCCCAGACGGCTTTAATTACGTATATGAATTAACTTCACGCCTTGTGTAACTGAAGGGATGTATAGAGGTGTGTGGTATTGCTAGGTACCCTCGGTTCGTTTTTGCCGGTATTAGGAGTCATGTGATAGGACCAAAGGAACTAAACTATCGGATTATATAACAGTTCTTTTGATACTGAAACTAGATTTCCTTATAGAAAAATCAAATTGCGTTTTGGTAGATTATAGATTTGGAATTTTGAACCAGTAGCACTTTCTTCTACTAGTTCATTACAGAGATTGCTTCGGTGTTAATACACAAACCTCCTCCATATTGTACGAAGTGTTACCTGAAACAAAAAAATAACAATCATAAATCATCATCATCTGCCTAGCCTTTCCCCAACTATGTTGGGGTCGGCTTCCAGTCTAACCGAAACAATTTATTGGTAGGTCATTTTTTTTTATTGGTAGATCTCAATGTGGCCCATCAGCAGGTAAAAAGTAATCCATGACTTTTCGGCCACCCAGTATATGAAAAATATTGTGAATAAAAGTTTGCATTAGCATGCAATTCAATTTAATGTTTACAAAGCTAGTAAAATTCTGGGGCACAGCTGCGAATATGCTGCTGTGCTGTGTATGTACTGTGTTCTAAGTAATAGTAATTTCAAAAGTTTTAAATGCATTATAATGTAATTTCCCAATTAAAATTTTATTTGAACAAAAATATTGGTTAGAGATGATATTTATTTACCATTTCTGTACACACATATACAACATTATTTTTAGTATATTGCACACCAGAATATAGTTTGTTCAGAATAAGTAACTGAATCGATTCCAATAATTTTTACACCATGTTATATTTTGTCCCAAAAAATATTGAAAAAAAAAGGGTAATAAGTAGGACACCGAGCGACACTAAGTAAATATCCGCAATCATATGTGCACAACACAGTTCACAGCCGGTTGGCCGGCGGCGCGTGTTAAATGGTAACCAACTTTTTGTACGGACAATCAGGTAACATAACACGCTTATAACTTTGTGATTTTTTATGATACAGTTTTGAAATTTTGTATATAGATTCATTGCATAAAAACACTAGACATGTGTTTCGGGTTTCCCATACCTATACTTAAAAAAATGTTGTATAAACAGACAAGAAACAACAGAACTGAAAAATAGGTACAAAGGTGAAGCTTATTTCATAAGAAATCCCTTCCAGCATACCTGCGATAGGACAACAGATAGAGAGATGCATGATGCAGATCTATGCATCTTGAGACAAAATCAATGTAATTTCAACATTGAATGACAATAAAAGTAAACAAACTTTTTGCCAATTCATTTTCTATTATTGCGCGGTTAAACGTTGATCGCTTTAAACGTAAAGATACATTTATTGCACAACTGTGTACATAGTTCTTACATACATTTTTTGTTTCAACAGTCTACCCAAATCGGATATGCAATAGTATTTTAAGAAATTAGGTATTTGTAAGTATTATTTTTATCAAAAATCTCATGCAGATTATAAAATAAATTATTAACTTTTTTTTCTTTCTTCAACTCGTAACATTATAATGATGATTCGTGTTCGCGGCAGCAACAACAGTATTCTCAGTGTGTTCGCAGATCGGTGGGATTCCCCGATGCTGCGGAGGTGGATGCGGCTCCACGCTGAATTTTAATTGAGTACTTTTATCTGTGTTTGTAGCCTACTAACACTAGAAGTTAAGAAAAATTGTTACTAACCCTATGGATGTCTGAAATAAAAACTTTTCTATTCTATAATTATCACAGATCTTTAGTGCAGCCGATGAAGCGTGTCGCTCGTGTGTTTGCACACTTAACGGCAAGACCCAGACCAAAGGCCGAGCGAATGCCACTATCATCACCGGACTGGCCTCGAAACATCCACTACTGAACTAATTACTAATAATTCTCTTGCTCTTATCCCAATTCCATCCATACGTCTATAAGTCGTCATCTCATTTCACTGTCTCTTAAGATACAGTCGGTCGATTCTGTAAATATCTCACCGTGAAGTCATAGGTGAAGTGAGCTTGAAGTGAGCAGTCAATAGTGTTAATCCCTAGCATTAGTCTATTGAATCTCACTTCACGCTCA
Source organism: Eremobia ochroleuca (assembly GCA_949629135.1). NCBI lineage: Eukaryota > Metazoa > Arthropoda > Insecta > Lepidoptera > Noctuidae > Eremobia > Eremobia ochroleuca. Next base: position 15,919,529 of record OX451385.1, read on the forward strand.
CTTCACCTAAGTTCTCACGGTGAGATTTTTATACATAGTATAGCACTACAGCCGGTCGATTCTGGATAAATAGCACCGTGATAACTAAGGTGAAGTGAGCTTAGAGTGAGCTGTAAGTCATGCTGATGCTAAGGATTGACATTATTGGCGACTCACTCCACGCTCACTTCACTCAAGTTACAGAATCGCACGGCAGGTCTCCTAGTTTAAGCGACAGGGTTAATTTTTTTTTGTATGCATACTTTTTTGTAGACCTAAATGCTTGTGTACACAAGCTATGTTTTTTATGCTTATTGTGTTCCTACCGCTTAGTTTTGAACAGTGTCTATGTGTATTATTTGGATAAATAAACAATTATATTATTATTCTTTATTCTTATTATCTCGGTAATCACGCTCTTTCTTGACATAACATCTTTCACACAGTCCATACATCGTTTCTTAGGTCTTCTCCTACCCCTACTCTTATACCCATCCAATCATCCATAGTGGTACTAATCAAAATCAAAAGTCATTTATTCAAACTAGGCTGAGAATCAGCACTTTTCGAACGTCAAAATTACAAAAGACAGTCCCCCAAAACGCCCGCCCTTCACCACTTCCTAGTGCTTTCGCTGAGGAGAAGAGGTGGCGCAACAAACTCAGCACACCTGTCTGTTCAGTTAGAAAATACTTGACTAAATACAATAAAAGGTATGCAAAGTAATTAACATTACAAGACACAGAACACTAAATTAAATTATTTGCCATATGTCAACTAGCTACGCCCATATACCAAGAAATACAATAAAAAAACTATACGTACTCAAGCAAAAATGAATAAATTAAAATTAAATAAAAGCCTCCAGGTGTAAAGGGCGTGACCGCTAACATATTATGCAATGCTGTACTGATAACCAAGAACCAATGCAAAATTACAAAGAGCGTGAATTAAGTAGTAAAGCTATTTATAGGCCTAGAATATAGTAAAGTGCAATAACTAACGACCCTGGCCGAGTGCCAATGCCAGTTTAATTACACACAGACAAATAAATCGCCACTACACTACAAACTACAACACACGATAGGTATTTATCAACTAATATTCTGTTAAGAACTTACAAAAATTAGGTAACAAGACTGAGGTGGTCCTTGTGTCAGATTTTAAGGTTGCTCTTGTCATACATATCTGCCCTGTCCATTCTGTAAAAATCTCACAGTGATAACCTTAGGTGAAGTGGAGCTGTCATTCCACTTGATGTTAGGGATTGACACTTTTGACAGAAATGAAATGAAATTGTTTATTCTGAAAATGGGTATCGGAATCACTTTTACACGTCATATAATTAAAAAAAAAATATGCTAAATGAGGTCGGTGTTTCCTATCTGACTACTCTAAGAAAGGCCGAAACAAACTCGAAGGTTCAACAGCTCACTTCACCTAAGTTTCACGGTGAGATTGTTACAAAATATTTCGGCTGGTCCTATTTTATACTACAGCAAGAAGTCGAATCTGAATTTGTTTGAAAAAAAAAAAAAAACTAGTGGAAGTAACAAACGGCCAGACTAACAAGAAGGTAATCTAGATAGAGAGAGACGAGGGCTGAAAAGGTCAAATAAAACTGATATGTCAGTTATTAGAAAATAGCTTTTGTCCGCGGCTTTAAAATATCTCACGGGAATGTACTACCGGTATTAAAAGTACTCTGTGTGTTAATCCAGGTTATAAACTATCCGTGTGCCAAATTTCATTCAAATCCATTCAGCCGTTTTTGCGCTACTCCGAAACATACATCCAGACAAGCAGACAAACGGACCAAAATTCTCCGTTACTATGTATTTTATTATATGTATAGATACCATGCAGATACTTATTAAATATGTACTTTTGATTCACCTCGCGTGCGGTCTGCATACGGCTCGGACGCCACTCGCGTCCACGGAAGCCACCGCGACAACGGACGGTACTCCTAATTAAATTTATTGTCTGTCCGGGACAGTATATACAACGTGTAACGTTAAATGCGCAAAACCTGAAAATAGTTTGATCAGAATAACGAGCAGAATTAATTGAACCACTTTTTAATATAGGTCATATTTTTCAAAAAATCTTCATTAAAAACGTTGCCGTGTCTATTTATTAACAGGTCAAGCAAGTCAATGTCAGCGCGGCGCAGCGGCCCGGTGACGACTCCTCCCTCGGCAAAGCGTCGTCGCAGACGCAAGAAACGATCAGAATGGCCAGTAAAACTAAAACAGCACATAAAACCTTTATAATTTTTTAATGACTCATTTTCTCTCTGAAATAGGTCAATTTAATTAAGAATCAGTTGGGGTGTCTGAGGTTTTGCGCATTTAACGTTACATGTTGTATATTTATGAGATTAGACGGTACTAAGCCATTGCCTATTTCACACTGTCTACTTTTTTAGGGTTCCGAGGGAAAAACGGAACCCTATTACTCCCGCTCCGCTGTCCGTCCGTGCGTCCGAAGGTCTGTCACCAGGCTGTATCTTATGAACCGTGATAGTTAGTTGAAATTTTCACAGATAATGTATTATCTCTGTTACCGCTATAACAAGAAATACTAAAAAAAACTGAATAAAATAAATATTTAAGGGGGCCCCTATACGACAGACATGATTTTTTGCGTAACACACTATCAATCACAATCTGAATCATTTTGAAGGATATTACTTATCCATTGCTTCATATGTTCGAAAAATGTGTCTTCTCAACAACGTAAATAACGCAACGAATGTTGTTGAACTGTCAAAATGAAAGCCATTGCTACTGTTAGTGTCTTACGCCATTGCCAATTATTTAAAAAAAATGTGGTGTGAAAACGTTAGAATCTTTTATCCCACTATGAATTTCCTTTACGCCTCTTAAGGGGAGGTTTTTAGCAGGCGGATGAAGTGCCGTGCATTTAAATTAACATTTTTCGCGAACTTAGTCGGGGAAGTTAAATATTTTTACAGACACTGCGTGAAACAGGCCATTACAGTTATTTATTATAATGATAGAGTTTTATTAAAATAAGAAATCGTTTTTGCGAAACTGTAAATATGGTGGCCTAGTTCACATGTAGGAAAGTTTAAAAATATTATCATCAAACGAGTATAAATCCAAGTCAGTAATTTTACTGTTTGGTGCCCTTAGTTAAAGGTAGACTCAATGGGCAATTTGGATATTATTTAATAATGACCAAAACAAAGGTCCTGCCGTGCGATTCTGTAACCATCTCACCGTGAAAACTTGGGTGAAGTGAGCGTGGAGTGAGTCGCCAATAGTGTCAAACCCTAGCATCAGCATGACTCACAGCTCACTCTAAGCTCACTTCACCTTAGTTATCACGGTGATATTTTTCCAGAATCGACCGGCTGTATAATTGTCTCGCAAAATTGCAAGGTCGTAAAAAAGTTTTTAAAATGGCTGGTCCACACCTAAACGTATATTGTAACATTACAACATGCAATTTAGCCAGGAGTCGTTTTGACAGAAACTCGTACAGTGTGGTACCTACTCTAGCCAGTTTTAGTATAATAGATACTGGTAGAATGTCTAACGATTCTCTAATTCCATAAGCTTTGAACTCCTAAAAACGGTGTACAACTTTGGAAATTCCTTGTGAGGTAACAATGAATACTACTAAGGCAACAACCTCTCTGCCAGGGTCGCGGATTGTTCGAAAGAGTTACCGTGGCCCTTGGCATAGTCAACTGAAGGAACACGGGTGGGTTTTAGTCAGTAAAAGTCTGACACACCCTCCCGCTCCGCCCAGAGCGGGAAAAGTTATTTGATAATATCCGGCCAAAGAAAAAAAAAAACAAAAAGGCAACAACCTCTCACAAGTATGGTTAGTAACAACTTCCTGTCTACACACGAAAACTGTTCTGCTATCACCAATACGTCTAACGTTGAATAATCATTAGAGTACCTAATCATTTGAAGGGAGTTCAGCGCTGAACATGAATCTGCAAATTCTTTTCCCACTTCTTTTTCGTGTATCGCATTAGCACAAAGTATTTGAAAATAGATCCTGCCGTTCTATGTATATCAATTCGTAACAAAGCTATGCAACAATCTTCAGCCAGCCCGACGGGCATACTGGTAGACTGACCTAATTTGTGCATATTTCCAGAGGTAATTAAATATAGCTCAGTCGCAATGCTGACTAGTCGGCGATTTGTTTGTGGACCGCTAATTGCTTTGCCACTAGAATGAGGAAGTGTGTACGGTTAGCTATGTTAGTGTAATTTGTTTCTCTTTGTACGAGTTTAGTAGTTTATCATTTGAGGATGGGAGACTTGGATTCTCTGACACTATTTTGAGAGAAATACTTTGTCAAAGCATTAAGGAAACAGAGGCATGTAGTACAGAAATAGATCCAGTTGTTCTTATTACATTACATCTTCAGCACCCTAATTGCGTAACATACACATCACGTAATCAATCAATCGTTGCGCAATCACAATCAGAATAATTTTGAAGTATATTGCTAATCCATTGCTTCATGAGTTCGAAGAATTTGTCTGCTCAACAACGTAAATAACGCAATGAATGTTGTTGAACTGTCAAAATGAAAGCCATTGCTACTGTTAGTGTATTACCCAATTACACCGCTGGTAGTAATAGAGTTACTAGTTTATCAGCAATTACAATCACACCCAATAGTGGAACACACACACGTCACAAGGAGGAGGCCTATAATGTTCCCACTGCTTATGCCAATAGTGGAAAACTACATGGAAAACCGTTCGCGACCTCACTGTTTACGGCTTCATCTTCCCTAATCATACAAGCTACTATCTTTTGTGGGAGGAACCTAATTTCAGCACTGAAAGTTTGCTAAGACACTGAGTGAATTCAAATGAAACACCTTTTACATCTACCGTGCCAAAAAACGCACCCACTTACGGTCCTACGCATCTTTCTATATTAAAACAAAATTTACTTACCGTTCCGCCCCCTGCCCCTACCCCAGGGGGTCGTGACGTCACATGGCGCTGGTTGTCAGCGTTTCGCCCGCGGCAAGTGGGCCAAGGATCCCTCTAATTATTATCAGTGTAGACGCAATTACACGGCTTCCGTGAGGCAACCCGCTTTTAGGCAAAAAAAAAAAAAAAAAAACTTGCGAATATGTGGCCAGAGGTAAGAGGTAAGTTTTGTGTTTCTAGTGAAGAAAATAATGAAGGAAAAGTAAACATAAGAATAATCTTCCCTGAACCTGTTATGACTTCACAAAATTTTTTTTTTTTTAATCTACATTCATTTAGAGCTGAATGAAAGAAAGCAGATAAAGGAAGTGCTAGCGCAAAGCTTGAGAGGAATGTGTGGGTTTCATTGATGACATCTTTTCAACTAATTTAGTTGATCATCTAGAAAAATATCAAAGACAATAAAATAAGAGAGAAAAGTCTTGCATCTATAAATAAAAACATAGTAATTTATATGCGTCGAATTGAAAACCTTTGCGATCGGATATTTCGGAAGTTGGCTAAATTGGAGGATTTTCAATTAGCCAATGAATCGGGGTGTTGTTAGCGTGTCTAAAACACTTCCTTCTAAAGAAAATAACCTTGTGACGTCGGTCGGTTACGACTGACTATTCTATTTACGATTGTACGTAATAATATTACAACTTAACCTAATTATTTTCACGCATCTACGTGATGAAGGAAAGGAACCTATTATTTTAACGGCATGCACTTTAATCTTACATTAAGGGCAATAGTTGGAGAGGTGGATAATACTTATACAGTATTTTTATCAAGAAGCGACGACGCGCGTATTACTTGTGGTAACCAAACCAAGTGAACAAACACGCTGTGGATGTGTGCGTGAAGACGAGTAGCGTCAGCACATAACACATACACACTTCCGAATTCACCATTGCCTTGGACGGTACCGAGTAATCCTGCGCTTTCACGCATTCACAGCGTGTTAGTCAAAGTCAAATCATTTATTTCAAATAGGCATATAAAAGGCACTTCTCAAAGCCAAAATTTATTAAAAAAAAAAAATAGTTCTTGTCGCCCCTTCCAAAAGGTAGTTTCGTCTGGAGAAGAATGGGCAAGAAACTGCACCGTTACTCTTTTAAAAATGTATTACAATATTGTACACTTGGTAATCACAAGTAAAGCGCGCGCCTCTTCGTGTGAGAGAGAGAAAAAAATACTATACCAATTATTGTTTCAAAATAGCTTCTACATGAGCGATGCTATAATGACGTCTGGTGCACCCTGTGCAGTCAACACTGATACCACCTTGCAGATTTTTTTTTGTGATTGAACTTTCAAAACATTTGGAGTTTTTGTACCTCTGCGTCTACGAATGAATATGTAAAAGCTGAAAGTTAGGAACAGCTATGAGAGCTATTTTTACTCGGATGACTCACTTAATTAGTTACATGACGTTATTGTAACTATAAAATATATTGTTTGTGTGTTGAATTGATTTACATTTAGTTACACTTTCTTCTATCTTAGCGTATAAATTACAATGCGTAAACGTCATAAATGATTATATAGTCACGATAATTTAATGGAATAGGTACTATGAAAGTCTACTAATCAATTATGTTGGAATTGGAACGAAGATTGGGTCTTGGTTCAGGCCCGAAATAGAGCTCTGGCTTAATTCGGGTATCGCTAACGTTGAGCGCAGCGAAAAATTGAAGGTAAGCCTAAGCTAAGCGTGACTATTCTTTTCGTATTTTTGAACAAAAATTTAGCCAATGTTGGTAGTTCCGAACGCATACACCAACTTTACGAAAATAGTGAAAAAGTTCCGGTTTCGGCTGAAACTAGCACGGAAGCAAAAATTCGGCGTCAGTTTCGGGTAAAAAACTTGTTTTGCTCGAACACTACTAATCAAGCCTAGAATTGTGAAAGTGAGAAACAAAATGTTAGAATACTTTTGGAAAGTTTTTTTTTTTTTTTACATTACTTTCACTGCAGAAATGAATAAGTATTTATTTGAATGTGTCGAATCAATGTACGGTACGTGTCTTTCTACGATGTATAACAGCTTTTGTGACACATAGGTACAGTGCGGCAGGGACAACGATGCGCAACATGTTACCATGAATATAGTAGGCACATGCTCCTGAATAGGAATTGAAAATTTTCGTCGGTTGTTAAAAAAAAAATGTATTACACTTTTCTATGAAACAGCTTTTTTTTTTTTTTGATAACTGACGAAATATTCCTTTGCTAGGGCCGCTAGGGGTCTACAATCATGTGCAGAATTCATTGTTACAGTTTGAGCGTCGATGTCCCGGATGCCACCCATGTATTTATATCAAAGTTTTCAGTAAAGGTGCCTCACCAGGAACATTCGCCTGTAATGTAAGATTTCAAGTTCGACTTTGAGCATTACATTACAATACTACCTCCCTGACTAACGAGAATTCGCGTGTAATGTAACATTTAATCCCGCCGGACACATTTCATTACAAGTAGAGCACATTGATGTTACAAGTTGTATCAAGGTATTACACATTGTATCATTACAAGGTGCGCATTATAATGCTCGGTTCTCCTCCTTCACTGATGTAATACTCGTTTTGTATCATTACAAGGTGCGCGGTGTAATGCTCGATTTTCCTCCCTCACTGATGTAATGCTCGAATCTGTAACGTTACATTACATGCGAATGCTCCTGGTGAGGGAGCACCTTAAAACCGTAAACGCCAATAATAAACTATGCAAAGTTTCTTGTCCAGAAGTTTCTTGTTTAGAAACTCGATTCTCGGCCTTGTATAGTCATTTCCATTTTATTTTCTAGCAACCCTCAGATCTTTTAAAGCCAATCATATTATTAAGTGGATTATGTGAAAAGTTGTCAGCTTCCAGTCGCCCGGCCTTGGAAAGCAACGTGTTTAAGAGGCTGCAGTGAAGCCAGCACTGTTAGCCTTCACACAGGCACCGCATTTTTATATCCGTGTTCAAAGATACAAGAAACAACGGGTTTGTCGATCATTGACTTGATATTTTAATCATTTATTTATTTATTTAACCATTGACACTTAAATGACAGACCAGAAGAAAAGGAAAGAGAAACAGGTACAAAGATAATGTTTATTTCTAAAGAAATATTTTCCATCACTCACGGCATTAACGGTTTGCACAAAGATTCAGCCACCCTTGACTGTTAGGTAGGTAGTCGTTGGTGTCAAGAAAGGTGGCTATGAAGTTATGGATGGATCCTTGCATCCTCTACCAATGTCTTTATAAACCCTAATGTTTTTTAAACCCGTGGGATCATTGCGTTACACACCCACAGTAGAAATGGCTTCGATTTTTGACAGTTCAACAGCGTTCATTGTGTTATTTACGTTGTTAAGACAAATTTTTTGAGCATATTATGTGGCAATGGATTAGCAATATCCTTCAAAATGATTCAGATTGTGATTGATAGTGTGTTACGCAATTAGGGTGCGGGTAAATCCAATCATTTAGGTACAGACACCAGCACATCAAGCTACTAAAATCAGTCAAATTTAACTTTATCGCTAAAGCATAAGGTTCAAAGTTGATTGGGAAAATTTGACATTTTCGGGTAGCTTGATGTGCTGGCGTCTTTTGAACTTAAAGCTTCCTCAGCGGAAACACCGCTGAGGAAGCTTTAACCTCTCAAGGACCACCATTATTTACGTCTACTATCCGTCAAGCACCGCGAGCGGGCTCTTTTAGATATATACAAGGTGTAACTTAAATAACGCACAACCTCTTAAGGGGTCATTGTACTCATCATTATGAACAACTTTTACTATGGGACCAAACCGGAAATCGCGAAAAAAAAAATCAGCTGTTCCCTACATTTTGACGAGTTATGCGAACATAAATGTAGGGAACAGCTGATTTTTTTTTCGCGATTTCAGGTTTGGTCCCATAGTAAAAGTTGTTCATAATGATGAGTACAATGACCCCTTAAGAGGTTGTGCGTTATTTAAGTTACACCTTGTAGATGCAAGACTTTTCTCTCTTATTTTATTGTCTTTGATATTTTTCTAGATGATCAACTAAATTAGTTGAAAAGATGGCTACCTGTCATCAATGAAACCCACACATTCCTCTCAAGCTTTGCGCTAGCACTTCCTTTATCTGCTTTCTTTCATTCAGCTCTAAATGTGTGCGTTATTTAAGTTACACCTTGTATAGCGGACGATTTTAAGACTTATCTTTATTACAAATACAGTTTTAAATCGGTCGGGGTTTGGTGACACAAATTTGTGCCAGCGGGGCTCAACGGTAATATTTGTTTACTGGCACGTTTTTGTGCCGCTGGGGCTCTAGAGGTTAAGAGGGTTTATCCCTTAGAGCCATGTTGGAGATTCAAAATTGATGATTTCCGACGGACAATAAAACCATAATGCGTTTAATTTATAGATGAGATATTGACGTCATATTATTGGGAATTTTATAATCTAGTGCATGGCTGAAAAACATTTTCAATTTTTTGTATAGTTTTCTCATCAGAACCGTTTTTATGCAAGCCTTTTTTCAAACTAGCGATCGACGGTCTAAGCAGATGCGAGATATTAGTAAAACCGTATACGACAAACTTATAACAACATTACTTTATAAAAAATAATAACATTTATTAGTGCATGGCTGAAAAAAAAACACGATTACTGTAAGTTTTCATTCAAGAAAAGTATATTCAAAAGTGTCAATTGTAGCCACTTTTCGAGATATTAAACGTGTTAGTTTAGGATGAAATCTGAAATATTTATATTTTCTTTTAGACCTAGTAAATTAAGACATTTATGTTCTAAAACATGGTTTAAATATTTTTTTGATAACTTATATGTTTATTTTACTATGAATTATTTAGTATTGCTAGAGCGGCGCGCTGAGCGGTGGCGTGAATCCGCGCCGATTATATAGCAATACTAAATAATTCATAGTAAAATAAACATATAAGTTATTCAGAAAATATTTGAACCATGTTTTAGAACATAAATGTCTTAATTTACTAGGTCTAAAAGAAAATATAAATATTTCAGATTTCATCATAAACTAACACGTTTAATATCTCGAAAAGTGGCTACAATTGACACTTTTGAATATACTTTTCTTGAATGAAAACTTACAGTAATCGTGTTTTTTTTTCAGCCATGCACTAATAAATGTTATTATTTTTTATAAAGTAATGTTGTTATAAGTTTGTCGTATACGGTTTTACTAATATCTCGCATCTGCTTAGACCGTCGATCGCTAGTTTGAAAAAAGGCTTGCATAAAAACGGTTCTGATGAGAAAACTATACAAAAAATTGAAAATGTTTTTCAGCCATGCACTAGATTATAAAATTCCCAATAATATGACGTCAATATCTCATCTATAAATTAAACGCATTATGGTTTTATTGTCCGTCGGAAATCATCAATTTTGAATCTCCAACATGGCTCTAAGGGATAAACCCTCTTAAGTTCAAAATAAAATTGTTTATTCCTTACAATCTTTTTACACGAAAACAAAGTTATAGAACCACCAGTTTTAGTTTTAAAGAAGCATAAAGCAGCACCCATCAAATGTTTACAGCTGCATCCCGCTGTTCGCTCATAACTTGACCCACAAGCATTAGACTGACGGAGCTCCTAGTTTTATTGGTGCACCTAGTTTGAAATATGGTAAGAAATGGTCGGGAAACGTGACCGGAGTTCGCATTTCCAGCATAATGGCGTTGGAACCAACTCCCTTTGCACACTTCACTGTTCTTTAATCTTATTTGCACGCCATTTTCACACTGAACGTGGATTTAAGGGGAACATTTTTTGGGTGATAGATGTTGTATTAAACTGAGGGACCCGTGGCTAAATAATAACAGCCGCACAGGTCGATCGATCAGGTTAAGCTACGCTTGCCGCGGTTGGTCTGTGGATGGGTGACCAACTTTACATACCGAGACCTCTCCGTGCCTCGGAAAGCACGTTAAGTCGTTGGTCCCGGCTGTCATTCGTAGATCTTTGACAGTCGTTACGGGTAGTCAGAAGCACGAAAGTCTGACAACCAGTCTTACCTACGGGTATCGTATTACCCTGTAACTGGGTTGTGGAGGTCAGATAGGCAGTCGCTCCATGTAATATACTGGTATTCAGCTGTATCCGGTTAGACTGGAAGACGACCCCAACATAGTTGGGAAAAGGCTAGGCAGATGATGATGATGTTGTATTAAATTGTAACGTGTGGGGTGTTATTGGACTGCTTTTATATGCATGCCATAGGCCAGTCACCGTAGACACAAAAATCGCGTTAGTTCGTTAAATTGCACTGACCTGATTTTTTGGATTTTGTTAGGATAGATACTAATTGTGTAAAACCAAGTTTGTAGCTTCGAAAGAACTGTGCAAACTGCGTGGTGCTCTAAAAACCTCGAAATTTTCGGATTTCATTCAGGTTTTGGCTTATATCTTCTGAAAGGTTGTATAATAATAATAATAATGTTTATTGATCCAAAAAATATGAAATTACAAGAGCTAAACAAACTAGAAGTTACAGGTACATAGTAAAGCCACGAACAAAAACTTGTGTAGAAAATTGTTATGTATTGTAATCTATGGGTATTTAGTTAAGACCTTAGAACCTCAATCTAAGGAAATAATGCCTGTCTTTTGGGGTCTGTTGATTCCTCCTAAATAACAATATCTTACTTACACTAATTTACAACATAGTATAATGTTACAGGATGGATCTTAAACTACACACTATGCTTTTGAAAAAAAAAAAATGAATAAAAAAAAACAGCGATTAAGTTACTTCATGACAGCAAGAAGATCTTCAGTCGCTTCATTTGTTAACTGCTGCAGCCACTCATCATCCAGTACTTTTAAAGTATACACAGTACACATTTTTCTACAATTTGAGCACAGCCGTAACTTAGTACCTACTACCAATAAAACCCGAGGTACAGCACTTTTTAGAAGATTAAGTAAAAAACTAAAAGAATTAAAAAAAAAAAAACGAGGTTTGCGAGCACCACGCAGTTACCACAGGGGTCTTTCAAAGCTGCAAACTTGGTTTTACACTACAGCCGGTCGATTCTGTAAAAATCTCATCGTGAAATCTTAAGTGTCAGTCCCTACCATTACGGAATGAGAGAGCTCACTTCCCGCTCACTTCACCTAAGTTCTCACGGTGAGATTTTTACAGAATAGCACTGCTGGTACCTACCCTTACAACGTCCCAAAAATCAGTACAGTGCAATTATTTGCGACCTAAGATGTTTTAAATAACTGACCTACCATAACTTTCGTGAAAAACACTCATGTTTATAACTGTCTGTGGTATTACGCACTGCAACGCACAATGAACTCATGATGAAGGACACACTTCTAGGCAAATCCGTATCTCGTAAATAAAAACATGCCAGTAATACTAAACAAATCAATCAACACAAAATAATAAACATTATTGTACCTCAGTGACAAATATTGGTTTTTGAGGTTAAAAATATCATATAATTTACATATTTCAGTGACAATTTGCACCATCATGCTAATTGGCACTTCCGCGCACGACACGTTTTTGTTCTTTGTTTATTTTGTGAAACTAAAGAATTGTGTCAGTACTATCACGGTTTTGGCATTATTGACATTATCAATTTGTGTCAATAGACCAAAAAATGTCAATAGTGTACGTAGAATAAATGTACTCTGACTCGAATCTCTTTAAGAAATATTTTACCAAAGTAATATCGGCACTTGTGCGAATACAGGGTGGCAGGGACTTCGATTCACAACCTGGTAGGTACCATGGATTCAGTATATGATTCTGAACCCTGCGTAAAAGTTTTCGTCGGTTATTAAAAACCAAATTAGCTGTTCAGTACATTTTGACCGCGTAGGTATTGCACTTTTCTATGATAACCGACGAAAAATTTCTAGGATATATCTATATTCGAGTGCTGAATTCATAGTTAAAGCTTGCACGTTAAAGTCCCCAGCCAGCCTGTATAAAAAGATTAATAATCATTAAGTATGAGAGAAACAGATTGGCGTTCCAATATTCATATTTATCGCGATATGTTTAGTTGCTGCGTAGATCACAGTATTAACGAGTTTTCTAAAAGCGCCTCTTCATCCACGCCTCTTTTGCATACGTTCATAACAAATGAGACAAAAACGTGCTCCGAGACGCCGCCACCAATTTAGAACAGCCCTATCAGTCATGCGCAAATCTTCCTATAGCTGTCTAACCCGTAAAAAATCACAAACGGCCCACAAAAAGGCGAGAGCCAACAGTCACGAAGTTTGAATTTAGAATGCGCACGAAAAGGTTAAGTTCCGTGGGAAAGAAAAAAAAACTATTTCCGGTCGGTCGGGTCACGGAAACAAGATATCCGGGGATGGGAAGGCCCAGGAAATAGTCGATCGCGGTCTAATGAGGAGTGGAGGATGAATAGAGGTCCTTCAGTGTTCCTCGTACGGAACTTTTACGTGTGGCTTAAGAAAGAATTCGCTCAGCCTTTGCTTTACTCCTGCCGACAGTAATTATTTTGGTTAGAACTAGCGGAGTACAGGAAGAGGTTTTCTCTATATGAAACGAAACGTACGTTCGAAAAGTACTGTTGAATCAAGACCTTGTAAAAGTCCGTACGTAGTAACGATCTGCGTGCTTCTGTCCATTTGCGTTTACTACGTAATTAATATAATAATATTACGTTTTTATTTTTTTTTACATCACAAAAACCAGAAATGTCAAGTAAAATCAAAAATCCGTGGCAAAGTTGACTAGTAGTAGAGTAGAGAAATGAGAAACAGTCTATGATTTTATCTGACCCTGATAACCCAATAGTTTCGTTAGAAACTGTATCTATTGGGAATCCCAATCACGATCGAAGTTATGGAAGTAACTTAGTATGCCTTACCAAACTTAGGTCTAACAAGTACTGAACAAACGTGAACTCGAAAGTGTCGTTATTGTGAATACTTAATCGTCCCTTTCAGGAGGCCTGGAGACCTGCATGATTGATACGTCGCTCGCTGGTGATATATTTATTGAATATGTCTGAAAGTCACCGCGACGTTGGCTGTGTTACCTACGGCAGACTGAGGGTTAAGAAAGAAAGAAAACAGCTATGTTTATTTGTTTCTTTATTTTTTCCGTTTATTTATTTGGTTTATTTTATGGTTGTCCGAGGAGTTTTGAAAGGCAGTGTAAGTATGGAGTTGATATGGGTATGCTCGAGAAAAATCAGTAGTTTGATTAGAAAATTTCCGTCAAAGCAAAAAGTAAGACCATCATGAGAAGTTACAATTACAACATCACAATCAAAATCATCATTCAGCAAAATTTCAAGTGCAATGGCAGATGATTCCTATATTGACAGACAACTGCAAAATAATCCGAGTAGATCACAATTGATTTCGTAAATAAATCTACTAACACTCGTTTTTCATAATCATTCATGCAAACAATAAATACCGTAAATAACTATACAATAAAAAAAGAAAACAATACATACAAATGTACTCAACCACAAAATGTACACGCAATGGTCAAAACGACCACATCGCTAACTTATTCTTATTGGCACTTCTATTTGTGCCCGGACAAACCGCACGGTACTATTATGCCCACTTTTAACAGCATTACAGCGTTATGGCGGTTTAAAAGCCCCGGTGGTACCATAATGGTGGTACTTACTGCTGTGATATCAATACCCAGTGTGTGGTTTTCGAATCAGACTCTAATGATCATTACCTACCTACGGTTAGAGAAATTTGAATTTATTTGTTGAGATAAAATCAGCGCAGGCATTCATGCACGACATTTTTTGTTTTATATACCTTGAAGTTGTGCGTATATGTATATCCAGTATTTATTTTGTAGTATAAATTATTGTTAGCGTTATGTCGATTGCCAAACCAAATAAAAAAGCGGCCAAGTGCTAGTAGGACTCGCACACGAATGGTTCCGTTCCACAAGGCAAAAAAACACGTTTCTCGAATGCGGTCTCCCTTTATTTATTTTTTTCGCTTTATTTTTATTATTTTTTATCGGCAATAGAAATACACACTCTGTGAAAATTTTAACTGTCTACCTATTACGGTTCATGGGATACAGCCCGCTGACAGACAGACGGACGGAAGGACGGGCTGACGGAAGGACGGAAGGACGAACGGACGGACGGACAGCGGAGGCTTAGTAAAGGGACCCCGTTGGAACGCTTTGGGCACGGAACCCTAACAAACCAAAAGGTAAATCAGCAAGAAACGGCACCATTACTCAAACAACTCACAACTTTAGCCATATATACATATTCTATATCTATTCGAATAAAGGTTCCACTGTATAAATTACACTAAGGCTTAAATAATATTGTCTTAAGGCGGGCAGCCCTGCATTGTTATAAGAGATGACGTGGCGGATAGCCGTCCGATGATGGATAGGCCCTCGAAACGTATCTCGGGGTAATTTGTGCCACCCGACGTCTCGACGTCGAAGCCTTCCGGTCCGTCGCGTTCGACGGGTTAAAGAATGCGGGAATTCATTTTATTTAATTCGCAAGGGCCTTGAGCAGTGAAAGGGTTATGAATGAGGATGCAATTCGAAGGTTTTGTTTTAAAAACTTTGTTTAAAGCTGAATTGAATGGTGAATACTCGAAAAATCTCCATATTTTAGGATGGACTTGGGACATCCTTCCTAAGCATCGCCACAACGGACGGTATTGAACTTTTTTTTTGCATTATCGTTTGCATAGTTTTCCCTACATAAAAATCATCCCTCACAAGCAATACATACTTAATGTAACAGCTGAACTCAGCCGAACAACACGTGGAGTTACCGTATCCATCGTATCCATAATCTAACCCGTTCAATGCTGAGCTCCAGTGGCCTAGTTGGCGCGCGAGGTGGCCCCGCGAGGTGGCCCCTCGAGGAGTGACGTCACCGCCCCGTGCACTTGCACTAATGGCCCAGCCGGGGCCCCGGGCCCCGCTACATATGTCGGGCTCTAAAGTGTAAATGTTACAACTAAAGCATTTTAGATGAGAATAGGTTTAAGTGTTTTATAGAGGTTTTTGGGATTTGTAAGCTTGTCTATTTTGTAAAGTTTCTGTGTGGTTGTGGGTATTTCATTAATTTTCGATGTTCTTACACTGCTTACAGCAGAAACTTCATATCATGTCATCTATGATTCATTCTCTTTATCAATTTCAGTTACGGCCTGTTATCTCATCTCGAAAGTCGCACTGTAACTAAGCATTGAATATATTTTCAATGTGCATTAGAAGTTTACATTTCAATTTCGCCGAACCAATACCTGTTTGCTTCAGCATGTTTTCTGTGTATAACATCTCCTCCTCCAGTCTCCTACCCTATGTTATAAATTACTACTAAATTCACCAATTTGTTAGGTTTATCTCCTGAATGTGGCCGAAGTATTTACTTTCCTCTTCCTTATATTTTAGCTTTCTGATCTATTTGTTTGTTGTTCCAAGCAATCAGCTTTACCACACAAAAGTGGAATTATGTTCAATGGAGCTTTTAGAAATAAAGTTACAAGAATTTTCACCAGTATTTTCTTTTATCTGTATCTTTTCATAAGAAATAATGTTTCACTTATTGTGTCCCTCGTTTTACCTTTTCTGTCTCGTATATACTCAATCCCTTTTGTTGTTGATTAATCAAAGATGCGTCAAACGGTGCTTATCGTTACATGGGCAATACAAAGAAGAAAGGAAAAACATGATGAATTGTTTATAAACTGGACATGACTCGGGTGAGTCATGTCATACTGCCGGATTATTGGAACAAAGTTCCTTAACGCGGCTTGCGGTTGGAGTTGATCGGTAGAAATCGTCTCGTAAGGAAAAGCGTCATGCCCCCTCCTTATGACTTTCTCTCTCTCTGACTCTTTCGAGTATCGCGTAAGGAACTTTGATCCTGACGGGTTCCCCCGACTGCACACTTTTTTATTAGAGTTCCGTACCTCAAAAGAAAAAGGAAACCCTTATAAGATCACTTCGATGTCCGTCTGTCTGTTCGTCTGTCAAGACGCTTTTTCCTCAAAAAAAGCGTCTTGTCTTGCGACAGTTGAGTTATCAAGTTGAAATTAACATCAAATACCTGAGTATTTGGACTGCAGTCTTGAGACTGCAATCCCTTGAAGCAGTGAAAAAATCAAACTTCAAAGACAACGCAATCAAAAGATACGGGCGTTTATGTTTCGTTTATGCGCTCACTCGCAAGGGAACCAAAACCTATAAATAAACAAGCAATGTCATATAGCACAAGTAAAGGAAAAAATCCGAAATCTGTTAATTTGTAGTTACATACCTACAATATTGTATGTACGGAACCCTCGGTGCGCGAGTCCGACTCGCACTTGACCAGTCTTCCTTGTGCTGCTATATGTTTATTAGCATAAATATACTCAGTGCCAATTAAATTACTTAAAATTAATAACACCTAAGCGGTTTTAATAAAATAAAAAAATCTCAAAAAATTAAAGAATGTATTTGAAAACGTCCTTTCAAGACGATACACATATTTTATCATGACATCCCATATTCTCTGATTGTAATAAATGCTCACACAAAGGCACAAGGAAAATAAAAACGATTTGATTGAAGGAGATCAGAACGTAGTAACCGCCCGTCGTGACATAAGCACTTCAAGTGTAAAGCTGATTGGCGGGTATTCGCCCATGTGCAGGGAACACATGGGCGAATACCCGCCAATCAGCTATGACGGAATCTAATTAATTTAATTACTGGGACACCGGTGAACGTGGAAGCTGCCTCATTCTTTCTCTGCTTTGATCTGATAAGGTTTCGGGGACGGGTATTCGGGCATTTTCATAAGGGCAGCCGTTTAAAAATGTGAGTTTCATCAACATAAAAAGGAAAATGTTGAGTTTCCATCACGCATGCGAGTTTGACTAAGAGCAGTGTTAACGGCCGCGTCCTACGAGTTGTAGGGCGGATTGAACCCAAGCAGGCACTTTAATTTTTGTAAATTATTTCAACACCACCGCTCTCAAAACAGTGAAGGAAAACATCGTGAGGAAAAATTCAAAGACATGTGACATCCACCAACCCGGACTGGGCCCGTGCGGTGGATTATGGCCTACTCCGTCTCACATAGATGAGGCCTGTATCCTAGCAGTGGAAACATTATAGACTGATTACGCACGCGAGTTTGCGAACCTGCATGATTTGCGAATTGTGACAGCGCGATTATTGCGCTTCACACGATCATTCATCAAACGCCTTATGTCATATGGGACTGTTTGGCTACTATTTGCGTTATTTGCCTCTAGAAGAACATCATGTTTATCTGTGACTTTGTATTAGAGCTTAGAGCTTTAGCGGTGGTCATACTTTTTGACTTGATCATAAATTACTGCTTTTGAAACAGATTCCATACATTCCATGCCGATTGTGAAGACTAGCAAAATTAAACGCACGTTTTTGCTACTGTTTGTATGACTCAAAACTTAAGCAGTGCTATTCTGTAAAAATCTCACCGTGAGAACTTAGGTGGAGTCAGCGGGAAGTGAGCTGTCATTAGGGATTAACACTATTGACACTGCTCACTTCACTTATGATTTCACGGTGAAATTTTTACAGAATCGACCGGCTGGATGCATAATTAATTAGACTTTCCGTTGCATAACAATAACTCCGGAAGCCAAGCAAGCGTAAAGCAAATATGAATACTTTGTTAACAGAGAATGCAAAGGAGATGGATACCGGTCCCATACAAGCTTGGCTCAGAAATGGACACAAATAAAACAAAAGGTATTATGAAGCAATAATAGTGTTTCAAAACCCTGTATATTTTTGTTCGTCGTAAAACTTGGTGAAGGGCCATACGACCCTTTCCAAATCTGATGACTTCAAACCTGTCAAAAAAATTAAATTCAAACTCGTCGATCACGGAGTAATCCACTGTCATCCAACAGATTGAATTTCACTCAAATCTAACGCCTGTATCACAAATGATTCATTTGCTATGCCCCAGTTTATAGAACGTTGGATCTCCGTTGGAAACCATGCAAAATCATAGTTGTCCGAGATCCGAGTTATAGGAATTGTTTTTGAAGCCGAGGTAAACGGAAATGCAAAAATCCATAGTCCAAGAAAGGCGAAGTCTTTCTTTGTCTTTTTATAAAAAAACATTGCACCACACTAGGAATTAGGTGTTTATTTTATTTTTATTTTTTTTTTATTTTTTGTTCGTACTATGCCAGACAAAATCAATGTCCTTTTAAAAGATGTCGACGATCAATAAACGGCATCTTTTAAAATATGGTATCATCATAAATCAGAAAAACTACGCCACTCTGATCTTGCAAAGAATTCATTCTTTATTACAGCAATACTTGAATTTCACGCACCCAATAATTTCACAGTCGACGGAACCCTTACAAAGTAATTAGAAGGACGCAAGATTAGCTTCGGCCCTCCTCGGTCAATTTCGGGGACCTTCGACTATCAAATTAAGGCTTCGCCAACCATGGTTTCTTTTGCGTAAAAATCGCATTGTCTGTAACGACCTCATTCCATGGACACTTGTAATTGCGAACGGTAGTTTTAATTACTTTTTCGTACGCTTATTACCTAACGAATGCTGTGTTCTGGCGCGAATTGGGGTTTAGTGTTTTAAAGCGGAAGTCTAAAAAAGGTTATTTTTGGTGCTCGTGATTTCAAAGCGTGAAATAATGATAAAAAACGATATTATTCTTTACTAAACGGGATAACACTTACAAGACTCATCAGTTTCTCCTTTGAATATTAGGAACTAAGCGTTTAGTCTTGAAGACACAACAGGCCTATACTCCTGAAAGTCATTATTACAAGCTGCTACAAGCTTGGATCTCGCTCTTTGACTGTTATACCCTTAAAATTCCATCTGCTCAGACTGTATCCAGTTAAAATTCCATTTTACGCATACTCAGTTTGTCTGGTTAGACTAAAACTCGACGTAACTTAGGAAGGTAGTTTATCTACGGGAAAAAGGACACAGCGGGAAGTCAGCTGCCAAAAAGCGTGGAGCCAAGTCAATATTTTATATGCGACAAAGCCACAAAACTAAGTTACTTGTGCACTAGCACAGTTTTTGTGTGTGGACTGTGAAGCTAGCTTCCTCCTCTCATTTATTTTGTGGTACAAATTCCTTTGTTTTTTGAACAACACTGAATTCTGAGAGTTTATCTCAGTTTGTCCTCAAGTTTTTTCTTACATTACGTTTATTTCGATAAATGGTGGCACTAGTCTACCCTTGATCACGACTAGAGATGGGTCGAGGGCAAAAACAAATATGGGCAGAATGGGCATAAACTTGGCATATTGGGCGTAAACGAGTTTACGCCCAAATAAATGCCCGATCACTGGGCGCAAAAACTAATAACTCTGTTTTGTAAAAAATAAAGCAGGAACTTAACTTAAAATGAAACTTGATGTCAGTATTTTGTATGTAAATTAAAATTTTAATCAAATAATTAGTCTTGTTAAAAAAATCACAGTAGGTAATTATAGAAAATATAATTTTAACTCTCTTTCAATGAAAAATGAAGTGGTCTTGTAATTGGCTTTGATCCTACAATAGTCTTTGTACGTAATATACTACTCTGCCATAAAAATACCGGGAAAAGCGACGTGAGGTCGAGTGTTATCTTGTAGTAAAACTACATTGGACTCGTGTTCGTCGGTTTTTCTTGATATCAGCAGATAGTTTGGTGAGCTGGGTTGAATATTTGTCAGCGTTTATAGTTTCATTGTGTAATCAATGTAAGTTATAAAAGAAAGTGTGCAATGTGCATGCCGCTAAAACTTAGAAATGAGTCCCGGTACGATCAAGGGAGTTATATGGTGTGGTAAGCGTCTATCTCCTGTCCATGAAGAATGTAAAGAATGTTCCCGTTTTTACCAGAAGGGCATACTTTTGAAGAAGGGCTGGAGTTTTTGCCCTCTGAAAATTTCTAGAACAGTCCAGAACAATCGAGAGTATTCGAGAGCATTCCACAACATTCAAGAACATTCTGGAATGTTGTGGAATGTTTGGGAACATTCGAGAGTATTCAGGAACATCCTAGATCATTGAGTAGGAAATTCTAAAAATTTATACATACATACATACCCCGGAAAAATGAAAAATGTTGTTTATAAACAAGTATTGTAGTTAGAATGTATTTTCAATAAAAAAAATGTTAAGTTGTAGTTGTGTGTGTTTGTTGTAGTTGTTGTTGTAAGTTGTTGTTGTAAAGTTTATTCCAACTACCACACAATCTCATATCAACTCCCTGAGCGAAACCGGCTACCCCAGGTAGTAGTTCATAAAACAGCATGCCTTGCGCGTCCCAGAAACAGCAAAGCAGAACTTTTAAGTGGTTCTTTTGACTCAGCTTCGGTTGAGTTGGTGGCGTTTCTTCTCGAGGCAGTCAAAAAGCACGACGTGTATCGTTCTCGTGATGAATCTATGATTCATCTCCAGTAACCAGATCAGACAAAAACTGTTCATAAAACAGCATGCCTTGCGCGTCCCAGAAACAGCAAAGCAGAACTTTTAAGTGGTTCTTTTGACTCAGCTTCGGTTGAGTTGGTGGCGTTTCTTCTCGAGGCAGTCAAAAAGCACGACGTGTATCGTTCTCGTGATGAATCTATGATTCATCTCCAGTAACCAGATCAGACAAAAACTATTTACGTCGGGGTTGAAGCAAAAGTGATTGACAAATAGCGACACGGACTGCACGACTGGCGTCTGTAAGGATGTGCGGTACCCACCGAGCCAAAACTTTTCGATACCCAAACTCATGCAGATTGTATTCCACGGCGTGGTGACTGCAGTTAAGTGCTTCCGCTAATTCACAACTGGTAGCATCCGGATTCGACTGCAGTTCGCGGCGTAAATCGTCATCATTCACAGCGGTTGGTCGTCCTGAACGTGGCTGAGTTTCAAGGCTCCTGTATCCTCATTTAAAACGGTCAAGCCATCGGGACACCGTCGCATGGCTTGTAGAGACGCCAGCACATCAAGCTACTACAATCTGTCAGATTTCTTTAATAGATTTTCAACTTTATCGCTAAACCATAAGGTTCAAAGTTGATTGGGAAAATCTGACAGTTTCGGGTAGCTTGATGTGCTGGCGTCTGTACTTCCAGCGCCCAATGCAGTATTGATATTGTCAGCCCCAGCCCGCGCACTGTGGCCTGAGGCCCCTCTCCCACAGCGACTTTTTCTAGCGAGGCTGTTCCGCGTTTCGTAAACGCGTGACAGCATCGCTACTACCGCACGTTTGTCGCATTTGTAACGCGCTACAGAAGCGATGACAACTCGCTACTCGCTACATCGCGACTGTATCGAAGTAAACGCGCGACCGTGTCGGACGACATCGGGGAGAGAACGGAGGGAGGGTGGCGCGTGAGTGGAGATGTGGAAAACCGAGCATCAGTGCAACAAAGACAGGTCGAGTGCTGTAAAAACAGCACCAAAGACAACGTGACTAATGTTGCCTCAACGGAGTCCATCTTGCAAGTCTGGCATTTTTGTGTCGTTACTGAAACGCGTTTGCATCGCGACAGAAGCGCGACAGTATCGCGTTTGCATCGCGACTGAGAATCGTGGTGTGAGCGAGTGCAAACAGCTAGCAACCTATGGTTGTAAAAATACCGTATAATACCAAAAGGCTAGGTATTAAACAGGTATTTTACCATAACTTACGGTATTATTGGTATTTTGTGTATTTTAGATTTTGATTCACTTTTTAAGATCCTGCGTTATTACGAAGAGTTGTAGTTTAATCAATCAATCAATCAATCAATCAAACAAATCATTTATTTGCAACGAATGTAGGTACATTAAAATACAGGTGGAGTAAATAGGAGTGAGCCATGTACATTCTGCCTGGAAATAGGCACGCAAAATTTATAAAACTTGTAAAGAAGCTATCTTAAATTAATTAATTAATTAATTACAAATTAAAATGTCACAGAATTGTTAAAACTATACAAACAATAAATAAAATATATTTGATGTTTCGATTGTATTCTATATTTTAGAATGACTAATTCTAATCTAATTTAATAATATAATAATCTAATCTAATAGTCGTGTTACACGACTATCAGCGTATTAGGTTTCTGCTTGAAGGCACCCAGAGCAGTACCGACAATCTACGATGTCATCGTCATCGTGATCGTGATCGTCATTGTCATCGTGATTGTCATCGTCATCGTGATCGTGATCGTGATCGTGAGCGTGATCGTGATCGTCATCGTGATTGTCATCGTCATCGTGACCGTCATCGTCATCGTGATCGTGATCATGAGCGTGATCGTCATCGTGATCGTCATCGTGATCGTGAGCGTGATCTTCATCGTGATCGTGATCGTGATCGTCATCGTGATTGTGATCGTCATCGTGATCGTCATCTTCATCGTGATCGTGATCGTCATCGTCATCGTCATCGTGATCGTCACCGTCATCGTGATCGTGATCGTGATTGTGAGCGTGATCGTCATCGTGATCGTGATCGTCATCGTGATCGTCATCTTCATCGTGATCGTGATCGTCATCGTCATCGTGATCGTGATTGTAAGCGTGATCGTCATCGTCATCGTGATCGTGATCGTCATCGTCATCGTGAACGTCATCGTCATCGTCATCTAGTGATGAGCAAAGCAAGACCAAGACCAAGACTGGGACAGTCTTTGTATTGGTCTTCGTCTTGCTTACTCAGTCTTGGTCTTGGTCTTGCTTGTTCGGTCTTGGTGTTGGTCTTGCTAGTGTATAGATAGTCTTGGTCTTGCTCAAATACTTCGAGTCTTGATCATGGTCTTGGTCTTGGATTTTGCTCATCACTACTTCTATCTCATTCTCTCGCAAGTTAAATCCTATAGATGTGTGTTTATCTCTTTTTACCGTCGCTTTTTCGTTTCATTGATTTTCAAATCACAACGATGCTAAAGTTTTCACTTCAAAATACCATTTCATGTTTTATATCTGTGCATTTCCACCGTATTTTCAGTATTTTAATTATTACTCAGATAATTTACTTAAAAAATACAGAAACAATCGATTTATACATAAAATACCGTAGCAAATGGTATAATACCGTATTATACGGTATTTTTCGTTTTATACGTTTCAATACAAACGGTATAATACAGCACTTAAATCTCTATAGCAACCGCATCGCGACTGTATCGATGCGAAATCGCGACAGCATCGCTACAAAAAGTCGCCGTGGCGTGGGCGAGAGGCCTAAAAAGTACTCGTATAAGAACAGTGTTCGAACTTGTCGCTCGTCCATTTTTTCTTCAAACTTACTAAACCGATCGCGAGGGCGCCTTTATATTTCCCCACATCACAAGTACCTAGAACATTCTACCACACTCTAGAATACTATCGAAAACAATTGACCAGATAAAGAAAATGTATAGTTTTGTAGTGTCTCATTAACAGGAAAAGGATATGGGGTATTTTCAGATACCCCTAGGTATGAGGAATCGAATTTTTTTGTATTGACGTCGCTATTTGGACCAATTAATCTTTTCTGCACACTCAAATATGAATTTAATCAAATAATTTGAATGAAAAAAGTAATAAAAGTTCTGTTAAAGTTTTTGCCCAGACAAAAGGCATTTATTGGGCGTTTACGGGCATTTATACGGCGTTTATTCAAAGCGCCCAATTTGCCAGGGCATAAACCCATCTCTAATCACGACGGCTTATTGCAGGCCATGGATGAGTGTGGGATAAGTGGACCAATTAACAGATGGTTTGGTCAATACTTAGAGTTAAGAACTATAAAAGTACGGGTTGCTAATGCTGAAAGTATTGAAGGCAATGTTAAATATGGTGTTCCTACCGGATCTGTATATGGGCCTGTTGGTTATATTATACATGTTAATAGTATGTGTAATGTTATTAAAAAGTGTAAAGTTTATATGTACGCAGACGATACTTGTCTCCTATTCAGTGGTAAGGACCAAACCTCCATACAAGAAGCGATACAAGACGATCTGGACAATGTAATTAAATGGGCACACGACAATGGCATAATTATTAATGTAAGCAAAACTAAGTGTATGCCAATACATTCTCCATATTCATCGATCAAAAACATCGACTTGAATATTAAAGGTCACAGTTATGAATGTTTACACAACGGAAAATCTAGCTGTCATTGTATTAACTTAGAACAGGTAAAAACGTACAGGTACTTAGGTCTGACTATTGATACTACATTCGCATGGAACATACACATAGACACGGTCTGTAATAAAATTCGGTCAGTTCTGGGTAAACTGTATACGTTGAAGCCTGTAGTCAAGAGAGGATTATTATATGCACTGTATTATGCACTTGCCGATTCAATTATCAGTTACGGGTTGTGTGGTTATGGACTTACTTTTAAAACAAACCTAGATAAAATTAAAGTACTACAAATACGACTTCTAAAAATGTTAGTGAGCAAAAAAAGTAAACAAAGTTTGAACAAGGAATACCTATGAAAAATTATTTAAGAAATGTAATATATTACCAGTAGAAATGAAAGTTAAATTGACAATGATTCTTGAACAACATAATGTTAACAAACACAAAAAAGAAAAAGTACATAACTACCCAACCCGACTTGCAAAGAAAAAGCAACTACATGTGCCAAATGTAAATATAAATAACTATTATGGTAGACGTACGAGACAATGGATTGTACCTACATTAATTAATGACTTACCTGAAGGAATAATCGATCGTGTCAGTAGTAAAAATCACCTAAAAAATGTCCTGATGAAACATTACCTGTCGATGTGTCCATAGTGGCTGCGGTCTATCGGCGGCCTCGGTCGGCTGATGATGTGGGTCTTAAAATCACTTACCTTACTAAATGCGTAGATACGATGAGGTGGACTCATAGCGTTCGTTGGCTGATGCCGCTGAGTGTTTTAGATACGATAGTATTTACCGACAGAACCATGGCCTTAGTTTTTAATTTTTAAATGTAACTAAGAGTTAATTTTAAATTTAATGTGTATTTTATGCAAAGATTCGTGTAAAATCCACGAGAACCTACTGCCGACAAACTGCTTTGCAGTTTGGCAGGTGTAATGTTAAATTAAAAAATGTAACATTTCGGATTAGATCAATAAATAAAAATAAAAAAAAGTAACTATTTTGGTGCTTTTTGTGGGTGCTTTAGCTTGTTCTAACGACAGAAAGAGATTCAGCTACACCACACTTCGATTCATCATTTCAACCGAAAGATGTCCACTGCTGGTAATAGGTCTCCCCAAGCACCGCCACTTCGCCCGGTTCTGTGCTTCTCGCATCCAGCGGATCCCTGCGGCCTTCACCAAGTCATCGGTCCACCTTGTAACGCTACGTCTTCCGGTACGCGGTCGTCACTCCAGAACCTTTCGGCCTTATTGCCATCTGTTCTGCGAGCAATATGTCTTGCCCACTGCTACTTAAGTTTGGCAATTGTTCGGGCTTTGTTGGTTACCTTGGTCCTCTTACGGATCTCTTCATGTCTGATTCAATCACGTAGGGAAACTCCAAGCATAGCCCTCTCCATTTCCTTTTGGGTCACTTTCAGCCTTCTAATGAGGCCATTGTGAGCGACCGACCACGTTTCATTGTCAAAAGTCACCGCTGGTAACACGAACTGATCAAACTCGACTTTAATTCAAGGAGATTAATTTACGATACTATCCACCTTATAGTCTTCCATCATCTGCCTAGACTTTTTCCCAAATAGGTTGGGGTCGGCTTCCAGTCTAACCGGACGCAGCTGAATACCAGTATTTTACATACAGCGACTGCCTGTCTGATCTCCACAACTCGCTGACTGGGTAATACGATACCTCTTGGTAAGACTGGTTATTAGAGTTCCAGGCTTCTGACCACCCGTAACGACTGTCAAAGATCTACGAATGACAGCCGGGACCAATATCGAGTCTTGTAGCGGTTTAATGAAGAACATGTTCATTAAAGTCCGTCAATTGGCGTTCCCATTAATATTTCAAGCAAAACAACTAGCAGATTGACAGTTTATTATCAATTCCAATTATATTTATGGCTTTGCTATTCGACGTAATGGTTGTGAGAATCAAAGTTTTCAATTACTAGCATCAACACTAAATTAGACAACTCAAGAACTAGCTCCAAAAACACTAAAATCTAAGATCAACTTTCGTTTCAACAACTAGACTTTTAATTGCAGCCGCTGCCAATCAAGTGAAATTAACAGTGAATACATAAATAGCTTGGACACAAAGAGCTTAGAAGATGGATGTCTAGACAACTAATTAAGCCAATGTTATTAATAGCTCAAACAGCACGCTATATTTAACGTAATCTGTTGTTTATTAGCATTTCGATGCAGTTACGCGCTTTGATGTGGATTAGCACTTCTTTTCTTTCTATGTTGCATGAGTGCATGCTCAGTTGGTTTGTTAATGGGCCAGAAAATATTTGTTTTAAATATGCAGACTATTGCGTTTTTTCTTGAGACTAAATGACTTTCTTATTGTAAATTAAATGTAACAGTAATAGATATTAATTACTTACTTTATTTAATGAATTGCCTTGGTTTATCTTCTTTTTAGGGTTCCGTACCAAAATGGTAAAAAGGAACCCTTATAGTCTGGTCTGTCTGTCTGTCTGTCCGTCTGTCACAGCTGCATATCTCAAGAACTACTAATGCTATCAACTTGAAATTTGGAATAGTTTTAGATGACGTTTGCCCAATATTCTGCAACTAAGAAAGAAAATTTTTTTTTTGCAGTTGGACTGAAAGGGAGTGTTCAAAATTCGAACTGGGGCTACTAGGGCCATGTGGGGTAATCATATGAAATAGCGCCGCTTGCACATTCTCAAACATTTTTTCTATTTTTTCTAGACCGCACAGTTTTCGACTTTTGATGAAAAATGTAAAAAAAATAATATCATTCCCCCCTTATCTCCGAAGTTTGCATAGAGAAAAATCTGAAATTTTCTATGTGATACAATTTTATGTAAAGATTACAGGAACAATAAAACGATGTCTCTAAATAGCACAGTTTTTCAAAAACCATCAACAAAAATTACATTAGTTCCGCTATGGGTCAAGAGATGGCGCTGACCTAAAACTGTAATATTCTACACCGAGGTGTTAAAATTCTCTAAGGAACATAGGCAGCCTTGCCGATGAAAATTCTCACCTTTTAGTTTCACAAAGGTAACAAATGGCTGACATGATCACAGTTATCAATAATTGCTAATATAATATGTATTTTGCTGTTGTTGTTACTCTTAATGCGGGCTATACACAGGTGAGTCTTTAGTCTAAATGGCAATTCGGCTAGATCGCAGGTGACTAAAATCGTAAGCTCCAAAGTAGATAGAGTAGTTTTCGGCTTTTGTCGTGCGGCGACAGGTCGCATGCGGCGAGTGACTAAAATCGATCGTGATTATGCTCAGTCGCAGGCGATCGCCCGCCGCTTGAAGGTCGACATTCTTATGCAACTATGCACCTGCGATTTTTATCGGCCTGTATAAATGGGGTGGCGATTCGGCTTGTGAGGCAATTTAGTAAACGAGCAGTCGCGTTGTGTTGTGTTGTCTTTGGTCCCTGGCCCTGACATCAAGCAATGGACAAAATTGTCAACATTTTATATGATTGATTACGAGAATTTGACTACGTTGTATGTGTATATTTTATGTCTTTTTTTATATGTAACGTGCGTTTTGTTTGTGCAGAATAAACAATTTTTCTTTCTTTCTTTCGTTAGTGTAAATCCCCTTTAATCAATTATTTACTAACTGAATTATCACACAGCTTGATAAAAACAGTACCTACAATAATCAACGCGGAACCGCCACAGTCTACTATTAGCACGACTTAGCTAAACATAGCAATATGACGCGCATTAAATTAGCATTTTTCGACTAATCAGAGCTAGTTGATGGCACAATAACAGCGCAGGCTCCAAGGATTTACGCCTGCTGTGAATTCTAAATGGAAACATACCCTGGTTGCTGGTTGTTTTACCTGAAACAAGAATAATGGGTGGGTTAGAAATTAGAATATCAGGAAAATTATGACCTACTGACAATTTCAATCAATAGGCTGACTGCTCCGTTGGGGTCGCAAGCGCTACTGCTGCGCATGAGGTCCTGGGTTCGATTCCCGGATCGGGCAGCACCCCGGAGTCTGGATTTGTGCCAGGTTGGTGGCAATAGATTCGCCCCTTATTCCATGGGACTCAAACATTACTGGCGAATTGTGGGTGGACTCTAGCTACACCTCTACCCGACCTTTCAAGAAATACAGGCGTTATGTCACGTTATAGTGTAATAATGTTTCGGTCGGTCACGGTGGCCAATCTCAGCGGAGAGCAGCCAAGTACGCCAGAGATGTTTTAGTGCACAAGTGTGTGCGCAAACACAGGTGTACTCTCTGTTCCTTTACTCTCACGGCAATACGATACGCCCAGGGAGAGATCAGGCGCAGGACCAATTGCTTCACATGCTTTCCGAGATACGACAGTATCACATCACCAACTTCGAAACTCCGAGCTGGTACTGAGCAATTCCTTGTGAGAAAACCCAATAACACTTTGCCTGACTTGGGAATGGAACCCACACTCAGCAATCGCGCTTGCGACCACGAGACCAACATCATCATCATTTGCCTAGCCTATTCCCAACTATGTTGGGGTCGGCTTCCAGTCTAACCGGAGGCAGCTGAATACCAGTATTTTACATGTAGAGACTGCCTATCTGACCTCCACAACGATAATCCACAACAATAATACGATACCCCTGTCAGACTTTCGGGCTTCTGACTACCCGTAACGACTGTCAAAGATCCACAAATGACGTCTTAACGTGCTTTCCGAGGCACGGAGGGGTCTCGGTATGTAAAGATGGTCACCCATCCACAGCCAACCGCGGCAAGCGTAGCTTAACCTGATAGATCGACCTGTGCGGCTGTTATTATTTAGCCACGGGCCCCTCTCGGCCACGGGTCCCACGAGACCAACAAGACAGTTAAATATAATAGGCGCATAGTGTAGGTACTGCTGGTCACTCCGATGTTACGCTTGGATATCCAGTTATAAAACTTTTGATACGACAGTTGCTGAATAGCATCCGACAGATGATCAAATATCATGATTTCGGAGCCATCCGTTTGTCCTATTGTGGTGAGCCCGCTCGCACCACAAACATATATATCTCAGTGGCGGGGGTTGTCAGCAATATTAATAACTTGCAACACGTGATTAATGATTATTGTTGACATGCCTCCCCACTTTGTCCTATCTTCAACAAGGCTTGGGATTGAACTGCTCCAATTTTTACATACAGAATTTTGTATTTTTTGTCTTTTTGCTTTTTTTTTTTTTGGATACACTTGGTGACATTTGATGTGACATGAATATTTACTTTGGGAAGTATATTTTTTTTTCTCAGTTATGTTTAGTGATAATCTAGCAGATTGAGTACTTTATGCGGCCTACTTAAATGTCCTTACTTTGTTATTTTTCGTCAAGTCGTTGGGCTCCTTAAGTTCTTAGTTGAGCTACACGATTACTGACAAATGCGTGCACTGATTGGACAGGTCCACCACTCAAATCTGTGTGGTTCTTTTCTCAAAAGATCATCTCAGACATAAACCTGCAAGGTCCTCATATGGCCTGACTAAGATTTGTCTGGATTTTAAAAGAGCCTGTGACCTCTGAGTTTGTTTCAGTCTTTCTTCTCAGGATAGTCAGTTAGGAAACATCGAACTCATCTCGTTTTAAAAACATAATTCAATTTTGACATGTAAAAGTGTTTCTTTTTTTAAGCAAATTTACAGAAATATAATTATACAACGTGTAACGTTAAATGCGCAAAACCTGAAAATAGTTTGATCAGAATAACGAGCAGAATTAATTGAACCACTTTTTAATATAGGTCACATTTTTCAAAAAATCAGGTCAAGCAACCCAATGTCAGCGCGGCGCGGCGGCCCGGTGACGCCTCCTCGCTCGACAAAGCGTCGTCGCAGACGCAAGAAACGATCACAATGGCCAGTAAAACTAAAACAGCACATAAAACCCTTACAATTTTTTTAATGACTTATTTTCTCTTTGAAATAGGTCAATTGAATTAAAAATCAGTTGGGGTGTCTGAGGTTTTACGCATTTAACGTTACACGTTGTATAATTTATTATCTTCTATAACTCACTGGATTGGTTATTAAGATTATTCTCCATTAGTGCTGTGCGGTAAGACACGTCGCATCGCGCAGTGCAGTGCCCCTGTGTAGGTAGAATTCCACTAGTTTTAATATCCGGCTAGCACAGCGCTTTATATCTCAGCGGATATTCCTACGACAATAAAAACTATGACAATTATCATAGCTTGTAGCCGTTGATGAAACCGACTATAAAACAGCCCATTCAATTTCTTTCAAAGAGTTATACAAAAGTATGAATTTTCTGCCAATAAAATAAAGCTGTTCATTTTGATGAGTGTGTTCACCCCCTTTCACGTGGTGGTCCACTATCTCAACGTGTTTATGACTTTTCTAGTGGTCTGGAGTCCTATAAAGTAAAGATTCATAGATATCAATAAAGTTTTATCTAGCTGTTCTTCCAAGTCTATTGTATGATAAATGAGGGTGTGTTAACATAATTCAGAGGCTACGGCTACGAGTAACCTAGATTTGATGCTTATACTGGGAAAATTGACGATGATTACAGCGATGAAGGTACGTGGCTAAGTAGAGGGGCTTGTGGCTAAGTAATAACAGCCGCACGGGTCGATCGATCAGGTTACGCTACGCTTGCCGCGGTTGGTCCGTGGATGAGTGACCATCTTCACATACCAAGACCCCTCCGTGCCTCGGAAAGCACGTTAAGCCGTTGGTCCCGGCTGTCATTCGTCGATCAGTGTGGACAGTCGTTACGGGTCGTCAGTAGCCCGAAAGTCTGACAACCAGTCTTACCAAGGGTCTTACCAGTCTTACCCTGTAACTGGGTTGTGGAGGTTAGATAGGCAGTCGCTCCATCGACGCGATTGGGCCGGTCCTGCGGGACTGGCTCGAGCGGCCGCATGGGTTCCTCTCCTTCCGTCTGGTGCAGGTGCTGTCCGGACACGGTTGTTTCGGATCGTACCTGTACCGGATCGGACGAGAGGAGACGCCGTCGTGTCACGACTGTGGCGCGGTGGAGGACACGGCGCAGCACACTCTCGAGGTGTGCCCGTCGTGGTCCGGGCCGCGCCGCAGTCTCACCGCGGCGATCGGAACGGACCTCTCGCTCCCCGGCCTGGTCAACGCCATGCTGGGGGATGAGGGGTCATGGGCGGCAGTTGCCTCCTTCTGCGAACACGTCATGTCCCAGAAGGAGGCGGCGGAGCGCGTGCGGGAGGAAGACCCTCTCGCGGCGCTGCTCCGAAGGCGGAGGAGGGGTCGAAGAAGACGTCAGTATGACAGTCATCTCCGACTCCTCCCAGGTGGAAGCCAGCAGGCGACGGGTGCGGGGGTTTCACACGCGCCTGCATTGCACAGGCTTACACCAGTGCCGGATGGGAATGGCCAGGTGTTCCCGGCCCATCCCGTAGCCCCCCACCCGGGGGGACATGCAGGGCCCGCCAGCTAGACGGGCATGCGCCGGGGGGATTGTGGACGCAAAGGCTGAGCCGGATTCCCATGACCCCCCCATCAAGGCGATGAGGGAACACCGCTGAGTTTTAGTGGGTATACTGCCAGTCTGGCAGGGAGTCCCACATACTCCGTTTCGTCCCCCGACGAGCGGAGATGCGTAATGTCATTTCTCAGCGAAAAAAAAAAAAAAAAAAAGGCAGTCGCTCCATGTAAAATACAGCACGTGGTGGGCACGCGGTGTATTCAGCTGCATCCGGTTAGACTGGAAGCCGACTCCAACATAGTTCGGAAAAGGCTAGGCAGATGATGACAGCGATGAAGGTAGAAATTTGAATAATTTTAAAGGGAATCGATTAGCTGTATTTTAATTAATACTCTTCTTGTTACAGTTCGTATTGGCAGTATATTTCCTATCTCTGTACTCTGTACTCTTTATTATGTACACCATATAAATTACAGACATAAATATAGAAATTTTACAAAGGGTGACACAATGGGCGGTCTTATCGCTAAGAGCGATCTTTTAAAGACAAACTTTGGATGGATTGAAAAGGGAAGAAGAGAGAAATACTGTAGGTAGTCTGTGGTGTAGGTACCATTTACACGATACAATAAATGCATACATAAAGTATATTATACTAAACTAAATAAATATATACATATAAAAATAGATATGAAACAGGAGTAAAGAAAATATAATGATGCTGTGCTTAGCTTATTTTCGATTTAACAAAATGTTTTCTAGCCGGCTATACCTTAACTCGACTATCATTTACTTACAAAACAGTCTCCTCTCTATAATCTCTCCAGGGCCCTAGCGCACACACAGCGGAGATTTTCAGAAACACGTACCTATTCCAAAAGCGTTTTATCGACGGATATTTTAAAATAAGAAATTCTAAATTCAATTCTCGCGCTCAATATTTGTTATGTCGTCGTAGAGCGCTCGGCAAGCGATTGCTGGCCGATATGAAACGGAGACGTGAACGAAATACCGTTAAGGACGCCCGTCCATCGGTTGACATGGCGAGAGGAAATTCGATTTTACTGGAAGGACATATTCATATTATGTTATGCAGTGTCACGCTCTTCCCTCGAGAGGAGAACTAAATCTGAAAGTAGAATCACTGAAATAAATATCAACTGTAATAAGATGGTGTTTTTTGTAAAGCGCGGCAACAATTTTACACTATTCTTTGAAAATGAACAAGTTCTTTTTGCTGACATGATGAATGATGAACAAGTTCAGCACCCGAATTGCATCACAGACACAATCTGAATCATTTTGAAGGATATTTATTGGTAACTAGCGACCCGCCCCGGCTTCGCACGGGTGCAATGCTGATCACTACATAGTACATATAAAACAAAGTCGCTTCCCGCTGTCTGTCTGTCTCTATGTATGCTTAGATCTTGAAAACTACGCTAAGGATTTTGATGCGGTTTTTTTTTTATAGATAAGAGTGATTCAAGATGAAGGTTTATAGGTTTACATGCATAATATAGTAGAGAAACACTAATAATTTTAGAGCCATTATTTCTCGTAAAAAGTATAGGATAAAAAATCGTTATTGTGGGTTATCCCTAAGAGATAGATACTGTGGATTTTTTTGTAGACTATTTTAAGGTGTACAATACTGTAGTACATTATTTTGATCTATCTCGTAGGACTCAGCCAGCGTTTGCAATGTAAGCGCCAAAAAAGTGTTTATTTACGACATCACATTAGAAATCTCTAAAATTATCGGTGTTTCTCTACTATATTATGTATGTATTATACATATAAACCTTCCTCTTGAATCACTCTATCTATTAAAAAAAACCGCATCAAAATCCGTTGCGTAGTTTTAAAGATCTAAGCATACATAGGGACAGACAGCGGGAAGCGACTTTGTTTTATACTATGTAGTGATACATTGCATCATGTGTTCGCAAAATTGGCTGCTCAACAATGTAAATAACGCAATTAATGTTGTTGAACTGTCAAAATTAAAGCCATTCCTACTGTTGGTACGTTACGCAATCACCCCGCAGGTTTAGGTGCGATTTTCCATAAGAATTTATTATTTATTCTAGTTACGTGAACACCAGTTCGTCGGATTAGATCAGAGGAGATCTTTGTTCTCCGCCTTTATTTTCGTATATTGCAACGCTCCACTTTTCGGACAACAGCAGGTAATAGTGGGCAACAAACCTTACTTACGACAGCAGTAATGGGGTGAACGAACGAACAGACCGATTTTATTACAAGATCTAGAATTAGATGCAGACAATTTTAAACTCTGATAAGCTTGTAAGAATATATGTTTGTATTTCAAACAAGTCGAGTTTGTCTTTGTGTAGAGGAACGTTTTGAATGTTAAAATAGTAGTAACTTTGAGTAAATACGATTATAACAAGATTATATCACAAGGGTCCGTTTTATTGGTCTCGATGTCTAGACAATAATAGGCAGTTCAGTTGAAACTTTGACTATTTTCAGTCCCAATAAAGTTACAGGAGGATAATAATTCTTAACACGAATCACAGTATTCCTTGCTTTACACAACTCCTACAACTACAAATTACAATTTATATAAAAACGCTGCGAATTCCAACTGCAGAATTTCATTTCATTCATTGAAATTCCGTCCAGCTACCGTTCAAAGTATACAAACATACAAAATATTATTTATGCGTGTTATTGTGCGGCGCGTTCCCGCAGCGTGACGGCAGCGTGGCGGCGGCGTTGCGGCTGCGTGACTGTGGCGGCGCATACTAAACGCACCGCAGATAAATGGCGCGGAGTAAGCGCCATCGTGCATGCATGGCCATTGTTTTGCCTTTTTATTTTATAACTTGTCCACAAAGGATGGCAGGAATTTGTGCGCTTTGGAGCGAACAATAATGTTGTTAGGTTGTGCGTGGATATTGATGTGTTTGTTATTGGTTGTGTTGGATATTGGTAGGCACTTAAACAATCGTTACGCGTCGTCAGTAGCCCGAAAGTCTGACAACCAGTCTTACCAAGGGGTAAACTACTGGTAGCTGCATCCGGTTAGACTGGAAGCCGACCCCAACATAGTTGGGAAAAGGCTAGGCAAATGATGGATATTGGTGGGTACGGGTGATAGTTATTAATTTAAGCCTTTTTGTATTATGCCAAAAATGTATCTTTTGTCAGCGACGATTCACGTGCTCAATAGAATCCAGGAGCAGATTTTACCAACTATGAACTAAACTCAACTACGGTGAGCAATTAGGCGTCCCATAGGGGCCTAGCATAAGACCATTGTGGGGTATGAAGCGAGAGAGCTGGGTCTTAATAATCCTGCTTCAATATGTTTCAATAGTTCACTCTCGGAAGACCGCAAAACACTAATGGCTGGTAAGTTTTTTTAAACAGCACATAAGATATTCTCATATACGACACGCTCAAAGCAGTCTTTTCGGATAAAATCCAGCTTCTTCTCCACATTATAATACATAGGTAAAGTTTAAAACAATTGGCGGAGAAATCGGGAGCTTGGCTCAGATTGGCTTGGATTCAATCGTGCGTCGTGCACTATTCTATTAGACTGCAAGCTATCGGCTTCGGGTAACGGTGGTCGGACTAGAATCCCGTTAGGATAATATGGTGCAAGAGAGGAACTTGCAGCGGGATTGAAAGAAGTTTCTTCAGAATTGATGGCAGATGACAAGGATTTTGATACTATACCAGCTCTGTTCTCGAACAAAGAAGGAAGAAGGATTTCTAGACAAAACAAATGAGAAATCTACGCGAATATTTGCTTTCAAAACTTTCCTAATATATACAATGTGGGTATTAAATGATATGAAGCTTTTAAGCTGAATTAGTTTGTGGTTTCCAGGTTTACGATATATCAAGATCACTGTTTCGTTAACTCGCTCCACAGAAGTAGATTTTGTAACATCGATATCTTCTAAACTTATGCTAACTTTAGGAATATTACTTGCAAGTATCTAATTTATTAATGTGTTTTTTTGGATCGTCGATGTTTTTCTATGATTTCCCATCGCTACATTCTCTTTTGATAATGAAAGTAGCAAAAAGCTACATCGCTAAACGTTTTTTGCGCTCCCCAAAAAAATGTTAACGTCCCTTATCAACTTTTCGAGATAGCTGATTTTATATGACAATCATTAAATTGACGATACTTCTGACGAGCGGTTTTCGTCGCATCACCTCCTCACTTGGGCACGGCAAGCGGTTTTAGATATAACCGTAACGGCTCGGATCCGAGTCAGCATTAACTTTAACGATTCGATCGTTGCCGACTAAGATAACTGGTCGGCAATGCCTTACTTACGTCTTTGTATTTGTTCGTATTTAGATCTTCGTGCTAAAGTAAAAGCATTTGTTATAATAGCTTTAACTGTTAGTTATTACCGTTGTTGGGTGTTTGAAGTCGGTTACTGTGTTTTGCTGATGAATACTACAATAGTGGACCACACGCAGTTTTCTTATTTGGATTTATGAAAACTGCGTGGCTTGCGTTGGCTTTGGACAGTGTACGGATTACTGTAATTAGATAAACCCCAAAAACCGAAAACGGACAAAGTATATTTTTATACAGCGCGGCAGACATCGGCGCGCAAACTGTAACCATGACTTCAGCATATGATTCTAGACCCTTGCGCAGAAATATTACGCGGATTATCGCACTTTTCTAAGTGCGACCTACACGGTCAAAATGTATGGAAAAGCAAAAAAAAAAAATACCGTGAAAATTTTCCGATTCAGAGGGTTCACAATCATGTACTGAATCCATGGTAGCAGATTGCGCGTCGATGTCCTTGCCAGCCCGTAGTGTTAGGTACGTATTTTTTACAGATCCAAGATACAATCCCAAGAGAAGAAACATCGTTAGAAAATACCATTCATTGCGCTTGGGAGAAGCGTAATGAATGGTATTTTTCTTAAGTTTACAATGTAGCTTAAATGGATTCACAAAGCTTACCAGAATAATTAATATACTAGCTGATACATAAACTAGCATAAGATGCTATTTTATGTATCAGCTAGTTTTATTACTTTTTCAGAGTGGTCGTATCTATTTTACTCAGGGGACGCGTCGGGCACAGTTGATTAAAGAAATTAATTGTTTATCGTTGCCGGAGACGTGCTGCGAATATATTTAAACTGTTACTGAAAGACTGGAAATTTACCCAGTGTAAGGTTGGCAGGTTTTGTTTACGGTATGAGGAATGGAGAAAAAAATCCAATGATTTCCATTGCCTACTAGTAGGTCAAGTGTTTTTCAGCAGAGCAATTTTCGTCATAATAAGCTCCAAAAATATATACATATATACGTATAGTTTCCTCGTATCCAGAATGTGTTGCATACTTCCGAGGTCATGTCCTTTGCACAAATTTTAGAACAACGCTACGGCAGTTGGCTGCACAAACAGGACACTTGTCATAATATAAAATATGAGACAGCACCTGTTACCCGAACATTTATATTTACGTTCCAAACATGGCTAGCGGGAATGTTGCGATGTCAGAAGTTCACAACCCTAAGCCCCGGGAAAGAATATTAATCATACCGTCCAGTGTCGGATAAGGGGGAAAGCAGACTGTTTGTTGTCCTGTTTCTGGCATATCCTCTGATAACAGGTCTATCCGTATTAACCAGGAAAAGGACCAAAAGATTTTGAGGCCATGAGAGACATTAGTCATCATGAGTAGTCATGAGTAGTCCCATTACATAGACCACAAGAAAGAACAACCGAACCGGAAGGTAAATCGCATTACTTAATCACCGCGTTTGGTGATCGTAGTATAGCGTGCAGTAAGAGCTTGCCAAAAACTACAAAGCAAACAGTACAGGATATAGAGCATAGTAAAGTTGGACAATGTGGCAGCCCTGACCAAGTCCCGGGTAGTATATTTACCCGTGGAAACTTTAGATGTCGCCCGGACGTGACACGTCTTTGAAAGAAAGTAGGTAATATGGTTATGTACGAAATTTTACCGGCGAGGCGACCACCTCGGAATACAAGATAAAGATATTGATTTCATCAGTGACGCGGTTGGCCAGAAAATCTTTGTGTGAATGAGTTTAGAGGCGGATGAGTATTTGGGGCACCCACGGCGGTGTCCTTCGCAAAGATTGGTGATTAAAGCCCGCTTGCACCACAAATCACTGAATGTGTTTACAGAAAGAAATGATGTTTTTAAATTCATTTAGCGCTAAAAGTATTCAGTGATTTACTGTGCAAGCTGGTCAAAGTATTATACAATTGTATGACGGTTGTACTTTGCAGTGCAGCACCCTAATTGCGTAAACACTTTAATTCACACGCCCGAGGGTTTTGAAGGAAATTCCTAATCCATTGCTTTATAGGTTTAAAAATTTCGTCAGCTCAACAACGGGAACAAACGTGGCCGAACTGTCAAAATGAAAAAATATAATGTGATTGCCTTTTTATGTGTGCTACGCAATCCCCCTAGATTCATTAGGAGATCAGATTTCAGCAGTAGATATTATCTAGATGAGGATGTGTGAATTAGGTCGAAGAGCTATAAATAACCCTTTAAATTGAGATGATACAGTCCGGGCTGGGAATCATAGTTCCTAGGTATAGACCTATTAGGAGAATAAAGAAGTCTTAGATAGTTACTTCATATTTGGAATTTATAAATTAGCTATCAAAAATACGAGTATCAGAGAGAAAATAGTAGATAAATAACTGAATTCCAAAAACGATCTCTATGTGTTATTGAATGCAATAGATCTGAAATTGAAAACGAAAATTTTATTCTATTGATAGCTAGGTTTTCAGAATTTCGTTCTATTTATTAGCTGCGTTGTTTCTGACAGTTCTTTAAGATAATAAAAGTAGAAATTTGTGGATCAAATGTTTTTAGATCTATTTGGGATTATAAATATTGGAAGCCTTTGGAAGCTCAATGTCTTTAAGGTCATGAATTTTGACTTTGGTGTCGTATCTCTTGAAGCAATAAATTATTAATTTTAACCATTTTAAGTTTTAGAGCTTCGTCGAGTGGGCGTAGTCATTGTGCTATCGTTCATTTATCTTTTTTGCACTTCACTTGATTGCTTTTATCAAGTTCATAAAAGGCCAAATTGTAAGTTAAAAATGAAAAGGTTATTTCAGCTGGGAATAGATTAGATTGAGCTTATTGGAGCACTATGAAGATTGGATGACTTGGTAAGAGACAGAAATAAACCGTTACCAAAGGGTTTGATTAACGATCTCTTAACAGCACGTTGCTGGACTATCTGATTCAAACAGCATTTAACACATGCTCCGCCGCAATATCTATCTTTCAGCAAATATATATTTCAGAAATATATATTTATCAATATACAACGTGTAACGTTAAATGCGCAAAACCTGAAAATAGTTTGATCAGAATAACGAGCAGAATTAATTGAACCACTTTTTGATATAGGTCACATTTTTCAAAAAATCTTCTTTAAAACCGTTACCGTGTTTATTAATAGGTCAAGCAAGCCAATGTCAACGCGGCGCAGCGGCCCGGTGACGACTCCTCACTCACTAAAGCGTCGTCGCAGACGCAAGAAACGATCAGAATGGCCAGTAAAACTAAAACAGCACATAAAACCTTTACAATTTTTTTTATGACTTATTTTCTCTCTGAAATAGGTTAATTGAATTAAAAATCAGTTGGGGTGTCTGAGGTTTTGCGCATTTAACGTTACACGTTGTATATATTTTAATTTCAATAGTTTCTTAGTTAATTTAGTGTAGGTATTAAGTTTATCCACTTTAATAAAGCTTATGGGATCTTTAAACTGAACAGTTCCTAACCCTGCCACTGTAACAGTCAAAAATTGCGCACATCAAAC
Organism: Eremobia ochroleuca; assembly: GCA_949629135.1. NCBI lineage: Eukaryota > Metazoa > Arthropoda > Insecta > Lepidoptera > Noctuidae > Eremobia > Eremobia ochroleuca. The sequence goes on from OX451385.1 coordinate 15,959,946, forward strand.
ATCATCATTGCGCGTGTAGGATTATGTAGAATTATGTACAGTATAATCTTGATTTGTTTTCCTAAAGTGCATAGAACTAGTATGTTCTATATGCTTTAAGCTGTCAAGAGTATTTCTAGACGAGTAAATAATTAATTCCGAACGAAACCGGGGATTTGTGAGTCGGTCAAGTAAATACAAAAACTTATTTTACTTTCACATAAAATTCAAGGATAGCAGAATAAAACATTGTATTTAAAATATTATCTTAATTTTATGTGCTATTTTGGATGTGTAAGTGGTTATAAATAATAAATGTATTAAACTCAGTGGGATGTATGTTTATGGGACTTCGTCTAAATATAGTCTGTTAAATTGTTATAAAAATACATTGAATATCTTATATTGTTTTAAAACAGTTCTGCCAAATTAGATTTACTTAAGACTGTCAATATTAAAAGTTATTTGGTCAAAATGTATGACTAGGTAAAAATGGCGGGAATGTTAGATCGACTTGGGTAATAGGAGGGGTGCGCGGCCATGTTGTAAGGGAGGGCAGTTGAATACAGAGGTGAAAAGATGGATTACCGTTCATGTAAGTTAATTGATATTATTGCTGTTAACTATGTTGTCCTATATGTGGTATAATACAATATGCCTAATAATGCTTTTGTGTTAAATCGAATTAAGGAATATTCATGTTCTGTTTCCTTTCGTTGATAAGTTCCTATAGCTTTGAGAAATGGTCCAATAGATTAATGTGATAACAATAATTGTTTATGCAAATGTAAGAATGTGTTGATATTATACAATACATTAGAACAAGCTGCCATGGAGTTTCCTTGTCCTTCCTTCTCCATGATGACCTAGTTTTGGAACGGACAATTAGTTTTCTCATTAACATGTTTGACTGACAAGCCTAATTGAAATAAATGCCTAGTCTTGTCTTTCTGTGCTTTTCTTCGTAAAACCCTTTCCCTACACACCATATTCACAGGTACTTCATACACAGAATAACTAGTAACCATTCTGAGACTCAAAGCTTGCTAATTATGCTGATATCATTACCTATACATATAGTTATCATACACCTTTCTGACATCAGAAGTGGGATAGTACTCTGTCTTACAGAAGAGATTTCTAATGAATTTTATTTTGTTATTTTCATGATCAATGTTGGAGCAATCGGTGTTCTGGCTGGAAGCCATTGGTGTCGGCAGGTCGCTGACTCAACTCTCACCATGACGATGACATCGTGCTATAAACTCTGAGAGCGGAATGTGGAGCTGAATTTTGCTGTAACATCTTCGAAAACCATTCCAAGGATTAAATGGAGCAGCAGTACCTACGAATTAGCATAAGTCGGTAAGGCCTTTAGGGGCTCTGCTTTGATACTATCTTGAAATCTGAGACCATCTCCAGGTGGTGGTGCATCATAGAAAAAGTTTTGTAACATAAAAACTTGAATTTAACAACAAAATGTTTGTACTTAATTAAGAGTTAAGCTTCAATGGGTATTTTATGAAACTACCAATAAAGAAGGTTCTGTTATGACAAAATGATGATGGGTAATTTGTAATAAAAGGTTCAAGTATTAAAAAGATAAGGTTGAGAATAAGTTAAAGAGTTTTCAGTAATGAAACTTGTATGTTACTGAAATAGTGACGTTAGATTCTGGTGTTCATAAATTATTTTGAAAGATGATTTTGGGTAAAATTGCAAAACTTGTTAACATGATCACAGTAATATTATAAAGGTAAAATTTTGTGTGTTTGTATAGTTGTTACCTCTTCATGCACAAATGGCTGAACGTATTTGGATGAAATTTGGCATACATAGTTTATAACTTTGCTGGTCAAAGTGCAGGGTGCAGCTAGTTAAAATATTTCATAATGTAGTAGTAAGAAGCCAGAATTTAAAGTTGTGGGTACTATGAGTAAATGAAACATATTTCTCTTTGATCTGCTATGTAAGAAATAGTGAATATTACTGATGTGCCGATTCGATTATTAAAGATCCTTTTCAAATTTTTATCCAAAAAGGTTATTTATGGTTTAAGATTAATTACACTAGTATTATATTACATAATATAAAGGTGTCTATGTAGATAATGAGAACCAAATAATAATCAGAATGTATTTTAATAAACCATTTTATTATTAAATACAAAAAGGCTGAGAATTAGCATTCAAAAATATTATACCGTCAAGATGTTTTGGTAGAAGCCGGTTCCTTCTCAAAGTTAGTCATCATACCAGTTTTAGAAAAAAAAAAAAAAAAATCTCTTGGAGGGAACTGAGGTGGCTGGTATACATGAGCAGTGCTGTGGCAAATGATCAATAAAATTTTCTAATATAAAAACATAATTAGTAGCAACCATTATTTGAAAAATCTATGAATCAATTACTGATAATCTACTCCGCACATCATTAGTGAATATCATTTAAATTATTGATAAACAAATACGAAAAGGTGAAAAGTTATTAGTAATTCTCTTTATTTTATTCTTAACTTTTGAAGTGCTTACTAAAATAGTATTGTTAAAATAAACTTTTATTTTGGTCTGAACCGCTAACCCAGGTTAGATAATTCAGTTTTGGATTGTAGCCCTTTACTTTAAGAGTAAAGTGGTTGTCAGCTGTTTAGAGTGGTCATGTCAAAACCTGAAATTATTTGACAGAAAATGTAATATGAATGGTCAATACAATTTGCAATGTTATTGTCAGATTGGCCAAGCGATGTATAGTTTTGATCATTCATATAATCAATACTGGTTGTTTGATGGACTGGGTGGATTGATGAATTGTTGCTTTGCAGTTGTTCTGAAAACTGACTATGTATACTATTGTTAAGTGATTATTTATTTAATAAGGGTTGCACCACTGGTTGACTGTTTGCTTGGTGCTGTTATTTGTCGCCGGAAGTGGACCAGTTGTCTGGTTGAATATTGGTTGTTAGTGACGTGGTGTGGGTGGTCTCGTCACATAGACTGGAAAGTCAACATAAAGGTTGAACCTTTTGAATTGGTCACTATCACTTATTGCTGTTTTTGGTCTTACTAAGTACATACTTCGAGAATGAAGTAATGGTCAGTATAGTTGTGTGTGATTACTCAAATTTATAGAATATCTCATTGAATATTTATTGATCACGTATTGAATTCGTAAAACAGCAAATCACAATAAGAATGTTGACTGTCAGATGATAGTTAATAATGACATTGACATATATATAAACAATGTTTTATCAAACATAATTATTATTTTGTGAATAGAAAGGTTGCAATTTAATCTAATTGTTATTCGATTTCTATAATATAGATAGATAGATAGATAGATTGATTTATTTATTTCTGAGTATATGGTACATTAAGATCTTAATATTAAACAGTTTCACATACACTACCGTTGCCGGTGTAGAATATTAAAAATGAACTTACAAGTCAAAGTGGTCAAGTTCTAGGCCGCAACAATATAATCATAGTACCTAGTTAGATTGTTGTGTGAAGAAGATATATCCCCATTAATATAATTATAAATTCGTTCAAATGAAAATTGTTAATTTTTATACAAGGTCAAGTTTTATAAGCACAATTTTATTATATTTATTATTTATGAATGAAAAACTGTCAAAATTGAGATATTTCATAGACAGATATATGGTTTTTATTGTGACTTATAAAGGTTGCTTCGCAAACAACGATTCTAGAGTTGTTGAACAGGTCATTATTTGTATTTTTTTTCATAATCAAAACACATGTTTAATAACTTGGAATTGCAATAAATGATTGTGACAAGGTCAAAGGTTATTTTGTCATTTTAAACTTGACAAAGTGGTTAGTAAGTGTGTTGTTAAAATGAACTTTAGTTTTCTCTGAACCGCTGCGGTGGGACTTGATAATTTTGTTTTGGCTTTTAACCATTTACTTGAAGAGTAAAATTGGTGTCAACTGTTCTGAGTGACTGATAAAATCTGAAATTACGAGTATTGTCATATTGACCAAGCGATGTGCTGTTTTGATAATTTATATGATGAATACTGATTAATGTTTGATTGAACTGATTAGAACATAATTTTTATTATGTTTCTTATTTGAGCAGGTACGCACAGCTCCATTAAGTGGTTATCCCCCCCAAAAGACATGTGGATAGGTGTGGATAGGCCCCTGTTGGTATTTATATTCTGCAAAAACATTTTATTATAATTAATGTTATTTTTTTTTTCTCAATAAAACGTTGATACTTTTATTATTGCGTATAACGACAGCAATAATAGGTTTAACATTTACGAGAAGCTATTCAATAACTAAATAGACCGGAGGTTTGAAGACCGCTTGACATGCATAAGATTGGAAGTTCAAATCTTAGGTACGAATTATGCTGTATGTCATGCATATTTTTTTTTTTAGTATAAAGTATTTTTCTATTTAATTAATAATATTTACATAGAATTTAAAATCCAGAAAAATAAACACTCCATCATTTAGTTATATTTATTACTGCCATTATTTAAGTAAACTATCTTGTTTTACTGCAGTTATCATATTATATATAATTTACCAACTGACACAAACGGAAATAAAAAAAAAATGATAGTAAAAATAAAAAAAAAAATAATGGGTAAATCGTAAATAATATCGAAATAAAAAATCGTCGTATAATCGTAATAATAATAATAATGGGTAATCGTCGCTTACTCTTTACACATCTAACGTTGCGATTAGTTGAGTGTATGGATTAATTATATAAAGAAAACGTAAGTATTAATAGATAGCTTCAAATTATAACATCTCTCGATTAGACAAAAACCTAAAGCGACTCGGACGAGTAGATAATAATTTCATGTGGGCTCGCTGGCTAGTTCGACATACTGCCGGTATGAATATGACGACGTTCGGTGATGCGATGGTTCGAATCCAAGTCGAAATATTGTACTCTTTTTGAAGTATTCTTTAGGTTATTCGTAAAGAATTCAATGTTGTAGCAGTATAACATTTAAAAACTTGAGGGGTTAGCACATACTGTTGCTGTGTGTACCATCAAATTTAAAATATTTTAGTGTTTCCAAGAATTTTACAATTTGTCACTAAGTATTCTTTTATTTCGTAAACATTTTCGTTTTGCTATTTTGAACGTGTACAACGTCAGCATTTTATTCATTATCGTTAATGTCAATTATCAATTTGTTGGTTTTCTTTTATTTTATTGTTTATGGATGTGATATCAGAGGATATCAGTGTGGATAGGCATATGATATCAAAGAGGATATCAGTATGGAAAGAGATGTGATATCAGAGGATATCAGTGTGGATAGGCATGTGATATCAAAGAGGATATCAGTTTGGAAAGAGATTGTGATATCAAAGAGGATATCAGAGTGGATAGGGATGTGATATCAAAGAGGATATCAGTGTGGATAAGGATGTGATATCAAAGAGGATATCAGTGAAAATGGATTTGATATCAAAGAGGATATCAGTGTGGATAGGGATGTGATATCAGAGAGGATATCAGTGAAAATGGATTTGATATCAAAGAGGATATCAGTGAAAACAGGGATGTTATGACAAAGAGAACATCAATGTGGTTAGAATGTGATATGAAGAAGCTATAATATACAGATTTCATATCAATGATTGTATTAATGTATATAGAAATATGAATATAATTATCAGCCTGTCATAAACCAATGTTTGTAAACTGTAATTGAACAATAATGATAACTTGTAATTTGTGCTAATTTAATTACTATTTACCTATGTACTTCGGGACGAAGCACGGGTCAGAATGGCCGTGTAGGATTATGTAGAATTATGTACAGTATAATCTTGATTTGTTTTCCTAAAGTGCATAGAACTAGTATGTTCTATATGCTTTAAGCTGTCAAGAGTATTTCTAGACGAGTAAATAATTAATTCCGAACGAAACCGGGGATTTGTGAGTCGGTCAAGTAAATACAAAAACTTATTTTACTTTCACATAAAATTCAAGGATAGCAGAATAAAACATTGTATTTAAAATATTATCTTAATTTTATGTGCTATTTTGGATGTGTAAGTGGTTATAAATAATAAATGTATTAAACTCAGTGGGATGTATGTTTATGGGACTTCGTCTAAATATAGTCTGTTAAATTGTTATAAAAATACATTGAATATCTTATATTGTTTTAAAACAGTTCTGCCAAATTAGATTTACTTAAGACTGTCAATATTAAAAGTTATTTGGTCAAAATGTATGACTAGGTAAAAATGGCGGGAATGTTAGATCGACTTGGGTAATAGGAGGGGTGCGCGGCCATGTTGTAAGGGAGGGCAGTTGAATACAGAGGTGAAAAGATGGATTACCGTTCATGTAAGTTAATTGATATTATTGCTGTTAACTATGTTGTCCTATATGTGGTATAATACAATATGCCTAATAATGCTTTTGTGTTAAATCGAATTAAGGAATATTCATGTTCTGTTTCCTTTCGTTGATAAGTTCCTATAGCTTTGAGAAATGGTCCAATAGATTAATGTGATAACAATAATTGTTTATGCAAATGTAAGAATGTGTTGATATTATACAATACATTAGAACAAGCTGCCATGGAGTTTCCTTGTCCTTCCTTCTCCATGATGACCTAGTTTTGGAACGGACAATTAGTTTTCTCATTAACATGTTTGACTGACAAGCCTAATTGAAATAAATGCCTAGTCTTGTCTTTCTGTGCTTTTCTTCGTAAAACCCTTTCCCTACACACCATATTCACAGGTACTTCATACACAGAATAACTAGTAACCATTCTGAGACTCAAAGCTTGCTAATTATGCTGATATCATTACCTATACATATAGTTATCATACACCTTTCTGACACGCGCATAAAAACTTCGCCAAATAATTTCAGAATTAACTCGGAGATAATGTTTTCGGAAAGAATTTCCCAGCGGCTTTATTTTTGAAGACTGGCGGTACATATTTACATAGCAGGGGACTTAATAACAAGCGTTGCCGCTTCCACGCATTGTCTAGAGGAGAGACTGTCGCTCCCTTCATTTTTATGTGCTCATAATTCCCGCCTTTTAGTAACTGAGCAGGCATCCTTTGTTCACGTATTTGCTTCATCCCTTATTGTCCTTTTTTCATATCTACGCTATTACAGCGTTTGTTCATATTCATTGTAGCATGTGCTTTTGCTGTTTCAGGGGAATTGACGAACTGTGACGTTATGAAACAATGATATCAGATTCGTGTTGAAATTTTTGTGTAAGTAAACAAAGGAATTGTATTAATTTCGTTTTTATTTTAAGTAATTGGTTTTCAGTCTGTTTATAATTACGAATGTGTATACGAAAAAGGTTGCTTATTATAATAAAATTCGCGTTAATATTTTTTAATTATATATACGAAAATCTGCCTAACCATTTTATTATTCAGTTTATAATATTATTTCTTATAAAATACTTTACTGCGCAAAATGTACTGTATTTAGTCCAGCTTTTTCAACTGCCACATTAATTTCGTTAGATTAATTTCTCTAGACGTCATAATTATTCCTAAGTAATATCAAATACAACCTACAATATTTATTATTCAGAAACGATCTTCTACCCACATTAAAAACCAATTCGTGTCTAAGCATCACTGTAACCAGTACCCACATTTAACATTTTTTACAGCATGTCCTAAATCTAATTTAGCGGTAAAATCCGGAGCCATTTTTCTCGTCTATTTTGTTTCTCATACATTATTCAAAATGATTCCGAGTGAATTACATGTTGCGTGTGTGCGAGACTGCAAGTGTACGAGTTTGTGCGACTTATTGTGGATATTGTGTCTTACTTGTGTTTTACTGCAAGTTTGTTCGCATAATAAATGTGGGCAGGTTAATGCGAGCGCGCGCTGCTGAAGGGATAACTGTGTAAAGCTAGGTCTTTGCTGTAATGTGGACTTAGGTCGAGAATATTTTGTTTATCTATAATAATATCATTAAGAGGTGAAATTTCTGAGTTTATTCTTTATGTAGGAGGTAATCTTCGGAACTACCTACTGATCCGATTACGATTTTTGTTTTTCACTAATGAGAAATAACAGCCGCACGGTTCGATCGATCAGGTTAAGCTACGCTAGCCGTGGTTGGTCCGTGGATGAGTGACCATCTTTACATACTAAGACCCTTCCGTGTCTCGGAGAGCACGTTAAGCCGTTGGAGCCAGCTGTAATTCGTGGATCTTTGACAGTCTTTAAGTGTCGTCAGAAGCCCAAAAGTCTGACAACCAGTCTTGCCAAGGGGTATCGTATTATAATAACTGGGTTGTGGAGGTCAGATAAGCAGTCGCTCCATGTAAAATACTGGTATTCAGTTAGACTGGAAGCCGACCCCAACCTAGTTAGGAAAAGGCTAGGCAGATGATGACTAATGTAAAGGTAAGTTACAGTATTTCCGGGTGTCAAATGATATAGGTATTTTATGTGAAAACAAGAAACCTTACGCGGACGAAGTTGCGGGCAGAAGCTATTAATATAGATTTTTTATGTAAATAAACAATGAGTTCAGATCATAGCCACCGGCAAGATTTGTTTCGACTCTAATCACCGCTGTGGTGAGAAGTAGAAAACGCCTTTTGTACCAATCAGAGGATCATTCATAATATAATCTAATCAGACACACCAAAAAATATATAAAAGTGTCTTTAGTTGCTTTCTGGATGGTCATCTGAGTACTGTGGGAATCCCCAGTGCTTGCATCAATGACCTTGCAGCTGTGTGCAAATCAACAACAACAACAAACAACAACTCTACCAAGATCTGGTAAACGACCCCTAGAATTTTGTTTCTAAGAAATAAATTAATATATCAGCATATTATCAGATTTAGATGTAGCAGTAGATATAGGTCTGTATATCTAGGATATCGCAATTTTCACAATCGACAAGTGTTGCTTATACGATATTTATAAATATTGTAAGTGTCGTTCTTGAATATATTTCCTCTTTCTTGAATTCTGTTGCAAGAAGGATTAGCAAATACATACCATATTAATTATATTTTAGAGTACCCTATCTGGATTGGACGATACTTACTTCATTCATTAGACGGTCATCAATCGAAACAGGAAATAAAAGTGTCACGTACAACACGCTTTCAGGGTATTGGTGGGGCTGCCCCATTGTCGTAGCGCATCAGGAATGTTCGCTGACGCGCATATAATATTACGCAACGATGCAAATGAGGTGTCCATCCCTGGTGCGCAGAGTGCGGGCCAGCTCCAACAATGTCCTAAAGATGATCGCTAGTAGGCTTGATTGCATATACGTTAATCACTGCAGTGCCATCTCCCGTGGGATGAAATAAATTTAAATAAAAATAAAAAAAAACTAACACAGTTCTTAAGTTTACTAACACAATGAGTCCTTGTTACTTAAATAAATAAATAATTATTATTATTAAACCGTATCTATTTTAGTGGTTTTACTTAGTACTTGCTTGTCATGTCCACCATAAAGTACAAGTAACTTCACGTAGAAGATCATATTACAACAGATATAATTAATTCCAAACCCCGTTATCGACGCAAGATGTACCTACAATATCCTATATGTACTAAATAATTGTTTCATCGCCCAAACTTCGCTAACACAATGTAACCAACAAACCCAACCGCTACAGTATTGGTATTTCGTAACAATACAACAACAAACAAGCGATTCTGACAGGCCATCAACCGCGGGGTATTTTCGACCGCGTATATATGATGTTTTCGACCTCACGACCAATAGATGCACATACATAATTAATCGAGAACGAGGATATCGGGTTCGCAGCAGCTTCCTATAATCACGAAAAAGGGGAAGCAGAAAATCCACTACAAGTTAGGCAAACTGAAACATGTAACATAACAATCACAAAAGCTTGAATACACCAGAGCTTTCAAAATGCTAACTTAGTCTGATCAAATTCTAACTCAAAACAGTGCAATGTTGTTTGTATCCGGTGAGATAGTACTGAATACTGATGTTAGATAAGAGCTCCCAACTTGCTAAGCTTTATGAATAGTAAATACTTCAACCGGTGTGACTAGGCTTGCACGGCCTTTGCAGAAGACCAAGAGCTTTCGCGTTTCGATTCGTGTCTAACACGTATTGTCGCCGAAAACTCGTTTGCAGTAGTCTTCAGTGTTATGGCACAGTTGTAACAGCCGCGACATACGAGTTGTAAATCGTAGGGTCAAACCCAGACATGCGCTTCACTTTGTGTAAATTATTTCATCACCACTGCTCTCAAAACGGTGAAGGAAAACATCGTGAGGAAACCGGCACGACCTAGAACCAAAAATCGAATTTTTGACATGTCACATCTACCAACCCGCACTTGGGCCCGCGTGGTGGATTACGGCCCACTCCCTCTCACCGAAAGGAGGCCTGTGTCCCAGCAGTGGGAACATTATAGGCGGATTGTGGACCTATTTTATACATTAGGCACATACGCAGAACTTCAAGGACTTCCTATTTTAAACGCTTTACGCGATTATTGATATAAGACCTCTCAGATTACCGATGCCCGCTGTCCTTGCGTTCAACTTAGTATTGTATACGAGTAGGTTTTCTGCCAGTATTCTGTACTACAGATCTGTAGAACATACATGTAGGTCACTATAATTAATGGGTACCGACAGATGCCGTTCGACACCGATATTTATTTCAATTTGAGCTCAGGTACCGGTGCCAATGGAAACAATGTGTCAGCTTATTTTCACAGTAAAATTTTGAGCGAATTAATGGTTGATATAGTTCTTACTAATAGGTTAAAATTTAATATCGTTTAAGCTTTGTTTATTCTCATTAATTAAGTGCTATTGATTGTTCAGGAATGACCCGTGAAATTCAATAAATCAACTGGGATTATAGCAGATTGCGGAAGTAGGTACTTGCAGTTAGTTGTCCTAGAACTGGCTGAAAATGGAGGCGAATGGAAGAAAATCGTATTCCATTAGTTTGACAGTAAAACTACTAGCAATAAGTTGTATGGTTCGTATTAGTACGTATTAGTACCAGTTTTTGCATAAACGTGCGATCCTCAATTTTGACTTAATAATACCGTATCAACAACCTACTTTAATGCACTTATAGCAATTAGGTATCCACAGGTAGTTCAGTCCTCTCGGGTTCATGTATACAACGTGTAACGTTAAATGCGCAAAACCTCAGACACCCCCACTGATTTTTAATTCAATTGACCTATTTCAGAGAGAAAATAAGTCATTAAAAAAATTGTAAAGGTTTTATGTGCTGTTTTAGTTTTACTGGGCATTCTGATCGTTTCTTGCGTCTGCGACGACGCTTTATCGGGGGAGGGAGTCGTCACCGGGCCGCTGCGCCGCGCTGGCATTGGCTTGCTTGACCTATTAATAAATAGACACGGCAACGTTTTTAATGAAGATTTTTTGAAAAATGTGGCCTATATTAAAAAGTGGCTCAATGAATTCTACTCGTTATTCTGATCAAACTATTTTCAGGTTTTGCGCATTTAACGTTACATACACGTTGTATACGTAAGCGTGACAGATATGTCACATGCAATGGTTTGTGTTCTTGCCATGTTACAACATAATGTTACAAAGCATACCTACTAGGTATACAGGTAGATATGCTAAACAACTGATTTGCGCCGCGTGATTGCAGACTCGACATGTCTTTACTGAATACTGATTAATTGCCTAAAGCGAGAGCTTCCAATAGTACAAATGCTTGTTTAATAAATTATTACAATCCTGTGTCAGCGTTTATTGTAAATGTATGTTCATAAATAGGAGGTTTTAACTAATATACGAAAGCTGCTTTGTGAGAAATCAGCTGCAAATAACGTTTACAAAATTACCTTCCCAAAAATACCTTACTGCGAGATTAGAACCCAAGGAAAAGGCATCCCCTACTCGGGCCCTATTAATAACCCTACGACAAATTTCAGTCACGGCGCATCCCCTGGTCCCTACGGCCGGGTCGGCGATTAATTCTTTAATTAACCCTACAGCGGCGCGGGTCATTGGCGCCGCGAATTAGAAGAAATGGTGCCGAGATAACTCTGCGAACGCACTCGCCATTTGTCTCCATTCAAGATGGCACCCAGTTAAATAGAATAAAAAGAGTCCTGAGCTGTGAGAAATATTATTAACTCGCTGTGTATACTGAGCGCTCAGTTATGGGCATAGCTGAGATAGTTGGAGTCCTGGTTCGAGAGTATTTTGTAGTGCATTGAAGTAAGGAGATGTTGTTAGGATTATACTAAGGTATCTTACTTGTGTATTGTTGGTTTAAGCTTCACTATCCCGTCCTAGCAGTATTATAGGGGGCAGGTGGTCTCAAAAAACTTGTCGATAGTGATATTTTAGAGTTGATCCTTAAGTGTATGAGTTCATTTAGTTAAGTTTTTACCACCACTGGCTGGAGCAAGTTCTTCTACTTGGGTAATCAGTGAATACAATTTTTTTTTTGCGTACGTAACGTAGTTGTATGTACATACCATGTTTCATGAATGAGGATTAATATCACCGGTCAGCCAGGTCACATTGGGTGTTGCAGTGTGAAAAGGACTGATAATACGGCTACCAGCCCAGCAATATTTATCATAACGTAATCGCAGCTTTTGTCCTTCAGTTAAAAATAATAACATAATAACTCCATATTGCCTTTAACAACACCCAAAACTACCAGAGTAATAAATCTACCGTAGATATAAGATTAGATGCTAGTACCTACATAAGGTTGGTAAGAAATTCCTCAGGGCCCGACACGGAAGCAGCTACCGTGTCGGACTGACATTCAAGTATGCGGAAGCAGTAGCGCAATCATTTCAAACATGTATGATAAATTTATTACTTTGGATAAAATTGAGAAATAAGTCAGGTAGTTTAATATATCATATCGTGTTGCCGATTGAACGATAACTGCTGCAATAGGAATTTATTGTTAGGAATTACGACGGTTAATACATACAAAGATGCCCAACCAAATATTCAAAATTAATACTTCACCCTACTTTAACTGACTGTACTGAAAAACAAAATGTAGGTACTATGCGAGTTTGGCAAATAACATTAAAAGTTGGCGTATTTAGTAAGAATTCCAATTACATATTTTTAAATATTTTTCTGAAAACTCTTATGACTTGGCCTATTATCCGATTCCGGCTTGACATCGACTTCTGGTACACCCTGTATAGGTCTGTGTGCATTGATATACTGTGTAAAATATACCATGCTAATCAGCGGGGTAATTGCGTAACACTAATCAGTAGCAATGGGTTTCATTTTGACAGTTCAACAGCATTCCTCCTTATACATTTCAATACTTCTGGGAGAAAATAAATAAATTTTATTATTTATGTATTATTCATTGCGTTATTTACGCTGTTGAGCAGACAATTTTTTAGACATATGAAGCAATGGATTAGCAATATAAAATGATTTAGATTTAGATAGATAGGGTGTTACGCAATCAGGGTACTACTGGCTAGAACTAAAGAGTAAAAAAGCAACCAAATAAGCCCTCCGCTCTTTCCTAGACTGAAATTCTTCATTCCAATTACAAATAATGAAATGGGAGCGAACCGTGAAGGTTCCGCGCTAAACGCAAGCAACCCTCTCCCGAGGGAGTCGCAAATACTTCGCTAAGTAGCGCTAATTAACGTTTAGTCTACGACACAAGTGTACGACACTTGAGCCGCAATATGTTTCGCGCTGCTAACTTTGAAAGAAACTATATTGATGTATATGGAAGTCTGCATTTGTATGATGCTATAATGTAAGACTCTCAGATAATATCCCCCTTATATAAAAGTAGATAAGCAATGATTAGCGTCTTCTTAACCATACATTTTTGAACATTTAAAGGCCTCTTAACTTTAAGCAACGGTTATAAAATAAGGGGATATGTCTATAGTTCTTGTGCGTAAAATGGTAGAAGGATGTAGTAATACAAAATAAATTAATTAAATTTATGGCATCTGTCTATTACAGACAATAATAAAATTAACAAGCAAATTTAAATGACGTATTTTATTAACATGTCTAACGATCCTTTCGTTTTACATAATTATAATTAGTTCGGGATAACGGGACCCGTCGCGACGGAGGGTTATGAACGGGCTGTAATGGGACGTGTTCCATTTTATGAGGCACAAACGGTAATAAAATCAAATATAGAATGAGGGCGTAATTTTTTAAAACAGGTGTGATTTTTTTTTTAATAAATAAAAAGAAGATATAGTTTTTATACAACCTAATCATTAAGTGTATATTTTTTTTATTACGGTCAGTAGAAGTGTTGAAACAACAGATGAAAGCGTGATGCTGTAATGCTGTTTTTATTGCATGTGATAATTTTTATGATGTAGCACTACAGCATATAATTGTAGCAGCGCATTTCATGTTCGTAATTGAATAACTATACCAACAGAACAGTCGATCTATTCTGTAAAAAAGTCACCGTAAAGACTTAGGTGAAGTGAGCTGTCAATAGTGTCAATCGCTAGCAGCAAGTGGAACGACAGCTCACTTCACCTAAGTTTACACGGTGTTTTTACAGAAAAGACTGGCATACTTCGAGCGTATCAGTTCAATACCACTCCATTAACCAAAAACAATTCACGCCATAGCTAAAACTTACTTAACCCTCACTCCCCTCGTAGCAAATATCTTTCGAGCACGAATCTTTCCCTATTCCCACCTGCTTTCATTCTTTCACTCCCGCACCAAATCTCTAAGCAACAGCAATAGAACAATTAAAGAGCAATAACAAGCCAGCAGCCGCAGCTCCCGAGCAATAAATTGCACGAGCTAAGCTGCACGCGAAAGTTGGCAAGATGTATACGAGCCAGATTATACTGCTATGCAAATTCTGTAGATGTGAACTTCCTAACTTCGGATATTAACATAGCTCGCGGTGGTTGGAACGATTTTCGTCGGCACGTGTGTATTTGTTTTCGGGGTATGAAACATTGTGTTGTGTTTATTAGCGGAGAGTTCCTTGGCTGAACTGGGAGACTTGCTAATGATACGGAAGAATTAATAATTTTTTTTTCCGCCGCAGAACTTATTTTGTTAGTTTTAGGTGGGTTTTTCACCTATCACTTTGGCTGTAACCAAAAAAAAAACGTGTACGGTTGGGGGACTCCCGTCAGGAACGAAGTTATCTACGCGATACTCGCACGCACACACACTCGTATAATAATGAGGCAGAGAGAGATAAAAAGAGTGAATTTACTACGCGTTTGTAATACAGAGCTATCTAGTACATACTTCTTTTTAGAAGCTCTCGTAAAGTAGACATCATGGCTTGGATCATCCTCAAAAACCATGAAGTGATAAACCAAACCAGCGCACGCATTCTTCGAAACTTGTAGAATCAATCACGAATTCCTTTGAGCTACAGAAAATATTTACTTACCACCCGCACGAATTCTGCGAACTTTTGAAGTAAGAAACAATAACGAATTCACGGAAGCCTCCCACGGCACATTTAGCTTGTTCCCGAACCTCACAGCTATAATAAGTAAGTCATGCTTTCCACCTATCCTACCATCTGATCTGCAATGCTCACCGCGTGCACCTGGCTCCTGAGTGATACGGCAACAGTTGCGCGCGACATAAACTGCGCTCATATCTCGCATGTCTAATGCCTTCCGTAACGTTAGCTTCGATCGTGTCTCATGTGGAAACACTTCCGCATTAGCAGGGTTAATATCAGTTAAAACTTTTGGGTTATAACCGTTATTTGTAATGTCATTTAAAGTAATTTTCAACCTTAAAGTTGTATCTTCCTGAGATGGGTCCGCTTTTATGATTTTGGTTTTCCGTTACGCTGTGTGTGGTAGTTGACTTTCTGTCTCTTGTCTGCCAACCCAGTGCACAGAGTAAACATGTCATCACAATAATTAATGAACCCTGGCAATTCGAACGCCTCACAACGCCTGAATGAAGAACCAATCAAGTAGCCAACTTAACCCAATCCTAATAGCAGAGATAATAACCGGCTTAAGAGAATTTCTAGCAACTAATTACTTCGCCTTTAATATATTCCTAATAAAATCCCCCTTACCTACTCATAAATAAATCAAGTAGCTTCAATACTAATTATACCTAGGCTTTTTATCAACGCGCGATTTAGTAACATTCCTCATCCTATTGTTGCGAAAGATATCATCATCTGCCTAGCCTTTTCCCAACTATGTTGTGGGATCGGCTTCCAGTCTAACCGGAGGCAGCTAAATACCAGTATTTTACATGGAGCGACTGCCTATCTGAGCTCCACAACCCAGTTACTGGGTAATACGATACCCCTTGGTAAGACTGGTTGTCAGACTTTCGGACTTCTGACTAGCCGTAACGACTATCAAAGATCCACAAATGACAGCCGGGACCAACGGCTTAACGTGCTTTCCGATCACAGAGGGTCTCGGTATGTTAAGATGGTCACCCATCCACAGATAAACAGCGGCAACCGTAGTTTAACCTGATCGATCGACCTGTGCGGCTGTTATTATTTAGCCACGGGCGTTGCGAAAGATATACGCATAAAGAATAACCGCATTTTCTTTCTTTTTCACGTATATCAAGTCTGATTTCTACTTACACAGTAAACTCGTTTTCATTAACTTGAAAGGATGAAACTTTAATGGATATTAAGTCCTTGCGAATTCCCGGTTCAATACTTGGTGCCATTGAAAAACGACCGATGCTTAATAGTTGAAACTTGGAACCCTTCCCAGTAGGAATAAATGCAAATCCGATAAGTGATTAAAAGATGGTGGTGAATCTTTTTAACTTGAGGACATTTATCTAAGTGAATTGCGGTTCGATTAGCCAGAAGGCTGAGTTGGTCAGATAACATAATAATCAAACAGATCATTTGAAATGATTTGAAAACACGAAAAACTTAGCTTCAACTACTTCTCTTTTTGATCGCACAGTTGAACCTGAGCGGCGGGTTAATTGAATAACACTCTAACAGTAGCAATAGCTTTTATTTTGACAGTTCAGCAACATTCATTGAGTTATTTACATTGTTGAGCAGATACATTTTTCGAATATATGAAGCAATGGATTAGCAATATCCTTCAAAATGATTCAGATTGCTTACAGATTGATTACACAACGATTGATTGATTACGTGATGTGTATTTTACGCGATTAGGGTACTGAAGTTGTAATCTAATAAGAACAACTGGATCTATTTCTGTAATACATGCCTCTGTTTCCTTATTGCTTTGGCAAAGTATTTCTCTCAGAATAGTGAGAGAGAATTCGAGTCTCCCATCCTCAAATTATAAACTACTAAGCTCGTACAAAGAGAAACAAATTACACTAACATAGCTAACCGTACCTACACACTTCCTTATTCTAGTGGCAAAGCAATTTTTGGAAGATCTGAAGCAATGGATTAGCAATATCCTTAAAAATGATTGTGATATATAGTGCGTTACGCAATTAGGATGCGAGCTTATATGAATGATATTGGTTTCAGTAACTGCGACCAATATTATTGGAACAAACCAGATATCGTTCTCTTTTAAGCCAAGAAACAGTGGCAAATCTTTTAAACTTCAAGGGGGTTCAATCAATATCAATCTGGTGAAGAGTGGCAGAGCTTGTTAGGCACAAATTGATATTGACTCGATTGACGGCCCCAGGTCAATCACCAATTACAGCAAGTTTTTAGCTGATAGTGTCGCAACGTTGTTTCGTAAGCGATCGATTGTTGGCAACGTGACAACTTTACTAAATGTTTAGTGATCTAGTTGAGGTGAATCTTGCGCAGTTTTGAGGAAATGCTTTTAATTAAACAGCAAAGTTGCAATTTAGATTGAATTCAGGATGATGACATAAGAAGATAATTATTGCTACGGAGGCTCAAGTAACAAATAAAATCAAAAATGAATATACTGATTGACGATGATGAAACATTGCAAAGGCATTACAAATGAAAGCTTAACTCAAAAACATCGATCGGTTCTAAGACGGCTTGTTACACCATCAAGATCTATCTATCGCTGCTGACGACATAGCAGGGAGAAATAAACCGTTATCACGACTCCGACCAGCGACATATAAGTGCTGATAAGAAACTGAAAAGGGCCACGAAGGCTTTATGGACAACGTAAAAAGACAATCCAAATAACAACCAACGGTGCATGGCGGAGATAACGGAATACGATGGTGCTTTTCAATGGTTGAATTTGTTGTTTTATAGTTTTGGGCAGGCCCATAAATGTCAGATGTGGGTTTTATAAAGTTTTGAAGAAAATGCGGTTTATTTTGTTAAATTTTTATGACTAGGGTGTCATAAAAAGTGATGAAGTAAAGAATTTGTTAAATTCTGCTTTTTGTAAAAACATCAATCTGGTCCTCAGTTTAATTTTCTAGATGGGCAAAAGAACATACTTAAAGGGAATTGATTCAAACCGTAATTGGTTTGTAAAAAAAACTACAGTGGAAACTCGATTAACCGGACTAATTGTTGTGGCATAGAGAATATAACCACTAGAGAGCGTATGGGCCGATTTCTTCGAAGCACACGACTCACTACTGCGGGCCGGGGGATGAGGAAGAACGCGCGGCTGCAATTGGTCAGTTCAAGGTCAAGTTGCATCGTTAGGGCTGCTTTACTTCATTAAGAGAAAATAGTCGATATCGATAAAATGGATTTTAACATTATAATAAATACTAAATCAAAATCATAGAAATAATATTTAATCAAAATCAATCAATTACAAAAAAAAATCCCGGAAATGGACTGATCGGCCCCGGTCGGGGACAGAAAGAACTAAAAAATCCCGGAAAATACAAAAAAAAAAAAAAACCGACGAACTGAAAACCGAGGAGGTTCTCAGTTCATCGGTATTTCTTTTTTGAAGTCGGTTAATAGTAGATAGTAAGTATGTGAATTGAATAAAAAATGTATTCATTTTATTTTTCTCGATATCAACTTTCAGCTATTAAAGATAACAGCACTATTTTTTACGATAAACATACAAAAGGAAAGA
Organism: Eremobia ochroleuca; assembly: GCA_949629135.1. NCBI lineage: Eukaryota > Metazoa > Arthropoda > Insecta > Lepidoptera > Noctuidae > Eremobia > Eremobia ochroleuca. The sequence goes on from OX451385.1 coordinate 15,978,946, forward strand.
AAGGGATAGAAGCATTAGAATTGTCTAATACAAGAACGAGACTTTTCCAAAAGACATCAACGCGCGACTCAAAAAGTGTGCTCGTTTACCCAGCCACCATTTTAAATAGACCCCTGCAGTGGCTTATAATCTGATTAAATCAATGTAATGTTTATGTACCGATGAAAAGTTATGTCATCCTTTTTGTAACTAGATGTCTAAGAATGTTTCCCACACCACTTCACCGCGCATGAAGGCATTTTGATGCGTTATAATTGCATAAACGTTATAAAAAAATTATATTAATTTAGCGTGCACGCAGGTCTAACACTTGGACACAACTAAAATTGCTACCAGTACCGTAGCCTATACATAGGCGACAAAATACTAATAGTTTTCGTGCGTCGGGGCACTGTATACGCAGTCAAGTGGTTATAATAGTCTTTGTGTTGTGGTTAGGGATTCGGATAATCGAAAATGCGGATAATTGAATGTATGAAGAAAAGTGAGTTTTGTGCATATGTAGTGCATACATAATGTTATGTGTTTATTAATAACAACAAATACATATCAACGAAACTGAATGTTTCTTAAGAAATTATTAAGTGTTAAGAAATTATTAAGAGATACACTTTTCAACATTCGATGTATGCACCTATAGGTCGTGGTTGGTCGTGGTTGATAGTCCAGATAATCGCGAATCCGTATAACTGAGGGCCGGACAATCGAGTTTCTACTGCATTCCTCATTATCATGTGCCTTTTCCCAATTATATTGGGATCGGCTTCCAGTGTAACCGAATATATCTGAATACCAGTATTTTACATGGAGCGACTGCCTATCTGACCGACACAACCCAGTTACTGGGTATCACGATACCCCTTGGTAAGATTGGTTGTCAGGTTTTCGGGTTTCTGAAGACCAACTGCTTAATGTGCTTTGCGGGACACGGAGGGGTATGTGAGTAAAGATGGTTAGCCATCCACGGGCCAACCGCGGCAAGCGTAGCTTAACCTGATCGATCGACCCGTGCTGCGACTGTTATTACTTAGCCATAAGCCTGGTAACACCATAGTTGTGTTACCAGGCTTGAATTCCATCCAAAGGTTGTCTTTAAAAGATCGCATTAGCGACAAGACCACCCATTGTGTCACCCTTTGTAAAATTTCTATATTTATGTCTGTAATTTATATGGTGTACATAATAAAGAGTATTCTATTCTATTCTTGTATACATAAATATAGCTACGATAGTACCTATGTTATATCACTAACCCATTGGTTCGCAGATCTGTAATGGTAGTGTACGTAAGATTTATAAATAAACAAATGACCTCTCACATGTCACCGCTTCATTGAATACATAATCAATCGCCTACCTATATATTTGAACTATTGGATAACCGATATCAAAGTACTAATCAATGGATAATGATAACGGTAGGATTACAGATAGACAAGTGAAATTCTCACAAAACACATGTTAGTATCGGTTTATCAAATGTTATCACATCATGATTCACTGGCACTAGTCGATTATAAAGATGTAGAAGGTTCATTCAAAGCTTCAACGCAAACTGAATATCGGTTCGGTACTACTGAGAGCAGTGGTGGCGCAGTGGTAACGGGCGCGACTTACGAGTTGTAGGTCGTAGGTTCAAACCCAGACAGCCGCTTTCTTAGTGGAAAAAAAAGTGTGGAAACCGGCATTTCCTAGAGCCAAAAAATCGAAGACATGTGACTCTACCAACCCGCACTGGGCCCGCGTGGTGGATTACGGCCCACTCCCTCTTACCAAGAGGAGGCCTGTGTCCCAACAGTGGGAACATTATAGGCTGATTGTACTTAGGTTAGAAATTCGTTATGTAAGTACATCAGGTCAGGAGCATCACGGACAGATCATACTAACTGAACTGACTAGACTGGTTGACTAATCTTTGTACTTACCACGGTATAATCTATTCGTGTAAGTTAGGAAGTAGTTAATTTATTGCTTGGTCAGACGGTCGATGATTGCTAACGGACGGACAGAAAGGACGGACGGATGAATGGAGAATTGAATCCAACCAAAAGCTATTTGTACGGCACCACCCACGTCCATTATGACGTGGCTACTTCTTGCAAATCCTCATTATACGTCAGGATAAGCCTTCTGTCCCTATCTGTTTTGTGGTCACCGTCTCTGGTGAAGTGAACCGAATCAGGCAATTAATGGGTGCGACAGCACGACCGCACTACCGATTACATTCATAGTAAGCGAACACTTTATGTGCCAATTGTACGATCACCGTACAATTGGCACATAAAGTGTTCGCGGATGGGAAATATGACACTGCTCAGTTTTGGGTGAACTTTTAGATGGGATATCATAATCAGCCTATTCTATTCCCACTGCTGGGACACAGGCCTCCCCTCTGTGAGAGGGAGTGGGCCATATCCACCACGCGGGCCCAGTGCTGATTGGTGGATGTCACATGTCTTCGATTGTTTGGTTCTAGGACATGTCGGTTTCCTCACGATGTTTTCCTTCACCCAAAATATCACAATTTCTATATAAAACCCAACAACACTTTGATCAACCCGGGGATGCAACCCAGGTCCTTTTGCTCAGGCTTAGCAGTACCGCTTGCGACCAGTAGACCAACGAGGCAAATTATTAATAAATCTTATTACAGGATTCTTACCATAAAATTTCGATATAGCCGATTACTACGAATCAATTCTCTTTGTACGAAGGTCGTATTCAGCACCTGGCATTGAACTACGAGTACGATATGACGTAGTACGTACATAGCTGAAGGTAATATTACCTCAAGACCCATCACATACTGCTAGTGCCTTACTGGGTACATACTAATTGAACCTCAGGAACACATGCTGCGGATTGATATTGCACCGAGTTACGCAGAATGATGGGAACTGTGTTTGACATTATTAATGGTGGACAATACTATACAAGTAGAGATAACAAGGGCTTTCGTTTTATAAATTACTATGGTATGCTCAGCTCTCGTAGCCAACAGCTTGGAATTCGGTTTACCTGTAACAAAAGAAATAAATTGATAAGAATTGTCATCGAAAAGTTAGGTTTGAAATCTGTGCCAATTAAGAAATGATTAATAAAGGCAAAGGATATCCATCAACTTTATTGATAAGGAAATAGACGGTGCTTTAAGTTGTTAACCAGTTGAATGCCGTAAGTACAGGAAAAATTAAAAAGTCATTGTGTCTCGCGTGGATCCCCGTTCCAACATAACACGTTCTATTACAACGGGCTGTGGCCTTAATCAGCAGTAGATGATTCCTGACTGAGATGATGACGTTGGTTGGTGAAGACAAAAGATGAGATAACTTAGAGTTGTAAGTGTATATTTCTGTCTCCTAAGGCACAGGTTTCCCCTAGTTTAGGAGGCAGAGTTTCCACCATTCCAGACACCTTTTTAGAACCAACTGTTTTTGTCAGACACATTTACTACTTATTGTAACAAAGGTATTTAGTATCAATAAAGTTATTATTATTATTTTAGTGTTTTCTCTTCTCAGCTCTGGCTGATTTTTGCAACATTTACGGACCGAAGCCAAGTAAATATTATTATTATTATTTAGACAGTTCCTAGGCTTGATTTAAACTTATAGCTTTAAATAACTAGTACAATAATAAGATAGTGCAACCCTGAAGTTGTAAGGAGAGCGGAAATTGAAAACGTAAACAGAAGCAAAGCGAAATATTTTATGTGCTGTCGTAAACTTGTAACGATTGCGTCTGAAGTTGTAATATTATTTGCAAAAGGAGTAGTGTTATATGTATAGCACGTGTCACTCTGTATAGTTTCTTTGTTACTGCTCCCATGAGAGAAAGGACTGATTTTATGGGTAACTGATAGCTTTGCTTACATATACACACACATACTGCATATAGCACATATACTGGATGTTTCTTTTAAAAGGCTCCAAATTTTTTCAAGGTGTTCTACTACTAATATGGGTGTACTAATATGGGACTAACTCTGAAATCACGAAATCAAAATCAGCTGTTTAATACAAAAGTTCAATACCTACTTGACCAAAATGTATGAAACAGCTGATTTTTTTTTTCGTGATCTCAGAGTTGGTTCCATAATGAAAGTTGTTCATATTAATGGGTAGAAAATTCTGTAAAAATTTGGAGACAGTAAACAAAAACATGCTGTATTTGCTCCAGTAAGAATCTCAAACTAAATATCCATGAACTTGTTTCACCCTTACGGTTAAGCATGTTGCAAAGATCTATATCGTCTAGATTTCGTCTACAAATAGGTCGCTTCACCACATCGTTTAATTTGTGTCTTCACTAGTCATCAAATAAGATAAGATAATATGTATACTGATCTTGTTTCTGTACTAACAAATTACTAACACCCTGTTATTTGTATTTTTATGTGTTCTACTAACAACCTTACTAACTTTTCACTTGTTAAAAATGTATGGACGTATAATATGTCTGAAATAAAGATATTATTATTAAATACGACTATAGTGATAATATTCTAGGTAATTAAGCCAACTATGTCCATGCTTACAATAGTGATGTTGTTAACATGAACATAGTTGGCTCACTTAGTGATGTTTGCCGGAATCTGAGTAGAACTTGAAGAATGAGACACTATCGTCAAAGTCCTACTAATATTATAAACGCAAAAGTTTGTGAGGACGGATTGATGTTTGTTACTCTTTCATGCAAAAATTTCTAAACGGATTTTGATGAAACTTTACAGTAATATAGCTTATACATCAGGTTAACACATAGGGTACTTTTTATCCCGATATTCCCATGGGATCGACACTTATGCGGGTGAAACCGCGGGGCGCTGCTAGTTCTACTATAACTTCTCAATAAAGCGTCTTTGATAGCTGTAGCTGTTTTAAATATCAGTATTGACATAGCCTACAGGCTATAACGTAATATCCTTTCAGTCGGTCTCTCGTGTTTGCTTTGCCAGTACCTCCTTAGGTATTTACGTTTCAATAGAGTTGCTATCAAAAGTCTGAGAGACCAACCTCGGATGTTACGCGATGTGTTGTTAAGCTGAAGTTATGTGAAGCTATCGGGCGTATTATGTTGCCTAACAATTTTTTTTTTTAATTTTTGTCCCACACTATGAATTTCTCCTGTATTGTGGGGTGCGTTTAAAAACATTTAAACTCACATACACAAACAGCCAGACCCGGAACAACTACTTGCAGGTCATACAAATATTTGTTCCGTGCGGTAATCGAACCCGCGACACGCAGCGCAGCAGTCAACCACCCGTGCCGTCAACGTCGTAATCTAGAATTAAAGGAACAGAGGACGTAATCGTTACACTTTGTGTCAAGGAGAGATCCTTGCGAAGTTTGGATAGCTTGGAGCTGCGCGGTACGTTAATATAATATGACGTCACGGTTTTTGATGAAGAAGAAAAAGAAGCGGGGTATTTTGTGTACCCACCCATTGTTCGATGTAGGTATTAGAATTTAATATGAGAGAAGCCGAGTTTGGATCCCTTTATATCAATCAAATCAGTCTTTCATAGTTAACTGCTGGAGATTAGCTTTTCACATATTGTACCATACAGTTTTTACCTCTTGAAGATAATGGAGAAAAATAAACGGTATTTTTCTAAAAGAAATTCAAAATCAAACAGCCGAACTGTTACAAAGTTTCGTAGTCATTTGCGTACCCGGGTACCAGAAATTACAGCAGTTCCTGCCGATACGCGAAAACGGCCCAACTTTATTGATAGTTTATGTTCCAGCAATGTCTAATAAATTAAAAACCGTCGTCTCCAAACATAGTGACGTCACTTTTAGTCCTCTACTGCACGAATGAATTGGGTGCCTTCCAGCTGGTTTTAAGAGGCAATCGAGGGAAGTAGGTCAGGGATGTCAAGTTTGCCTAATGTAGGGACATAACCTGGTCTGCGAAGTGCTGATTCAGCGTGATTAGATGGAAATTTAGTTGATGAAAGGAATGCATGTTTAATTACATTAAAAATATGGGGTTCGGAATGATTAATTTTAATTATGCCGCTTTTGAGTTATTATGTGTTCTGAAAAGCTTTATAAGATCAACTTTCATCGTGTTCTCATATAATACCAACCGTGTGTTGGTATTAAGTAGTAGGCTACTGCTGTATTAAGCCGAAGATACCTGAGAAGCAAGAAACTAACACTAATGAATACAACGTAAAACTAGCTATGACTTTTGACAAAATTATTGTATGATTTCAAGAACCTACGGTTGTATGGACTATTAGAAGCGATCCGCGGTTTCACTCGCATAAGTTTCGATCCCCGGGGAATGGCGGGATAAAAAGTATCCTATGTGTTATTCCGATGTATAAGCTATATTACTGTTAAGTTTCATCAAAATCTGTTCAGCAGTTTTTGCGTGAAAGAGTAACAAACATCCATCCTCACAAACTTTCGCTTGTATAATATACTAGCAGTACCCCACGGTTTCACCCGCATACGTTTCGATCCCCTGGGAATATCAGGATAAAAAATATCCCATGTGTTATTTCGATGTATAAGCAAGCTATATTAATTTAAAGTTTCATCAAAATCCGTTCGGTAGTTTTTGCGTGAAAGAGTAACAAACATCCATCCATCCATCCTCACAAACTTTCGCGATTATAATATAATAAAATATTAGTATTTATTATATTATTAGGAAGTAGGATAAGGAAAGGTTGTCTTTAAAAGATCGCTCTTAGCGATAAGACCGCCCATTGTGTCACCCTTTGTAAAATTTCTATATTTATGTCTGTAATCTATATGGTGTACATAATAAAGAGTATTCTATTCTATTCTATTCTAGGATAGTAGGATTTTAATATTAGTAGGACAAACCATACGGAATTTGTACGTTCGGCAATCAGATACGCATGTTTACACACAGAACTTGAAAAACTATACTTAGAAAATCACATCACATAAAAGCTAATTCTAATTATAACGCCTCTTCACTCTTCACCGATAACAATAATTAATATCATTAGCACGTCGTGGCGACGTATGCGCCGGGAGAGCGTACGTCGTTTGTAATCAAGCCTGACCCGGATACTTCTTTGTTCGTCGCTGAATGAGAGTCGACGAGCGCAGGGTTAATTGCGTGGCTAGTACACCCGCCTTTGGAGGGTTACAACTAATGCACTAAGTGCGTATGTTGGTGTCGTCAGGCAAGGGTTTTTTTTATAAGTCAGTGATAAACTGGGCTAATATGATAAAGACAGGAGGAATAGAATACGAGAAGTTACCGGCTTCTACGAAGATAATTAAGCAGGTAATCGTCAAGCAATTATTTATTTTTACAGCTTTATTTAGTAGGTATAAATTCTTACCTCAAGAAAACTTTGTGATACGGTAACCTGCATAATCAGCTTATAATTTTCCCAGTGCTAGAAGTGCTAGGACACAGGCCTCCTCTCTGTGAGTGGGAGTGGGCCGTAATCCACCACCCGGGCCCAGTACGAGTTGGTACATCTCTTCGATTTTTCGGTTCAAGACATGCCGGTTTCCTCACGATGTTTTACTTCGCCGTTTTGAGAGTAACTTTAGAGCATTTTATTTAAAGAACGTCCACTTTTACCTACATAAAATGTATCAGTCCACTTACTAATGACAATGAGACACCCACGCACCTAACACTCAGAAATAGAATGAATTACAAAAGAACGAAGCCATACAGTTAACAACGATAAAACAAAGAAAATCAAAAGACTTGAGTTTCTTTCGTATTATTTTAAAGGTATACGTTGTGTTTATTTTCAGCTTACAACGGCGTCTAGAGAAAAATCAGGCTCGTTTGGCCTTACCTTTATGCACGACGACCTTATTTTTATGTAAGGGTGCGTGTCCACAGAAGCGGAGCTGGGCGGAGTGGAGCGGAGACGTGTAGGAATCGTCCAATCACAGACGAGACGAGTGACGCGATGAGGTTTTCAACCATTGTGATTAGTCGATTCCTGCATGTCTCTGCTCCGCTTCGCCCAGCTCCGCTTCTGTGGAAACGCACCCTAATAGTGACCTATCAGCACACAATAGCACCAGAGCAGTGGTGGTCCAGAGGTACCAGCCCCGACTTATGAGTTGTAGGACGAAGGTTCGAACCCAGACAGGCGCTTGACTTTGTGTAAATTATTTCATCACCACTGCTCTCAAAACGGTGAAGGAAACATCGTGAGGAAACGGGCATATCCTAGAACCAAAAATTCGAAGTCATGTGACATCTACCAACCCGCATTGGGCCCGCGTGATAGACATAGTCGTGTCTACATCTCTCTATTTATTGTCCTATCGCAGGTATGCTGGAAGAGATTTCTTATGAAATAAGCATCACCTTTATACCTATTTTTCTGTTCTGTTTTTTCTTGTCTGTTTATATATGTGTGTATGTTTATGTACATATGGTAAAATAAATTAAAAAAATGATTATCATCCATATATTTTTAAATTATTTATTAACATTTAAAAAATATTTTATGTGCGAGTCCGACTCACACGTGGCCGCTTTTTTTTTGTAACCAAATATTTGTCATTAAGTTCTCCAAAATCATAGACAAATCATATTTTAAATACCTACCTGTGCCGATTATTTATCAATTTATATTCGCAAAAGTTGAACAACTTAGCAAGATCGCCTCAATGTTTGTGAACAATCGCATGCATACGCAAGCTTTTATTTTGAAGGTTCAAACAATTTATTTTAACGAGCATACACAAACAGGTAGCGTTTTACGAAATCTTTTGAGTTTCAACACCAATTAAATTATTAATGAGAGATACTTACACGTCTAAAATAATATGTTCCTGCGTGCTTGTTGTGGTAACAGAGAGGCAATTTCAGTTTATTATAATCTCAGTATCAATCTGTCAAAAATACATCTAATTTGTCTACATTTTTGACATTGATTCTCGCTGATACGGTTATTGGCCTGCAGCAGTTTCAGTCGTTCGATCAAATCCGAACTTTAAAACCTTGTAACAAAATCGTTTTCTTGTCGAAAGACCAACAAAGAAAGTAAGTTTGCATAAATAAACAGGGCGATGCACCTCAAGTGGAGTTGGGCAGGACATCTAGCTAAATGAGAAGATGGCCGGTGGAGTAAAGTTGTCACCGAATTGTGGCCAAGGTTAGGCCAAAAAAACCTGGGCCGTCCAATACTCAATACTACAATACAGTATAATTATGTCGTCCGTGGACGATATCGTCAAAGTCGCGGGAAACACCTGGATGAGGGACGCACGGTACCGGGAAGTGTGGCAGAAGAAAGGGGAGGCCTATACACAGCAGTGGGTGATTCCGGACTGAAATTATGATGGTGATGATGAAAGGAAGCAGATTGGCAAAGAGAAATCGCTGGTGATATCGCTGTACACAACATACAACATTATTTTTAGTATATGACAAACCCGAAGCACGTGTCTAGTATTTTTATGTAAAGAATCTATTTACAACATTTCAAAACTGAATCATGAAAAATCACGAAGTTATAATCTTGTTATGTTACCTGATTGTCCGTACAAAAAGTTGGGTACCATTTAACACGCGCCACCGGCCGACCGGCTGTGACTTGTGTTGTGCGCATATGATTGCGGATATGTACTTAGTGTCGCTCGGTGTCCAACTTGTTACCATTTTAAAATGTTTTTGGGACAAAATTTAACATGGTGTAAAAAGTATCGGAATCGATTCAGTTACTTATTCTGAACAAACCATATTCAGTTTTGCAGTATACTAAAAATAATGTTGTATAATAATAATATATGTAAGTATATCTACAATACTATTGCTTCAGATGGTATTCTCTTCCTTGTTGGTCACTTGTGTGTAAGACTTTGTCATTGCACAGATATGTCGATACGCTTTGACATGATTGTGAAAATATGATGTCATAAAAGCAATAAAATTGAGATCTTGACTTAGTCTTAAAACATTGCAGAAAAAGACGAAATGATTTCTTCGGACAGCATAGTAACAGTATTTGACGCATTTAAACAATAGGGGCTAAGTAGCTTTGTTCATAGTATGCATCAGATGGATATCAGCAATCAAATATCTTCCCCATCCCAAAGACCGATAACCTAGCAAGCATAAATATTCTATACCAAAGCGTGTTCAAACTAGTAATGCACTCGGCTCTATTCCCTCAGGATGTCCATTCAAGGAAGGTTTCCATCTGACTGGCACTCAAAGGAGAAACGTAGACGATCTAGACTGCTAGTTACCACCGTCTAAATATGTTTAGTTCGCATTTGACTGGCGGATTTGAACCGTTTGATTCCGGAATTTGGTTTCGGAATATTTCTAGGAATATTTACGAATACGTTGAATTTGTAATTAGTTGTACTCATTTCTCTTGGGGTATCCGAATTGGTAATTTATTTTTGTTGGTATTGCTTTTGGGCCATGTGGGAATTTTGCCTATGTCAGGAACTAATAATGTCCTCTACAGAAAATTATGATTTCTGTAGCTCCTCTATATCACCTGGCTACAAAAAACGTATGAGTAGTAAACTCAAACTAAAAGCATTCATTTCAAATGACATGACATTGACAGCACGGTTGGCGCAGTGGTTAAGCGATTGACTGCTGCGCAGCGTGTCGCGGGATCGATTCCGCACGGAACAAATATTTGTATGACCTACAAGTAGTTGTTCCGGGTCTGGCTGTTTTGTATCTGAGTTAAATGTTTGTAAACGCACCCACAATACAGGAGAAATTCCTAGTGTGAGACAACGTTTAAAAAAAAAAAACAATTAGAGGCACTTTTGATGGTCAAAGAGTCGGTCGGTCAGAAAGATGAAGCTAGTTGCTCATTCCAAAGCATAGAAGGTCCCAATGGAGAAGAACGGGCAAGAAACTCTCAAATACTTAATTAATCCTTTTTACCCAATCAAGAATAAGCTATAATTAATGAAGTAAGAGCATTCAGAGATATTTTTTGTGCCGCATAATCAAGCTACAAGCTTTGTTCCTAAACTTGAGAAATATGAGCTCTCGGTACTTTAGGCACCTTATATTTGGATTAAGGGCATCCAAACCTTCATGAACGAAATGAGGCTCGAGATAGGCAAAAATTTAATGAGAAAATTAGGGAAATGCCTGATAAAAATAAATGTAGAAATTGTAACTAAAGTAACCCGTGAAAGCTTGTTATTTTCCTAGGAAAATTTTAATAGTCAACTAATGTTATAAAGTGGGTGCTACGTAATTTCCGCTCGACGGAGACAGGGAATCGGATTAAGGACAGGTAGGTAGCTACTAAGTTAATTTTAAAGTTATTTCTAGCTAACACGAGCTTCAGACACTTTCAGTTTTAAACCTTTATTATTCACACTATTACTTGTTAGGCAAGTGAGGTTTTATGTTACGGCAATATATTCACATATTATTAACATATTCAGAAGAGCCCAGAAACATTCACATCCTGATCGTAAGCCTTTGTAGGCATGTCCATCTTTACCACTCAATTTTCTGACTATCCTAAAAGAGTCCAGCACCCTGATTGCGTAACATACTTTCAATAATAATTTGAATGATTTTGAAGGATTTTGCCAACCCATTCCTTCATATGTTCGAAAAAGTTATCTGCTCAACAACGTAAATAACACAATGAATATCGTTGAACTGTCGAAACCGTACCGCACAAAGTGTAGGTGCAGCCATACAAAACACAGACAGAAACAGAACGTCGAAATATATAGCACGATGTGTTTCTAAACAGTATTAGCCTGACAAAGTAGGCCTGCACGGCTGCCGCCACACCAATTTACAAAGGAACAATGCAAAACCTGAGGTTAACAAATTAAATTTTCCGGACAGTTTAGAGCCTACTTCTGAACTGGGGCGTGAAATGTAAAATATAATTAGAGGTTGGCGGTGAGAATCGTGGGCAGATTGTATTTGTTTTAACTCCTAACGTGTCGCACCCAAATTAACAGCGGGCTTTGTAAAAATATACAAGTTGACGTCAAAGTTGGTTTAGCTTTTTGTTTTATGTTATATAACATTCTATATTCTGGTTTTTGGGGTCTGTTTGGACGGCAGGTAAAAGTTTTGGTGCTGACGCAATTGACATAGGACCTAATTTTTGTGGGACTGAAATTATGCGCAATATCTCTCCTTTTCGTGGACGTCAGGCGTCGATGTCGTTGTTTGTTGTCTATAGTTTACATATGCTTACCTGGTTTGTACTACAGCAGTCAACACTCGACCTTCTACATTTCTGAACCTTTCATGCTATTATTTTCTCTCTTCTAGCAGCACTTCCGACAGTTTACCTCTACTTCCTAAGTACCTATCTCAAACTTTTGATAAGACGCTTGACCTCCAAAACTTTGTAATGCAAAAGTCTGGTTTTATTTACCTTAATCTCAACGGACCTAAGAATGACGATAAAACTTTCAGAAAACCCAAAGTGCCTACAAGCAACTTATTTACTTTTTTGTGTCGTTAAAAAAGTGGCCTACCTGACCTTTGGGAGGACACGTTTTTCTTTGTTCTTAGATACTGCTACTTTCTTAGGTGAAATGTTTACTGGAGAAAGGTTACAGATCGCACAATACAATGATATAATTGGTATTTCGATCCGAACAACAAGAAACTACCAGACACCGCTGGGTTCTTTTTTTATCACACTATTCTAAAAAGGAAAATCGTCACCATTCCCAAGGGTGTAAGCAAAACTTCCATCCCTTGAAACTCACACCATTAAGCTTAGAAACAATATGACGTTAGAGGGTTCATTTGGGGCGAGTTAAGCCTTCCGACCTATTTCTCTCTTACAAGTTGCACTGATACTGCCACAGACAACATACCTACAGATGCTTCACTTCCTACATCCGTGACCTAGCCCACATACACATAAGCAACTCTTGTTCATTTAGAAGTCAACGGAGAAATAAGGGGATTTCGATTGCGGTAAAATCCTTCGTTGCTGAATAAAGTATCTTACTATACTATCTATGGTATACTCGTATACAGTATAGTCTGTGGTCCGACTTATTTTCACTCAACAATCTACGCTGATTCCTGTGCTGTTCTCAGCAGATTCCTTTTTGTTCGTATCTTGAGATTGCAATTATGGACCCAACTTATCTTCTTTCTATTTTCGTTTCATTTACTCTTGGTCTCCATAAGAAATTAGGTGTTTTGATTAATTTGCTGATGCGATGTAAGCTGATCTTGTTTCATTGGTTAATACGAGAAAATTGAGGCTGCTTGGAAAAGATCAATTCTATTTCGGTGTGCGAAAGTAATTATTTTGGGGCTTCGATATTTTTGGGATTCTCATGCCTATTTAAAGAATTCTGTGGCTTAATTTAGGAGCATTCATGTTTATGATCGATTAGGGTTTAATTGCGTGTATATATTTCGAGAATGCGACTAGATTGTGCCGCGAACGGAGTTACTTATGAAGGGCTGATCGAGCGGTAATTCCAAATCTTTCATGACTAATATTTTTAGAACGAAGTTCTTTAACGCGGCTTGCGATAGAAGTAAACTAGTAGAAACCGTCACGAAACGTAAAAGAGATATACTCCCTCTCTCTCTCTTTATCTCTCTCTGTTTCTTTCTATTATATACGAGTGAGTGTGCGTACGACCCTCAAACATAGTGGAGCATACAACGACCTTCCGAATTGGATTCATAAGGCTTACGAGGATACCCTCACTAATTTACATAGGAAGGCTTTTGTACAAGTTCTTTACAACCCCTTGTATATTCAATTGTAAGTTTTTTTTTTCCCTTTGTAAAAGATGGACTGGAAAAGCCGGCTGCCACGTGAGCTTCTATATTTTATGTTGATATACAAATACCGTAGGTTTTGCTGAAAAATAATTGGCTGCCTTGCCAATTATTATGTTTCGGAAAGCGTATAAAGTGATTTTCCATAGATATTCTGAAACCAATCGATGTCAATAAAAATAATAATAAATACAAATAAAAATCTTTATTGATACAAAAACCTTTGACATTGCTTTATATAGGAAACTGTCTTGGTCTCGCGATGTTAACAAAATGAAAACTAGAGAATCTTTTGTCCTCATGTTAGCCTCATCGCATAGAACTGCTGCATTCCGCGGTAGTTTCAAATTCGCTGCCTCCCATTGCTGGAACGACTTGCCACCTCCGTTTCGTGCTATAAAGACAGTTGGTACTTTCATGTTAAAATTTAAACAGGATTTACTGCAGCTTCAAAAATATACCAAACTTAGAACCTACCCTTGACGTGCACGCAGCTATCAGTGTTGGTCCGAGTGTTTGGCAGCGATTGTTCACTGAACAGGCACAGCAGCCGTGCGATTCTGTAACCATCTCACCGTGAAAGCTTGGGTGAAATGAGCGTGGATCGAGCTATCATTCGCTAGGGATTAACACTATTAAGTGCTCACTTCACTTATGATTTCACTGTGAGATTTTTACAGAATCGACCGGCAGTTGTTTCGCATCTTGTTTGTGTTTTGTGTTCAATAGGTAAATAAATGTTCGATAATTAATTAATTTTATTCTTTATTGCACACTTTTACTGGCAGCATCTATAGACGAATTGTTATTGCTGGCCTACACAATGTTTCGTTTCGTTATCTGTCGCTTGTCTCTTGTAAAATTTGTAACTCGATAACACAATCATTATTACTTTATTTCTATTTATCCATTTCATCCATGTCGTTAATAGAGGACTAATAATTTACCTTCTGTCCTTTTCTTAACGAAATAGAAAGAAAACGATGCACTGAACTTAAATTTAGTTTAGTTTGTGAACAACAGAATCGGCACATTGCTAATCCATTGCTTCACATGTTCGAAAATGTTCTCTGCTCAACAGTGTAAATAGAGCAATAAATGCTGTTGAACTGTCAAAATGAAATCCTACTGTTGGTGTATTACGCAATTACCCCGCTAATCAAGAACGAATCAGAGACCATACTAAAGGCCAATGCGGCTGCCATTGTGAATTAAATTTAGTACAACTGTCGTCATTTGTTACGTTTATCTCAAACTTTTATTTGTGTTTCGGTCAAAGTGTACCCTTATCGGTGTTAAGACTTTTGTTTTAGAATGTTATCCTAACTTGGGACTGTTAAAGCTGTTTTTAGTACTTTTTTCTTGTATTGATTCGGGAAGCCTTCGATTTATGAGAGCATAACGACTGGGGAGGGGGTGTCGAATTCAAATGTAATGGTTTATTTTGGTTGTCATTCTGGTAAGATAAAACTGGAATAATGCGAGCCCAATTATGCGGTGAAGGTATGAGAAGGCAATTCAGTATTTTTTCCAAAAAAAAAAAACAATTATAGCGGAAGTATAGAACAACCGGTCTTTTCTATAAAAATGTCACCGTGAAATCGTAAAGTGAACTGATCTTGGAGTGAGCGGTAAATAGTATCAATCCCTAGTAGGTATAAGATGGAACCCACCTTAGTTTTCACGGAGTTTTCACAGAAAAGACTGGCTGAACTGTGTGTAGTTTTGTCCGTTGTCTTGAAGAAATTTTATATGAAGAAATATTTAACAATATAGAAATATTTATTTTCTTTTACGGCTTAACAGCCGTTAGCGGCGAACTTCAAGTCGTTCGTGGTGCGTGTCCCGACACACCATCTCGAGAAGTTCCTCAAGGAAGGGTTCTGGCCGAAGGGTGTTCTGTATCGTCGGTTTCGTGGCCGGCTAAATGACACCAGTCAGCGAAACACGACGCCGACACTTCTTGTGGAGTAGTTTTAGTTTGTTATGTTGTATGTATTTATAGTATTTTTTAAGTTATATTATTACAGTAGGTATTGTATTTGTGATAATTTATTATGTATTAGTTTATAAGTATTCTTATGTTTGTAGTAGTATGTATTGTTTTTTTCTATGGGCCCTAGTTGCCTGAAATAAAGGAATAAATAAATAAATAATCATTTATTTATTTATTTATTAATGCTAATGCCCTTGAGCATTCTATAGGTACTGTTTGCTGGCATTTGATAATTCTATGTATATTTCCAACACCCACATAAGTACTAAACTTTATTATCAACCCACCAACTTCATTTCCTTTTATCTCAGCAGGTAAATACGAAAGTCAAAAACTTTAGTACTATCATATAAAAACTTATTTTTATTCCTTTGTTCCGAGTATTACGTTACTCTAAGGTATTTTCAATTTTATCCTGAGACATTCGCGAACTGTCGCCGATCCCCGTTGATTCATTAAGCGTTATTTATTAGATAGCCTCGTCGAAACTTGGATCGTTTATATTAAAATTCGTAACAAGTTGGTAAGTTTACAATTTTTGTTAGAGAACTTGTTCATATCGATTGTCTGCGAGGTGACGTAATTCCCTCGAAACGCTCGTATAGAATATTTTTATTTATTGAGAAACTGTAATATACTACCCTGTTTCCCTTAGGTGACGTAAGAGCAGACATAGCTACTGTTTCAGATGATGTCACGCTGACATCACCAGTCTACGTATCAAGGGTGATCCCCTAAGCTTTACTTGATGTATTATTATATCTATGTTTAGCAGTGAAGGTCCATTACCTATATCTGGCGTTTGACGACACCTACGCTACGGAATATAGGTGCCTACACTCGGGAGAAACGACAAGTCCTCTCTTGTACTAATATGTTCTGGTCTGCACCACGTTTCCCAACTTGGGGGTTTTCCCCCAGATTTAGGGGGTAAATAAGTGAGATGGGATTTTTTTAGGGGTCTGAAATTTTTAGGAGTATTTTCAAGGATTTTTTGACTCTTTAATATTTTTAAATTGATCTTAATATTTATTTCTTGACCTAGCAACTTATAACGACATCTATTACGTAATTCTACAACCACTCTGTGGTGACTGGCGGCAATAGGCGCCACTGGCGGTCATTTTATTGTCCGTGCATATGGCGGTTATTGTTGTGTTTAAGTCTACATTTTATTAAACTTGAACGTATGTTTGACATTAGCTTATGTCAGATAAGATACCGCCAAAAAAATAGGTTAAGAATATTCTTACGACGATTGTTATTTCGATTTTGGTTTTTATTGTGTGTCGACAAGAAATGTGTTAATGATGCCTAAGGAAAATAAATATAAAAAAAAAAACATACAGTCAGAAGTACACCAAGATTTGGGAAAAAGATCCAGATCTAAAAGGTAAATAGATTTTATTACATTTTTGTAATTCATAAATGATCAAGACAAAACTGGTACCAAAGTGCAGACTTTGATTTTGACTTTGGTCAGTTTTGCGACCACTTTCATGTCACTGTCACCTTTTAACTCATAATATTTAAATTATAATACTTATTACTAACGACACAGATCAGCTCCAAAACTGCGCAACACAGTTTCAAACAATCCGAGAGTTCTAATCCATTGGTAGAGGAGCCCAGGTGGTTTTGAGCAAGCATAGTCAGGGCGAAAAGTTAATGTCTGAGTAGGTGTGGCATGAGGAGAGAATAAGGAAAATATATTTTAAAAGTTTCAGACAAAATTTTGTAAAGGGCGCATTTTGAAATAATCAAATTTGTTTATGGTGTACTCCGACGATGTTTTAATTTATTATAGTTAGTTATAATTTTAATTTATTTACCTACTCAGCTATCAATTTTTCGCCATGAATATGCTTGCTCAAAAACCCTCTAGGCACTCCCCTACCACATTGCTTCATAAGTTTGAAAAACTTGACTGCTCAACAACGTAAATAACGCAATTAATGTTGTTGAACTGTCAAAATGAAACGCATTGCGATCATTGTCATTTTATATGTGTTACGCAATTACCCTGCAGCTTCATTAGCTATAGGGGATAACTAATCGCAGTTGTTGCCAGTGGTTGAGTATCAAATTGACTGTATCTTAATTAGAATCTGTTACAGCAATATCGCGTACATCATATCAAAGGAGAAGCTAATCCGGGCTTTGTAATTATTGTGATTATATTCTACTAGCATACGCCCGCAACTTCGTTTGCGTATAATTCGGAATTCCCGCCGTTTAAAAATATGTTGCTTAAATAATGTGGTTAATGTAATTGGTTTATTTATATATGTATAGAAAGATAGATTAGGTAGGCTTAAAACATTCCTGTCTGTGAAACCATGGAAATACACATACAAAATTTCAACCCACGGTCAAGCCGTTTATTAGTTGGCATACCGACAGCAGCACCACCTACCGGGTCCAATTATATTTTTAAAATAATCCAGGAAACCACCGAAATACCCATATAAAATTTCAACCCAATCGGTTCAGCCGTTTAGAAGTTATGTGAAAAAGATAAGACGTTTTCCCGTAGGAATGAAGCATTTTCCCGCAGTAAAAAGTAGCCTATGTTCATCACGGATAATGTCGGCTTCTAATGGTAAAACAATTTTTCAAATCGGTGCAGTATTTTCGGAGCCTATTCAATACGAACAAACAATCAAATCTTTCCTTTTTATAATGTTAGTGTAGATGTGCGCGGGAAATTATTATTATTACGGTTTAACCAAACACGGGCCGATTCCGCTTTCCCTAGTAATCCCTAGTATTAATAAAAATGTAATGTGTAGTATTGATTAAAATAGTAATTGTTAGTGTTTGAAGCTGAAAATGCCTGGGTCACTTTATGGTGGACCGACTACTATTATGAAAACGACATGAATACCATCAATGGTGTTCATGTCGTTTAAACATGGGCTTTAAAAGGTATTTCTTAATAACCTGCTATTAACCGGTTAAATGGCGTAATTACAGAAACAATTAAAAACCCATTGTGTCTCTCCCATGGATCCGAACGAACGTTCCGGCGTGAGGTTAAGTTAAATAGTGGAGAAGGATAAGAACGGCCAGCCCCACCACGATCAACTTATACCTACTGGATGTTTTTTTTTTCGTTTCCAATTTTTTACAGGGTGTTCTACTAATGAATATGAACTATGGGACCAACTCTGAAATCACGTAAACAAAATCAGCTGTTTAATACAAAAGTGCAATACCTACTTGACCAAAATGTGTGAAACAGCTGATTTTTTTCGTGATCTCAGAGTTGGTTCCATAGTGAAAGTTGTTCACATTCATGCGTGGAACACCCTGTAAAAATTTGGAGACGGTAAAAAAATAATGCTGCATAAATACAGATACTTTAGCCACAATATAATTTTCCAGTTTCTTGAGTTACAATCACAAATAATATCAATCTTAAAAAGACCAGAAAGAGCTTAGAAATATAAAATTCTTTAAAAAAATTAAACCCAGGTCAGAAAACAATCACTCAACGAAGCAGAATTGCCGAGGTATTCCACTCAGAGCACTGATTTCAACCCGTAGTACCTACAGACCTCTACCAACCTTTTTACTTAATAATTAACTCACAATTCAGCGTGCCAATACTGTTAATACCGCAATGGCACACAGCCTCTCGTAATACATTGCTATCTGATTCTGAACCCAACGACTTAACCCGTCAATATTTCTCTATAGGTCTACTTCGGCAAGCTTCGGCAAGCTTCGGCAAGCTTCGGCAGGCTTCGGCAATAGATCTGTATTGTACCCTCGTTCACTTGTCAATTATTTGGGAAAAATATACGGCATCAGGTGACGTGGGTTGGATGAGCGTAATATATACGTGAACGTAATAAAATTGATGTGAGAAACCTAATTATTGTTTCAGATTGCTTATTCGAGTTTTTTTTAGGTTTCGAGGTTTTTGAGCAACATTTTTTTTTTTAATGTATTTGCTGGTATTAAACATCGAAGACATGTGACATCTACCAACCCGCACTTGCCTCACTCACCGAGAGGAGGCCTGTGTGATATGTCCCAGCAGTGGGAACATTAAATTAGTTCGCTGGCAGGCTGCGTAAGAAATGGCAGAATGAGCTGAACTTTTTAAAGGATTCGCCTGCAATCGCAGTAGACCGGAAAAAAGATGCGAGTGAAAACTTTTACCTTGCAGTGAAACTGCATGGGCTCATAATAATAATAGTGCAGTCTGATATCATCTGATCTGACTTATTCTATAGGGAACAGCCAAAACATATGTAACACTGATAAATTCAACCAAAATCAATACTTTAAAACATTACTGGTGGATATGGATGGAACATTCCAGAATGTAGTTGTGCATTTCAAATATTTTCTACCTACACATTTCAGCGTTCAGCGTCGAAATGCAAAAACGGTGGAACACTTTGTTATTGGTGTCCAACATGTACCGAGTTTCTAGGGTTACCAGTGGCGGTGAAATATCTAGGTGAAACCTTCGGAACAACTGTGGAATAGGATTTTTTTTTTTTTGAGTGGATGTCACGGAGGCATAAAATTGCGAACAATAATACAGTTAGGAAAACTGGAGAGTTTGGGTTTAACTTTCCGCAAAACTAAAAAAATATTCATGTAAAGAAAGTACTCTAACGTTTTTGTTTATCCTCGATCTCGCGTCTCAAAATTCCGTTAGTTTAGAGAGGCAGCCTGTGACTGTAAGTTAGCTAATACTTCAATGAGATTTACGTCTTGAAAATTGACCAAGTTTAATTATTAATGTATTAAGAAGTTAAAGCTGATTTTGATTAGAATAGAAATTATTGGGTGCTTTTTTTACATGCTTCTAATTTTTACAGGCTGTTCTACTCATGAATATGAACAACTTTCACTATGGGACCAACTCTGAAATCACGAAAAAAAAATCAGCTGTTTCATACATTTTGGTCTTGTAGGTATTGAACTTTTGTATTAAACAGCTGATTTTGTTTTCGTAATTTCAGAGTTGGTCCCATAGTGAAAGTTGCTCATATTCATGAGTAGAACATCCTGTAAAAATTTGGAGCCTGTAAAAAAAAGCATCCAGTATAATAGAGTTTACATACAACGTGTAACGTTAAATGCGCAAAACCTGAAAATAGTTTGATCAGAATAACGAGCAGAATTAATTGAACCACTTTTTTAATATAGGTCACATTTTTCAAAAAATCTTCTTTAAAAATGTTGCCGTGTCTATTTATTAATAGGTCAAGCAACCCAATGTCAGCGCGGCGCAGCGGCCCGGTGACTCCTCCCTCGGTAAAGCGTCGTCGCAGACGCAAGAAACGATCAGAATGGCCAGTAAAACTAAAAGAGCACATAAAACCTTTGCAATTTTTTTAACGACTTATTTTCTCTCTGAAACAGGTCAATTGAATTAAAAATCAGTTGGGGTGTGTGAGGTTTTGCGCATTTAACGTTACACGTTGTATATGTATATGTAGTAGTTTTAAAGTTGCGACTATTAACCACGCTGCTCAACGGCGTCCTGTGGTATCGCGATTCATTTGGGTTCGGCGCATCACCTCTTCCGACTCCACTAATCTTAAAAAACAATACTGAACAAATCCCAAATTCGATATCGACAGTCAGGATCAGCCCTAGCAATCGCACTGTATTGAAACGCGCCGCGCGTTGTAACAATTATCGCCATCGCACACTCATCAACTAACGCTCGTTCAACAAACGCTGCTTGTTTGTTTGTTGTACTAGTACTCGTATACACGTGATCCAGGTTTGATTTTATTACTACAACGTTTAGTAGCTCAACTGTCACTAATGAGATTCAATTATTTTTTGTATTGTTACCGATCTTTAGGAGATTTCGTGACATCTGGAAGATACTATTACCTATGTCGACTTAGTGTCTTCTACTAACCAAGCACTTCTTTCCCTCGTCATACTTCTACCATTAAAGGGTATGCTTGATCACTCCCTAGCATCAGTGAAAACCTGAAACCTTGACTGTGAAAACTTGCGTGGAGTGAGTAGTCAGTGTCATCCACACTGACTGCTCACTCCACGCAAGTTTTCACGGTCAGATTTTTTCAGAATCGACCGGCTGGTCACAAATAATGTAAAAAAAATGGTCGGAAAACTAAATATAACAGGGTTGGTTGATGTCAATACCTTTTCCTCGTAAATACAGGAAAAACTGCAATAAAATGTCTCAAAGATTGTACGTTTTATTAATATATAATAATATATAATATAATAATATATAATATTATAATAATATATAATATTCCACAACTTTCACACAACGCCATCTAGTCCCAAACTAAGCAGAGCTTGTGCTATGAGTACTAGACAACTGATAAACATACATATATATTTCTAAATACATACATATTATAGATAAATTACACCCAGAAAAAGAACAAATGATCGTGCTCATCACACAAACATTTGTCCTAGGTAGGAATCGAACCCACGACCTTGAGCATAGCAGTCAGGGCCACTGACCACTAGACCAACAGGCCTGTCAAATAATATTAGTACTTTTATGGTTTTCCCAGTTCTTGATTCCAGAAAACGCGAAGCATAACATGTGAATTCCTATGAATAAATTGTTCAATGCTCATTTAGATGGTAAACGTTGTATTTATAATTTTCACTTGCTTCTAACGACTCACTTGATATAAGAGGAAATTGAATAAATTTTCTTTATTACCCAGTGGTGTTACTAATAAAACTGTAACTACGTTTTCTAGCACGAGGCAGTGGAAGCTATGCTATGTTGCACGTTAGACGTTTATTTTAATGAAACTATGTATTTCATTTATACAAAACAAACTACATACAAGTTAGTATAGTTGTTTCAGTAGTCCATTGCATAAAACATCTTTAACTCGGCACCAAAGAACTAGTCTCAAAAACATTTTGGAACTTGGTCATTCCTACTCCTGAAATTCAATACACACGACACACAGCAATAGGCAATTTTGCACATACACTGCCTTCCTACAACTAGGCAATTATAGATCAAAATGATTGTGTGAGAGTAGGCTTCCGCGCATGAGTATCAAATATTCCGTAGGGATTCATCAAGCCGTCCATTCCCGCTTTGACGGTCGTTTAATTAAATTCAGGCCTCGGTTCAGCGAAACAACACTACAAATTCGACCTCCGCACCTCTTTGTTTCTTCAATTATTATAATTTCAAAGCGAAACCGCGTCATGAGAACTCGAGTCTGTACGGAATAGACTTGGAAACCAGTGGACTGATTCCTGACAAAGTTTTACGAATATTAATGAATGTCATTCAGAAGTGTTATAATTAAAAGATGTTGTTTGTGAATGGTAATAACACAAAGTTTCGTCTTGAAACGAAGTTAATACAAAGAATATCTTTCTGTACTCTCGAAACGAAAATAACAAAGAACAGACTATGCCTAGTTGTTAGTGGAACCAGCGAAGCAACAAGTAGGTTCAATAAAAGAATGCCTAGTGAAAAATTATAGGGCGTTTTACCAACAGTACCGGTTTAAAAAGCTGCACCAAATGCTGCGCGAGAGCACATTTTTTAGTGTGGTAGCGCTTGCGCTATGGCTACAGTGCTCCACGCCCGCACGCACATGAGTCAGAGCGCGTTGACCCGCAACGCGGAGCGGACGCCTCTGACACATTAGATACCGCTTTAATAACACACTGCGATAATTTTACAACCGGTTCCACGTACATGGGACTGTATTATTATGATAATTGAAATGACTACTAGTACGGTTACTAGAGTGTAAACAAGATAACGGTAACGTGGCTCGCGACTATGTATAGTAAGCAAATATTTATATTAAATATTTGAACGACAGCCCATGATGTTCATTGTGTCTTGAATGTAATAAACATGAATTTTTACTCTGTTAAAGAATTTTCAACTGACGTCACACATTTAAACCAAAATAGATGACAGATGACTTGTCCATTGTGTCGAAATTTAACTTTCCCTTTTGCCCTCGTCATTTTTTAACCGTCAAGAACTTTCGAAGATGAAAATTGAACGACGAGCCGGGTATGGATACAATAAAATAATAAAGATTAAGTAAATTGATTTGAAAAAAAAAATGGACAAGTCCTTTGTAGTCTTTCATAATCAAATCATAAGATGCAAGCAGAGAAAGTCGAAGAAAGCCAATGAAACGTGACTGAAGAATACGTGAGGACACTGAATGATGTAGAAAGCGACACGGTTATTTGGCTCAGACCTGAATCAGAAAATTGTTTCATTGATCTACAGGAAGGGGTTCAAGTATACCCTAGATGGCATCCTCTAACTCAATATGAGTTCCGGCCTCGTTACATTAGTGATATGAATAAGTGATATATTATACAAGAGAGTGAAAAGAAGCTCAAATAATTCCCCAAGAAAATATTTGCTGGTGGAATGAAAGGGAATATTTTTATAACGAAAAACCGATTTATGCGGGATGAGAAATTTCATTTAGAAGGCAGTAATTTAGTTTTCTAGGTAACTGGAGAAATTGCGTTTCTAAAAATTAAAAAAAATGTAGCGTTAAAGGTCAAGAGTCCAATCTAAGCTTCATATAGCGCGCAAAGGAATTTCCACTTAACTTTACATTAAAATAGTTATTCATTTTCCCTGTAAATGAATTGTAAATGATAAATGATTTATTTTCTGTAAGTAGGTTTGTACAAACACTTTTACATGTCAATCACATTTTTTTTAAAACTAGATGAGGTCGGCGTTTCCTATCTGACTACTCTGAGAAGAAAGGCCGAAACAAACTCAGAGGTCACAGTCTCTTTTAAAGTCCAGACATAATCTTGGTCAGATCATGTGAAGACCATGTAGATTGGTGACTGAAATTGTCTTTTGAGTGTAATATTTAATTATACATTGAGTTAAGAAAGAATTCCATGAAGCTAGTATTTACTTGAAGACTGAAGTCCAAAGCAAAAGCCGGTGTTTAAAGCTAATAGAAGAGCTAAACTGAGGGCAGACCGACAATTTATCGCAATGCTAAATTAAAAACTAAAATGTACCAACAATTTTCTTTCTTACAAAAAACCTCACAAACAATTATTAGAGTTCCAAGTGAAAATTGTTACTTTATACAACGCAACAATAAGGCTACAATAAAGAAATCTCGAAACGGTGACGTCGAAGTTTCTCAGTAAGCGGCGTTTTTATTTCACCTGAACTTTTTTACGATACAAGTTCAGAGAGTGCCTGTAGAAACTATTTTAAAACGACTTTTATATCACTATTAAAACTTTCCAAGGGTGTCTAATAAACGGTCGCCGGAAGACCGTGAGATTTTATGTCCCCAAGGATATTGTTTAGTATTTAATTTTATTGCAGGTATTTGAACATTTGTCTTGGTGAGAAGCGGAATGCGGAAAGTTGGCGACCTGTTTTTGTATTCAACAACTGTAAAGATAAAAAGGAAGGAATTTTGAAATATTTAATGTTTTCCGTATATTCTGTTGGATTGTAAGCGGGCTTACAATCAAATGGGTGTTGTTACAGTAAAATCATCGAAATCAACCGTGAAATCACTTGGGATCTAATAGGATCTGAGGAAGCTCCACATGGAGGTGTAAAACAAGAAGCCTGTATTGACATCTCTAATTAATTAATTAGGATGTAATCCGATTCCAATCCAGTTCAACACAAACAATTCTCAAGTTGTTTTCTGTTAACTTTTAACGAACACTTTGGAATATTTTCCAAAATGTTAGTCAAAAGATAGACAAACCCTAATCTTTCAAATGATGATCTATATGCTAACTAAAGCCATGTTCATGAATGACATAGCTTTAGTTGGCATGATCATCATTTGAAACCTTTAGGTACTTGAAAATACATTACGATTGGGCATCATCGATGTCTGGTCTGGATCTGTAAGTCATATACTGTACATAATAAACAGTATTTTATTCTATTCAATTTAGAGCTAAAAGCACTACATTTAATTTAGAAACCGGCGTTGTGCTTTGTCACAACAATTTCTCCATTTTCAATTAACCAAATGAATATAGACTCAATATGATTTGGTAGGTTCCTAAATCACGACGTTTTTATCAAATCCTGAACTAAGTAAAACAAATATCTCTCTGAATACACTCTCTATCTATCCATCACTTTAGAACCTGGATCACACCAATAAGTTACATTGAAAATCCGATAAAAAAAAAACACGTTCCGTTTCGAAGATGATTAAGTATCAGCCAACTAGCAACCAAGATTAAAAGACGTTCATCGGTAAGTCGAGATCAAAATTTATTTTGAAAGAAGTTCATCTTAGAAAATGCTGCTTCACAAATTAGAAAACAGAATGCCATCAAATATAGGGCGACCTGTAGGTACCAAGCGAAATGTCCACTGTCACAATCAAACCTAGTGCACTTGGAGGAGAATTGAAGGCCTGCCTATATTGCTTACTATATTTTACATGAATTCCCGCAACTCGTATGTATTTGCTATTTACCTACTTAATGTTTTGAGATTACGTTCGAGAAAATGACGAATGAACTATGACGATGAATGATGTGCATCGCTAAGGATTAAAGAAAGACTACGTTATGGAAAAGCAATTGAACGTTTTCGTTAATAAGAATTTTAATGATATTTAAATAGTTCAGATGAAACCAATATTGAAAGTAACGTTGTTACACAGTAAAACTATAAGCGCTGACAAATATTCAACCCAGCTCACCAAACTATCTGCTGCTATCAAGAAAAAACGACGAAGACGAGTCAATGTAGTTTTACTACACGATAACGCTCGACCTCACGTCGCATCTGCCGTTCGCCAACAGTTGGAGAACTTGGGCTGGAAGACGATACCCCATCCACCTTGTTCCCCAGACCTCGCCCCATTAGACTATAATTTGTTTAGAGCCCTGAAACAACATTTGCGGGGTAAACAATTTAATGATTTCTCTGATGTAGAGGCGGAATTGAACAACTTTTTCGGGGCACAGCCATAAGAGTTCTGGGCGAAAGGCATCCAAACTTTGCCGGATCTTTGGCAAGAAGTCTTAGATGCTAATGAAGATTACATAATTGACTAAGCTTTTTGTATTGTAATAATAATAATAATTATAAAACGTAAACCAAGTATCTCAATATTTTTGTGCCAACCTGATACAAAGCGCAGACCTAATTAAATAACTCAATGTTTTTAGTTATAAATATAACTGTTTACTAAAATTCCGCTCAAAATAGGTCGGCGGCCCGCCATTTGGTGACTTCTATTTTAGACTATCTTTCATACCACCGTCAATGAGGCTATAAAGGAGACCTACTAGTATTTATAGATATATTACGCACTGGGTCATAGAACTACCGAGATTCCTATCGCGACCTTTATTGACCCTAATAGCGGGCAGCGATTGAGTCATAATAGACAATAATAGTGCTCCATCGGTATAAGACATCCTTTATTGAAAACATCTACTTTTATAGCGCCTATAGTAGATTTCAATTGGAATACTTCGGTTTTTTTCGCTTTTGTAACAATAATGTTAAAGATAGTCACAGATCATAATTCTTCTGCAATTTCTCTGCATGATTTTTCTAACGGCGAGGTATTCTTACTTTCGATCTTTCACTATTCTTACAGCCGGTATTCACTTTTGCAAATCAAAATTATTTGTAGCCAAAGACCAAACTAATTCAGTCCTTTTGACCAAATAAAACGTTACATGTATTTGGGTTAATTAATAAGCCTACAACATAAGCATACGCATTGCAGATCACCAACTCTTTTCGTTCACAGGATGGAAAGAAAAGTATAAATTTATACCGGCATAAAATTCCGGAATGTTTACTATCGAACTCAATTACGCTTTAAAAACATTATAGAGCACATATTTCCGTTTAAAGTTTATTTGTGGAAAGTTACGATTCGGCGTAATAACTCAATCTACATATTTATCATGTGCCCTTGATCCGGCACTTTTTATAGTTTATTGGGAATTTTATGCCGGAATTGAGCCGGGTAAGATCAGTTGCGTTAAGAACATCATATTTTTTATTTTATGCTCTGTTCTTGAACAGCATTATATTATGATAATGTTGGTATGCTTGGTTTTATTTTT
The DNA here is from genome assembly GCA_949629135.1 of Eremobia ochroleuca. Taxonomy (NCBI): domain Eukaryota; kingdom Metazoa; phylum Arthropoda; class Insecta; order Lepidoptera; family Noctuidae; genus Eremobia; species Eremobia ochroleuca. The sequence continues at coordinate 16,006,778 of OX451385.1, forward strand.
ATTAGCCATTAACGCCCCACTGCAGGGCATAGGCCTCCCTACTCTCTTTCCACTTCTCTATCCAAAGCTGCTAAAGACTAATCTTTATTAACACATTTTTTAAGTACAAAATAAATGAGGAGGTTCTTTTCAGAACTTGACTATTCCACTTTTGATGAAACTGATTTTTTATTTATTTTTTGTTTGGTAACATTGAAATGTATACTCCGCGAAAATAAAATTGGGCGAAAACTTGATAATTACACCAGAAAAAAAAATATTAAAAGGCATGATTTCATCAAAAATAGATTATTCCACGTCAAAAAGCTGTAAGAATTAAAAAAAAAATAAAGCATACTATGATCACTTTCTTTTTTGTTTTATTTATTTAAAGAAGAAGATGAACCTCAGGTTATTTCAATTCAAAAATGAGATTTCTGATACCTAATTAGTTTCAACAAAACAAGATTCATCCACAGTGTTTGAATCAAAACATGATTATTGCAACCAGACCGCGTCAAAACTTGATTATTCCATTTCAAATCTTAGATTTATTCAAAATATACTATTGCAAAATTTTTCAATCCTGTACAAAGCAATGACTATTGTTGTCGTCTACAATAATGCATCAAAATTTCGGGTTAAAACATAGCTGCATACCTACAAAACTATTTTCTCAGATTGTGAACAATCACAAAAAGTGGAATAGTCAAGTTTTGAAAAGAACCTCCTCAAATATACTAAATTAGAAAAGATTTATTTTGTACTTAAAAAATGTCGTTTTCTTGACGGCTGTAGACGTCGGTGGCGTGTTTGGCACGTTTTCGTTTGTCGGCTATAGCCGTCCGTGGCGGTCAAAAGGTTAAAGGAGTCTAGCTCATCCCGCCATCTCTGTTTAGGTATTTTTGGAAAAGGCATTAAAAATAAAAACTTCTAGCATAATTTTTGTTATTGCAAACCATGCCTCCATCGGTCAGAATTAGTACCTGAAACAAAAAATATTATTCTTTAGTACAAATATTCCTGGAATACCACAAACTGCTTTTATGGGGAGTGCTAAAATTTCAAAGAAACAAAAACAAAAGGCAAACGTTAATACACGTTATACGCATTGCAGTTACACGTCAGAAACAAGTCTTGCCTCTGTGGTCTGAATTCTGAAAGAACGAACATTTATTGAATAGTCACAGAAACTGCGTCGCGGATTCCATTCATCCGCGCTTCAGTACGGAGTAATGCGAAGCGAACGTACGCTCTCGTTCGGTGCAAGTCATAAACTGACGAATACTGACGATATCGCCCCGAAATAAAATGCTATGACGGTAGTTTTATGAATTGAAGTAGTTGAATTTTTGGTACTTGAGTTTTAAAGCTTTTAAATAAAAAGGTATCGGAGTAAACTATGCGAAGTTAGTGGCTCTTCGATCTTCTGAATATATGGTTTGTATTTAAAAAGCGAATAGCTTTAAAGGATATTGCTGTTTAATTAAAATTCTGTATTTCCATATCAGTACGTCTAAACCGCGTTCAAAAGCTATCATTGTCAATATTCCGCAACAATTTTGACACTAACAGCTCTTGAAAGCGGTCTAGATGTGCGCGACCATGCAATTGAAACTAGACTTTATTGAATTCTAGCTCTTTCCATCAAATTATTCGGCACTCAGTGAACAGACAACCGCTTATAACATGCACGTGTCCTCGCCCACATCGAAGTGTGACAAAGAGAGTTGACAACTTTACCACAAAAGAACAGTCTGTGGACTCAGCAGAGGCGGACAATGAACAACCAGTAATTTTACACAACCCTGCATCTGAAATACTGTCAGTAAACATTTCATGTTGATAAAAGTCTGCTATATTGATTTTACATGATGTCCGTATATTTGCTCTGACACAGGGCGCCTTGTCCGTATGTCTTTTGACAACTCATTTGTCAAAATCTGTCAGCTCATTTATCAGAAGCGGTCCAGTCATATGTACACACAGAGGGTGGAAATATGTCAAGGATACCATTACAGGAAACTGGGTACACAAATACCATTTTCCTCGTAGTTCGTCCACAACCAGTAACAACAGTTTTATATAGTTTTTAAGACTTTCGCTTATAACATGCACCTGTAAGTGTCACATTGGAAGTTGACAACTTTATCTCGGTGCGGACTGTACTCTGTGAGCGGTCGCGGACAATGAACCACGCGCTAATGTCATTTTTACGCCTCGCTACCGTTCGCCTCGCCTCGAATCGCCCTACCTCGCCGAAGCATTGAAAGGCTTTCTCGTTGGACTAACACTTTGTTGTCGCTGAGGCAATGCCTAAAGTGTTTATTTTTAGATGAAAAATCATGTTGTTATTTGTAGTGAAAGTTTGCATTTGGGAAGAAGATTGTGATATGTTATTTTCGCTTGATTGTCATTACATAAAGCCGTGACTCCTGCGTGAGTTTTTTCGAAACATTACACAAAAACCTTACACATAAATATTTGTTTTCATACACAAGCTGTCTCCTGCGTATTAAAATATATGTTGGATTTGTGTCAACTATTTATAGAACAATAATTATAAGCTCAAAACCTGTGTCAGTTGGAATTAAGCTTTCAAAATGCTAAATCCTAGATGTGCGCGGTGCGCGTGGCGGTTGAAAATGAAACAAACCGTTCCCCTCTTCACCCGCGCGGGGAGTGTTTTCCATGCAGCTCAGAAAACCAAAACATCGTGTTTTCATTCACAAATGTGTGGCCACGCCTCTTTGTTTTGACGTTTTTGTGTAATGTTTCGAAAAAACACGCGCAAGAGACACGGTTTTACATACACAAGTGGACTGTAATAAATGAAGATTAATTTTAATTGCTTGGTTTGACTACACATAAATCGTCAGTAAACCATAAACGTGGCAATTTATCACCCGGGATATTATGTGAGATACGGAATTACGGATACGGACGGTGTGAATTGCGTACTCTCTTGATATACATAATATCAGATTTACACTTCATTCGTATTTTGAAGAGTTCTATGGTATTATAAATAGTTAACAAATTATACCTATACAGGATATCAGGGACATCAACGCGTAACCTGTTACCATAGATTCAGCCGGTCGATTCTGTAAAAATCTCACCGTGAAAACATGCGTGGAGTGAGCTGTCAGTGTCATCCCACCGATGCCAGGGATAGACCAAGCAAACATTTACAATCATAATCGAGATTATAATACTACTTTTTATGCTAATTATTTTGATCACTTTCTATAATTTCAAAGCTAGTATTTTAGTTGTCACAACATTACTACTTTGTGAGGTTTTAAATTAAAAAGTCAAACAGAAACTCAGACAGGATGTGTTTTTTTTTTCTTTTTTTTTTTTCTAGACTAGTCCTTATATAGCCTGAGGTGCGAGCGTGTCACGACGAACAATAATTAAAATAAAACATTCACAGCTACTAGACTGATGAAAATACGCATCGACATTGTTTGTTTTTATTAATATTATTAAAATCTCGATTATGATTGTAAATGTATGCTTGGTCAATCCCTAGCATCAGGTGGGATGACACTGAGGCTGCAGTTAGACGACGCGAAAAAATTCTTGCGGCCGCCGCGCGGCGATCGCGCGGTGGCCGCGTACTAACTGTTCAGTTATAGCAAATTTATGTTTTATTAACTAGGACGTAAAGTTGAAATTAATTTTGAGTAACTAACTGCGCGGTGACCGCGCGGCGTTCGCTCACACGGCGGCCGCGCGGCCGTCTCGCTCGAATCACTCGAATGTTAAAGTAATATGTAAGTAATAAGCAATCAAGGTATATGCAATCATAATTTTATTCTTCTTAGTCAAATAGCTCATAACGAACACGTGTGAATTTTAAGAAAGACCAAGATCAACTGGAAATGGTTCGGGTCCGCAGTGGCGTGGCCACCAGGCCTGACCGCGCGGCCGCCGCGCGGTCACCGTACTTTCGCCGCGCGGCCGACACGCTGTAACATTCCGTGTCATATAAACGCGCCCTGACAGCTTACTTCACGCTCACTTCACCTAACCTTTTCACGGTGAGATGTTTACAGAATCGCACTGCAGTACATGATTCTGAACCCCTGCGTTTACATTTTACGATGGTTTCCTTTTTTTTTATATTGCTGTTTCATAAATTTTGACCGCATATGTATTGCATTTTTCTACGAAACAGCTGATTGTTTTTAAAGCCGTCAAAATAATTTTGCGCTAGGGGTTCTAGAATCATGTGCTGAATTTATGGTTACAGTTTGCGCGTCGATGTCACAGCATGCCACCCTGTATAACATTTTTCCGCCAGCACATATTCTTCTCAACGTCAATAAAGTAAGGCATTTCCGTAGGTACAATCATGCACATGTACAGCCATCAACCGCGCACATGACATAGATTAGGTCGGCGCCGACCGGCGTTATCTAACCAGCCTAGTGATATATTCGCGCACATGATGCATGTTGATAGAAGACACAGCACAGCTAGGCTACTGACTCGTAAACTATACTGATATTGTTTGCATACTCGAATTAGGGTGCCGAGGAAGCTAGGAGATAATATTGCAGTTATTATACAACGTGTCACTGAATTGAAGTAATTAAAACTACGTGAATTACAGTCACACTCCCGCTGCAAAATCAAAACAAACCAAAATGGACGAAGTACCTAATAAGCGAGACCCTTATTCAATACGTGTGAAAGACTGTGTGCTTGATTTGTAATGTGACCATAATTTAATAAATAAACAATGTTTTATATAGATTAGATAAAATTCAGTGTATGTATTATGATTATAGCATTATATTTTAATTGGGGCGTTTGATGGCGTGCATTAATTCCAGGATATCTAATAATAATTCCAGGATAATCTATAAAAATAGAGGTTTGTGTCCCTATACTTCACTTTGCAGCTAAAACTGGACGTCGCAGACGCAGTGTTTGTATGTCGCAATAGGAACAAGGCTCCCATCGTGCACTACGGTGGTTGCAAGTTGATACCTATAAGGGTGTAGAAGATACGGGGGTTGAGACATGTGATATCTAAAAATGTGTGTTTAGTATATATGAAAAAATTATGAAGTAAGTAGTGATAGTTTATTAACATTAACAAATAACTATACAATTAAAAATGACCCAGCGAAAAGGGTATTCACAGCTTTTTGAATGAAAGCGTAACAAACTCACATTCGCATTTATAATATTACTAGCCGTACCCGCCCGCTTCGCTGGGCGTTCCGCAAAATGGTATGATTATTTTATATTATTATGACGTTCTGAGCCCGCGCGACAGGCAGCCTTTGTGATATTGATTTGTTGGTGGGAGAAGTGGTTGGAGGCGCCCGACGTGACGGCACAGTGGTGGCATGCGCGTGAGCTGCGCGCGGTACTGGACAGTACTTGGACATTGCAACATTACTTTATTTTTCTAAAATAAAAGTAGCCTAAGTTACTCTTTATTACATCAGCTACCTGCCAATAAAGTCCCGTCAAAATCGGTCCAGCCATTTCAGAGATTAGCCGGAACAAACAGACAGACAGACATACAAAAATTGTAAAAAATGCTATTTTGGTGTATGTACCGTATATATATTCATATGCATGTAGTAAAAAACGGTTATTTCAATATTACAAACAGACACTCCAATTTTATTTATATGTATAGATTAGCTGTATGAAAAGAAGCCTATGTCCTTCTCCAGATCTACGCATGCCGTGCACAAATCCGTTCAGTGTTTTAGCGTGAAAGCGTAACAAACAAAGCACACTTATGGTGGGTCCACACGATACAGACTTTCATACAGACTTCTATAGAATTTTGTCTGTGCGACTTTTTATCACACCGACATTTGTCTGTACTGCTTAGTTGCACAGACAAAATTCTATAGAAGTCTGTATGAAAGTCTGTAGTCTGTATGAAAGTCTGTATCGTGTGGACCCACTATTACGCATTTTATAATATTAGTTACTTAGTTAGGAAGTTAGGATTGGCATGTGAAGCTCCACACCGCAATCTTTATTATTTATTTATTTTACCATTTATGTACACACATACTCGTATAAAACAGACAAGAAAAAACAGAACAGAAAAATAGGTACAAAGGTGATGCTTATTTCTTAAGAATTCTTTACTTTAGTGGCAAAGCAAATTATGAAGACTAGACGCAAATTAAGCAATGAAAGTGACAAATGTAAATAAGCCTTTAGTTATGTGTAAAAAGAGAAACCGTTTTTCAGTCTGAGACAAACGTATGCAAATAACTAATCTAGGACAAAGGAAATCCTTGTGTGCTACTTGGACAAAAGAAACGGATTGTTTCGAATTAAATAGAAAATTACAAACTACGGAAATTATTTTTACTTCATAACTGAAATGAAGAGAAGATACACATAATTTTGTACTCGACAACCGTTGACATATTTTGGCTGTTGAGAGCAGTCACCACTGTTGTCACCACTGTGGTGACCCAGTGGTAACGGCTCCAGCTTACGAGTTGTAGTGTTAGGGAGCACAACAAGCCACTTACCCTGTATGTAGTACCTAGCCTATGTACCCGATAAGATTATAAAAGAACTGATTTGTATTGTAATAATAGAATAGATCGCCTCCTAAAGGATTTATGTTTGTTATTAAATACCGCTTCACGGTGACGTAATTTGTAAATAATATTGCATCATCTTTCGTATTCAAACGGACAGGTTCGTACCTGTCCTCCGCTCATTGGCTAAATAATATTGCATCATCTTTCGTATTGAAACGGACAGGTTCGTACCTGCCGCCCTGGGCGTGCCCTGGGCGCTCGACAAGCAGCGACCTGATCCCTAGAAGAAATCGTAGAAAAATGGGCGAGTATAAATATACCCCACTCTGGAATTATGAGTCAGTCGTAAAATATCACCGGTCGAGTAAGACCACACGAAAACTACCTATGCTCGACTCCCGGGTCTACTCGCGGTAATTAGCATTAGAATCCAGTCTTAACGTGTATTGTATTAGTCTCATAAGTTATTGTGAAAACTCCTTTGCATATGTTACGCTATTGTCTTTTCTTGTGTTTATGTGTGTCCGTCGTACTAATTAATTGATTACAAGTGCATTTTACCTAAGAAATTCACTTGTCTCATTTCACTGATCACCACACCTTATCCACCCTTGCGCCTATATATCGAATAATTTGGTCCTTCGCTGCCGGATTGGTGGTGATTAGTGATGAGTGAACATAGTGCGATAATCACGAGAAGTAAACTGCGTAAGTTGGAGGTCGAGATGAACAAGCGTCGCGGCCTAGAAGCTGACTCTGGGGTGCCGTCTGAAATGGCACCCGGTTCGCCGTCAATAGCACCCTCAACGTCGACGTTTCCTGCCCCTGTGACCCCACTGGCTGGCCCCGGTCGTGTAACCGACCACCGTGAAATCGCCACGCCAGTGAGGTCGGTGAATGTACAGAGGGTAAGATCCACGACGAGCCACGTCTCCTCGAAGAGCGGTCAGAAGAGTGCCGACTTCCTTCGAAGGAGGGTTGAGTACGAGGCTCAGAAGGAATTGGTGCGCCTGAAGGAGAACCTGATACAGAAGAAGCTGGAAGCAGATCTAGCCGAGATAGACGCCGCAGCCGACGAAGACTTATCAGACGATGAAGGAACAACACGTCGAGTGGAAGACTGGGTTTCAGAGACGACTCCCGCAGTAACTAGTGTAGTGCCCGCGCCCGACATGTCCGACCATCCGCCGCCGCCGCGATTAGAATCTGTGCACGTGAAACCCCGCGATGTACCAGTGTCAGTGCCGCCGATCACATATACACCCGCGCTCCGACAGAAGGGTGCGCCCGCCGCAGTACAGTTTCGTGAACCGACGTACCTCACTACGCCCGTCGCGACGGCGAGCGCCCCGCTAGCGCCGGCTAGGGAAGCGCCGGGTAGAGACGCACCTGAGTGGGAGAACACGTACAACGACGACACGGATAGAAGTAGGTCACGTGACAGGAAAATAGACCAGCTCGCGGACGCTATCTCGAAAATGGCGCGACCGCGACCGGTACCGAGGCAAGCATACGAGCTGCCACACTTCAATGGAGACCCAGCGGAATGGCTATCGTATAAGAATATGTACTACGATACGACAGCCCTATACAACTTTAAAACACACGAGAACCTAGCGCGCCTAAAAACCTCACTACAGGGGGAAGCTAAGTTAGCAGTGGAGGACCTATTACGAACATCAACTAGCCCGTCAGAAATCATGAAAACATTAGACGAAGAGTTCGGGCATCCGAACCTAGTGCTTGAGTGTGCCCTAAGAAAAGTGCGTGCGTTACCTAAAGTAACAGAAAGTGGCCGCGAACTTAGGAAGTTCTCCACTACAGTGCGAAATTGTGTATCATTGTTAAGAAGTGTACAGGCAAATGGATACCTAAATAACCCACAACTGGTAAGTGAATTATTACACAAGCTTACACCTATACAACGTGCTCAATACGGAGATTTTGCAATGGGTTTGGCTACCAACCAGGGCATAGATGTGCGAGTGTCGCCGAGCCTAGAAATACTCGCGGAGTTTTTGAGCCACCTAGCCAGAGCCACCTCATATTACTTACAGATGAGTGTAGATGTACCTAACAATGTAAATAATACAGAGAAGCCACGAGGCAACACGTCAGCACATAGACCACCCAGAAACATACAAAGGGTTCATGTTACATCTACAGAGAGCGAGCAATCTACGAAGCCGTTTATAGATAAATGTACTCTATGTGGGCAGGTACACAACTTAACTAAGTGTGAAAAGTTTAAAGAACTAAAGGTCAATGACCGCTGGGACCATGTGAAACAACATAGATTATGTTTCAAGTGTATCGTGAAAAAACATGGAAAGAATTTTTGCCGCGCAAATAAATGCTCGGTTTGTAATTATCCGCATCATATACTATTACATACTGAAGTAAATAGTGAAAGTGTCACCAATGTAAGTGACTATAATGGAAAAGCGTTGCTAAAGATAATACCAGTATGTGTAACAGTGAACGGCAAAGATAAGGATTGTTATGCCCTGTTGGACGACGGAGCCACAGTGTCGCTATTAGATGAATCGTTAGCGACGGACGTCAAAGGTCAACAAGTGCCGCTAGTGTTACGTAGTGCGCGCGGTCAAGAGATCGTGGATAGAGCGTCGCGGGTGATCGACATAGCGGTGCGCGGGCCGAACGGACAATCCTATGAAGTGAAGTGTCGTACGTTAAAGAAATTGGACTTGCCTACTCAGACAGTGCCAGCTGAATTGATAGCTGAGCACGCCCACCTTCGCCACTTGGGTTGCGAAGAAATGAGAGGTGCCCGGCCGCTGCTGTTGCTGGGGCAGGACAACTGGGAGTTGCTGACCGGCCAGGAGATTCGACGAGGGAAATCAGGTAAGCCAGTTGCCTCGTTAACCAGTCTAGGGCGGGTGGTGCACGGGCCTGTGGGTAGCAGTCACTCTAGTGACCAAAGTGTTAATTGTGTAGTCGACTTAAACATTGATTTACATAATATTGTGAAAAAACAGTTCGAGTTAGAGGCTATTGGTATCTCAGAGGTGCCTCGGACGCACCAAGACATTACTCTGAATACCACCAGTCGCCAGACAGATAGTGGCGACTGGGAAGTAGGTTTGTTGTGGCGTCGGGACGACCCACAGCTACCCGATAACTATAAACAAGCGCGTCAACGTCTAGCGGGTATCGAGCGCCGCTTACGTAGAGACTCTGTGTACGCCGCTGCCTACACGGCACAGATAGATAGGGTGATAGAGGAAGGGTACGCCAGTAAAGTAGAAGGCGCGGTCAATTATGACCCTATATGGTATTTACCCGACTTTGGGGTAATGAACCCTAATAAGCCCGGGAAATTAAGGCTAGTATTTGACGCCGCGGCAACTTGTAATGGAACCGTTTTAAATAAAAATGCCGCTCAGTTTAAAGATATATACCCCGAGGCAGTAGCAGCTATACATAGCAAACATTACGTGGGTGACTACTTGGACAGTACGTGGTCTGTCGAGCCGGCCAGCAAGTTAGTCGAGGAGGTGACCCAAATCCACGCCAAGGGCGGGTTTGTCATACGGGGGTGGGTCACCAACTCTCAGGAGCTGCGCGACAGACTGCAAGTAGCCTACCTAGCGGGGACAAATCTGAATGGGAAGAGAGGGGTAGCCATGGTTATCGGTAAGGCTAGAGTTGCGCCACAGAAACTTGTGTCCTTTCCCCGTTTAGAGTTACAAGCCGCTGTCTTAGCATGTCGACTAGCCGACACAGTAGAGAAAGAGATAGGTATTCCGATAAGTACTAAATACCTATGGACAGATAGCGAAACAGTATTAAAGTGGATTAATTCCGACGCTTTAGAATTCCAAAGGTTCGTGTCCCACCGCCTAGCGGAGATAGGTTTCAAGTCACAACGAGGCGACTGGCACTGGATTTCCTCTGCGATGAACCCAGCTGATAAGGCCACCCGATCGGACTGGCCCAATAACGGTGACGAGTGGCTGTCGGGGCCCTCGTTTCTTTTATGTCCACAGGAGGAGTGGCCGACGGGCGTCGACCTCGACGCGGTGGTTGACACACACATGGAAAGAGTACAACGAGTGCACGCGGCTGGGATGCCGACCGAACCGCCGCTGCGACATGAGCGGCTGCCGACATGGACGCGCGCGTTGCATGTTGTGGCGCGTGTGCTAATTTTCGCAGAGCGCTGTCGCAGGCAACGCACCTCATCCACCGTGCGCGCAGCCCTGCGCGACCTGGACCAGGACAAGGTGCAGAGCGATGCCACGGGCCGTGGCATCGCCTGGCACTTCAACCCCCCGGCATCCCCTCACATGGGCGGGTGCTGGGAACGACTGGTGCGTCCAGTTAAAAACGCACTCAAGGCGACGCTTAGAGAGCGTGCTCCGCGCGAGGAGGTACTCTACACCCTCCTCGCAGAGGCCGAGCTAATCATAAACAGCCGGCCTCTCACCTATATCAGCAGCGACAACGAGCGCCCGGTGGTGCTGACGCCCAATCATCTCCTGCTGGGCACTGCCGCAGGAGATGCTCCGTGTACGCGTGGGCACGCCACCGACCTCGACTCCCGCCGCATGTGGCGACGTGTGAACGCGCTGGCCGACCTCTTCTGGAGGCGATGGCTGCGCGAGTACCTACCGACGCTGCAGCAAAGAAATAAGTGGGCA